>CM032460.1:1861526-2482035 GCA_019059555.1 Alternaria longipes | reverse complement strand
GTCAAAGACAAGATACTGGATAAGTAGTAGTGGTAGAGCAGCCAACGCAAGAAAGAACCATATGTTAAAGTTCAGGGCCAGGTTGCGGACGTAGAAGTGCCATGGCTCCACGCCATAGATATCAGGGCCTCTGCTACCCCCACTGAAGACGTTGTAAAGTACAATGTTCAGCGGCACGCACACGAGCTTCCTGTAGAAGAGCGAGTCGATGACGGTTTGTAAGAGTACAACGACGAGTGCTCTGCTCGCGCCATTGAGTAGTACTCTCCGCAAACTTTCTAGAATTGTGCCAGTGAATAGGCCCGCAATGACGTCTTCTGCAATGAATGGCAGAGCGAGAGCGCCTGCAAAAGGCCAACCCAGGGCACTGCCTACAGCGAACCATGTAATACCCTGGGCAGTCCTCATGGTGCTTTTAGACCAGTCCATGAAAGACGCAAATCCAAGCATTGCACAATTCATGGCGAAACTTGACGGGAGGTATGCAGGGGCAGCATGGTACATGCCCGGGCTTATAACCATGATCATCGCAAAGAAAGATGCGACCCGCACCTCGAACGTCTTTCTAATAGCAGTGTACATGCGAGTCTGGCATGCTGCACAGACTACCGCCAGAACGGCTCGCAGGAAATAGAACTCGAAGACTTTGGATCTTTGCAAGCCTAGCGTCTGCATAGGTAGCATCGCAAGCCCAATCGCAAGCGAGTGTATGGCAGTATAGGCCCAACTTCGGATGGCGTAGTCGGGAGAGTACTCCCAGGTCTGGAGACCGTAGCCATGGTTGAGGTAGTGGCTTGGTTCCCAGTAATTGAAGACTTCGTCGCAGTCTTGGATCGGAGAGAATGCGGCAGCGACGAGATTGGCGAAGGAGAATACGCAGAAAACTGCAAAGGTAGAGAGCTGAGGCGGTGCACTACATACATGGTGCATACGTTAGCCTAGCTAATTGCAAGAAGGGCAGAAGTGAACCAACTCAGCCGTCTGATGCGCCGTCTTCGGGCGGGTAGTAGACATTTCAGCAGTTGGGCATGCAAAGGGCGAATCCAAGGCGCTGGCGAATCTCCATCGAAAGCACACAGAATGCACTTTCACTGACACGACGCGAATGCGTAATGGGTTCGCGCTTCATAGGGCTGAGCTCGCGCCTGCCCGCCAAGCCTATTAGCGCGCATCCAAAAAGGCGACGTTCTCCCAGGACGTGCTCTTCTCAACCAGAACTATCATCGCACGCACTTAAGCAAACTGGTGCAAACAACGCAGTTGATATATCGCAGCGATCACGCGTGATTCAGAGAAGACTGCAGAGAGAGACACGAAAATGTCCGACTCTCTGGAACCACCGGCCAAAAGGGCGCGGTTGGAGGCGGACGCACCCTTTTATGGCACATCTACATCTGCATCTGCGCTCGACGCGCCTGGCTCGCCTGTCGATGACATGGACGACGACTTTTACGACACTACACCCGTCAAGCCCTCTGCGCTGCCTACTGCGGTGGACGGGACGACGTCGTTGTTTGCTACGGCGGCACCCGCGCCAGCCTTTCACCTTCCTGGACTCGGCTCTGTGAGCGAGACCCCGGTCGCGCAGTCGCAACCACAGAGCGGCGCGGTCGTCCAAGACGACGCCCCTGAAGACGGCGAGCTCTCAGATGAGGAGGCCTTTTACCATGATGCGAATCCGCAGGCCGACATCCCAGTCGCGCCGCCCGTAGCCAATCAGGGTCAGGCGCAGGATGAGGCTCCACAGCACTCTGAGCCGCATCTCTCCTCTGTCCAAGATGCTGTTGCTGCTGCCGACACACCAGCCGCTGACACGGACGGTGAGCTCGACGCGGCTCTGACTGCCGCCATAGACCTCCAGAACGAGATTGAAGACACCTCCAAAGATGCTTCTGCACCCGATGACGCGGCTTTCGATAGCAAGGCCGAATTCTTGCGCGCCGCCGAAGCCAACAGAAATGATCAGAACGCCGAATGGCAGCTAGATTCGGATGCGTCTGATTCGGACTCGTCTTCAGACTCGTCCAGCTCTGACGACAGCTCAGATGAGGGATCAGACGAGGGCGAGCTTCTCGACCCTGAAGAGCAGGTCCGCCTTCTGATGGCTGAAGCTGCCGATGAGCCAGGCGCTTCAGGCCCAGTCAAGGTCAAGACGCTCAACGAACAGGACGAGAAATTCGAGATGCCGGACATTACAGTCACCGAAAGCACCAAGATCACAGAACTCGGCAAAGTGGAATCTATTGTTGGAAACCTCGTCGTCGTCAAAGCCAATATGTCTGGCGATGAACAAGTGCTTGAGTCTGGCTCTGCACTGTGTCTAGGAAATCGTACTGTTTGCGGCAAGGTCTCCGAGCAGATTGGCCGCGTGGAGGAGCCTCGCTACTCTTTCGGCTTTAACGACGCCGCTGAACTTGAGAATCTAGGTATTCAGAAAGACACGCCCATCTACTATGTGGATGAACACTCGACCTTCACCGAAACGGAACCCATCCGCCAACAGAAGCATACCGATGCATCGAACCTCCACGACGAAGAGACCAACGATGTCGAGTTCTCAGACGACGAGAAGGAGGCCGAATACAAGCGTGAACAGAAGGCTAAGAAGCGCGCTAGGGCGGACGGCAACGACGAACAGGTAGCTGTCAACATCCCTACCGGGCCTAGACTACACGTAGACGCACCCGCACCACCCATCTACCGACCCATGGAGTACCAGGGTGGTGGTCTGAAATACAGCGACGATGAAGACGAGGATTTAGGCATGTACAAGCCGCTTGCCCGACCAGACCACTTCGAGCAAATCGTTGGTCAAGGTGCGCCACTAGAAGACCGAAGCCACGTTCGAAGGGGCATGGGTCGAGGCAGAGGACCTTGGGGTGATCGAGGTCGCGGCTTCCGTGGACGAGGTGGTGGTGGTGGTCGCGGCGACTTCGGCGGCGGACGCGGCGACAGAGGAGGCTACGGCGGCGGGCGAGGCGATTTTGGAGCAGGCCGTGGTGGCGGAGGGCAGCAAAACAACCGAGGAGCCGGCAACAACAATAACAACAACAACAACAACAACAACAACAACAGCAACAACAACCAAAACAACAGAGGCGGTGGTGACAAGGGCGGGCGTGGTGGCAAGAACCAATCTGACCGTGGCAGGCAACAGGACCAGTTCAATGATCGCCAACAGAACAACCAGCAAAGGAATCAATACTCGGCATCGCCAGCCCGCCAGCAACAAGATCGTAGCCAGTCTCACTCTCAGCAGGACCGCAGCCAGTCTCAGCAAGCCCAACCTCAACAGTCCCCATCAGGAGGAGGAGGCGGCGGCAAGAACAAGAACCGCAAGCAACGACAGCGTGAAAAGAGGGAACGGGAGCGCCAGGCACAACAGCAACAACAGCAGCAGCAGCAGCAGCCGCAACAGCCTCAGAAACAGCAACAACAACATGCTTCTCCAGCACCTTCTGGGCCGTCAAACGCTAACGCTTATGCAAACAACAGTAATGCAGGTTGGCCAGTGCCCTTCTCCGGACCATCACAGCCAGCGGTCCCATATGCTGCCGCTCCCGCGCCTCCGGCACCAGCAGCATACAACTATCAGCAGTCGTATACCCCTCAACCTCAATCAGTGGCTCCAGCCCAGCCACCTCAACAGCAGAACCAGGCGGCCAACCTGGCAGCGTGGGCGCAGTGGTTCCAAGTCGTAGGAGCCATGAGCGGACAGCAGCAGGCACCACAACCGCAAATACCAGCGCAAGCACCTGCGCCACCCCCACCTCAGTCACAAGCGCAATACTCTTACCCTTACCAGCAATATGGGCAGCCAGCAGCCCCTGCAAACCCTCCGCAACAGGGCAATGCTCAAGCTGGAGCGCAGTCTCTTCAAGATATTTTACGAGCTCTTCAAGGCGGTGGAGCACCTCAGTAGGCTCGAGGACAGTCGATCAATTCGGATAGGTGTTTTGTAAGATTATTCTGTTTCAGTATGAGGCATGGTACGTGAAAGCTGTTTTGATGCCATGCCATGGCAGCTTGACGAGGCATGCCTCTGGTACTGGATACAGGCCTCCCTCTAAATGCGGAAATGCAGATCTACTGCGTCACTACAGAAAGAGGAATGTGAGATAGACAGGGCGACGTATAAGCTTTAATGATTGCTTTATTAGATGCATTGCGATGAGTGGTCTGTTGTGAAATGATCCGATCCGGTCGCCGAAAGAAGCAGTTCGGATGGGTATGAAGGACGTAATATGACTATGCCCAGGCTGGCACCTTGATAATCATTTACAATACACATGTTCGCAATGTAGGAATACAAAGGTTTGACGCGAGCCCTATTGGCCCCCGTCGAAGCAATATTCTCATCACGTCAGCGCTGAGCGCAGCAGCGTAAGAATACACGCAAGCGCATGCCATGTAATATCCCTCCCTACACAGCGGAAAACCCGGTGGGCCGGAAACAGCCAATAGAAATGCAGAGATAACCGAAATCTCGAACTAATACAGTGTCTGATTGGCTTATTCCGGCCCACCGGGTTTTCCGCTGTGTAGGGAGGGATGGTAAATGTTCGGCAGTACGAAAGAGTTGCCTAGGACAATACGGCAAATGGGCATGTGCTTAGCCCTAGCCAACAGACACCCTAGACGTCGGAGGATAATGAAACAGGGTGTTTTGGGCCAAAGGATAAGAAATGGTGTCAAATTGCGCCACAAAATCGGATTCGCTTTTGGCTCAAGCTATCGATAATTAGTTCTGCCATCAAGGAGACACCGATGATGAATGCGGTTGTGTACAGTAGAATGGATGAAGGGATGACAGCGACGATGACGATGATGTTGCAGCAAACTGTGGCTTTGAAAAGCGGGGGAAAGAGGTGCGACGGCTAGACACTTGTCAGAGGCACTGAGATGGGCATATGCTGCAAACAGATGCAAGTATCCAAAGTGTCGTTCTT
Source organism: Alternaria longipes (assembly GCA_019059555.1). NCBI lineage: Eukaryota > Fungi > Ascomycota > Dothideomycetes > Pleosporales > Pleosporaceae > Alternaria > Alternaria longipes. The sequence continues at coordinate 2,477,086 of CM032460.1, read as the reverse complement.
GAGATTACTGCATGCGGTCCCAGGTAGTTCCGGGTTCGGGCTCGTGTTCTAGGCCGGGGAGGGGATTGCTAGGACGGATGCTCGGTGGGACCCCGTAGTGTGTAGGTAGCTGGTTGGGTTAGCCGTCTTGTGTGGGTTGTGGTGTGGGTGCAGGTGGCGCATTGTTGCTCGATGCACAGGCTTGATGCCGCTCTCCATACCAAAGTGGAGCCCCCATGCCCATGCACCATCAGAGAGGAAGAGCACAGAGTCGTCGAGAGTAGTCAGCCATTCTTCACAACCACAACCACAACCACAACCACAACCACAACCACAACCACAACCACAACCACGACCCATCGCCCGCCCGCCCGCCCGCCTGTGACGCTTCGTGCTGCTGTCTCCCCCACCTTACGCCCGCCGCCGCTAGATAGCTACCCATCGCCCGCCTCGCTTCGCTTCGCCTGCCTCTATTGCTGCCCTTCTGCCGACCGCCGCCCATGTTGCACACCTCCAGCTGCTGTCCCGCCTCGATGAAGTAGCCGTCCCAGCCCTTTCTGCGCAAGCAGTCCCCATCAACCCTGCCCGCCGCCGCCGCCCAAACGCTGTTATCGCCGCCGCAGACGCGCGGGCCACTGTCGCGACTCGTCCACTGCACGCCCCCCGCCGCCCGCGACCATGACGCGGAATGAGACCATCGGCCGCCATGGATCGGTGGAGAGCTCGTGGAGTTCGCGCTCCGGCGACACGATACGGCCCTATGGACGCGCGGGCTCGCTGAGGGGCACCCCCGTCACCGTCAAAACGGACAAGAATCTCAATTCGCGGTACGTTGTTCCATCTGCTGCTGCAGGAGCTGGACGCCGTGGTGGGGAGGTTGCGCGCGCTGTGCGCCTCGACTGGAGCCCTCGCGTAGTCCCCAAATGACGCGCGAGACATATGGCGAGCACAATGGCCAGCCTTGTCTCGCAGTGTCTCACTGCCAGACGTGCATCGACTCTTTGCACCACACGAAGCGCTGCTAACACCCTCATGTAGTGTCGACAGGGAGTCCGAGATATCGCCTGGCACCGTCCCCCCAGCTCCTCCGCCAAAGGACCCCTCGCACAAACCGCGCAAGCCTGCCAATTGGGACAATCCCACGACCAACGCCCTTGGACATCACCGAAAACAGCTGGCTGTCTTGGAGACTTCGGGAGGCCGAGTGCCGTCGATATCGCGAAACCCCCCCACCGCTTCGAGCACCAATTCCCAAGTCGCGCCCTGGGCTAGTCCGCCTAACGGGGTTAATATGGCCAACAGTGTCTGGAGCAGCTTCTTCAATGACTCAAACGAGGACGTTTCGTCATCGTCGCCTGGATTTCGCCCGGCAACCAGTACCAGGGAGGATAGCATGGGCTTTCCCATGAAAGACGACAGACGGCCCTCTGTGGCCAGTGCCACCACTGTGAGTAGCACTGGCTCCAAGTCGAGCATGGGCAGAGGCTTCCACAAACGCCTGCAGAACGTATTCGGAGAAGACTTCCCCGCCGATGACCGTCAGAACTCGGATACGAGCTTGAACACGCAGCAGCGGAACCGTGGCAACTCTCTCAGTAACACCATAGGTAGTAAGCAGCAGTCGCGCCCGACCTCACCTACCAGTTCACGGCCACGTACGCCACAGGCATCCTCGGAAGTCACGCCATGGGAATTTCAAGACTCAAAGGTAACTTTTCAATTGGTTTCCGGGCCCTCAGCCGAGGAAGGCACCTTGTCTTCTCCCTCCTCTTGCTCCTTCCCTATTACTCCAACCCTCCCGACCTCGGACCTATATCACTAACCTTTCATAGGACATTCCTACCCCAGGTGAGAATGGAGGACGTCGCTCATCCGAGCAACATTCAGCCAAATCGGGTCGATCGCATCACAAGCTGCACGTAAGGCTGCCTGGCACTGGCCACCGGCACAAGGGCAGCAAGGAGGAAAACAAGGCGCCAGAAGGTCGCGCAGACATAAGCCAGTACCAGTTGCGCCCCACCACCAGCCGCGACGATTCGTCGTACGGTGTTCGCTCGAACCAGCCTTCAGCCCTCAGCTCCGCGTTCGCCTCCAAGACTAGCCTTCTGGGACGACCCTCGAGCCCGACGCCAAGCTCATACTCGGATATGACAAGAGATGAGAGGATAGCGCAGCGATCACCCAGCACCAGCAAGACGTCACACGGCTTCTTCGCTCGTTTACGAGGCAAAGACAAGGATAAGTCGGATCGCACACTGCCACAAGACAACCTCAAAAACTTGGTTGCCGCTGGAACCGCCTCGGCTACCTCTCTGAATCCCTCGATCAACACCGCACGGCTCGCAAGACCAGAAGCGTCTCCGCAGATCAATATGGCAAAGCGGCAGCCGGCCAACAACGGTGCCGAAGCCCAAGGTAAGGAGCAGAGGATGAGGGCTCCTCACCACCGCCTGCCTACCTTCCGGAAAGACAAGCGCCCACCTGCGAGTGAGAATACCGGGCGTGATCCCAACGATACCATCGCTAGTACGGCAGGCAACGATGCCGTCTTCTTCCTAGACAGGAATCTTGACGACATGGAAGGCATCGTGAACCCTGCTTCACAACAACCGCCTATGACGCCGCCTGTGGGAGAAGTTCCGAAACAGCCACCAAATCTCGGCGAAGATATCTCTATACCAGGACCCGATGACGACGGTACTGCAGCCTGGGACGCGCCAGACTCTTGGGCGGTGAAGCGCATGAAAGACGAGATGGACAAGCTGGGAGACGCCGAGGAGGCCACAACACCTTCCAAAGAAGAGAGCGACAACAAGACATACTGCCTGCGTATCTTCAGGGTTGATTCGACATTTGCAACATTATCAGCCACCTTGAACACAACTGTACAAGAGATCATACAGATACTGGGTAAAAAGACCGTGCTACAGGACGAACTGGACAATTACCACATTGTGATGCGGAAACATGATACCGCACGGCAACTGGAAAGTAATGAGCGCCCACTGTTGATCCAAAAGCGGTTGCTAGAACTCGCTGGATACACCGATCAGGATCGCCTCGAAGATGTTGGACGTGAGGATAACAGTTATCTCTGCAGGTTCACCTTCCTTCCTGCTAAGATGAGCGGATACTCCAGTCTGGAACGGGATCCCGGATTCAGCAAGATGCAGAAGTTCAGCCACATTGATCTCCAAGGTCGAAACCTAATCACCATACCCATTACACTCTACCAGAAAGCGACTGAGATAATATCACTCAACCTGTCGCGCAACCTGTCACTTGACGTTCCAAGAGACTTCATTCTTGCATGCACCAACTTAAGGGAGATCAAATACACCAGTAACGACGCCCGACGACTACCCCCCAGTCTAAGTCTTGCCAGCCGTTTGACTATGTTGGACATCTCAAATAACCGTCTCCAATCTCTTGACCGCGCCGAATTGTACAAGCTGCAAAGCCTTCAAGGTCTTCGACTTTCCAACAACGGGCTAACCCGATTACCAAGATATTTTGGAGAATACCGTGCGCTTCGCAGTTTGAATCTAAGCTCGAATTCTTTGAGCGAATTCCCTGACTTTCTATGCGAAGTCCGGACCCTAGTAGATCTCGATATCAGCTTCAACTCGATATCGAGCTTACCCAAGATCGGCCAACTGACATGCCTAGAGAGGCTCTGGGCGACTAACAACAAGTTGACTGGTAGCTTCCCTTCAACACTAAGCAATTTGGTCAACCTCCGAGAGATCGATGTGCGGTTTAACGCGCTTGACAGTATGGATGTCATGTCGCAATTACCGCGACTGGAATACCTGATGATCGGACACAACTCCATTTCCGCTTTCGAAGGCTACTTTCCCAAGATCCGTGTGCTGCACATGAACCATAATCCAGTCACACGCTTTGGGCTCAATCAGGCAACACCATCACTATCCGTTCTCAACCTTGCATCAGCCAAACTGGCACAATTGCCCGAAGATCTGTTCGGGAAATTGACTGGTCTCACAAAGCTTATCCTCGATAAGAACCATTTTACCTCCATTTCGAACAACATCGGAAAGCTCTACAGGCTGGAACATCTTAGTGTGGCCCGAAATTCGTTGGATGTATTGCCTGCCGAGATTGGTCGTTTGGTTGAGCTTCGCTATCTAGATGTACGCGAGAACAACCTGAACAAACTTCCCCAGGAACTCTGGTATGCTCGGCGACTCGAGACACTGAATGTTTCCTCCAACGTCCTCGAAGCATTCCCCAAGCCTGGTGCATCACCTCCACAGGTAACCAACGGCGACCAGTCTCAGGTAGATGGAGCCTCTGCAACTGCCACACCAGGCTTGGCCTCAAGTCCCAGTTACGAAGAGCTGGGAAAGCTGGAAGATTTCCAAAATCGCCGTCCAAGCCAGGCATCAGGAGGTCTTAGTGTTGGTGCGTCGTCTGCTTCTTCACAACGGAAGGGATCCCAGGCATCATACAACACTGCGAGCACACGCAAGCCATCAGTAGCGTCTCGTGCGCCCACTGAAGGGACATTGACCCCCGTGTCCCGCAAAGACTCCAGCCTTAGCAGCCGCTTGGTGACTACTTTCGCGGGCTCTCTTCGACATGTATTCCTGGCTGACAACCGGCTAAACGACGACGTGTTTGACGAACTGTGTCTACTTCCCGAGTTGCGAATCGTCAATCTGGCATACAATCTTATCTACGACGTACCGCCTCGTACCATCCGAAGATGGCAACACCTCACTGAGCTGTACTTATCGGGCAACGACTTGACATCTCTCCCAGCAGAGGATCTGGAGGAAGTTGGTTCGCTCAAGGTCCTTCACATCAACAACAACAAGTTCCAGGTCCTGCCAGCAGAGCTTGGCAAGGTTGCGCAGCTGGCCGTTCTCGATGTCGCCAGCAACTCGCTGAAATACAATGTGTCGAATTGGCCATATGACTGGAATTGGAATTGGAACCACAAACTCCGCTACCTGAATTTGTCGGGCAATAAGCGTCTAGAGATCAAACCTAGCGGCTCGTATAGCGGTAGTGGGATGAGCATGCGAGAAGGGCGCGACCTTACCGACTTCAGCTCTTTGATTAATCTTCGAGTGCTTGGGCTTATGGATGTGACGATGATGGTTCCCTCAGTACCTGAGCAGTCAGAAGACCGGCGAGTGCGCACTGCTGGCTCGGCTGTCGGGACAATGGCGTACGGTATGGCTGATTCGCTGGGTCGCAACGAACACATCTCGACTATGGATATGGTTGTACCCCGCTTCCGTAGTCATGACGATGAGCAGCTGCTGGGTCTGTTTGACGCACAACCGCTCGCTGGTGGCGGAGCTAAAATCGCCAAGTACTTGTACGATCACTTCAAGAACCGATTCGCCAACGAGCTCGAGCGTTTACAACCGACTGAAACGCCATCGGATGCCTTGCGACGAACTTACCTTGGTCTCAATAAGGAACTGGCTACTGCCGCAAGCCAGGGTCTGGACAAAAACGGCCTCACTGCACCATCGACACAATCACGCAGCTCCATGCCCGATCTCAGCGATGATGACCTGACGTCTGGAAGCGTGGCAACAGTACTGTTTCTCAAAGAGATGGAACTTTACATCTCCAACGTTGGCGATGCACAAGCCCTTCTGATCCGTTCAGAAGGAGGACACAAGATTCTTACCAGGAAACACGACCCCGCTGAGCCTGGTGAAAGGTCCAGGATACGAGAAGCCGGTGGATTTGTCTCGCGACAGGGTAAACTCAACGACGTTCTGGAGGTTTCGAGAGCATTTGGTTACGTTCAAATGTCCCCATCCGTTATCGCTTCACCACACATCCTCAATCTTACCCTTGGTGACAGAGATGAGATGGTATTGATAGCTTCTCGAGAGCTTTGGGACTATCTCACTCCAGACTTTGCTGTCGATGTCGCACGATCGGAGCGCGACGACTTGATGGTTGCTGCTCAAAAACTCCGCGACCTAGCCATCGCTTTCGGCGCGACTAACAAGATCATGGTGATGTTGCTTGGTGTCAGCGACCTCAAGAGCAAACAACGCGCTCGATACCGCACTCAAAGCATGTCTCTCATACCTGCTCCCGGTGCAGATCCCGATTTTGCGGCAACGCGAAGACGTGGAAAGAAGGGCAACTTAGTCGGCGATTCTAAGCTTGCTCGACTCGACAATGAGGTGGACGCACCAACAGGAGAAGTTAGTTTGGTATTCACGGATATCAAGAACTCGACGATACTCTGGGAGACGTACCCGATTGCCATGCGTTCCGCGATCAAGATGCACAACGAGCTCATGCGCCGACAGCTGCGCATCATCGGTGGTTACGAAGTCAAGACGGAAGGCGACGCCTTTATGGTCGCTTTCCGTACTGTAACGTCAGCTTTGCTATGGTGTTTCACAATCCAGAGCCAGTTACTCGACGTGCAGTGGCCACAAGAGATTCTCAACAGCGTCAATGGGCAAGAGGTCGTCGACCCTGATGGTAACGTCATCTTCCGAGGTCTCTCTGTCCGTATGGGTATCCACTGGGGCACACCAGTGTGCGAAGTTGACCCAGTCACCAAGCGCATGGACTACTTTGGACCCATGGTCAATCGCGCCTCGCGTATTTCTTCCGTTGCCGACGGAGGTCAAATCACTGTCTCGTCTGACTTCATTGCTGAAATTCAACGTCTACTCGAGACGCACATTGAAGGCGATCGTAAGAACTCCGCTGGATCTGAAGAAGCATACAGCGACGACATGAACAGCCAGATGATTCGTGGCGAACTACGGTCGCTCAGCTCCCAAGGTTTTGAGGTTAAAGACCTTGGTGAACGCCGCCTCAAGGGTCTTGAGAATCCTGAATACATATACCTCATGTACCCCCACTCGCTCGCTAGTCGTCTTGCTGTTCAACGTCAGACAGAACAGAAGCCTGCGGAACAGCAAAAGGAGGCTGTTGTGGGTCAAAAGATGGCGGGTAGTCAGCTCACCATCGACACCGAAGACGTATGGAATCTCTGGAACATTAGTCTGCGTCTAGAGATGCTGTGCAGTTCACTTGAAAATCCAGGGTGCTCGGAATTGAAGCCGCCGGAGACGGCTCTCTTGGAGAGAATGAGGAGTAGGGGCGGAGAGATAACGGACCGATTCTTGATCAATTTCGTGGAGCATCAGATCTCCAGAATCGAGGTACGATTCACACCACTTTCTAGTACGAAGAGAGCGAATGCTAATGAAGATGACAGACTTGTGCCAGCACCCTTGCCCTGCGTCACATGGTAAGGCCGTTCGGCGCGGCGCCTCTACTTGAGCAAGCCTGCCATATGGGCGACATCTTCTCAGAGCTAGAAGCGAAGCTCAAGCGACTAGAGGAATTCGAACGTGGAGCTATCGAAGGCATGGCGCCATCATGAACTGCGTCAATCTAATACGAAACGACCATACATTTCCGCAGTTACGCAATCGTACAACGACCGAACATGATCACGCGTCGCCCGTCGAAAGCGGTTCACAGCCAATGACCACAAAATCTCGCTTCCAATACCTCTTTTACACAACACCCTATCTTATCCTAATCCACCAGTCTCTTCCTCAGTGAGGGAGCATGGCAACGCTCGCATCTCTTCCCCCCAATTATCGATTCGGCGTTTACTTCACATTGGCTTGGGAGCGAATGGGACATGGATCTGTATTATACAACATATGCGCACACATGCGACATAACTGCCCTGGAGGCTACATACCTCTATGTCACCTATACCTTACCCCACATGGCCTCGATACCAAGATGTATCTTACCCGCCACACAAACACACAAACTAGGACTCCTGAGCGGGTTGCAATTAGGGGTTGTCTTTTCAATGGCGTTATAGGGAGGAGCTCGCTCCTGGACAGATTCGGGCCTTGTGCTCTATGCGTATCTTTTTGTTTTGCCGGCTACCTTGGGGGGTTTTTTTTTGCTACGTATGGATTGAACTGTAGCTGTAAGCTTTATTGTTATCATGCTGGGTTGGGTGATGGACTTGGACTTGGACGGCTGGGTAGTCGAACGATTGGCCTTCTTTTCTTTCTCACGGCCTTGAGATGGTTTGGTTGGTTGGTGGATGGGTGGGGTGGTGGGACGGTACTCTGCTTTTAGCTGATTGGCGGGCGGTGATGTGTATATGAATGGGAGCATGATGACGAAGCGAGGGGTATAAGGTGGGGAAGCAGAGGAAGAAAGGGGTTAGTGAATGATTATCGCTTTTTACCTGTGCAAAGACTTTGCTATCGCTGAGTGTATGTGTGCCTGGGGGAAGGGGTGTGAGATGGCGGAGAGGACAGGGTTTTGCTAGGAGGCATGTTTCTTGAAGTAAAGAAATAATTACCACAGTAACAATCTGCCTATGGCACTTCTTCTATGTTACTATCAAGGTAATCTTGAGCCAAGTGGACCCTAATCCACTTCTCGGGTTAGAAAATGTGATACCAAAATCGGCACTGAGATGGGTCATGATATAGGAGTGCGGAGGCCTTTCATACATTTGCAAATTCAAAACATTCGGCTTCGTCGCCATGGTATTCGGCTGCCTCTTGCGAGACTCCATGAAGAGAGAGCAGCGATGGAGGAGGGTATATAAGCCCTTCTTTCCGTCACTCTTCTGGAGTTTCATAAAAACAAAATATGCAGCATTCGCGTACATGGAGTGTGCTGCTCTTCTCTTCTTCACAAAATTGTCACAGTCTCGTGTATGGAGTACACTTCTACTCTTTATCTATCCATCATACCCAAAAACAGTAGACAAAAACTACATGGGCCCGTTTTTCTGCGCTGCTTCCTTGTCTCCAAAACCACAGAGGATCAGCGGGATGGAATTCCTCTCGCGTTTTCGAACAACATCATCAACAGCAAACTTCTTTCTGCTTTAGACATCACATGGTTTCCAGCTGCCGGCTTTCTGCGCGAACACTGACCGTCGGGTATATAACTCCCACATCTCGACGATTCTTGTTCTACTATATCAGTACCTCCCACCTATTCCTAAAGCCAAGTTCGGGTCCTTCATGGTTTGAGTGTCTCCTCCACAAATATGCGTCCAAGAAAAGCGATGGAAATTCGAAACGGTTGATTTGCGGTCTATAATGAGCACGTTCACGCGCATGGACAAACCCTCCAAGAGTTTTTGAATATGCCAATACATACCGCAATGAATTACTTCATGTGCCATGATCGAAGCTTTTTATTATGAGAATACATGTCTCTCCACTTATCTATCTTAAACCTACCAAGGATCACCAGGTCCCCTTCTCCGATGCAAATGCTTGATCACAACATTCACACCCATCCGCTTCATCTCTTTGGCAATGATTTCCGCTGTACCGACACTTCGATGCGTACCTGCATGACACGTAGTCTGTATCGAGGCAACCTGATGACCAGCGTTAAAGTAGTTGACAATGGAAGCCAGTGCTTTGTTACTAAAATATCACAAATTAGCACCTTATGTCTTGTCTGACTTCTTCAAAACAGTTAAGGCATGTACATGTGGTACTCACATTTCTCGTACGGCCGTTCGACTCCCCATTATAAACTGCTGTACTTGCTGGCTCACTCCAGAGTACATCTGACACATTTTTCGTGGTGGTGCACGCCATGTCTGACAGTATATCGTCAGAAGGGCTGGTACATGTGGTATGTGTTGTAATAGTTGCGCTTCGGCGCCTGGTTGGCGTTCGAGGACTTCGGAAGAGTAGGTGGTCATGTATAGGGTTTTCTGAACCAATGGAACTTGTGGTTGCAGGAGAGGTTGCGGAGGACGCAGTAATTCCTCCCGCAGAGAATACTGCTGAGGTGGCAATATAGCTTGCAAATGTACTTGCATTTGCGGAAGTGGGTAGATGACAGGCTGAAGCAGGTACATTTTCATATGTGGATATACTGAAAACCTGGAAGATGACGCTCATAGAAGAAAGACAGACTATAGAACGTCGGGTAAGCAGCTCTTCCATGTACACGAGCATTATGTGAAGATATTCAGATGCTGATGATGTGATGAATGTCAATGTGCTTCAATCCTGAGGTCCACTTTTGATGCAATATGTATGTAACTACGTAATTTCGTATCACAGATAGAACCAGAAGCTGGTTGTTGTGAATTCGAAGTGCACAAGTTCTCAAACTTCACGTCTTCACCAAAAGGGAAAATCACGTACATGCCTGCCAGCGTCGAGGAAGTCCTTTTGACACGGTTTGGAATGAGCGTTAGCAAAGGCCTCAAACTGAAGTCTGAAGACCACCTGATCTTTCTCAACCCTTCGATACGTCCACGGGTACGTCACCCTTCCGAACAACTGCGCCACATCAACCCTTACGCCGCATGCTCGCCTATCCTAGTAGTCAGTTTACTGCACCGGACTGCCTTCCAAATTTGCTCATAACCGTCTTTTTTATCTTAAATCCCGTAGCTCCTGCATCCAGATAGGGCTGCATACCATCACACACGTGGCGCCCAGATCCCCGGTCGCATGTCTGATCCTACGCCAACCTTCCACAATCTACTTCTACAACCCTGCATAGAAGCAAGTAACTGAATCTCTTTCTTCCTACGGCCTGGATCGTAGCGGCACGGGTATAACGAGCTCTTCGCTTGCTATGCAAGGAGAAGACGGACTTGGCAACGTCCACGAAGTGGGCCAGGAAGTCAACCACGCCGCAAATCCTACTTACGCCCCACCCGTGCATAGGTGACTGGGAAGGATCTGGGCGGCTATCTCGCCAATAGAATTTTACAAGATGCATACATGGCAGTATGAGTTATGGGTAAGCGAATCCTGATGTGCGGTGGGTGACATCCCTTGCTCGGAGCTGGCGACACGCGGTGCGGTCGACGTGATACCGAGTTGCCGGGTACTTTGAAGGATCGTCATATCATATCGATATTCCTAACACCTGCTCATTAATCTAACAAGATGTGCATTGTTGGGTAAAAGCGAAGTAGACGATGTCCATGGCGGGAATAGTAGTAAATCGCTGGATCTTCCTGGAAGGAGACATGGTCAAAAAGCTCCGCGTGCACGATCTGGACTGGAAGTTCGGGTATCGAGTATGGGATGAGACCAATAAGAAGTATATCTTCCTTCCTTCCTTATTAAGACTGAGGTAAGCTCAACGAAACACCTTGGAACCAGATACTCGGTATTCTGAAATTTCGCATCACTTACTCCCTCTAGAGGTCAATCGATGCAAGAGCTCGTTGCATGATTCACAATTTGCCTTCACTACCCCCTTGGAGAACATCGCGTAGCAACTTCAACCCTTCCACGGCAAATGCCACCATATTACCTTCGCGCTCACTGCTGCCCGTTTCCACTTCCTTGGTCACAGTCTCGCCTGTCTCCCGTGCCACAGCAAGCGCCACATAACCAGGCGTCCTGTTCTTGGTTGTGCCTCCCGTCGGTCCAGCCGTTCCGCTCTCGCTGACAGTATACGTGCTGCCTAGTGTCTTTCGAGTGTGCTCGGCGAGGCCGGAGACGATAGTGGGGGTTGGGCCGCTGTAAGACTTGATGGTGTCCTGGGTCCAACCGCAGTAGGCGATGCGTGATTCAAGTGTATAGAGGGTAAGGCCTCCACGGTAATAGCTCGATGCACCGGGAAAGGAAAGGAGTGCTGCAGAAATCAGACCGCCTGCTGCCTTTGTGGGTACGCGTCAGTAAGAATCCTTAGCTTTTGGAGACGAAGAGACTTTACTGTTTCGGCTACTGAGACTGTTTCTTTGCGCTCTTTGAGTAGAGTGGCTACTTCCTGGATGATTTGTCGTAGTTCCTCGGGCGGGAAGATTGGAGGTGACATTGTGATGTATGCAGAATTGGTGGTACCGGGTTCCTTTTGCGTATTTGAGGACGAAGACTTCGAAATATGTATGAACTGTTCTTACAAATAGAATTTCTTGATAATTGTAGCGGACTTACGTCGGATGTAGCGGCTCTCGGTGGGGTAGCTTCGAGGCAGTGACGCATGCGGGGTAGCTTCTACTACAGGCACATCTGACCATACAATTCATCTCCTATGTACATGCAAGGCTCAACGCATAATATACAGTGTCCATCTAGTCGAAGGCGAACCTTTCCTCTCCTCTCTTCATCAACCTGATTGGTATAGACACGCCCCTCAACTGTAGCGTGACAATGCTCGCCACTTTGTTCTTGAGGAAGTCCTGGGCTCTATCCTCAGCCTTTCGGTATAGCTCCCTCCTCTCCTTGCCTCCTTTTGGCATCCTCTCTACTTCTTCGTCACTAGCGAAGTCGTCTACTGCAAGCTCAACGCTATACTGCGAGAAGATCGCAGCCAGTACGGCAAGAATCTCAACTTGAGCGAAACGTCGGCCAATGCATGATCGAAAGCCATCGCTGAAGGGGATGTATGAACCTTTGACGGGCTTGAAGAGTTGAGCTGAAGTGTCTTCTCCTGATGGTCCACGTAGATCTTCATCATCGTAATTGATGTCGACAAAGTCGTTGTCAGGCTTAGTGTCGACGAGCCAGCGTTCAGGTCGGAAACAGTCTACGTCCGGGATCCCGTCCTTATTCGATCCATCAGATGGTGCTGGCCAGTATTTAGGATTGCGGTGGATAGCCGCACTAAGGAAGATATGTGTATCTCCAGGTATCATGTATTGTTGGCCTCCAACATTTAATGGCCGGGGCTGACCCGGCGCAGTAGACTTTGGGATGTTGACGATGGGTTGTAGAATGCGTAATGTCTCGTTCATGACAGCTGCCGCCATACCACCGAAAAGGGGTTGGAAATGCTCCTCAAATTTCCACTCGTCCATCGGCTTACCCGCAAATATCTTGTCGATGTCTTCCTGTAGCCGCTTCTGGGACGCCCAGTTCATTGCGAGGAATATCATCGAGAAATGTAGTGTGTTGGCTGTTGTTTCGTGACCAGCCAGCATTACTACGAAAGCGTTGCCCAGCAAATCGCTCTTCGTAATCGTCGAGCCCTCCTTCTTGGTAATGCCGCTTCCTCGGATCAAAGCATCAAAGAGATCCATGCCTTCTTTTGTATCATCGCCGGATTCAACCTGGGTCTTCTTCTTTTCGTAAATCTCGTTCATGTACTTTCCCCATTCGCCTACAGCCTCTCCGACTGTACGATGGACTTTGACTGGTGATCGCGCTGTCCGATCACGTTAGAACAACGTTCTCAATTCAATGCAGTCAGAAAATGACGGGGAGGTGACTTACAAAGCCACTTGATAGGCATAATCTGAGTCCACATGATGTTGTGGAGCAGTTCGCTAAGAGCTTCCCTATAGTTCATGGTGTGGCCTGGAGGTGCTTCGGATCCTACGAAGATCGAATCTTCTCCACCCTTCTTAGTCTTTGGTTTCTTGCCCTCTTCGTGCGGCCACACTACGCGTACGTCGAAACCTGCACCACTAATAACATAGAGAGCAAAGTTCATTGCCGCGACAGAAGGGTCAGCCACGGTCAAGTTTCCTTTACCATCAGGCCCAGCCCACAGATCGAGCATCGACGTTGCGTGGTGAATAGTCTCATTGAACACGAGTTGATTGTTCTTGTCACCGAAGCTCGGTGCGACAAGTTTACGGTGTGCACGCCAATCTGACCCCTCAGTAGACACAAGATTCTTTCCGTAAATGTCCAGTGACCCGTACATCTCAAGAGGCTTGGGAAAATCATTGCGGCGGCTGGTAATCTGGTTGACGGCCTCCGCATCGGCCACGTAGACAGTATTTCTGGTAGGAGAAGCCACAATGAACACGTCCATCCCCATCTTTTTGAAGGGCTCATGACCGCTCATATAACCCCATTCCGGATGCAGGATGCTGCAGGATCAAATTAACATCCCAACTATGATCAAGTTGGACATACTTACTCCATCCACATGCCTCTTAGTGGTTCTGGCACAAATCTCTGCAGCAATGGCGTCCATAACTTGAAAGTTGACAGCCAGAAGATACTGAACATGTGCCATGGCGCTACAATCACAGGCAATCCCGAGCTCTTTGCGAGCGCGAAATTTCGCTGTAGACTACGATATCTCCAGGTCATCTGATAGATGGCGAAGCTCGCAATGACGCTAAAGATCAGGGTGGCGATCATGATGTTCTTCCTGGCGGAACTTCAGACTAGGGGGGGAGTCTACTGGTACGAGCGATTGTGGTCCACGCGATCTTGCGCTATCGAAGGCACTGTGGTGAGGATGCTGGAGGTGTCTGTCGATGATGTGCATTCGCCTCTCCAGGCGCGAATGGAATTGTGACGTATACATGTGCGCGATTGAACTTGTCTCACTGGCGTCTCAGCACCTCGGTTACGAAAGATCGCTAGCAGATGCATCTCACGTACTGTATATGTGTGCAGTATGCAAGACCTGACGATGCATAGGGTTACACAAATGAAGCTGTAGGCTGATAGGCTCTACTCACTAAATCGTTCCCTCGTGTGGAATTGCAGTGTGAGATAGGATGCGCGTAAGCAGTCATGATCCGAAATAGGCTTGGCGGAATCGCGCCTGTCTACTTGTTTCCTTACATGTACCAGTTGTGTGACACTTGCGCTTTACACGCATCTACGAAACACAAACAAGAACCTGATCTGGCCGTGTCACCTGGTAATGGGGACCTAGAAGCTGTGTCCCTTGGTTGCGAATTTCTGCGTTTGGTACGACACGGCAGGGCGTGTTTCCGAGGAGCAAAATTACAAGGCAATACCCGCGCGCACCACCTGGTGGACAGCGACCAGACGAAGGTTCATCTATATCGTCACTTGCGACGTCACATCATACCTTTCGTCATTGTTGAATGTATCTGCGTCAGCACGAACACTTTCTATCACTAGACGACAAGGCGAATGCGTTCCATGGATGCGACTCACGGTTCACCGTGTCGCGCCGCTTTGCCGATTCTCCAGCCCCTTCTGCATGCTCTTATGCCAAATGTGGCAAGCGGCTGCTACATCGCCCGCCGTCTAGGGCTTGAAATTTCTAGAAATGTTGTTGCTCCGATCGATGGCAAGCCTTGAGATGCCGTGTCGCAGAATGAAGCGACTACACCGACTCAACGGCAACTTCTCGACACGAGTTTGACTCGTTACTGCGCCATCGCTCCGTGGAGAGGTAGTCCAAGGGACTCCCCGTTTTTTCACTGGACGCCTCATGCGTTCCACGTGGTAAAGCGACAGCCGCCAGGATGTGAAAAAACCAGGGTAATCCCACGAGGCTCGCAGACCGGCTTTGCTTAGACAATCTCGGTTGTGGGGAGTCGTCTATCGGACAGGTCCTCTCACGCATCAGTCATCTAGTTTGAAGCAGACCGCAACTTGCCATAGCGTCGGTGAGGAACAGGGCCGGGCAGAGTCGGCTCGTCATCTGACTGACTGGCTCGATGGCTATCTCTGTGAAGAGCTTAGCATCAAAGACGCTGCTGTTTTGGATTGATGTCGCCGGGCAGCTGACCGTTTCTTTGCGGCAGGCCCTTCACGACCGAGTTATGTGCGCATGGCCGCGTTTGCAAGGGTGTCCAGGGCACTGCGGCGTGCACAGTACCAATCTACTCCAAGTGCACGATGGAGGGGTCCTACTCCATGTGGGCTTGCAAATGTTCCTGACGCCATAATGGCGGTCGCGTGTTGCGGCCGCGCTAGTTTATAGGACAGACTTTGGACATGATAAAATTAATGTCACTTGCAAAAGACCGGCGCCTCTCCGGCATCTGCCAGTGAGCAGCAGCCGCGATTTCCCTAGCAAACGAGGCGGACAAAAGGGTAGTGGCAGCAGTACACACACTATTTCGCCATGTGCCACCAAACTGCCTATAGGAGTCTCGCCAGGATCTGCAGCCCGGAAACGCAATGCTGATCTTTGGGCAGCAGAGTTGTGAGTGACAGGTCCTGTTCGCGAAGACTCGGCGCATGAATCGTCACAGCACAAAGGATGGGACCGAGTGCTCGAGGCAAGCAGACAGTACCAGGCGTAAGACGAGGCGTTGCAAGATATTGCCTGCACGCCACAAGCAGCGCATCACTTCTATCAACCTTCTCGAATACCTCGGTGCCGCTGCAAAGTGGAGGCTGGCAGACTAGGGATCTTGACTAGTCGGCCTCAGAGCTCGGATCAGCTTCCTGAATCTTTCAGGGCCAGCAATTGGGCAGAAATTATCCGACTATAGCTGCTGACGGCGGGCCTGCTCCAAGATGCACGGGGGTTGTCAACGATGACTGTTGCATAGCGGAGGACCGCGCATCGCCGCACGAAACAACGAGCTCCGTGACTGACACACGACCAGCGCTCAGATTGCAGCAGTGGTCTATCATTCCTGATAGACGCAGGCGTGTTGCCGTCGGTTGGAAACGGCGTCCAAGTAGTTAGCAATGGATGCGCGGTCGCGTCGGGCGGGAGCAACGTTTGCTGTCTGCAACGGCATCATCCTATGGCACATGACGGGCTCTGGCAGCTCGCGCTGTTTGATACAACGGTGCCATGTCGTCCTTGTCGATGGCCACACAGCGCGTCTGGTGGCCCCGCCGAAACCCTTGTCTTGCAGACTGGGTTAATGGCACAAGCGACCTGTGTGCTGCACATCCTTCGCTTTACGCTAATACGCCGCTTCTGCAATCCTCGTCCATCTCTCTCCAAGCATCGGTATCAGGTTCTCCCCTCCCGACATAGCCCATCGCACACCATAGCCATAGCCCTCACCACCACTACTAATCACCTACTACCCTCCACCACCACCCGCGTGCCTGACCCAGCGCTGTGCCGTCTCCCGCCCCCCGTCGCGTCTCGCTTTGAGCTGTTCCTTTTTGCGACTGATTTAGTTTCGCGCCTCTGTGATTGCGCCCTGGCCCCTTCGTTCGCACGGCCCGGTCTTAATAGCGCCACTTTTCGCCGACCAAGCCAGCAAACGTCAACAGCATAGACCGTCCGCGACTCATTCATCTGGGCCTTACCTGCTTCGGATAGTTGTCTCCGGCTCCATGGTAAGAGAGTCTTGCCCAAGGCTAGGTCCTTTCTTCGCGCACGCGGCATAGGAAAGCTCCCGTCCTGCATCCCACTCTGGCCTCCGAGCACTTGCCCTGCGACGCTTTCCAAACTCTTCCCCTCTTCCAGGCGATGACGCGGGTTGGGCTGTCATCTGCAAATCATCTTTGACCTGCTATTCGCTGACTCCCGCGAATTGGTCTTTTCCTGACCCTGCGACTGCCGAGGCCGCCTCTCCACCACCTGCCTGCCCACCCCCCGCGACCTTCCTGGCTTTTGCCGTTTGGTGGTCCTGGGACCATCCGTTTTGCCCAGTAGTCGTCTGTCATACATAGCCGCATGGCCTGAGCGGATTCCGTCTGGCATATCTAAGGATGGCTGATCCTGACGCGCCCGGCCAGTCTAAGAGAGCTCGTTTGGGCTCCGGCAATCTTGATCATCCGCAGTATAACGGCCACGGATTTCCACACCCTCCTCCACCGCCTCATACCCAACCCACTCGACCTCCGTCTCATCCCACTTTAGTCCAGGCGTCTCCGCCCTACGGTGCTCACGGCTTACCGGTTCCGTCTAACCAGTATCCTCCTCACGTCCCAGGCTATCCCGGACCGCTTCCTTCACCGTCCCTTCCGCCATCTGATATTCGTGCCCTTGCGGACCCACGGAACATACCCTCACCTCGTCAGCATCCCAATGGCGTTACTGGAGCATCTCCTGTGACGATCCCCCAGGACCGAATTTCCAGCTACCGTCCCCCACTCACACCTCAGACGACCACTGCGCCAGCAGAGCCACAGAGTTCCCGGTCCACCAGTGTCAGTATCAGTGTCGACGTGAAGTCTCAAAGTCAGACTCCCATGGAGCATGGCGGCCACCACCAGCCGTGGGCAATCAACCACGAGCATCGCCCCAATGGCAGCATACCCAATGGATACAACCACGCCATCAGTCCTGGAGCACACCCCAACGGAGCGCCATATCATGCACAGCCGCCACCACCAGCCCAGCAATACGCTCCTCCTGTCACACCTTACGCGCAGACCCCGTACATGAACGACTATGGCACCGCACAGCAGATTCGACGAAAGCAGGTGCGCGCCACCCAGGCCTGTAACCACTGTCGTTCGCGAAAGCAGAAATGTGATGAAGCTCGACCGTGCCAGTTCTGCCGGGAGAACAACTTCGACTGCCAGTACAAGGATGTCCCGCCACCCAAGTGCGTTACCCGATCCCTCCCTTTGGTTCATCGCTGACCCCACCGTAGGCAAGACAGAAGCATGATGCAACTTCAAGAAAGTGTGAACAGCATCTCCGACGTTCTGGCGCAGTTTGTGGACCAATTCAACGGCTGGAAATCGACTGTTGAGAGTAGGCTTCCACCATCACGGAACCACGAGATGATGTCGAACCACGCTTCGCCTGAAGCCTCTTTCTCCGCACCCCCAAGAGAGCATGGCACATCCAGATGGCCTACTCCCATACAGGGAAGAGGACATATGGGTCGAGTCAACAGCAACCTGAAAATGGAGTCACCTATTGCTCCCCACTCGAACATGATGTCGCCTTTGGGTGCGCAAGCATCGGCTTCTATCAAGCAAGAGTCTCAGTATGCGCCCCCTCCTCAACAGCCGGCAACCCCTGCTGAGAGTGTGAGGACCGATCGCAGTCATGCTACTGAGACTAGCCCCAAAGAGCAAACGGGCTTGCAGGGCGATCACACCACGCCGGCGCACAAATTGCTGGACGAGTGGCAGCAGATGAGTATCTTCTATACAGGTATCCCGTACCTGAGAAGGCTAATAGACAACGGCCGTGAAGTTTCAGACTACCCGATGCAGCTTGAGCAAGACCGCGGACTGCTGCGCGTCTGGGGTGTCGGCGAGGGCCAAGACTTGAACGACGGAGCTCAAGGCCCTGGAAGCCCAGAGAGCAGTAACGACTCAGAAGCGCCTTCACCAGCACCCGGCAAAGAAGGCCTATGGGGATATCCATTTTCCGAGGTCCCGGCTGGAACGACAACACCGGGTAGCACCCCTCGAGAATACTTCCCGCCCAAGCCGCGGCAGGAGAACGGGCTTGGCGCAGACGGTCGGCCCGACTTTCGACGCCATGTCATGTTCGACCTACTCCGGTCGTACATGGAGACCATGCACATTTTCCATCCTTTCATGAACGAGAACAGACTAAGACGTATGTTCAATGACTTCAGTGATCAATACAGTCCTGATGCGAAGCCTATGAACGCCCACTCGCCTGCTCCTGTTCACGGAGTGAAGCGAAAGCGGTCGGAGAGTAATCTTGAGGACTCCTTCAGGTCGGGGTGAGATTGAACGATCATTGCGCAACGCGATTGTACTGCTCGTTCTTGCTCTGGGCAAAGTATGCTCGCATAAAGACCCTTTGCCTGCGCCACAGAATGACCGACACCCTTACGTCCACAGCGAATGGGGCTACATTCGGAATTCTCCTCATCCTAACGGTAGTTTCAACAGTGTCAACAGCGAGACTTCCGATGAGAACCGCCCGAAGAACATTGACCTGCTACCTGGTATGGCTTACTATGCCTACGCCACCGATATTCTTGGAAACCAACAGGGCGGTAACACTGTTGCGCATGCGCAGGCTATGCTGCTGGCTGCACTATTCCTCAGTCAGTATGCACGAGTACTGGAAAGTTGGAGCTGGATTAACAACGCTTGCCGGATTGCCCTGGTCCTCATCAAAGCCGACTACACTAAACTACTCCGTGTGAACAGCGACAGGAGACATACCTGGAGCTCCAAGGAGCGCTACAGACTCAATCTCGTCATGTGTGTCTACTGGACAGCTCTGCAGCTGGAATCCGATATCCTAGCAGAGATGAGTACGCTTCCGCCCTCCGGCATCTCTGCGCATCAAAGCGAGATCATGTACCCTGAAGGCGTCAACGAAAACTGGTCTCAGGACCAGGACAGCAACTTTGTGCAACAAGATGTCGAAGTACGTGCAGGCCCAAGACAAGATTTGATGATGAAACTATACTCCACGCAGACTTTCCTACGAGTTGTCCTCAACGTTGCGCATAATGCTCTGTACGGTCCCAGTGGTCGCATGAGCTTTGACCCTACGAGCTTCAAGGAAGTTGCTCACCACGCGCTTACTCACAAAGAGATTCTTGAGGGTTGGAGGAAGCTGCTTACACCGGAGTTGGCATGGTCGGACGACGAATACCCCTCGACAGATCTCAACATTGCTCGTGTACGCGCCAAATACTATGGTGGTCTGTACATGATGTTGCGACCCTACCTCAAGCTCGCGAGTCATACGCTGGAGTTCCCGCCCCCACCTCCAGGAACAACCGGCGCAACACAGAACAATTCGCCATCACCTTATGGAAATGCGGCGTCAAACAGGAACGTACAAATGGTGGACTTGAGCGAAGACCAGCACAAGATCATCAAGATCGCTTGCCAATGTATCAACGCTGCTATCCGGAGTACCATCGCGTTTGATCGTGTAGGCGAAGAGCCTGGTAGCCAATACCAGTACTTCCAGCCTACGCGCAAGAAGAGGCTTATCGTGACTAACATTTTCGGTACACTCCACGCGTAAGTCTTTACTACCTAAATTCAAGCTTGGCACCGCCCGCTAACACTCAACGTAGACAATTTGGCAACATGCTCGTCCTAGCCTCGGTGTACAAATCCAAATTATACCCACTCCTACCAAGCGACACCTGGCTCACCAAGGCCAACCTCGCCGCCCTTTTCAAACGTACCATCGCCGTCATCAGCGACGTGGCGCAAAACTCGCCCATTCTGCGCATGGATCTTGAGATTCTCAAGAACGTCCAGAGGCAACAGGGTCTCGAATGAAGCAATCAACATGACGACATACTTAATATCGGCCGCGCGCATTTGCATGCCGACACCCATGCCGACGCCTATGCTGCGCTCTCATCCGACGATGTATCTACGATGTATCTCCTGCACAGCGGCCGCCATCCGATCTCCGTCGCCATCCGATATGCGCCACTGTCTCTGGCAGATCCGGCCCGATACCGATCTGAACGTGCATGATGACTTGCATGAGTAGACCCCGGCGCTGCTGCATGTCAGTTTCTTTCTGGACATTTATATTTGCTTTTTGGTTTCCTCCTTGCCTCTTATTCCCACACCATCGATCAGGACAGCTATTGTAGAAGACAGAGTTGCATTATCAAATGCACGCGGCAAACGCACACGCAACGAAACGGAAGTTTTAACTTATCATCATCATTGGGCGGCTAGCGCTGAAACTAAGCATTTCGGAATCATTATTTCCTCCTCTCTTTCCTTCTGGTCTCGGATCTCTTCTCGCATATCTCTGAATTAACATATTCCCGGTTACATCCAAGGCTTGGATCGCGGGGACAGATTTTCTCAACTGCACCTATATTGTTTCTTCCTCCATGATGCTCGCCGACCACTGTTATGGGTATACCCAGGGTTTTTTCCGTCTGTTCCCCTCCCTTCCCCTTCATCGTTCACCGATCAGACTAGGGGACTATGCAACGTTGTGGAGGGTGGTGTGGAGTCGGAATCGAGTTGACTTCCTTCGATTTTCGCTAGCTTTCGCTGGTAGGAGGTTCTAGGTCCAAGCCACTCATACACAACCCTGCCGCGGGTCGCAGAAAATACATTGTATTGGATCAACATCGCATTCCCATTATCCATCTGTATTGCTTTTCGCTGCGGGACCCTCGAACACACCGTTCGCGCAACAGTCGACTCGATGTAAAGGTCCGCGGCAGCGCCTTCCGTGGCTCTCATCCAACGGATCTCGACGTTTGCTTTTTTCGCAGGATGCGTATACACATGCAAGATGACCTTGTTTCGTGTGATGACTAGCGGCCCTTTCTCGGTCTAATACTGTGGCGTCGCACGCCTCGACCCGTCTTGGTAACAGCCTTGGAGTGGAAAGATTGGTCCGCACGGGTGCAGCGCCTCAGCCGTTTCGCTCGTGCGGCTGTTGTTCGCCGATTTTCCACCCGCGGAGGCGAACAGCTTCACATTGAACAACAACAGGTAATTGTTTTGTAATTTTCACCATAGTGATTATCCCTCACCGATCAGAGTGATTCCAACACCACGGAATGGTTTCGAACAGATCGTAAACTCTATCTTGAATGAATCCTTACTGTCGATTATGCAGCTGGATCTTCCCGAGACACATGAGGTCGCTGGTTCGCCCGACCAGTATGTACCTTCAGAGGCAAAAAAGCAAGACCAGGTATCTTCGAGGGTTATGATAGTTGCCGTTACGTGCGCGTTGAACAGGATCATCTGGTCCCTTCTCCATCATTAAATTTGCTACTTCAAACGGACTCTAAAGCATCCATATGCGCAACATCACACCTGCATACTAGTGGTCAACCACGATCTTCAGTCAATGCCCAACCTACCATCCCTCCCTACACAGCGGAAAACCCGGTGGGCCGGAATAAGCCAATCAGACACTGTATTAGTTCGAGATTTCGGTTATCTCTGCATTTCTATTGGCTGTTTCCGGCCCACCGGGTTTTCCGCTGTGTAGGGAGGGATATTACCTGCAATGCAATGCGCGTCAATCCGCATCCTCTTCACTGCATCAACCACATATTCAAAAGGTGTGAGTGAGTGGATATTGTGTGTCTGTACTACGCATCCACGTGCTAACCCTCTGCATGAAGGCGCGCCGCCTCGCGCGCATCACAAAATAAGAAACGAAAATCAAGACCTTGGAACCAAAGCCAAACCACCTGCCGTATGCGTTACCGTACGCGTTTCTACCTTCCATCTGCGCAAACTAGAATCTGTCATATTCTCACCGGATATCTGACCGGCTGGCAATGCTGTCTCCAGACATGCTAGTGCCTTTTCCACACCGCAAAAACGAATTTCATACAGAACGGCGACGACGGCGGTAAATTGACTAAGCGATCTCCAAACCCTTCAATCTGTCCCACCTCCAAAACAAAACAACCCGCCCGCATAATCAGGTTAAAACGCCTCCAACGTCCAAGTAATCCTAATCAGGGTACGAATTCCGCAAAAGAATCACGACCTGCGTCTTGCATCCTGCAACCTTGGAACATGCTCATCTTGCATCATATCTCTAGTTTAATCAAAAACTTTGGTTGACTAGCACGTCTGACAGGAGCGCAACACTTGTTCCTGGTGGTGGTGGTTGCGCTGCCCCGGCGCTAATTGCCGCCTCCCGAGGTCGTCCGACGGCTTGTCGAAAAAAACGTAACGGAGGCTTCCGGTGAAGAAGCCGCTTGTCGATAGCCTGGACCCTGGCCTCGAAATTGACTTCTGTTTCTGAAGAACTGCGATGACGGCTTTCTTGGCTTTTTCGCTAATGACTATCCACGTGCTAGGTATCTTGACATGCTGCCCACCAAGCCCTCCGGAACGTGACGTCGCGTCGATACCACCGAAATGGGGCTTGCCTGTGGTTACACACTACTACAAATTAGGTGTGTACGGTGAAGCAACTCGTACGAGTTTTGCGATCATGCTCCCACAATTTTACTTGGACAGCGCAGATCGATGATTCCGAGCTTCAGGAATCATACGTGGATTACCCATTATCCCGAAGAGCTCCAAAGATTAGAATGGGTCGCGCATTGCTGCGTCGATCATTTTGGGGTAAGAATAGTCGGCATAATCTCGTTGCAATTGGGTTTCTTGCTCTCGCGTATCTGCATGAAGCAGGGACCTGCGTTCTCCAAAAAATCTGCACGTCTACCTGCCTGTCTCCAATATTAATTCCTTCGCGCATTACGCAAATGCAGCGTCGATCCTGTCTTCGGCGTATTCGTACTATGGAGCAGTGTCCAAATGCTTTCCAGGCTGCCCGTCGGACCTTTCTCCACCTCGCCGTTGACTTTGCAATCATCTGATGAAATTACGGTGGACTGCAACACGACACGGGAACGGAGTAAGGTTTGATACGGTGAAGCGTTGCGTTGGGCAGCAGCGAGCCTATCTTTTGTGCTGAATGCTAGGAAATTAGCGAAAAAAAGGCGTTATTGAGACGCTGCGGAGAGGACTCCGTCGCGTGAACGCGTGAAGATGGCGTTGGGCATTCGGGATAAGGTTACGACACCTCGCTTTCCTTCGGCAATGCAAGTTCCTGTTCAAGTTCGTGGTGCACATCATCACATCATGCCTGGGGCCATACTCGTCACTTGGTCTAGCTCCGAGCGAAGGTGATATCGCATTTGAACGCGAATCCGATGTCTATTGTTGGAGATCACGATGCTATAATGGAGTCGGTTGTCGATTCCGACCCAACGCTAGGCCGGACTCGATAGCTGTATAGCTCGATTCGATGGTTCAGCACGTGCTTTCGTGTTTGCTTCTTCGTAACCCTGATATATGTTCGCGAGTAAGGCTGCAAAATCGCGCTCGCTTCGCGCTCGTGAGCGAACACAGCAAAGCATTTCCTGCACGCCAACACCAATCGATAAAATTTCCCATAAAGTTCACACCGTTGTTCACATGATGTTGCCCAGGTAATATCCCTCCCTACACAGCGGAAAACCCGGTGGGCCGGAAACAGCCAATAGAAATGCAGAGATAACCGAAATCTCGAACTAATACAGTGTCTGATTGGCTTATTCCGGCCCACCGGGTTTTCCGCTGTGTAGGGAGGGATGGTACGTATGCTGTAAGCATTATGGAAGGACGGGCGGAGGACATCCCCGCAGATCTCATAGACCCCGGAACATGATCTTCGTTCACTGCTAACGTCGCATTCGTGTTGCGAATCGATAGCGACTTTCTCTGACGTTCGACGACAACTAGACTACCATGTTGGGCGAAAGAGAAGGTGCATGACACACCATGAAGGTCGACATTAACCAAAGTTGAAAAAGTGAGGCGCCCAGAGCGGTAAACTCTCCAAAGCTGCGACTAGCAGTATGACAAAGGTCATAGTCAGCAAATTCACAGCCCGCCTTTCACAGCAGAGTCCACATTCGGGCCATCACCCCAGATGCTGCCTGCAGCAACGACACCGGTCGTCGAATCGTATCCCACGCACGCGAAACGTTGACAGCAAAAGTAACACAAATCGTGCTGGGCTTACCGTTGGCTTCCACCTTCGCCAATCGAACGCATGCTCCCTCACCGATTAGACAGGCGTCGCATCGGCTAGAGGCACCTCCCACAGGAAAAGCCGCAATGCAGCTGTAGCCGAGATTGTAACGGTATACCCCGCAATGGTACATGCCTCTGCAAACGCAAGATGCGCCTTATGCATATATTATTATTATCGTTGTCTCAGCTTGTATGCAGCACATCGGTGTGCGTAGAGGATGAGCATGCAAGATAGGGTCTTTGGCTCCGGTACTTATCGGTGGCTGTTTATCGCATGCAACTAGGAGACATTCTCCGGAATACCGTTCTGGTCACGATTACCGGTAAGCAGCTAGGGTCTGGGGTGCATTGCAGAATCCCTGGCAGGAGGGAGGGGTCAGGAACCCCAACGTCGAGAGTCACCTACAGTGGAGCCTTGTACTGCCGGAGAGATTTGGAGGTACCCTGGAATGTTCTGAGCGCCTTCTGTACGCGTCTCATGGAGCGTGCAATCCGTGCAATCCGTGCAATCTCGGTCATGATCTCCCCGACTCGGTTCGACTTTCTTTCGAGACGAGCATGTGCACTATCGAGCCGCTGAGAAGCGGCTGTCGGTTCCAATTCGGTGACAACTCTGTTCCGGCACGTATCGCAACGAGCCCCAAAACGGATCGAATTCGCAAGCGAACGGCTGATACAACTCGGCCCTTTCAGACAACACGCGGTTTCTCTGTGACAAGAGATCCGAGAGATTTGTCGTGCATGGTGTTGGAGAGCACCATGTCAGTACATGTGGCATGATGAGACGGTACGGAGTCCACTTCCAGCTCAATCAGAGAAGTAGCTGTACCTTGTCAGCTGTTAGCCTCATTTGCTCCAATAGAGCTTGCCCATGCCTCCAAGAGTCGCTTTGTACCTCCAAAGGTATTATTGTGGAGTAGTCCGGGTTGCTGTTCCACGATACACCAAGCCGGACCCCTCAGCGGTTCCGAAAATGTCAGACCGCAACTTCGGGGTCTTGGAAGCCACGGTATGCCTGTATCAGACATGCACAATGAATGTGCTCAAGATTCTCCACATAACGAGACATCAGGTTCTTCTCAAGGTGTTCGAAAGAGCGCAGGGTCCTTGTGGGGCCCTCGGAATGGCGACCTCTCTCGAGCGTAATCGATCGCTCGATGCTGCGCATCGACTCGTAAGCAATCACAACTGCTCGCTTGTGCGGAGAGACCGTATTGTGAACATCTACAGCTTGAGTTCTGACCAGGTCATTGCCGCGGTTGGTGAGCCGTGCGAAGAGCGTCATGGGAGTTTGCTGCCCAACGGAGGATGAAGGCCTGAAACCGGACCGCAAATGACAGAGTATGACCGAAGTGCCACTGCACGCCGCGACCGTTGTGCACATCATCAGCAAGTCATTCAAAGGTCAGGGTTAAGGGACTTTGACTTCGACGATGCCCAACGCAAGCGAGTAGAGTGACACGGAGCGCATTGCGAAGTATCAGGCCAGGATCCTCACGCGTTTGATAGACCGTTGCAATGGAAGCGAAGCTGAGTGGCGCAGCTAGCAATGTCGTGCAGCAACGAAGCTGGAGAGCGTTAGTAGATGACCCACAGGAGTATTCATGGAAAAGCTTGACTGAATGTTCGTTATGCCGAGTTGTAAATTTTCGTCGAACGACCACTACGACTTTGAGTGTAGCTGCCGTCAATTCAGATCAATACGTTGGCACTTTGCAGATCTGACTGAGATTTCTGTATAGAGGTTTAGAAATGATCTGGACTCTTGCGTGTTCGTATGGTCGTGTTTGTAGATCGAGAATGGTGGTCAACAATCATTCGCGATGTCCGGAGATATCACAGGCAGATGAATCCGCGAGATGTCGATGCTGTAACAGAGCAGCATACAAAGGAGGAACGATTGCACAAATGGGATCTACTGGGGCAGCTTCTTACCTTCTTCTGCTGTCTACTTTGCCATCACATCCAATCGCTACTTCCTCGATGTCGTCTTCATCCTTTTCTTCTCTGTCTCTCTCAGTCGCATCGTCATGAGTATGTTCTTCACTCCAGCCAAGTTCATTGAGTCAATAGAGAAGAAGAATCCAACTACCGTTCTCAAACTTTCACTTCCGCTTTCCAGATATAAGACTCAACAGGCGCGATACATATCCAACACATGGCAGTGCGGGGAAGCAGGAACGCGATGTCGTTCTGTGCGACTGTGACTCCCACGAGCCATGACTACCTATCGGCTTGCTTACAAGCACGGGACGCCATACCATGAGTATTGTGTGCCACCATGAACCTGCGCGAAGAGTTCTTAACCTTTCGCAAATGTACCTGACCTAGACTACCAATATCTTTCCTCCACTGATTATGGCACGATAATCGTTTGTATTGTGTAGAAGAGAAGTATCGTACTCTCTATTGCAAAAGGCATGGAAAGAAGAAGGAGCAATCATGTACCGATACACTTCTGCTCCTCCTCTCTGCTCTTCAACATACCTCTACCCTTACCCCTATCCTCACAACCTCGCAGCAAGATCATACGACACAACTTACATGTCCAGACCCTACTCATACACTGAACCACGTCGCTACAGTTCCTACTACGAAACACCGTACTCACGACCGAGTACATCCCACAGGCCTGTGCAAACCAGTACCTGGAGATACGTTAGACCCGTACAAGCACCACAGCCGGACAGAACTCCTCGAAAGAGCAGCCTCAAGAAGACGGTGAGCAGGCACGTACATTTCGACCTGCCGCCTGCTCAAGGCAGCTCGAGCAGGACGAGCAGGATAGCCGAGGAAGAAAGGCAGAGGGAGAGAGAACGCGCAAGGGCAAAGGAAAGGGAACGGGGACGGGATCAAGAAAGAGAGAGAGAAAGCAGATACTATATACCGCCCCGATCCACTACCTTACGACAACGTTCTCCTTCGGAAAGAATGCCTAGAAAGCATCACCACTCCTACACCTCAACCTACGGATATGATTCCCAACTCCACCATCAAGAACGATACCGCCGCAGCACCTCACCTATACGCACCAGCCTACCCAGATCGCACTCGACATACACACGTGTGCCACCACAACACTACCAGCAGCCCTATTTCCACTCCAAATCCCCACCACCGCCACCACCCATCCACCCAACCGTGTACATAATAACCTACGCCACAGATCTAGTCCGCTCCGAATCCACAATAGCCAACCTCCTCTCCACCCAAGTCCCACGCCGCTCACCCCCAATCCCGCACCTCTACACCATCGATGCACGCCACGTACGTCCTCCGTCTCCTGAGCTGTGCAGAGAATACTCTGGCATCAGTAAACGGATACAGGATGTTGTCATGGAAGATGGCGAGGCGAGACGAGCGGCTCACAGGGCGGTGGAGAGGCTATTGCGGTTTGGAGAGGAGGAGAGAAGGAGCACGAGGTATGGGTCTGGTGGGGGGAGCAGCGTGGAGGTGAGTATGAGTGTGTGTTGTCATGCAGGCACACACCGGAGTGTTGCTATTGCGGAGAGGATTGCGCAGGTTGTCAAGAGTGAGGTGAGAAGGATGGGGTGTGGAGAGGGTGTTGTGGTTATTTGTCGGCATGTTCATCGTGTCAAGGGGTGCAAGGATCCCTTTTGAGGCATCTGGTTGGGTTTCCTGCTTGATGTTGGGAGGACGAGCTGTTGACTAGGTTGGGGAGCAGAGGGAAAGATGTTTAGTTTGAAAAGTAGTGTGTGATGCACTAGATTGCTGGAAATCGGAATCTCATATTCATTCTTCTTACATGTTATTCAGTAAAAATCAACATACTCCTCGCTTGCCATGAACCCAGTTCTAGCAGTCAAATACATCGATATGGAACTTTTATCAATATCGTACCTTCTGCCCCCTTCTTGTTTTGTACACTTGAATCTTTCTCAGCTCTGCGTCTACGCAGTCTTCTTCTTTCCAATGCTGGTATCAATGCTACCCAGTACCCATGTAACAGCAAACACGGCAAACATGCCCAGTGTGATGACCACGGGCTTCCTGTACCCAGCTGTCCACGGGTAGTCGTATGTGACAACGAGATCGCGATCCCTGAACTCATCGACGAGGTTGATAGCCGTCAGCTCCAGTGTGGTACGGCCCAGGGTATCCATGAAGGTCTTGTGGAGGCTGGTCTCGTTGCGGACGATGGGGACGGTGGTGGAGAACTTGACATTGGTAGCGCCTTCGGGGAGGATAACGCGGAGGTTTAGGCGACCGTAAGAGATGCCTTCGCCGGAACGGGGACCCTCGAGGAAAGGCACTTTGAGGGCGTAGGTGTCGCCTGTAGAGAGCTTGCGCAGATACGAAGAGAGGTCTGCGTTCCAACCAACACGGAAGCTGTACTTCCAGGTTCCGAAGATGGGGTATCGCGGCTTCAACTCGAGGAGTGCTTCTTTCTTGCCTGGGCGGAACTTTGAGGTGGAGACGTTGCCAATGTCATCGGTGAAGTAGGGGTCGACGGAGCCGGGGGCGAGAGGCAGGGCCAGGCCCTTAAGGGCGAAGGTGGGTGGGTTGAGGTAGGACTGGCGTTGCCATTCTACGCGCGAGAAGTGGTTCTTGAGGCCTGCGCCTTGGTTGACGAGCCAGTAGCGCTCCTCGGCTGCCAGGTTACCGCCCCAGTGTGAGACCTCGATATCGCGCTCCAGCAGTGTGGCGTGTGTGAGGGGCTTGGTGAACTCGTAGCGCACGCTCACGAGCTGCTGGGCACCAGCAGGCACGTTGTTGTAGAGACCGTAGGTGAAGGTGGAGCCTTGCTTCTGGGGGTCGGGCGTCTGCTCGTCGTTGAGCTCGGCGGGGAGGGTGGTGTAGTCTGGCACGTCGCTGTTGGGGAACTTGACCTTGGTTCGCTGCTTCTCGGTAAGATAGGCCGAGGGGGCGTATGCGCTGAAGTCGTACTGCAGATACTGCTTGTCTGTCTGGGCGAGCTGGGCGGGGACGGGCTTCAGAGCCGAGAGAATGGAGTAGGAGATGGTGATGGTCTGCTGGGCCTTGGGTGCGAGGGGCTCTGGCAGATGGATCTTGTAGAACTCGACGGAGCTCTCCGTGTCAAAGCCCACGACGTCGACCTTGAAGATGCCCTTCTCGGCCGCCTTCTTGTCTCTTACTTCGAAGCCGCCAACCTTGGACAGCAGGCTCGACTCGAATGGCAGGTAGTATTCCGATTGCGCCTTGTCGTCAATGTTCTCGATTATGACGTTGATGGTCTCCCTCGGATACGCCTTGTCCAGGTTGGTGGTGCGGACCAGGTTTGCATTCTTGAAGACTTGCGGCGGTGTGAAGGTGGTGGGCAGCACCTGCTTGGATAGCAGCGGCTGGGAGAGGTTGAGTTCGGCGCTGGCCAAGCTCGAGAGCGCTGCTATGCAGCTGGTAAAGAGGGAAGACCTCATTGTTGGAACAGCAGTCAAGCTATCCAGTCATGTATGAGGTCGTTGTTGGGGGAATTGCTGGGTCAATTGGTGGTTACGCGGCGATGTGTTGCGCGGATGTGTTGCGTCGTAGGTGTTCTCTTCGGAGTTCCCTGGCACCTCCGCGTCTTGGCACAGACAGCTTGAGCTCACCCCTCCATGTACTACTACTGACACCTTACACGCCACCATGAGACTGCTCGCACCATCAATTGGCCGGCCGCAGATATTCCCAAGCCGCTGTAGAGTAGCCACCGCAACCGGAAGGCGCCACTTGACCAACAATGGCTTCTTCCGTGTCTCGGACGAGGTGCGCGAAGCTCTGAACTCAAAGAAGCCCGTCGTCGCGCTCGAGACGACAATCTACACGCATGGTGGGTATTCACACACACACACATATACACACACATATACACACACATATACACACACATATACACACACATATACACACACATATACACACACATATACACACACATATACACACACATATACACACACATATACATACATATATACATATATAAACACAGACAGCTGATCCATGCAGGCTTCCCTTATCCTGAAAACGTAGCCCTTGCATCCCTCCTCGAAAGCGTAGTCCGAACGAATGGCGGCATCCCAGCCACTATTGGCATCCTCGACGGCGTAGCACGTGTAGGCATGGACCCAGAGGAGCTGATCAAACTCGCCTCTTCTGCTGGCAAGGCAAACACAATGAAGCTCTCGCGACGCGACCTCGGCTATGTATGTGGCATGCGACTGACGGACAAGTCCTTCAACGGAGGAACCACCATCTCCGGCACTATGCTGCTGGCCCATCTCGCTGGCATCAAGATCTTTGGAACAGGCGGCCTCGGTGGAGTCCACCGTGGTGCAGAGTCAAGCATGGACATCTCTGCCGATTTGACTGAGCTTGGGAGGACCCCAGTCACTGTCATCTCCAGTGGCTGCAAGAGCTTCCTCGACATACCGCGAACAATCGAGTACCTGGAGACGGAAGGCGTCGGTGTGGGCACATTTGCCGACGGACGACAAGGAAACGTGGACTTCCCCGCTTTCTGGTCCAGAGACAGTGGAGTCAAGAGTCCCACCACCATTGCCGATGAGATTGAAGCGGCTGCCGTTATATGTAAGTCTGTAACCATGTTCCATGATATCTGCCTCTGATGCTATACAGACGCTCAACACGCACTCCAAATCTCATCCGGTCTCCTCTTCGCCAACCCTGTCCCTACCGATTTCGCGATACCCAAGGATGAGATGGATGTCATTATTGCCGAGGCTCTAAAACAGGCCGAAGCGTCCAACATCTCTGGCAAGGACAACACGCCTTTTGTCCTTGCCAAGATCAAAGAACTCAGCAAGGGCAAGAGCATACCCGCCAACAGAGCCCTGATAGAATCCAACGTGAAGAGAGCCACTATCGTAGCACGAGAACTTGCCATCCTCGAAGCAAAACAGGAACAAGCCCAAGGGTGAGCCAGCACTCTTGTTGCTCCATCGTAGACTGGCGCTGATGTAAGTATACTAGACAGAATTCCTCTTACTTGACTCCCGTTCCATCCAATCTCTCGTCTACTCCACACGAGGAGCTGCGCAATGCAACCTCGTCGCCCTCTGAGCCTGCTTCAACTCCCACCACGTCATTCTCCTCTAGTACTGAGCCTCGAGAAGACCCCGATGTAGTTGTCGCAGGCGCTCTTGCGGTTGACTTTT
This sequence comes from Alternaria longipes, assembly GCA_019059555.1. Classification (NCBI taxonomy): domain Eukaryota; kingdom Fungi; phylum Ascomycota; class Dothideomycetes; order Pleosporales; family Pleosporaceae; genus Alternaria; species Alternaria longipes. Next base: position 2,444,886 of record CM032460.1, on the reverse strand, counting down.
CCTGTGATTATGCTCCGTTCAAGGCTTCTGCGGGCCAGACAGATCCACTTCCTCACACCTCGAATCCAGCGGTCATAACTCAGACACTTGGAGGTGTCGCACATAATATTGCCAAAGCCTCGCATTTGCTCGGCTCTTTCGTTCATCTGCATAGTGCTGTTGGTGACGACTTGAGTGGTCGCGCGGCGATCAGCCAACTGCAGCAAGAAGGCATGTCAGTTTCCGGTATCGAAACACTCCCTGCGCCGTCTAGAACAGCGCAATATGTCGCCATCAACAACACGAACAAAGATCTTGCACTTGCCATGGCAGATATGTCGATCCTAGAGATGATCCCCAGTGAAACTATCCAACAACTAGCCACCAGTATCTTCAGCAACGCTTCAGCTCGACCCAAAGCCTTCGTTGCAGATGCGAACTGGTCTTCCTCCGCCCTACACACTTGGCTCCAAGCCGCTCGTCACTCAGACACTACCACCATCTTCGAACCAGTCTCTACAGCCAAGGCACTACGCATTTTCCCTTCTATCACTCATCCATCAGTTTACCCCAAGCCTCTAGCAGACATCATAACACCCAACACTTACGAACTCACTGCACTCCATGATTTCGCCAGCCAGGCCTCCCTGTTCGAGTCGCCCGAATGGTTCAGCGTCATCGATGCATTGGGTATCCCCAACGGTGGCTTGAGAGTCCCATTAGCCGTCACAGTGGGTGGTGACATAGTAGACCAAGGCATCCCTCAACAAGCCATCAAACTCCTCCCCTTCTTTCCCACAATCTTAACCAAGCTTGGTCCTCAGGGTGTACTCATGACGAAACTCCTAGCCTCTGATGCAAAAGAGCTGAGGGATGATCATGAGCGGCAGTATGTGTTGGCGAGGAACATGTCTTCTGATGGTGCAGCTACCGTTGGTGGTCTCTACGTGAGATTGTTTCCCGTGGAGAAAGTACTCGAACCACATGAGGTAGCCAGTGTAAATGGCATTGGTGATACGTTTTGCGGTGCCTTGGCATATGGCCTGAGTCGAGGAGAGAAGGTGCAGGATGTTGTGGGGTTTGCGCAGAGGGCTGCGGGCGAGAGTTTGAAGAGCAGGGAGGCTGTTAGTCCGGAGTTGAGGGGACTGAAGATGTAAGCTATTGGGTCGTAGGTCTCTCACTTCAGACAAGAAATCACCCCACTACTAATTCATGTGTGTTGTCAAATTCAGGGTTGCTGGCATATGCCTGAGCTTACATGTTAACATGTTGTGCCGAGGCCATAGAAGCTAAGTGTATTAGACTCATGCAGAGATAAACCCCACCAAACCTTCGACCGTGATGGCCATTCCCACTCGATATCCCCTGCAATACAACCCCAGCCCAGGCTTATAGGGGCTTGGCGGTCAACGGGACGGACTCGAAGTCGGATCGGATGTGGCTTTTGTATGTGAATCCGCTAGTATCACCTAACCGGAAGCTGAGGATTACAAAGCTCCAACACGACGAATGCACTACACTTCCATACCCGCTTCGTGCACAGGAAATGGCAGCTACATGTTCCGGTGTCTATTGTAAGCGATGATCCTGAGGTCGTGCTAGAAAGTCTGGGCACCATGTAGCTTACCTGAACCCCCATACGCGTAGCCACCCTCTTTACCAGATTGGGTACCTTGTATGCGCAAGAACAGGGACAACATAGAACTCTCCGTGTTTCATGGCCGAGCTCAGCAGTCTTGTCTGCTTGTTGATGAGGCGCAATCGGCCCTCATAGATTGGATGCTTACCGTCGCCGTTCCAGTCTGTTCCGCGATGGAGGGAAGTGAGTGCATATAAGACATTGTATGGCACTGTGAACCCTTATAAACAACGTTTTCGCCGATCAGCACCCTACATATACCAAAGACCTTGTCATACGCTTCTCCAATATAACTTCTTGGGTTCTCTTACCTCCATCTCGAAATGCCATTCGATCAAAAGCCAGAAGGCTATCGGTGGGATATCATCACCGAGGAGGAACTCAAGTACGCTCCGACCTACTTCCAAGACGTACCAGAAACCACAACAGAGGTTGAATGTAAGCTCGACGGTACATGGCCTAAGTGGCTTCATGGTTCTTTCTTGAGGTAAGTCACTAGATTGTATCCTATGATCGCAGTGAAACGTCGATATTGAAAAAACACAGGGTGGGCGTTGGACGCTTCACAGTCCCAACCTCAGAGGACGACTCGACGCCTAGAGTAGTTATCCAGCATCTCTTCGATGGCCTGGGCTTGCTGCACAAGTTCCGGATGGTTGATGGCCGTGTCTACTACATGAGCCGCTACACGCATAACGGAATCGTGCGACGGGCAATGAAAGATGGCTATGTTACAAACTCCTGGATGGGCCCTAATCCCAACACTCCTCTCTTCGAAGCCCAGGACCCGTGTTCAAAATTGCTCGGTGCTCGTGTAAGTGGGATCTTAGAAATCATGATTGAAACGATTGTAGCCTAATTGCAGCACAGCAAACCGTATATCTTCCTAACGATTTCTCGGCGCCGGACGACTTCAACATCCATGTGCAGCCACGCCGCGGTATGCACCTTCCAAAGGATAAGAATTCCAATTCAAGAGGTATTCAGGCGGAAGACCCCGCCACTCAGGAGGTAAGCAACACTTATCAGACCTTGAATGAACCCGACCGAGCTCATGTTTGAATACAGATTCTAGTCCACACTGACTGGAATGCTATGCAAATCTGTGACGCGAAGACTCTCGAACCAAAGCGGTTGCTTACCCATGCGACCATTGATCCCGAGCTCACTGGAGCTGGTTGCTGCGCTCACCCTGTTCATGACCGCAGGCGAGGTCAAACCTATAACTACCTGATTGGCGCAGCTGGCATCATGTATGTTTTCGCGCTCGACGTTGCATCGAACCCGGCACGTCTCTTGTGGAAATCCGCTCTCCCCTGCAAACCATGCTACACGCATGCTCTCGCCATGACCGACAAGTACGTCGTGTTTGTCAGAAACGTAAGTTTTGTTTCGCAAAATCTAGGATGATGGGGTTCTCTTGCTAACATGCAAACAGCCTGTCACCATGGATACCAGCGATCCGACAAAGACCATCATCGAAGCGATGAAGTGCGAGCACGACTCTCCCGTTTACTTCTACGTGCTGAACAAGGTAGATGGAAAACTGTAAGTACCTCAATCTCAACTTACGACTTCGAACCCCCCAACTCAACCCCACCAGCGTCGCATCCTATGAAATCCCCAACTTCTACTTCTTCCACACTGCAAACGCATACGACTACGTCGACCCCAAAACTGGCCACACCAACGTCCACGTCGACATAGCTAGCTACAAAGCCGACCACTACCCCTACAACGAATACGCCATCTCCAACGTCATCAACCCGCTAAAACCATACCAAGTCGGCCGCCTTGTCCGCTACGAACTCGCTGCCGTAGACACCAAAGACCCCGCCGTCATCGCCCGCGGCACAGTCAAAGCCGCCATCCCAGACATGATGGCAGAGCTACCCCGTATCTCGAAACCCGCGTCCATGGATCCAAACTACCGTTACGTCTACGGTGTATCCGGCAACGGCGTGTCCGCACCAGGCACCCAAGTCCCCATTGGCCGTCTCGGAAACGGCGTATCCAACGGAATCACCCATGCTTCTTTCTACGGACACCTCTTCAAATCGGATTGGCAGACGGGCACGTTCAAGTCTTGGATTCCGCAACATGGCGAGAGTTGTCCTACGGAGCCTATTTTTATTCAGCGGCCTGGGGCGACGGAGGAGGATGATGGGATTGTGATAACGATTACGATTAACAAGGAGGGGACGCATAGTATTCTTGTGGGACTTGATGGGAGAACTTTCGAGGAGGTGGCTAGGGCGGATATGCCGCAGGTGTACTCGCTTGGTCCTCATGGATCGTTTGTTGAAGGCGACTTTGGGCTTGTTAGTACCATGGAATGATAGCGAGTTTAAGCTTGGGTGGGACAAGAGTGCGTAGTCTTGATATGTAGCTGTTCCCGTCTAGTACATGATCCAAAGTATGTCAATGACAGATTGGTAGTTATGAGTTATTGCAACACCATGGTTGAAGTACCGTCGTTTTTGGACAATAGCCAGAGGAAGAGAAGCGACATGAAAGCGCATAGCGAAATTTTCGGTACCAGTGGTACAATCTTTGGGAAAAACGGCGGATATCGATTTCGCATGTGAGGGCGATTCCATACTTTGGTTGTCATCCACTTTGGGGGGATGGAACGCAACGAAAGTCTGGCATCGCGTATCCATGTGTCGTGACGCTACCAGATTCTCTCCTCACAAGCATATAAATATGGCTGCCTTTCTCTTTCTCTTTTCTTTATTACACACACTTTGGAGTTTCAAAAACCTCCTTCTGTCACTGATGTCTTCAAGTTCAAAACTCCCATCCCCGCCCACCATGGATCTCCCGAACGATATCCTCCAAGGTTGGGTACTCAACAACATCAAGAAGTTCGATCGCAATCTTGTCGGAGATCCAAAGAACGGCACACGAAGAATTTCCGGATAACTCTTCTCTCCTCGTGACACTGTCGTGGCCTCGAGTACTACTTCCTCTTCTGCGACTGAATCACCATCCGCCCGCCCTGACCTGGAAGTTCTGCTAAACACCTACTCTGTTCAGGCCTTTGAGTTCATAGGCTTTACAAAAGAAACATCGGAGAAGCTTCTGAAGAGGTGGACCTCTGAAGATGAGCTTAGCTTCCAAGAAGTTCTCGAAGCGCACATCGAATACTTCTGCCACGACATCACTGAAGACCCACGCACCACTATGCAAGAGTTGGGAATCTCAGAGGCGAGACAGGAGAGAATCATGGATCTCCACTTCAACGATGTTAGAAATACCGCAACTCTGCACTACTGGATCCTGGAGCTTGTCCTCGAGAACATCTGGACACTCGAAAACTTGAGTGAACGACTCAATCGCAATCTTCTCGTACTCCAAAACACCTCTTTAGGGCAGAGTACTTCTTCCTACTACAACAAAGCGTATTATATCGATATAGATATAGATAGAAAGCCTAGAAGACTACAATGCTATTTACCTTTATAAGTTTTCTTATTAGAGGATAATGTAGACTGTAAGATATACGTTGTTAGTTCTGTATCTATCTAACTCTTTTCTTGTATAAGGTGCATGATTCAAAGTATGGCAACGACAGATGGGTAGTCATGTGTCGTGATGTGATGTGTGTGTTTCCGTCATTAGTGCATTGATAACATATCTACGACCTAACCACAAATTGAGAAACTCAGCCTTGGTCAGTCCCTCAACCAAAGCTTCATCGTCCCATAGCTAATCGGATCTTTCTGCTTCACGGTAGGGTCTTTCAGCAGTTTGGTAGCCTACCATACGTTGTAGCAACAACCCCGCATTTGCGCAGGATCCTTTAAACGTGAAAACCCCATTTCCCTTGACCTCACTTGACCTCTACTCGCCCTCGTTCTCTCGTGTTACACTATACGAAGATTCTTTCAGACTTCCACAACTTAATACTAGTAACCATGTCCGTTATCGTCCCTCAGACGTCTCATGCAGGCAGTATAGATGACGAGTTAGCTGCTCTTACGCTGCAGTTGGAGGAGCTTGGTGTTTACTCGGAGGCTAAGAAAGGAAAGCATCCTATTGATCAGCCACCAGACATCGACGTTGCCTACAGCAGATTTCAGATCGAATTGCAAGCTTATGAGGACTTCCTTGCGGACCAGAAGCTTGCCCAGAGCATTGGTGCGGCTGTGCACTCCGATAGCGTCATGATTGAGGATCTCACTTCCCAAGACGTTCAGGCTCGCGAGGACCGTCGTTTCGCTTTCGAGCTGAGCAACAATGACCCTGAGATTGAGGCCCCGCCCTTGTCCGTGCACGACCATCTTGAAGGTGAAGTCCACGACTGGATGTCCACAGTGTCCGGTAATATTGCTGCTGCTTCAGTCGTCGAATTCTCGGATGACGAGACCGAAGCTGGACCGGCTATGTCCTACGTGGAGCGTCAGGCCGATACCATTAAGAAACTCTCTACAGAGTTCAAATGTTGTACTTGTTACGACCAATTCCCTCGTGCCTCTATGGTAACAGCAAAATGTGGCGACCGCTACTGTGTTGATTGCATGAAGGGTCTATTCATGCGGTCGACAAAAGATGAGAGCCTTTACCCCCCTAGATGTTGCAAGCAAAAGATTCCGCTTGATCTAATTGCAAGGCACATGGAGCCAAACGAACTGGCCACCTTCGAACTGGCGATTGTGGAATATGCCACCCAAAAGAAGACGTACTGCAGCAACCACGACTGTGCCACTTTTATCGTCCCGGACCGTATCGAACCTGGCACGAATCGAGCAGTGTGTCCGAAATGCAGTGCAGAAACTTGTGCAATCTGTAACAACGAGTTCCATGCAGGGTCTGCATGCCCAGATGATCCCTTGTTGCGACAGACTCGGGAACTGGCTCGCGAGATGGGTTGGCAAACCTGCAATGCCTGCTATCGAGAAGTAGACCTGCGTATCGGCTGCAATCACATTACGTAAGTCCACGTCGCTTCGCAGGTGTGAATAATACTAATCCGTCGCAGATGTCGATGTGGCGCTGAGTTCTGCTATGTATGTGGTGTTCGTTGGAAGGAGTGTACTTGCGCCACCGCAGATCTTCATCGCATTGTAGAGCGCGCCGAAGAGATCGTAGACCGAGACGCCCCGAACATACTTCCTCAAGAAAGGCGCCAGCGTGTTGACAGAGTCTTCGCGGAATTACAAGACAATCATGAATGCGAGCATTCTCGGCGCTTTGAGCGCATCTTTGATGGAAGGCCCAGGAGAGGCTTCCAATGCGAGATGTGTGACGCGCGCCATTATAAGTACATCCTGCGATGTCGCTATTGCTATGTCAACGTCTGCGAAGATTGTCGTCGCAACCGCATCTGATAACGGGTTTGAATCGTCGGAGGCCGTTCTTTCAGATGTCACTTCACTCTCTACACTGACGTTTCCGCTCCTTCGATGTTGACTTCCATATGAAGTCTCGCTTCATAGGTTATGACGGAAATCCAATATTTTGTTCGTTAAGTTCCATATTGCGCGTTGTTCGTGATCTCGTATCTGCTATGAGTAAACAAGCAATCGTGACAGGGTGACAAGCTTGTCCAGTATGTACGGTGATGGCCCTAATAATGGCAGTGCAGAAGATATGAGTTGCGCAGCGCAAGTCAGACTTAAACGCGATGCGGCGCGTTCCAGCTGCTTGAGCTTCACGTACCGCCCATAAATCAAATACGCTATTTGTATGGCTATGGTTAAGTACGTGCTCTCCTGACTGGCGACGGTGTAGCTGGTACGGATGTTTTTGATTCATTTAGGTGCGCGTGAAGGACACGATGGTGCTGGAAGTGACATCACTGACTGAGCTGGTAGGCCAAAAGTGGTTTAGCGTAAGGGTCTGTCATCACGTAGAATGCAGGGTCACCGTGTTCACGCGTCTTACCTTTTTCCAGACGCGACGATTGATTCGCATACGAAGCGGGACGATATTAGAGAACCTCTTGGGCTCTCGTATTCCAGCATGTCATTATGTGACGCGGCGCTGTGCGGCCAATCATCAGGCGGGCGCAAGCTGAACCCCTCATCACCGCCGTGTGCCTTCTTTTGCACAATAAATGCTGCTTGACTGGACCCGAACAATACCTTGTAATTACGCTGCTTGATCTTTATCACTTCATACATTCCCTTAGCAGTTCACTGGTCTATAATCAGAAAGAGTACAAGCGCCATCATCGAGCTTGCGCGTCAGCGTTTTCAAGTGCCCACCTGTCCCACATTCCCTACGCGTTCTGGTAGACAATGCCGACCATAACACCCTTCGTCCGAGTATACGACCCATCAACCGATTACCAGAATGGTCTTCACGTGGTATGTGTTATGCTGTTATCTCCTAGACGACCGTCATCCTGACTGAAACTATAGTTCCTGACAACCATCGACCCTGGCCTCGACTGGGAACCAGCGCGAACTGTAGGCTCACACCTCTGGTACAAAGTCTACACCGATGTTACCCCAGAAATATGTCACGTACTAGACGACGGTGATGGACGCGTGGTGGGTTACTGTATCGGCGCAGTGGATACAACGTCTTTCGCGCAGCGCTGGCGCGACGTGTTCACTCAGACTATAGACCCAAAACTCGTACCACATCCGAACGTTCAGACCGGCGATCCACAGATGGAGAGACAGGATGTCAAGCATTTCCGAAAGGCCGTGTATGAGGCGGACTGCAGCATGCTGCAACCATGGCCACAGATGTTGGAACGTTATCCAGCGCATTTACATATCGATATTTTGCCAGAGTATCAGAGAAAAGGATGGGGATCGGCTCTCATGACCAGCTTTTTGGGCACTGCGAAGAGCTCAGGTGCTGTGGGAGTACATCTTGACATGGTGCAGTCGAATACGAGTGCAAGAGCTTTCTACGAGAAAGTTGGTTTTCAGATATGTCCACAAGTTCTGGACGACGGTGCGAGTGGTCAGCCTGGTGTCAACGGCATCGTGGTCACACTTGTGATGAGTCTCTGACTCATCCAAGTTTTATCTGAGATACTGCCTTCATCTTATGCTTGACAACTGGTTCGGGTCATCCTCATGACGTCGCGATATCTGAGTCGGCTTACAGCTGCTTGGGACGTGGCGGTAGGGTTGCTATTGTTATGAACGAATCAGTGTTCACGTGGCCAATTTTGCGCTTCTCGCTTGGTGCTGACCGCCAGAACACCTCGAAATACACGCGATGAATCTGTATCGCATGAAATATCGTTTCTCTACTCTTACATAGTACGATCATCATTCCTGACCAAGATATCCGACACGTTGGAAGCTACGTCAACAACCGTCATGGCTCGTGTTGAGACAGTCAAGCATCGTTGCTAGTATGGTACATGTACAAATGCCAACGATGACTATCATCAGCCATTCCGATGAAACTTAATTACCTGGATACATAAAGCTCTCCTCTGCCCTTTACTACGTTAGCCAGATACTGACAGTCACAGAGTCGTAAAACTACGTCGTCGTCGTCGTCGTCGTCGTCTATGCCATGCCACACTCAATTCATCACGAGTTCTACGAACCCAGCGTCCCCGAAAACGCTCTAACTATACAGGAGAGCTCGTCCGGATCCAAGTGGCTGAATAACATTCAAAAAGGTAAAGGCCGTCAATCATCGCATACCTTCATTGCCTTGAATCCGCAGGACCCATATGAGCTTGGTGGTACACCCGTTGAGCAGCATCAAATTGCCAAGTCGGCTCAACAGGAAATATCAGAGCCTTATCAAATGATCTCGGAGGCCACGGTGGGTCTAATAGCTGCTCTCCAGAAGTTCAACTACGCCAACTTGACCTGCCGCCAGACCGGTATCTGGCTGGGAGAGCAGGACGTTCAATTGGTAGCAGCAGCTCAACAGGCTCTAGGAAAGTTTCCACCTACCACAAAACCAGACCCCCTCTCTTACGATGGGTTCCTTCAGCTACTCAATGATGAAGGACTAATGTGGCTTCTGGGGTATGTTGACCAACTAGACAGTATGGCTGATTTTTCCGTGGCACCCACCGCCGACCCCAATAAGAAACGATGCAAAGTCGGGCGACCAATTGGTAAGATCTTGAAACAAGCTCAAAATGATGATTTGGTGAAGAGGCTGTGCTGTTTGCACAAGGATGAAGAAGGCTTCCACATACAAGTCGAGCTCCATCATCGAGACCCTTGGACGTGCTGGCCGCCCAATGTGGACCGGGATGTGGAGGTGAATGTAGTGTGAGATACGGTATGCGCGCCATTTGTTGTTCCATGAGAGTATATAGTGTGGGCATCTCCTGAACAAACAACATGCCTCAGTTGCTAGGATCATTGCTGTATGTTCATCTCGTCGTGATGTGGCTACTATATGCGTGAAAGTTTATAGAGATGACCAAGATGACTTCTTCGGCTTTTATGCTACGGACACAGCTGGGTCTTGGACATAGCTTGAAGAATAAAAGCGCTAAATGTGCAATCTCAAGACGAAGTGTCTCAATTCCAAAAGTCAGGATAGCTCAACAACATGCGCGGCGCTTGAACAAGACACAATCACGGATCTCCAATCGTCTTCCCCACCAAGTAAACCCTCATCTAGCCAGTCCCTTTGGTCCTGCCCACTCACCCTTGACGTGATACTTTCCATACACCCACGGGAAAAAGTCCTTCTTCAGCCAATAGAAAGCCTTCCTCGGAACGCCCTGGTCGATACCTAGTAAACTGTTGAAGGTCTCCTTGGGCACACCACCATACTTGAACTCAGCAAGCATGACTTCCTTCTGCCCAGTAAGCAACGGGCAAGATGTATAACCATCGTAGTTGGCTTCCAGCGGCTTGTCGGCCATCGCAGAAAGCAAGTTAGACACCAAGACCGGCGCTTCGGCGGTGATGGCAGCGACGGTCTTGGAAGTAGGCAAAGAGGATGCGTCGCCGATGGACCAGACGTTGGAGTACTTGGTATGTTGAGTGGTAGAATCAGAAACGGAGACGTAGCCTGCCTCGTTGGCCAAGGGGCTGGATTTGACAAAAGACCAAGGCACATTCTTGGGTGCGACGTGGAGGAAGTCGAAGTGCTTCTTGATGGGTTCAGAGTTTGCAACGTTGAATGTTGCTGTGTTTCCGGAGATGGAGGCTAGGTCGTGTTGGAAGAGGCCGTCCACGCCGCGTTCTACGCGGAGTTTTTCCAAAGCTGCTGCGCTGGAGGGGATTAGTATGTATTTTCCACATTACATGGGGTTGGGGAACCTACTATTTTGGCACACCGAACATGGAAGGTAGACCGGTAGCAAAGCTAATGTTGATATCCGACGGGTAGAGTCCAGCATTCTTCCAGTAGTCCAACGCAAGCCACATGATCTTCTGCGGTGCTCCAGCACACTTTACCACACCAGCTGGTTGAGTAAAGACTGCATCACCCTTCTTGAATTTCTTCACATTCTCATACGCCTTATCGCAATACTCGTAGTCGTAGATAGTGCTCACCATGGCATCTTTCTCTTTCAACGCCTCTTTCAAGCCCTTCACACTACCATAGTCGAGCGTAATACCAGGCACAACGACCAACTGTTCGTATGCAATCTTCTCTCCGGTACCGGTGGTAATGTAGTTTTCCTCGGGTGCGAAGCTTCCTACGGATGTATTGTAGAATTTGAATTTAGGGTCCATGAGATCTTTCAACGGACGGCGTAGGTCTTCCTTCTTCTTCAGACCACCTCCGACGAGCGTCCATCCAGGCTGATAATGGTGCCATTGCGCAGGATCGACAATAGCAATGTCGTCTTGTGAGAAGTTTCCTTTGCGGAGCAGTTGATGTGAGAGAGATATGCCTGCCGACCCACCACCAATAACGACGATTTTGTGGTTGCGTGTTGCAGTTTGCACTGGTGCTACCGTAGCAAGACTGCGAACAGAATGTTGGAATGCTGGTCGCGTGATCTTGGAACATGTGGCCGCCATCTGTGGTCCGCGGTTTCGAGCTAGTGCGGACATGGTATCAACTTTCGGCGACAGTCCGCGATGGCTAAGAAAGTAAAGGAAAAGTGGATGTAGAGACAGAGGGCCGACACAGTGAAGCGTGTGGTGTCTCCGATACCCCCGACTAAACATTTTATGCCATGTGGGTCGCAGACTAGTGACTGATGAACGGCCAATGAGCGAAGTGAACATGTTACTAGCGCGATCACGACATCGTCCAAAGAGTAAGTCAGCAGCCACAGCACAACATCTTGGATGGAACGGACAACAACATTTTATGTACACAACTTTGCATTAAATCATTTGAATCATGAAACTATATAACAGACATCCTAGCCCATCAGAATTTTACAAGCGCGACAAACCAGCAATCTCCCTTGGAGCGTGGTAGTTGGGGACCTTCATGTCCAACGCGCTGCCGCTGTAGCCCAAATCCTCACCTGTAAGCACTGCACACTTCTCTCCAATGAGGAGTGCAGTCGAGTATGTGTTGCAACCGACGTTGTCGGGGCAGATGGACAGATCGGCGACCTTGAGACCCTTGACGCCGTGGACGTTAAGGCGCTCGTCAAGGACACCATGCTTGACGATGGAGTTACCGTTCTTGGGAGCCATGGAACAAGTACCGAGAGAGTGCCAGGTGGTCTCAACGTGGCCTATGGTATGTTAGTAAGTGAATGAAAAATCATCGAAAGGTGAAACATACGCTTGGTCCAGTCCTCGATGTGCTTGATATCCTCGTTAGAGTAGTGGAGATCATCCATAACCTCCTGGCAATTCGAGCTCAAGAAGTTGGGCTCGGGAGCGCGGCCCTTCTTGACTGGAGAAGTCCAGGATCCGTGCTGAATGCCAGCTGTGATGTTACCGGGGAGTGCGTACTGGTTAGTGGTGGTAAGATCGAGGTCGTTGGCACGGGCGGGACTGTCGTAGGCATAGAAGGGGTGCATAGCCTGCACCTCACCGGCGTAAGCGTCCATGCGGCGGGCAGTCTCACGAGACTTGATGTAACCCCAGACCATAGGAGCCATGTCGCGCTTGTCGTTCATGAAACCAGCGTCAAAGTCGGGCGCGTCGTATGGGTTGGGCGAGACAATGTGCGTAGAACCACGCGAGAATGGGTACTCGAGGAAGTGGAACATGGTAAAGAACTTGCCTGGTGGCATAACCATGTGGTCACCAAACCAACCAGCAATGACCGAGTAGTGCATAACTGGCTTGTCGGGCTTGTTCTTGAAGTAGGAGTCCCAGCCGGAGCGGAATTCCTTGCAAGGCCAGCTGTCCATCATGTTGAGTTCTTCCTCAGTGGGTCGGATCTTGACACCGGCCTCGATACCGTTGGTGGCGAGTGGACCAGTGCCGTTGATGTTCCATTGGTTGAAGACCTGCTCCTGAACCTTGGGGTCACCACGAACGAAGTCGTCGAACGACTCAACGTGAGGCTTCGCGCGGTAGGTGGCAAACGTCAAGTAATGATCCTGGAAGTTGAGACCAACACCAGGAAGATCGACAAGAGGCTTCACGCCGGCCTTGCGGAGCTTCTCTGGGTCACCGATACCAGAGCGCTGAAGGATGAGAGGAGAGCTGAGAGTACCACCAGAAACGATGATCTGCTTACGGGCCTTGATAGTCCTGGACATTTGTTGCTCAGGGTGGAGAGGCTTAGTTGGGACAACCTTGACGCCAACAGCGCGGTCACCCTCTAGAATGACCTTCTCAACCTTGTTGCTGGTGAGCAGGTGCAAGTTCTGGTGAACCGCGCGGGTGCTGTGAATGTAGCCGTGAGCCGAGTCAGATCGACGTCCAGTATCGCGGTTGATCCACTTGAGCCAGTGCTCGGCACCGTGACCAGTGGTCAAGTCCTGGAGATCGTCGGTGGTCGGGATGCCCTGAGATTCGGTGGCACGGAGGAAGTCTTCCTTGATCGGGTAGGTGTAGTTACCGAAGGAAACCTTGATGGGTCCCTCAAATCCGTGAATGTCGCGGTTGTTGCAGGCGCGCTGGTAAGTCTCGTGCTTCTTCATTAAGGGAATGAGCTCCTTAGTGGTCCATCCCTTGGCTTGGAAGTCGTCGTAGTCGGAAGCTGACGCACGGGTATACATCTAAAGCACAGTCAGTACCATTCATCTGTAATTCGAGCTAGAGTAAATTACCATGAAGTTGATGGAGGATCCACCTCCGAGGATGTGCGCAACAGGCACAACAGCTCGGCGGCCATCGAGCCACTCCGAGGGACGAGAGTAGTAGAAGGTGGCAGTCTTGCTGTCCAGCTTCATGTTCCTCGGGTAGATACCGGGACGGAAAACCCATGGGTTGTTGAGGTTGTTCTCTCCAGCCTCAATCAAGAGGACCTGGAGGTTGTGGTCGAGATTGGCGAGACGTCCAGCCACAACACAACCACACGAACCACCTCCACACACGATGATGTCGACCTCATCTGGGATCGTCATCTTGAATTGTTGTTGTGAGATAAAGATATAATTGGAACGGTGCTGTGTTGTTGTTGATTCGTTGACCGCAGGAGAGCAAGTCAACTGGGCATGATGCTCTTCTCAGTTGGAGACACGACATCTATTTAAACTGTTCAGACCCCGCATCTCCAGGATCTTCGGCTTCAAGGAGGGACCACCATCCAGGCTGTGGCACTATGCGCTTTCCATCAGCCGTCAATTCCGATAGCAGCACAATGCATGCATAGAGGAGGGGACATGTACCATTTGGCCAGCCTTTCGAGCTAGAAAGGCTTAGCTGCTGGCTAAGACCCTACATCATAAGACCGCAAGGGTCGCCGTCAGAGCCATTCGACGCAGAGCATCATGTTAGACTTGCGGATCCGCAAGGTAGGTTGCGTCTCTGCCGGTCTTCCACAGGGTAGGTTCGCACGTGGTGATTGGTCTACGTACTCGCGCAAGGGTACCTACCGTCCCGACGGGACTGGATAAAGGCCGGACTGGGGTAGACGCTGCGGTTGTCGCATGTTTGCTAGTTGGGTGCGGAGAAACCTCACGTCCAGTAAGGAATCATGCTCGGTTGCGTATGCAGGCCCACTCACGGGGGTGAGCATTGCGGACCCGAAGCTCAGAGACCGGTATAGCGTCCTCAGGCGTTGAGCTCCAGCGTATCACGCATTGACAGAAATGAACGAGGCGTTTGACGTGAGTTGTCAGCGAATGAGAAGCAATCGAATTGGAAGCCAGTGTCGAAGAGATGTATAGAGAAGCCATTGAACGCAATGCCTTGACGCATACTGCGCAGTTACGAGAGAGATCCAAGCACTCTATGCCGTGCTTGCCAGAGCTCAAAGTACTTCCAAGGATGATAGCTGTGGCAGCCCACGTAGCTGCGGCAAGCTGTACTAGCTGCATTTCTCTGCGGGGGTTGTGCGGCGCTGACGTCCTGCCTATAGCACGTCTCTCGTGGAAGAATGCGGATGTGGGGTGCAGTAGTCGCTGTGCCTCACGTTGAGAGGAGGTCAGAACTTGGCATTGAGGCTAGTGGCAGCAAGTGCGGGGTTAGCTCCGCCTCGAACCACGGAAGAACGGTAGACCAGTCGTTACAACGGTCAAGCGCGGGATTGGAATGACTTCCTGCTAAACACTTCCTGTTAGTCGAAATAGACTATATCGACAGTGAGGTGGCTGCGAGCCGCAAACTAAAAGGGACCCTCAATACCACCACGATGTTACCTTATTCCCGAGGATCACTAAATTCAGTAAACTGTAAAGCTCAGCGATCGCACTCCAGACCGGAGAATGAACAGCGAGATGAACGTGTACTACTGAATCATACTCAGCAGTAGCTTCATTAGGAAAGCTCAGACATTTGGCGGTCTTAGGACTTGTCCAGATCAGCAGACTACTGCGCAGGTTCCTTTTGAGGCTGTACGAGGCTGCGCGCGACGCGCCACCGTGTGACTGACTCGTCATGAATGCATGAGCTGAAGCTTGTGTGGAGGTTCCCATGGAAGACATTGACCGGATGATTTCCGCTTTCCTAAAGCGACGTTTTGCATGCCAAAGAAGAGGCTCATGTCCACGTTGCACTCTTGTCGTGCTTGGCTTCGGTGGAAAAGCCCGCCAGTCAGCGTCAGCTTCGCCCTGGCGGATCCGCGCGGTCCTTCTTCGAAGTCACCCAATCTCCGGCTCTGTCTCGATCCGTCAGTTGACTTTGCATCGGATATCGTTGACTGGGGTTCTCAGCAATATCAAATTACTGCTGTACCTGGCAACACCACCGGTTATTGTCCTGGACTATTGTATATCGAAATGCGGATCCGATGAACTCTACACCGCTTGAAGCTGAAATTGAAACTGATCTGTAGAAGGTCCGAAAGTCTAGGGATACATGATGCGTCTACTCCTCATGATACCCATCGTGGTCTGGGTATCGTTTTTCCAAAGTCCAATATGTCCCGTAACGCCGAAAATACAATTTTAGAAGAGGGGAGAATGGAGACCGAAGACACCGTGCATGCCGAACATGTCGCTGACAAGCGGATCAAAGCGGAAACACTCAGATGATCTCGTGCCTCTCCCAGCCAGTAGGCTTCATATGCGCAAGGTCCTTTGTCGGATGAGGCTCCTCTGGGTTTCGGTACTCGCTCACGTATGGGTTAGGGTCTTCCTTTTGATCGAGGTTACCGAATGTGTGATTAACTTCTCGATGCTTGGACTCGTCTGCGCGAACTAGGGTTGTGTTAGTGGGAGGTGCTGCATGAAGGGATCAGGGATATACGCACTATAGAGGAGCAGATCTCGCATTGTGCGGTGGCCTTCAGGCATCTGCCAGTAGTCTACCGCGATCTCGGGTGCCTCCATCTTCTCCCACTTTGGCAGGCGGCCTGCGTCAAGGTCCTCGATCTGGCGGGTGTATGTAATGACGGCTTCCTCTTCGAGATATCCTACAAATCGGTGGACGGTACGAGGGCTCAAGAGGTAGGCGAAGAATAAGGCATTGCACCAAACTCCCTGGGCACCCAATACCATCAGGCGCATGAAGCGTCCTGGCCGTTGCATCTTAAGGAAGACGAGAAGATGCATTCGTTCATTGTAGCTCTCTTCGAGTAGCGACTCGATCCTGGCAAACAGGGTGTCAGTGGCATATTATTGTACTAATAAGCGAGAATACATACCATCCATTGTCGCGCTTCATCCGTCTCATTGAGTGCAAATGTCGAAGCATGCCAGCTACCATGCCGGGCACGCCAGCAACACTCTCCAAAAAGACGTTCCGGATCAGGTATTTTTCTTCGTTCATGGCAAAAGCCTTTCGCTTGGCCAGTGGATCTTTAGCATCCACGTCCACTGCCTTCTGATGCTTGTATCCAGTTGCTTTGTCGAGACCCCAGCGTAGGATCTTGACGGCGATGAGGGCGACCTTGTCAGACATGGTCTTCGCTTCGCGGTGGGCAATCGTGACTTGATTCATCTGCTCTTCGGTGTATACTGACTGGTATTAGCTAGATATATAGGTATTTTTCGGCGGGTACGTACCTGGGTGAGGCCATGCTGCATGCGTCTTGCGAACCTTCTCTGTCGGGTGCTTCTCGAAGAATTCTTTGATCTTTGCTCCACCGTTGGGTGAAGAAGTAAAGTGCCTCTGGCCAACTTGCGATTGGAAGTGCTGTACCGCGACGAAGGTGGGTCGATAGCCAGCATTGTAGCTCTTGAAGGATTTGATGAGCTGAGCTGTAGCCCGCTTTGAGGTTGTTGATCCCCGTGTTGCTGCTCTAGTGGAGATCATCTGCGGTTATAAAGGCGCGTGTTTATCTAAGGGTGGTGTTTGGTGTAAAGGGTGTTGTCAACTATAATGGTAAGTGCTGATGATTAGCATGAGGCAAGACTGAGGCACACTTCGTCCTTTATATCAAACAAGACATGACGCTGACAACTAAAAAAAAAAGACATCCACGCGGTACTCGTGCCTGTCCGGCGCGCTCAGTCATCAGGGTAGAATAGGAATGTACAGAGATGCCGCCGCTACACGGCGCCATACCCGTCATCCGGCAGGCTCGGCGAGCAATTAGGCTTCCTATGAGAGGCCGAGCATGTCAGCAAGTTGTCGAGAGCGGGCGTATACGGTCGCGTGCAAAGACGAGTTTGCGACGGCTGAGCGAGGTGGTGATTCAGCTGACGGGAGGAATCGGGATAGCTCTGCCAAGACATTCAACCTACCCCTGTCAGAAGCTCAAAGAAGGCTTTCGCGACACAGAAAAAAGAAGTGCGCATTCATTAGACACATCATGCGGAGACTCTGTATGTTTTGTTGGTAGTGGTATGAAAAGGCAATGTTATGTGGTTGGGACATGTGACCGCTGGTTCCGGGAGATGCTCGTCGGAGTCTCACAGAACTCGGGGTCTCGTCGTTTCGTTGTTCGCCGTCAGACCCACTCTGATACTGTAGGGCTGATAGCGCAGCATCGGAAAGCCTGCAACATGATGGAATTCTTTCGTATGTACCTTCAGGCTGATTTTCGTGTTCAGATCCACGGTCAGCCCAGGACAAGGCACTGCTTTGTGGCTGTGCTTCCAACGAGGGTGAAATAGTACCATGCAAGAAGGGACATTGTGTTTCCAGTCTTCGATCACGACTTTCACCAAACCCCGAAGGCGTCTAGGCTTCATCGTCAGACTAATGACGGGCTCTTGCTTCACCTAGGATGAAAAATTGCTAGCATCACACCAATGACAGATCAAGAGAGCCCGCACGGTCTGCCGTTCCATCGGCAAGGGACGTCCAAGAGTCTTCACGACAAGTCATCAGGAGGCGTTTTGAGCAAGTACCTTCGTCAGTGTACGATGTGTATTGCTCTGCTAGAGCTTGGGCTCGATGTTTGAATAGCATGGGAGTTCAAGACCAAGTTTGTATTTAATACTGCCTAGTGCGTGTGTATCATGTATCCCATTACATGTCGTCCCTCATCATACTGTCTTTCTGGGCTATGGTTACGCATAGAGAGATGAAGTGACAAATATTTACACTCACATCGATGTCGCCACACTTACGCCCACTCCGACCCTTTGGGGGGATGTGTACAGGCTATTGGACGTTGAAGCTACTCTCACCATCCCTACTGGAGATCTCCGAATGGTCAACTTTTGAGACTGATGCTGCCGATGGTCCTTTGTTCAGATGCTGGATGAACTCGTTGATTTTGTCGTCACTGCCCTGAGCCTCGCCCTGGACCTGTTCTGTGTGAGCAGCCATCGGGTCAAGTACGATGCGAGTACGCACACTTCCATCCGATGCATTGGTGACGAAGCCAGTGACACCGATGCTCTTGGCTTGCTTTTGCGTGAAGGAGCGGAAGTTGACGCCCTGCACCTGGCCTTCGACCTTGTACTGAATCTGTGCCTAGATCAGTTTTGCCACTAGCAGGTTGGGCGGACAACGCACTCGCTTGGTGGACATTGTGGCAGTGGTTGTAAAGAAGCGCCTCATACAGGTGAGAGTGTTACGTGAGGTTGTGTCTGGTTAAACCAAGTTCATGCAAATGCCTGGGCGTCATATAACGAGTTCATGCTCCTGCAGGCGTGCGACGTCATCGCAGTTGCGAAAAGTACACGCTACTTGGGGAAGGCACCCTGGCGAGGCTTTCACCTGGGGTGCGGGGCCAGAAGCAAGCGCTTAGTTGGCCGGGAGGCATCGAGAGCCGCAAAGGAGAATTTCCTTTTGGACACATAAGCACTTTGGACGATGGTCGCAACGACTTTGCGTTCACGGCTATACGGAAATTGCGTCGGTGAGGGAGCTCAGGGCGCTAGTCACGCGTTTCGGATACAATCTCGCGTCTGTAATCAAACGCCCCTTTCGAAACTCCGACTCACATAGCAACAACCGCACATTGCCCAGGTGGCTCCACAAACAAGACAAGTGCTTGATAACCCACCACCGCTCCGTAAATGCCTAGGATTCGAAAACACCGAATCTCACTGCTGATAAGGAGTCTAACGACTGCGACGGCTTTGCACCTACCACCCCTGTCAACCACCATGGACACGCCCAACTCCCCACCCGCACGCTCAACCTCGCCCGACCCATGGGCGACCCCATCTCTGGCCATCGGCGCAATTCCGCCCCTGGACCGTTCCGTCTCAACAGCCTCGTCCGTCTCGTCGGCGCGCTCAGTGAGCTCGCGTCTGTCCGCTGGCGGCACTCGACGTGGATACATGCGGCCGGAGGGCACAGAGTTCTCCACGTCGGCCAAGAACAGAGAGAGCGTCATGAACCTGGGCACCATCGCACATCTGCAGTACTACTTTGCGAGGACCGGCCTGCTCGACACGGCCACTGGACGCGTCGCCAAAGGCCGCAAGCCTGGCTCGCGGACTGCGAGCGGCAACGAACCACTCTCACCTGGCCTCGATGCCGACTTCTCGTCGCTGTCCCTTGCATCCCCGGACGGCATGTCTGAACATAATTTTGGAGAGGGCTTTGTTGAGTCGCCGCTCGACGAAACCGCCTCGATGGCATGGGAAGACCCCGAGCCCATGATGCTCCCACCCACCGTCAGCACCTACAAGAACAACCCCGTCTACGTCCCACCGCCACCTGACATGACCGTCCTTCGCCGCGAACTTCGCGAGTCGCTTGCTGAGTCTACGAAGCATCTCGACGAGCTCGAGAAGGGCTTTTCTGATGTCCAGCCAGACGGAAAGACGGCGAAAAATGGCGGGGAGGAAGCTTCGGGCTGGCACGAGGTTCAAGGCATCAACCTGTTGGATGTCACCACCCTAGCGATCCGCGCCGCGAAGAACTACTACACCGCACACGAAGAACCACAACGACTATATGCCATCAAACCAGAACGCACAATTCGAAAGGAACTATACGATACTCTCGAGGTTCTGAAGCGCCTCGCCATTCGCAACTTTGGAAACGGTGTGCAGCCCTACGAAGTCACCCAACTAAGGCAATGGGTAGTCGACATTAGCACACTGCTTGATACCGAAGAGGAGAAGGAGCGCGTGGAACAAGAAGAGAGAGAGAACTGGTCGTGGCGCGAGGGTGACTGGACGGGCAAAGAACGCGAGAGGGAACTCCTCTTCCTCAAGTCGTTCGACACCAGTCTCGACGCGCTTCCCGAGTGGACCAGCGCTGCCGACGCTAAGCTCCCAACGCCCTTCCTTGCTGAACTACAAAACGGCCTGCGACTAGTCCATCTCCACAACACTCTCGTCCGAAGGTCAAAACGACACTTTGAAGAGATCAAGACGTACCACACCGATACGGCCAAGCCATACCGCTGCGCCGACAACCTGCGCTACTGGGTCAAAGCCGCGGAACTGCGCTGGGACATCAAGCTCGACGTTGATGTCATGGGCGTGGTTCACGGCGAAGACGCAGAAGCGTGGAAGAAGTTCGACGCTGCCATTCTGCAATGGAGCCAGGGCGTTCGTGAGGAAATCACGTCGGAATGGCAAAAGCAGAAGAACCAAACGAGAACCCCTACACTACAGATCGACCCGAACTACGAGGCGCTGTGAAGTGGCCATTGCGGCAAACAACTATGGATCTCGACCTATTTCATTTCATGTCCATGTTTTGACACATCACCTTTATCTAATTTGCACGAAGCTTATGCCCCCCGAATCTCAACTCCACACCACAGAATTTCTTGAAGAGTATTCCCTGGTTGGAAACAGGGCTCTTTTACCATTCCGCTCAGAGTGCGCCGACAGGTGGCGACTTGAGATAGATACCCCTTTTGCATGAACGACTTGCAGTCCTATAGTGTTAGATACAGACAAGTCGAATGTAAATAATGTCTACATATATACTATAACAAGAGTCACCAGACACCCATGGACCCGTCAATGTCCCCGCCCTTGGAACGTGAGGAGACGAGAGCGACCAGAAGGGCAGGTCCCGCATGTCGTGCATAGCATTGAT
The DNA here is from genome assembly GCA_019059555.1 of Alternaria longipes. Taxonomy (NCBI): domain Eukaryota; kingdom Fungi; phylum Ascomycota; class Dothideomycetes; order Pleosporales; family Pleosporaceae; genus Alternaria; species Alternaria longipes. The sequence continues at coordinate 2,423,436 of CM032460.1, read as the reverse complement.
AGTGAACATGTATAACACAAATGATAAGATCGACCGAGCGCTTCTAGAAAGGATGGCACAGACGGTGGCGTCGCAGCTTGAGTGCCAATGAATGGAGATGAGAGTGGGAATGGAAGCACTGATAGCAGGGGGGAGCTGGCGGAAATTGGGTACAGCGGTACCCGGTGAGACACAAGCGGGACGTTTTGTGAACGGGTGTCTTGAGAGGTGTGGGAACGTCTCCTCCAAGACCATCTACAGGACACATCCCACTGCACATGCTCTAGAGACCAACTCTTTGTTGTTGCGCCACACCGTTATTGTGGTAAACAGAAGCAACGCGTGAACGAACTAGGCTAACGCGATTTCGGCGCCATCCCAAAGAACGTCGATTCATCTCCCGATTGATCTGGTATCCGTGCATGCAGCGTATCCAGTCTTGCGCAGCCTCCTCTTTTGTCTCTACGCGACCTGGAGGTTTCCTCGAGGTCCACACAGACATGCTCAATGAGCGACACGGCCACGCCGCCTTCAGTTCTCGACAGCAGCCCCGCCGCGACTGCCGTTGACTTGCCAGCGAAGACACCGCCGAACCCACCACCGACGACCACCTCGTCATCACCCTCCTCGCCCAAACCGCTTCGGCACATTCCTGCCCACATTGAAAGTACCACCAAGCTCGCGAGAAATGTATCTCCAGGCCTCCTGGCACGCATGAAATTTCTCAACCAGATCAACGACAACAACAACAAGAGTGCTGTTGACGTCGGCCGCATCGAAGAAGATCGCCTGCGCCGCCTGGACGAGTTCCGCAAAGCCCGCAGCCTCGAGATTGAGCGCCGCGGCACCGCCTGGAGTGGAAAGCAAGCTGGTCAGGGTCCACCAGTGGTGGGTGCTGCAGCACAAACGCCGCTCGTGCCCCAGTCAACGGGCGAGAGCGTCCCGACGCTGGTCATGGAGCCCGACTTCGACAGCGACCACAGCAGCGTCGTCTCCACCAGCGACAAAGTCCTCCCGTCTGAGTCCGAGGCCGAGATCGAGCTTGACATGCAGAAGTACCGCCTGCCCGATGTCACCAAGCCAGAGAAGGCCCTCAGCGGTACCATCACCGCTGCTGAGCCCGAGCCCACACCACCGGCCGCACCTCCCCAGATAGAACCAGAGCCCATCGCGCCTGTCGAAACAGAGCCCGCCGCACCCACGCCCCCACCCAAAGACACGCCACCCCTTCCCTCACCACCCGCCCTAGTCGCCGAAGAGGAGCCCTCCGTGCTAGACGACAACAATGGCATCGACATCGAGTCCTACTTCCAGAAGCGCCACTACCCGCGCGCTGGCTCCATTTACACCCTCTCCAAAGTCAGCTTCACCAATCAAATCCAGCAGTTGACCTCCATGAAGCTTCCGCCGACGACCATCGCGTCCGAAATCACCGCCCTCCCCACGTCCGTCCAGGCCGGACGCGCACTGCACAAGGCGGCCAACGACATCCGACTGTGGGTCTCCAAGACGAAAGACGTCCTGAGCGGCCTCGACGCAGAGGACGACGTAGAATGGGCCGCAGCTGCGGGAAGGGAAGGACTGGAGGAGGTGGATGCCGCGATCGGCAAGTTCGAGGGGCTCGTCAATGTCTACATCAGCGCCATCGAAGACCTGCAGTCGCGTCCCGACATTGCGCTCCTACCCACCAAAGACCAGACCACGCTTGTGAGCCAAATGGAAGACATCGTGATGAACTGGGGTGAGATCAAGCAGACGCTCAAGGGCATCAAGAACCAGGTCGAAGTGGCCATGGAGTGGGAAGAGCTGTGGAACAACGTACTGGGCGAAATTGGCGTTGAGGTCGAGAATCTCAGTCGTCTGGTGTTTGAGATGGAGGAGCGCAGACATCGCGTCATCTCCGACTCAGTCGCTGAAGCCCCAGAGAAGTTCGACATTTCTGAGCTCGAGACCGTTGTTAAAGAGATCCCCCGGAAGCAGGCTATACTGAATAGCAAGCGGCTTAGTATGCCGCCTGTCCCCTCCATCGTCTCGCCCACTTCGCCCATTCCGCAAATCGAACAGGAGAATTCACGCCTACTAGCCCTTTTCGCGAAGCTGCAGCCGCTCCGTGCTTCGCTCGATTTCCTCCCTATGCGACTGAACGCCTTCCAGATGCGCGCGAGCACAATCTTCCCGTCTGCGTGTGACGAACTCGTACGAAGAAAGGAACAGCTGGAGGCATCAGAGGAGAAGCTCGAAGCCGAAGCAAACGCGCTGCGAGAAGAGCTGGGTGAGGACAAATGGGTGCACAGCTTCCGTCAAGCGGGTAGCAAGGCTGTCGCCATGTACGAGTCGTGCATGAAGAGCATCCAGAGACTGCAGCAAGCCATCGACGACAGCGACGAGGAGAAGCTGCCTACGCGTATTGCCACCTACAAAGACAAGAGGGACCACTATCCTCCATCAATGAGGCGTGTACTTGAGCTGATTGACATTGAGATGAAGCATAGATCCACTGTCAACGGTGAGATCCTGCGTATACAACAGGATGTCCGCGCAAAGGTGGAGGACTTGGAGGAAGTGACTGGAAACATGGACGCCATCTTGGACGACTTTACCAGATCACGCAAACTCCGTGACTCGGTGTCCACAGTACTAACAGAAGCCTCACTTCCACACTCGAATCTCGACACACCCGGTACTTCTCCTGCTTCGAGTGTTGTCATGAGCCGTAAGAGTAGTGGGCATGGGCCTGCTGTTACTCCCGCCAACAAGAAACCTCGTCAGTCAAGTGTCGCGAGCTCGAAATTGTCAGCACCTTCTAACCGGCGATACTCGAGCATACCCCTAGGCGGCGAAAGTGTCGCTTCCCGCAAATCTACATCCTCGGCACGCTTGGACTTTACACCCTCTCGCGCCATGTCCGGTACTGCAGCTAGCCAGGCACGTGCAAAGACCCCGACTGAAAGACCTGTTGCCAAACCTCGCTGGACCTCTGACTTTTACCACATGCGGGACACTGTCGTTGGGCACAACTTCAAGCCATCGTCTCTGACTACACCCTCACCTTTCCGGAAAGACACAGACTCGCCGGATGGATCCCGAAAAGGCTCAGCGAGCCGTTCATCCATACCCCTGAGAAGCCCGTTGAGCCGCTCGTCGACGACAGCGCCGCCCACATCTAGTCGTTCTGCATCTACTACTCCAGGACAGCAGCGCCTCACTCGATCATTAGCGAGCTCAACCAGCTCCCCTGTTACTCCCGCAAAGGGCAAGCTGCCGATACGTTCTACACCCCTTTCTTCACCTCAGGTGAAATCAAGCACGCCAGCATCCAGCCGTCGCGTCTCAACAGTAGCGGAGGATAGCAGGAGCCCTGCCAAGGAAGAAAGCCCCGCAGCCCGTCGCGCATCACGACCTCCGAGTGTTACAGCGAGCCGTCGCAGCAGCCTGCTTCCTACACCTAAGTCGCGTACTACATCTGCTTCCAAGGTCATAGAGACAACCCCTCCTAAGCGCACCAGCAGCAGGCTTGATAGCTTGGCTGAAAGCCGTACTTCCAGCCGTGTTAGCGGTCGTCAATCGAGCCAGGGAGATAGACCCGTGTGGAGATAGGCTCTCGCAAAGCGGACATTTCTTCTCGATACACCTGAACACGCCTGAACAACGACTTTGTCTCTTCCAGCGAACAACAGCAACCTCACGCCATCAACGTCAGCGAAACTTGTGCCTGCTTTTCCCCAATCACCTTCAATTCACTCCTGGATCCTGGCTTGGTCCTAACCCCGTTCTTTAATATCGATTTGTAGTACCAAGACCCCAAACCCCAAACCCTTGTTGTTTTCGAGGAAATCCTTCTTTCCCCGATGTATCATCGAATGTTGATCTCACCTCTGGATCCTTCATCACTTTTTGTGCTTTTTATCTGGCGTTTTAGCGGTTGGGAGAAAGTATCCTATACCCCGGAGTTTTATTGAGATATATCCTGTTCCACATACCCGATCGAGCGTACGGCGAATGGAGCGCGAGTAAGCGTTGGGTGTGTGTGCTAAGCGCTTGCAGCATGAGGGACATCTTGCGAGCATGCATCGAGGCGTGGTTTTTGGTTGATATGGACTAGATTGGTGTGTATAGGTGGACGGCGGAATTGGAGGGTGGAGGATGGACGGTGGAGCAGACTGGTTCTATGTTCGAGCGAGTGTGTTAGATAGTAACTAAACGAGAGATAGAATTGATACCATAGTAAACCAACGCTTTTGCTACAGTGGCAGTCTTGTTCATGTGTCTCACCCATTGAATGCAAAGTGCGAGACCCTACCCAAGACAACTGCACTTGAATCGTCTGGCTGACCTTGTCAGAGACATGACCTTTCTCAAGCTATGTTCAACACATAAGAACTACAATGTATTGACTCTGTTCCCACACATGAACAGCACTGTCCAGATTCACATCTACATGAGTCAATCCTATTACACCTTGACCTACATTGAATAGTCAATCCACGACGACCTTTGTTATTCCCTCCACGAAACATGCCACTAAACTGTGCAGCAAACTGTAGGTTCTGTGAGTTTGAGAGAGTCCACGCTGATCCCGCATCGCCATGTCAAAAAGAAGATGATGCGTCTACTTGGGAAGAGGATGTAATGCTATCGTCATCACCTTCGTCGTTGCCGGGGGATAGTGGCGGTACATCCTTCATACTAGAACTTATCTGTGCCGAAGCAACCCCGGCGTATGCAAAAATAGACGACGCATTCAATAGGATAGATATTGCTCCCAACATGTCGTCGAAGGGTGACGATGAGGAGGAGCAGGAGCATTCACATACGAGCATCCATCCACCCAGTCCTAGCTCAGTTTATAGCAACGATAGTCCTCTTGAGAACGACAAAACCAACAGCGGGTTTCGAGGTAGCGATGACTGGAGTTTCTTGGATGACGTCCATGTTGCTATCGTAGCTTGGCTTGATGCCGGGGGTTTGGAGATGGCGAAGGTAGGGTATGCACCTGTTTTCGCGACTGGAATGGGTGGAAAAGGGAGGAGGAGGCATAGTGTGTGAGATGGGGGTCTTGGATATGAAGACATAGAGCAGCTCTAATTGGTTATGCATCCATTTGTCTTATAACAAAGTTGTGCCAGTTGCGACATATTCCAACGAGATGCCATCAACAATGCAAGGTGCCTAATTCGACAGCATGCGGCGGGATACGTTCATCACCCCAGGATAAGATCCACAAGCTCTTTCTCTCTATCCTGCTCCCAAGCCTCTGCAGCAACCGCGCCACTTGCCTTCCGGTAAGCAACACCATCGATCCATTCGATCCACAGTACGAAGTAGCATGCCTTGGGCTTTCTGAAAAGATGCCTTCCGATACGACGTTGTTCATTAGCTCCTTCTTCGCTCGGAAACACGTCCCAGTCTTCTCCGACCACTGATACATTTGCGGTGTATCCTTTGCAAGTTGCCACAAGCTCCATTGAGCGCGGGCTTTCAGATGGTCCAAATGCTTCCATGTCCTTGCTGTTGTGGAGCTGTATGTAGCCAACATGTTGACCATTTGATCGTATGATCCACATCGAAAAACTGTATCCATCACGCTTGTACCGTACGCGCGTAGGCGATATGGTTTGGCCGCACATGTAAGCACGCTCGGTCCTGGCAAAAAGATACGCTGTTTGTAACGATGGTGCTTCTTGTTCGCCTCGATAAGGTAAGGAGGCGGGAAACGGATACCGGTACTTGAGTTTCGCCTTATCGTGCTTGAAGTAGTATTTCTGCTCCAACAAACAGTCTGGTACAATGCCTTTCCCTAATGCAAGCTTTTTCAGATCTCCATCGTCCATCCAAATGCGCTTCCACCCGATTGGAAGTATGGCTGAAGTATCACGCACCAATAGTCTGTGCTTGTACCATCCTGAGCCGATTGTCCTTCTCTCATTGGATGATGGGATGGGCATCGTATACCACGTCGTAACAGGTACCGTGAAGCAAGGGTTGGGATAGCGGTCGTTCATCCTGAGTCCTGCGTCCGCTGGAAATGCAACCTGACCTGCCCAACCAAGCCATGACCAACTAGGTAGCTGATAGGGCTGCCGAAACGATCGATGCTGCTCTGAAGGCACACGTCTTACGATTCCTTCATGCGATGATGGCGTCCAGTTTAAGGCTATGTCAAACCAGAATTCTGGCAGTCCGTAGAGGAACCTGTCCGCATGATTGCGTTCTAACATAGATTGCACTCCAGCGAATGCAGCGAATGCGTCCTCTGGGAAACTCAACTCGCGTTGGTTATAAAGCCCTATTGCTGTATTCAGTCCCATTGGTGTTGGCATGTTTCTTGTGATTGATTGAAACTGAAAGTCACTCCGCTTGTACAAGTGATCAGGCAACAAGAGATCGTACTCTGCTTGGCTTCCGTGGTTACACTGCCATTCAACGGCTCCTGATGCAAAGTGAATTGCACGCCTAGACATAAGCTGCTCTTGAAATGTCCATGCTCTTTCTTGATACTTGCTAGGAACACGGTTGTCATGGGGCGACAAGGAGTTTGTCTGAACAAGGATCTCCGAGTTTGATAACCTAGCATATGTGCGCTTGTGGCGCCGGAGTGCAGTAGTGCCTTTGAGGCCGCGCACTAAAGGTTGGTATATAAAGTCAGTTTATATTTTGCATACAGTTGCATAGTGGCACTTACGCCCATAATTTGCATCAAGTCCGTCTTTCGCGATGATGGTTAAAGTAGCGCTGTTGTATATTCGATGCATTTGCGACAGCTCAGACCGTAGTTGCTGATGGTCGTCTTGAACCTATCGCGCAAGAAGCGATCAGTGTCATGGATAGCTTAGGTTCAGAGAGTCGCGCACTCACAATACAAAGCGAGTCTACCCATAGATAGCGGTAGCGTAGAAGTTTCACCATTGCGAACGCATCTCTAATTGTTTGCGGGATCCTCGAGGCAACCCCTTCCGTCGCGAGTGAGCCTGGAACTAAGAGATCTTTGCAGAGCTGGATATTGCTTCGAAGACTGTCGATTTGACCCCATTGGTAGCTCAGCGCAACATATTCTGGCTGGACCGCCTCTCCATTTACAAGGCAAGCACGGTGGGTATCAACAAGATATCGTGGTCTGATCATGTCTTCTTTTCTGGACAAGCGACCTCTTCCACATCTTTTACCATGATTCATATCGCAAAGCGAAATGCGACGCCGGAGAACATCGAGATTGATCCATTGCTCGTTGACGTACAAAGAGGTCCCAGGATGGCCAGAAACATCTTCTCTACATACCAGTTCCCAACAGCTCCGTAATTGATCGTCAGGGCGAATTTTACGGGATGGAAGTATTGGTTCGAAGGAGATATTTGTCATCCATTTTCTCGCCTTGATATTCAAAATAGAGGGAACTTGAACCCGATATTTAGGGTGCTTCACCTGTGGCCAAGCTTTTCTAACGCTCTCGAATAAAGCAACATGCGTACATCCCCCTCGAAGGAGATCTTGGAGGTCTCCCAATATCTCTTCTGTAGATTCTTGGACAGGAGCGCTAACAATTGCGAAGATGCGATTGCAAATGTCGCATGGCCCCAGAATTAGTCGCGGCGCTTCCAAAGTTGTCTCTGTACGGACATCGCGAGTAGCTGCGCGGGCGTCTGCTCTTGAGAGCATTGTCAGGTGGGTTTCAGGTCACGGTCTGTGACCAACATATACGTACAATGGAATGCTTTTCAGCAGATGTGGTGGCAGTACAATTCTTTACTGAAGGATGACAGGAGGGTATAACGCTAGTGCGGGGTAAGTTCGTTCGTTCCTTTCCGTCTGGGGCAGCAGGATGAATGTGCCAAGAAAAACGGCCTGTGTTGGCCACACGTGCGATGAAAAGTACTTGTTTATACTCCGACGCCAACGACTCAAGATCGTACATGACTAGATGACACGCCGCTGATACGGCTCTCAGAGAGAAAAATTCGTCATTCCAGATGGTGTGTCCCATAACGCATCCCAAGAAAAATCAAAAGCGTTCGGGTCCAATATATCCGATAATAAGAAGCTCGCATCGTCGAAGTTGGGCATTACCGGCACTTCGCTTCCATTTCCATTAGCAACAATGCTGGTGGGCTCCGTTTCCGACGGCTGCGGCAACTCTCGCGCGTTCAAAGATGCAATCTTCGACACCGGATCAGCGCACCTTTCCAAAACATAATTTGCAAGATCCCAGTCATAGTTATCTCGCGCATGCTGAATGTGCGCGATTATACGTTGGAGGCGCGCGACAGACGTGTTCCGTATTTCGGGGTCTTGAGTTTCGACGGTGCAACGAAGCGAGACGGTGATGGCATGTACCAAGAGATGAGTCGCATAAGGCAACCAAAAGTCCAGGAATTGCGTTTCGCCCATGGTCAATATGAAGTCAAGAACTTCCGATGAAGCAATGCGTAACTGATCCATCCTGTTCCGTCCTATGCTACCGTCTCCGTCGAGGACTGCGGCGCGGAAGATGACACGGGCAAGTACCAGCCTGATTGAGAGGAACGAAAGCCATAACATAGGCGTTCCTGGGCGATTCGGAAGAGGCAGCCATTCAGGGAGCTGCCCTTCCAATTCGTTCAGTTCCTGCTTGAAACGATCGATTTCCCGTGCAAGCTGTATCCGATCTGGGTTGATCTGGTAGACGAAAGGCAAGATTTCCGCAAGCAGCTCCGTCAGAGAGCATAGATATATAAAGCAGGTAGTAGTCTGCTTCTGCTGAGAGGTTGCCTTGCTTCCAATGAGCGACGTCACAGTCGGCCGCGGGACGTCGTAGTAGCCTTTGGACACATATGGCGGTGCGCCATATGCGACACTAGACCACTGATCAGTGATGAGGACACACCACCAGAGTCGCATTCGAACAGACTTTTCATTCTCCGTAATGCTCCACTTTGATGGATCCCTGTGCAATCCGAATGTCTGAGCCAAAGAAACCGTCCGACCGCAGAGAGTGATGTTGCCGATGATGGAAACAGAAGGCCGTCCAACCTGATCGAGTACAGCGGCTTGTATCGTAGACATCCCAGGACTGAGAAAGTCTTCCAGCGTCGCCGAGATACCCTTATTCCAGACGTAGTATGAGTTCGGTTTGGGGTGCATCTTTAACGTGTCCGATTTACTCCAGTGCGGCGACGCAAGTGCGTAGATCACACACATCAAGTTGTTTGGTACTTTGCCATATTGACCCGTGCGCAGCGTCTCACACATTTCCTCATCCAGGATGGGGAAATGATAATGAATGTGGTTGAAATATAGTTCCACCACTTCGCGCTTAAAAGGTCCCATGATCTGTTCAACAATCTCCAGTTGCTCTCTTCCACAACCGCTGTTGGGTGGTAGACCTGTGCGAAACCTTGGGACAGTCAAGTACACCACTGGGTCTTTCGCATCATGTAGAAGCGTCTGGTAGTTCGAAGATTCCACTTCGCCCTCTGCTTTCCGATGCTGGGAGATATGCCGATTGAAGATGTCAATGTCTTCAGCGAAATGCGGCGCAAGCATGATGGAGGCAGAAGGGTTGTTGTTGTTTTTGTGCAAGATGGGGGCTGAGCGAGGTCGAGAAGGGCCATCTTCAGGCTCGCTATGTCGCCGTCGTTTGGAAGGCCGCCGGTCAGAGCCATCATCTGTAGGCGAACTGGTTGTTGAACTTTCGACATATTGACACTTGAGTCGTCTTTCTCGGCATGATAGACATGGTTCTCCAGGAATGTCGATATGACATCGGATTTTGCGCGAGCGACATCGTGTACAGGCCGGTACTTTGTGTGAGCGGTATGGCCTGTTCTGAATGGGAGCAGCGCTGGCCATCAAATGGAGCTCTGACCCTGAGTGGCAGTTTGATGGCGGACCGAGATGGATGTGCGACGCTACAGTTGATTTAGGATTCACAATGATCCAACGCGGAAGCGGCAATCCCGATGAAGATCCTGACTTGCTTCAGAGTGTCGCTGATTGGCTTCGATGCATGATGAGGAAGTCCAAAAAGATGGGATGCAAGAAAGCTATGTGAATCGGTGACTGGACGCCGGTAGCGCATCGACTATCCAGACCTCCCCACTTATTCTGCACCCAAGCTCCAGCTTTTCGGCGCCTCTTTCCCCGCCAGCTGCAGGCCAGCTGCAGGCAAGCTTCACATGCAAGAACTCTTCTCTCAGTACTTAGGATATCTTTTGAAGGATTATGCGCGTCTCTCAATTCTTCGCAAAGCGGCGCTTTGCCGCTTCTCCCTCTTCCACTGTGTATTCTGTGTGCCACCTCGTTTCCCAAACTTCGCGCATCGGATGCCCAGCACTCGGGGGCGCGTCTTCAGCAGCTGCGATGGGGTCGCTCTTCTCGAGACACACTCTATGTATCGCGTATGTACCCCGTCGCGCAATCGCATCTTTGCGAGGTTTAGCACAGTTTAGTCTTATGGACACACGTACTAGAAAAATACAAGACAGGTAAAGGAGAAAGGATTGGATTGAACCGGAGCGACTTGTTAAATGATCCAATGTGATATCCTCGATCGATGATTGAACAGCAGCATAAGGTTTTCTCGCAGCATTGATGGCGGGAGATTGCTTAGATGAGCACACGAAGAAAAACAACATGTGAGCGAAATAGTGCGCCGCTACTATTGATGGTGAAGCAAAAACAAGAGCCATTTTGGGCATTACATAGCATGAATGAATTCGATAGTTCGTTGTTCTTAGTGCGCCAGTAGAGGGCGCTCTGCAAAAAACAATGCCTTCCGCCAGAATTGAACTGACGACCTCGTCATTACTAGTGACGCGCTCTACCACTGAGCTAGGAAGGCTGAAGTTGTTTCGATGATGACTAATCGATTTCAGCTTTCTATATTTCTAGAAGCTGTGTCGTCGAAAAAGCACAACTGGGATTGAAGGGCCTTTGGGCTGTACAAGAGTTGTGGAGTGTCCAGTTTCGGCTTTGTACCCGCACCTGCACTCTCCAGACTTGCGCATGATCGCGTAATTCGGATGTAGAACCACACTTCGCTGCCAATGACCTCGAGAACCGATTTTGCGCGACGGAGGTCTGTCATTGCTTCTTGCTAATACAACCGCTGGAAATCTCCGGTTGTCAATCACTTTTCTTTTCAGCACCTCCTCTGCCTTATGCCCCAGGACATCGCGGACTACGCAGACGCGATGTAAGCACGCGACCGCTGGGAGCCATTATCGCAAACATGCAACCGCCTACCGCGTTCATGCTGCCATCGCCCGGGCTCTGCCGTGTCTTTATGCAGCTTTGATGGCGAGCGAAATTACGACTCGATGGGAACCGGCCGAGGAAAGCAACTCCATGCACGAGGCACCCAGACTTGCATCTGTCATCTGCAGGTAATTACCGGTCGCGCAGGATATACCTTGGGCCGCCACATGACTGCTCTTTCGACCTACTCACCCTCGATGGGCAAATCAGTGGGCGATGCTAGTCAAAGCAATATTACGCCACGAGGACACCTGTGGCACATATAGACAAGGCGCATCGACCACCTCAATCAACTATGATGACATGAAGGATCTCTTCAACACGGCTCAAGCCATGTCGCCATCTCAAACGTGCCGATAATCATCCTCGATAAGGGGGTCTGCACCGCCATTCGCACACCAACGCGAGGCTGAGGCAGAAAATAGCTCGAGCGCCAAACGCCCCCAGGAAATTAGATGGGAGGTCCAATCACGATTGACGCGTACCTGGCCCTAACTTCAGGCTAATGCGCATCACGGCAAGATGTACGGCTGCACGGATCAGCTCTCATCGTTCGGCCTTGCCAGGCACGCGGGCGTTTCGAGCTTGGTTGGCGCTCTGCCGTTTGTTTCCCTGTCTCTCTGCCGCGTCCTGAGCCGACACTCTTTCACCTCCACGCCGCCTCTCTAATTCCTCTCACGACATCACGTACTCCTGCGGCCAGGTTGTCGTCTTGTCCTTCTTTCATCAAGCGCGGCCTGCTGCATTTCACTCTTTACCAAACATACCCATACTTACACACTCTTTTCTGTATAGTGCCTAGTTCACCCAACATACGACATCCAAAATCTGTGCGCCCTTCGAGCACCACATTCCTTACAATAAGCCGACTTCACTCGAGACATTCTTGCGCGTAATACCCAATCACGTACTACACGGAGCCCCCAACGCAAGAGCTGGTCACAGTAAAGTTTACGGCGGAATTACTTGAGAGCCATACAAACAAACAACATAAGATATAATCACATCAACTTTACCTTGTTGATACGCCATAATGCACGCCATGGCGCACCAACACGCCGGAGCGCATCTTATGCGCCGGCAACGTGGTGGGGACGACGATGACGGTCCGGTCGTGGTCGTAACGCAGGTCATGGTAATGACTGAAGGAGACGACGCGCCAGAGCCAACCGAGAAGCCAGGAATTGCACTGCCAGCGCCTGCTACGCGTGCTCGTGAGACCACCACTACAGAGGAAGAGGAAGAGCCGGAGGAGACTGCCAAGCCCACAAAGCCTACCACAACCGCAAGGAAGCCGTCTTCAACCCAGGATTCTGACGATGATCTTATCGTGGAGGAGACCGGCACAACCAAGAGCCCGCTCAAGGTTGCCTCGACCCTTATGGTAGCAACCAAGTCTCCTACACCCAGCGCCGGTTCATCAATCGCAGGTCTCGCATCTGCTACGGCGGCCACCATTTCAGCTACCGCTTCGTCTTCATCGGCCGCCGCCGCAGACTCTGAGGAGGGCATGTCCACTGGTGCGAAGGCCGGTCTTGCGTTGGGTTTACTCCTTGCCGCATGTGCCGTACTCACTGGTATCTTGCTTCTGTACCGTCGCAAGAAGAAGCAAATGGCTGCAGCAGCCGCACAGGAGAATGAAAAGACCGAGATGTACAACGCACCCCACCCACCACCTCCTCAGGTTATGGCTGGTGCTGCTCCGGCTGCTAGTATCCGTTCTGCTCGCACTGCTTCAACCGCACCCCGTCTCAGCTTACGACCAGTTACCCAATTTGATCCAGCGTTCAACGAGCAGCGAAAGAGCGGAGGAAACTTGCTCAATGTTGCTGCTGCCGCCGGTGGTGCCGCTGCTTCCTCCCAGAACCGTAACCTCTCACCTTCTGCCTCTGCTGAGCGTCCAACAAGCGCCTGGGAACGACGTGGTGCTGCGAATGCCCCAGCTGCCGACCCCTTCAAAGATCCTGAGACTCAATCCGGCCCTCCTTCAGCGAACCCTTTCGGAAACAATGCCGCGGTCGATACTCAGCAAGCTTCGATTCCTGACTCGCCTCCCAATGCTTCTTCAATGGCTTCCGCTATGCACTCCACTCAGCCCAGTACCGACTTCGCCAACCCAGCTCCGGCTATCGCTGCAGCTGATGTGAACGCGGTTGCGTTGGCAGGAGTCGCGACTTCGAGCCCGCCTCCTAAGTCTGAACTTCCCCCTCCACCACCAGTCGCCGCCAACAATGCCAGCGTTCCGGCAAGCCCAGCATGGACCGAGGACATTCCTGCTTCTCCTGGCCCAGCCCCTACCGGTCCCCCTCCTGTTGCTGGCGCAATGGCTGGCGCTCGTCCCCAAAGCCCTGCTCCTGGTCCTGGTCCTAACAATGTACATCGTGTTCAACTTGACTTCAAGCCTTCCATGCAAGATGAACTTGATCTCCACGCTGGTCAACTTGTTCGCATGCTCCACGAGTACGATGACGGTTGGGTAAGTTCGCATTTTTATCTTCACCAAACAACATCACTAATTCTTTACAGGCTCTCTGCATTCGTATGGACCGTTCGCAGCAAGGTGTTGTTCCCCGCACATGTCTCTCCAAGCACCCAGTCAAGCCTCGTAATGGCCCCCCTCGTCAAGGCCCTCCACAAGGCAACATGCGCGGCCCTCCTGTCCGCCCACAGATGGGCCCCGGTGGTCCTCAGCCCCGTCCTCAGTCTCCAGCCAGTGGTATGAACTCCCCTGGCATGCCTCAAGGTAGCCCCGGTCCTCGTCAAATGTCCCCTCGCCAGATGTCGCCTCAGCAAATGCAAGGCCCTCGCATGCGATCCAACAGCAACGCTCCTCAGCATGGTGCTCCCCGTGGCCGTTCTAACAGCAATGCGCCCTACGCTGGTCCACCACGCTCCATGTCTCCTGGCCCATACGGCGGCGGACCGCAGATGGCTCCACCTCAAATGGGTGGCCGTCCTCGATCCAACTCCGCGAGCCAGGCTGGTAACCCGCGACGAGGTCCAGCTCCTGGGCCTAGTCCCATGAACCCCAATGCCACCTCCCCCAATGGTCCTCTTCCGATGCCGAGTCGGAAGCCGGTCCCTGGTATGGCCATGTAAAATAGGGTTGATCTAAGACTGGTGCTTTTATGAGGAACGTTTTGAGCGGTTTCTTATTATTATTGTTCTCCTTGCGTTTCCTTACAATTTGCGGTTTTGGTTTCCTTGCGAATCTGTTACCGCGTTCCCTTCGCTTAGCTTCGATTCTCAGTAGCGGCTGCTCCCACTGCATGTCCTGCATAGGCACCTACTCTGTGACAAGGTGTGCAGCGGAAGTTCAGTCGCTATTAGACCTCTTTGCTTTTCGATGCTTATACCCCGAAGCCTCGCAATAAACCATTCCCCGTCATGTCTATGTGGTCGGTCTTGGAGCAGGCGAGGCGAGATACTTTAGTCGATAATGTCTTGAGGATATTTACTAGTTTTGCTATTACCTGTCCGCTGGGAGGGTTTCGGATGGGCTGGATTGCTCATGTATATACCTTCTTTCCATGACCTTGAGCGCCTGGTGCATATATACCTACTGTAAGTGCCGGGTCGCTGAGGGTAGGATCGGTATGAGATTCTTTGAGAATGAACAGGTTTTGAATAGGGAATGAAATGAATATATAAAACGCTTGGTCGCTTCTCTGGCATAATATGCTGCCCTGATGCATCTCTTGTTGGTAAGTTCTCTGCTTTCGTGGTTCTTACCCTCTACTCACAACTCTGAATCCACATTGCATTCCCTTTCTCACAGATAGCATACCAACTGATCCTCCAGATATGATCGATACTGCCCTGATTTTGGGGTTGACTTCACATCGCTCGGATCTGATTCTCTTTCTCAAAGGCGACAAGAGTGCCCTTGCACTGAAAAATCTCATTTCAGGTCCTGCGACTTTCATTAACAGATGCACATTGTTTTTCAATGACTGACGATTTAATCAACGTCAGGACAGAAAGTCAAGCTGCAGGACAAGAGACTGAGGGCTCGAGGGCGTTGTGAGCTGGAGATGGCACGTGACGATAGGTATCCCATCACGTGCCGTATGTTCTGTACGCACGTCGCTTTTCGATGTGTTGATGTGGGCTCCCTCTGAGACCCTCTCGAACGGCCCCGAGGACATCGCTCAACGCAAGTGTGGCATCATTGGCCAGCGGTTGAAAACACCTCAGCCAAGGCTTCAAGGGATGCCTGCTAGTAGTATTACAGCCGCACGCTAACCCTCTCTATTCACGCATCCATGTTCCAAGTCCCTCGCGGACCCTACTTTGCTCTTACCAGCCCGTATCCACTGCTCCCCTACGCTACGCTTCCTAACATGAAAGTCATGGCTAAGCACGCCCGTCATCGTCACGCTTCCCTCTAAACACTAAACTTCACAAAACCTTGGTGTGCTCTATTGTATACGTCACTTGTGCACAATTCAAGTGCTCGCCGAATTATCTCGAGATCCTCTACAACCGCCGCATTACATAGATCGAAACTGCCTCGAAGGTTGCTACGCCACACAGCCATGTCTGCAAATTGTACGCCACAATTCGATATAGCTACCTGGTGTTCATTACGCACACTCTGGGGTGAACTTCTGGTTGGATCTACTGTCATACAGACTCTTCACCTACGAATATGCTGACTTCTCCCAGTGACAAGTCCCGCTGCCACCACTGAAACGGATCAGTCTTGGTCTAAAGAGGCTATCCTCGCCATAGTTTCATTGCTCATTACTTTGCTACTGTCTGGCATGGGTATAGTTTACAAGAGCCGTATGAAGCCATCGGACTTCTGGACGCACACATGGGGGAGAATACTCACGAACGGTACGTTGGGATGAGCATCTGCCCTACAACGTAAAGCTGATACTACACAGACGAAGAGCTCGCAATTGCCCGTACCAAATCGATCATGACTGACTGGGTCGATATCGCGGACGTTTGGCGATACCAACAAGATACATATACGTCGGCCCTTCGGATGAGGCGTAGACCCAGGCTGTCGAACACCTCAAGTCGAATGAACGACATACGGTGGTGATGGGCGGCGGTGACGCCTTTTTGACGATGCCCCGGGTGACAATAACGACAGGTTTGTCCGTGCAGGGTTCACCACTCAATATACTGTGGCTGTGGCTGGAGTGCAGTTGAGCACAGCCGAACAAGTCAACCAAGATACTCGTCATTTACATTCGATCATCTGTACCACGTTCGTTGGGAAGTAAGCTGCGTTCGCTTTCTCGCGTCCTACCCACGAGGCTAAAACTAATGCTGCATATTCCTGACTAACACCTTCGCACCAATCAGCTTCTTGCCGTTCCATGCGCCTTTTTGCATTGTTATCTCCAGGTAAAATTAAGATTCAATATCTTGAAATTCTTTCTTGTCGTCTCCACAACCTTCAATGGAAGTTTTCCGTCATCCAAGAAGTTGCACCACTCATGAATTACAATTACTGTCTGTAAATATGCTTCGAAGATGCCAGATGAGATGACTATTTTGACCAGCGTCGTGCTTTTCTGCCGCAGAGTTCTGTACCTTGAATTGAGATTTGGCCATAAGCAGTATCACCTTGGCCGAACTTTGGAAGTCGATGTCTTGGAATTCTTGTAAGCCAGCCAGCTCGTCTTTTCTTGTGTTGACGATATGCCGGCTCGCTAAAACACATCACCACTTGCACCGCCTGATTGATGTCAGCCGTTTGCAAGGCTTCAACAGCGACACTTCTAGCGTTAGATAGCCGGAGCAGGCGAGCATGCTGCAGATCTTCCATGTCATCGCGCCTGTGCTCTTCCGAACCCTCAGCCAATCCCTGAGACTGTGCACCGCTCATGCCTTCCTTTGATTCGCTGCCACTACCAGACATGCTGTTTGACGGATCAGTTGGCGGGTCAGATGGCCGGTGTGGCGCACCGCTAAGAATACTAGGTGGTGTCAAGTCAGAAACGCAAAGGGTACACCGTGATCCCAAGCCCCCGGATCCCTACCGCGGACCATGAGGCGGCGCCAGCCAGCCTGCAGCGCTGCAAAGGTATTACAGTCGCACGCTAATCCTCTCTATTCACAGATTCATGCTTCGTTCTTCTCAAAGAACATTTCGTCTCTAATCTTTGTTAACATCATATCTTTCGAACTTGCGCACAAGTCCAACACAATACTACTTGACCAAACGATGCTTGCCTCTTTGATCTGGTCCGACATAGACGATCTTGTAAGCCCTGCCCACGACAGCTAAGCGAAAATCTGACTGTTTCAACCCCTGCTCAGAAAGCCCCGGCCCATAACCCAAATAGCTCGAGTCGATCGACCAGTTAGAGCGTGAATCATCCAAAGTACCTCCCAACTGGCTACCTGGGTCATCGTCCACACATTTAATCTGTCTGAACCTACACCGTCTTCTCTCGACCAGAGCAGATCCGACGTTTAGCGTAGAATTTCTTGGATCTGTAACTCCACCGGTTCACAACGTCAACGATATTCAACCATCACTGCTGTCTTGTCTCCCCCAAAATCTATCACTGCTGTTTTCAAAACATGGCTGCAAATTGTATGTGTACTTCAGTTTATTTACTAAGGTTCAGCTTACACTACTGTTATCCTGGTCGATGCATTCGTGAAGGGACGGAAATATGTACGATTATCAGCATACTGATCGCTTCTAGTAACTGAGTTTGCTTCAGTCTCTGCAGCAAGGCAGCCATGGTCAAGAGAAGCCATATTCGCCCTAGTCTCCATATTCATCATGGTCTTGTTATCCGGCATAGGTGTGGCGTGCAAGCACTGCCTGAAGAACTCCAATCTTTGGGAATTGTCAGGGTGGCGAAGGCAACTCATGAATGGTAGGTGGCGTAGCATCTACAAGCCCAATTCAATGACTGATGGCCGTAGACGAAGAACTTGCAACGATCCATGTCAGACCAACCAGCACCGGCTGGGTCGATATCGCGAACGTTCGGCGGTACCAGCAAGATACATATACATCGATGCTCCGAATGCGACGAGGGCCTAGACAATCGCGGTCGTCAAGGCGGATAAATGAGTGGAGGCAGTGATGGTTTGCAAGGGTTGAGGGGAGTCGTGACAGACAGCCAGTACAGTATTTTGGACACGTGGAAAAGATTCCGAAGTTTTCAATGCGTTTGGCGTGATGCTGAATGTCATGTTATTCCAGAACATGGCCGAAAATAGCCTGAGGCTACATTCAGCTTTTGAGTGATAAAACAACGACACGTAACCTCCTCTTTTTGATCATTCTTTTGCACAGGTCGACTGGAGTAGAGAAAATGCCAATTAAATAGCACCCCTGTGTGCATGAAGTTGTCGGTCGCAAGTTTACTTACCATGTCCGTGATAACACACCTCACTGTCACGCATTCACTATGGAGCGACCCCGAAAGGCTGAAGACCTAGTCATGCGAGTTGTCGGGCCCTGCATGCTGGTAGGTATTGCAGTAGGTAGGCAAGAGACTTAGCCAGGTAACATGCTTAAAGATTATCCTTCGTGAAGTAAGTGAAAGAGGTGGTGTATGATAGTCGATGACGTGGTTCACTACTGGCTGATGCATTGTGGAAAGCATGGTCGGGAGGAGGCGGGGGAAGGGTGGAGACATTTTAGCGCACGACCGTGCGTTGCCGTTGACTCGCATAGGCCCCGACAACCGCACGCACACCATGTTACTCGACCACTCTGTACTTACGAACATTGCAGAATGCAGTTCCGAAACAGGCAAAGTAGGTTCTGAAGACTTCAGGCACCGTCGTGGTGAATTCAGACGCTTATCGAACTAAAGCTGTACATACGTTGTCTCAACAAATCTCCACATGTTGCGATCCTACTCGGTGGCAGATGCCTTCGCCGCCTTCTTGTTCTTCTTCTTGTTCTTCTTGCTTAGCGGAGCAGCATCTTCCAACTTTTTCGAGTCCCCTTCTTCGGCCACCACAACCTGCTCGGGTTCATCTACTACTACTAGCGCACCACCATCAGCCTTGGTC
Source organism: Alternaria longipes (assembly GCA_019059555.1). Classification (NCBI taxonomy): domain Eukaryota; kingdom Fungi; phylum Ascomycota; class Dothideomycetes; order Pleosporales; family Pleosporaceae; genus Alternaria; species Alternaria longipes. Next base: position 2,404,221 of record CM032460.1, on the reverse strand, counting down.
TGCCCGTCAATAGGAGTCACCAAAGGCTGCTCGACCTGTAACACGGAGTCTGAGCGTACGTGAGCGGGTGCTTTGGTCTCTCCTGAGGAGACAGCGCTAGCCTTGACTTGTTCTGGCTTCTTGTTACCCATCTGTTGGTAGGTCTTCGAGGACTTGAAGTCAAGCTCGTCTGTGAAAGGCTCAAGCATCGCTGGTTTTTCCTCTGTGGGTTGAGCTTGTACCGCCTTTGGAGCAGCTTCCTTGATGGGCTTTGAAACTATGATGTCTTCCACAACGGGCGCCTCAGTAACGTCGTCTCTTGGACCAGGCACGGAAACTGCTGTTACTGCGGATTCATCTGCCTCTTCAGTCTTTGGTGGCATAACTACTGGGGCAGTGTTTTCACCATCAATCGACTCCTGTAGCTCTGGCACAAGTTCAACCGTTGGAGTGCTGGCCTCCTCGTTGTTGGCTGCCGGTGTCACTGGCGCTCGAGCGTAGTTGTTCATCACGGTCTTCCAGACAAGTTGCAAGAGTTTGCTATCAGACCCCACTGATGTGATGAAATCCGGCTTTCGGAATGGTTCTGGATCATCTGCCATGGCGTTGTTGAGTGAATCTTCGACATAGCTTGGATACCACACATCATCCTCTGGTAGAAGAGGGAATGCAACATCTCTCGCTACAGAAAGGATATCGAAGATGCTCATTTCTTCATCGAGAGATTTCATCTTATTCTGGGCCAACTCAGCAAGCCCTGGTAACTTATAACGAGCAGCAGCGCAATATACACTGGTACCCAGTTTGTACAACTCAGGGATTATCTTGTCGGAAGACGCCAAGATGCTGAGGCTTTGAAATTTGCCAGTGTACAAGTAGTGGATCAAAGTATGTGCCGTGTTCTGGTCCAGCTCCGGAAGAAGTACTGGTTGTTGGACGAAAGCCACTGGAAAAGACTTCGCCGCGAGAACCTTGCTTCGGCTCAAGATGCTATCGTGTACAAGAAACCGGGTCGGTTCTGGACCAACGTCCAGTGCAACTATCTGTGTAGTCGCATATGGGCTATTTGAAAGCATCAGTACCTCTCTGCAAATGTTTGGTGGTACGTAACTTACGATTTCTCTTCGGAGCTGACGGCCATGTCCCCCGTTCCATACGCGTACCCGCCCATACCGTTGCTCTCATGTGATACATCCAAGGTGGAGTTGTCGCTCACAGACATGTTGCAAAGACACTAGATGGCGGTCGTTGGTACTTAGGAGGAAGCCTGGCCAACCTTGGAAACACCTCCCTTTATCCACCTCAGCCATCACTTCAAAAATGAGGCTCAAATTATATGCGCTGTCACTCATTGCAAGACGCGGGGTCTTGTATGCACTCATGAGTTGTCAATTCGAGTGCATTTTCAGCCTTGTAGGTGCGGTGATCTTGTTGGTCAGCCACTTCGTCCTTCACTGCACCCCGCGAATGGTGCGCCCAATAAAGGATGCGCGATCGCTGAGCTCAGCAATACCGGTGAGATCGGGCGTAGATTCACCAGCGCTGGTAAATCCCCGACTATGCACCTCTACCCGATGGTTTTACGGGCGACGTAATATTCGTAGGCTCCAACCTGTATTGCACATCGTGCAAGTTTGCTGTTAATGCACTCCTAAGGCCCTCAAGACTTTGACTGAAGCAGGGTGGCACAAAGTAGTGCGGAAATACGGGACAGTACAGAGTACAAAGATGGAGCGCTAATATCCCATACTTCTCTCTGCAATCTTGATGTTACCGATCAGGCCCCGTGGTATGTCACTTGGCATGTGTGAACTGCCATGACTCAGCTCCATTTCATATATGAGGGATGAAGGAAGACCACTTCACCTCAACGAAAGCATCGGATGGAAGACTGCGCATGCTATAAAGCACTTCAAACAACAACGCAAGTCTAGCCATTGCATACAGCGATGCGGGTATGATAAACCAGAGGCATGCAGGCCATCGCATCTTGTAACCTCGCATTGTATCCATGCCTAGCTTTTGGAATCTTTCGTTGCAGCAGGCCACCACTTCTGTCGTCCCATATGTAGCTAGAAGACCCCACATCACTAGGCAATTGCCACGCCAAAGCCATGCTTCCCAGTTGGTTTCGAAACTGAAGTTCCAACCTGCAAGATGGATACTGGCGAAAGAGGCGGTGGCCACAGCCAGCGACAGATGTTGGTAGACATTGGACAGCTGCGGGTCTCGATCATTCGGAATGCGCTCGATTGGTTTGGTCTGAAGTTTGCGACTGAGTATCCATTTGAAGAGGAGCGGATTCCATTTGCGCGCGATATACGCATTTGGTTCGATGAAGTCCAGCGGAGTGTTCGTATACGGGTCTGCGCCACCACCGTCGCAAGTACTAATTATCTCCTTCATGCTTTTCTCTACATAAACGAGCGTAGGTGTCTCAACATCCAACGGCTTTTGCAACCAGTACCATAGTGTCGTGAGAGACGTCAAAGCCAACGCGATGCTTGATAATTCCAACGGTGTGATAGCGAGATGTTGTATCGCACGCGCAATTGTTTGCGTTGTCAGCCATGCGGTTTGGAAACAGGCAAGAAATTTGGCGACCTTGTCTGCATTGCTCTTGTCCCATATCTCTTTCTTAGTGACTCTTGGTAGGGTAATTATGTCATGTTCGATCAGATAGTGGACCTGTTTGGCGGTGATGGGAATTGCCTCGCGGTTAACAGTCCGTAACTCGAACCCACCGCTGTCCGCGTAATAGGCATGCTCAAGAGACCATTCCTCTTCGTCGAAGCCCATATCTCGCATAGCTTTGACGGACCTTTTCGCGGAGGCCCATTGACCAGCGGCGAAGAGCATGGGCACTTCAGGTGCTAGGACACCAAGTAAGAGCCAACGCGCCTTGCGCCAGAAGATAGTCCAGAAAGTGTCTTTTGGGGAGGGTATATTTAGGTGTAGCATACTCCAAAGGCAGATGAACAGCGTTGATACGCAACTCCAGACGATATCAAGCGTACCTCTCTCGTCAGGTCCGCCCACCCAGCCTCGGCGGGACATTAGGGTGGTGATTGTGCTGTTAGACATTGATTCAATGTAGAAGGCTCACAGAAGGGAATATTGGTGTTCTATCGCTTCCGATGAGCTGCAACGCGCCGGAGAAGAGCTGAGCGAGAGTAGAATCAGCACCACGACAGTTCAACATGGTCGAGCACATAAGATTTCAAGCTGGAGAGTAACTGGGCTTATGCCAGAAGAGCGCCTCAGCGCATTGCAGACGGTGATGCATCATAGAAGCTTGAACGCAACCCGCGGGGGCGCAAGGCTGAGACACATTTGTGACTAGAATCGATGTCGTGTAACCGGAGGGATAAGATGTGTGTAGTGATTCTCCAATCATCAAACTGACAAAGCGAGATCTTATAAGCGACAGGCGCCCATGGCTGCAACGACCCGTCTTAGCGAGTTGGATTGGGGCCAAAAGGGTGGACATAGGGGTCGCGAAGGTAGGTCATTGGTGCTACCTGGGTATTATTAGCTCTGCCGGATGTGCCATACATCAATTAGAAAGGGTTGGAAGAGGGATCTGTCATCCACTTATCAATCGTGGGAGTAAACTACACGCATAGATTCACACTCCGAGGAGTTCGCAAATCCCGTGATACCTACAACTGGGCTAGAAACCCACTTCAAAGCCGATGTACTGCAATCTACGCCAGTAAGTTAACAGGGCAAATAGCCAGAGGCAAATCTATTGGGTGTTCATGTTCCCCTCAACTGTGTGGCACAGTTCGAGATCTCAGACTGTTCCGCGCTTCCAGCCTGGTGTGTGGGGCAGACGGAAGGAGCGCTTTCCCTAGATTGTATTAGCCTATCTGAGCCTTGTATACCCACCTCCATCTTTACGCGCCTTCACGCCATCCATACTTCATCACCCAAATCGACCTCAGATCTGTTCGGAAGTAAAGTACAAGAAGTCTCATACCGCGAACGATTGCGCAAACTTTCAGCTTCGTCAGTATTACCGATTCATGCTCAGCATACCCAGACCTTCATCCCACTGAGGCAGGCTACGAGAACGAGAACCTACGCAGCCGAGGCGACAGAGTTCAAATTGTCAGCTTACGCCACAGCCATGCTTCTCCCTTTGTCCAGTTCCAAGATCTGGATATGTACCGCTCTCGGTGCCTATTGGCTTCTTGTTCGCGTTCTCCGTTATAGACGTCGTGATAGCGTTTCTCGTCGCCTCAATGTAAGCAAAGTATGGCGAACACTGATGGAATTAGGACTCTGACAGACCGTTCAGTACCCTGATCGCTCTTCGTGGAGTCGTATGACACTTCAAGATGCGCATTCCATGCAGCTCGCTCTTGCCGAGTTAGAGTTCCCGACTGTGTTTTCTGTTTCCGTGTTCTTCGCTCTCTTCAAGACGTATGGCATCCCCAGCATTTCGAAGCTACTGGTCGCAACAGGACAGCTGTCAGACTCTGAAACTGCATCCAAACGGGCCGCGGATACTGGCGTCGTGATCACCGAGGTAGTGCTAAACAAACCGGACTCTGAAAGAGCAATTAGTGGCATAGCACTCATGAATTACCTTCATGGTCGATACATCAAAGCTGGGAAGATATCGAATGACGATATGTTATACACCCTTAGTCTTTTCGTGCTCGAGCCAATCAGATGGACGGCCAAATACGAGTGGCGTGGTGTAACGGACTTTGAGAGATGCGCCATGGGCGTCTACTGGAAAGATCTGGGTGAGGCGATGAAGATATTGTACGATATTCTACCTTCTGCGGGCCAAGGATGGCGAGACGGGTTGCACTGGCTCGAAGAATTGGAGGCGTGGAGCCTCGCATACGAAACTCGGAATATGGTACCCGCCGATACGAATGCAACACTCGCTCGCGGCACGTTCGATATCGCCTTGTTCAATGTGCCTTCCATTCTCAAACCGTATGGGTTCACTATAGCTTCTTCGTTGCTCGAGCCACGTTTGCAGAAGGCGATGAAGTAAGTAAAAACAAAAAGCCCTTCCGCATCATGTGTGTACCATACTGACCATGCTCCAGGTTACCGCAGCCACCAGCCATTTACACACAGATCCTTGAAACTGTCATTGAGGTCCGGAAATTCATATTACGAAACTTCTTCCTCCCTCGACCGCACTTCCTACGTAAGGAATGGTTTACAGAACTCGATGGAAAGACTGGACGTGCCCACTTCGGCCAGTACATTGCTCACCCTTGGTATATAAAGCCGACATTTATCACAAGATGGGGACCGAAGGCGTTGTTACTACGACTTATTGGAGGCGCCGTTCCAGGAGATGAAAAGTACCATCCAGATGGATATCGAATTCATGAGCTCGGTCCGTCGGAGCTCGTAGGAAAAGGTGACACTGAGATGGGTAAAACGAGGGAGGAACTAAGAGCGCGAAGAATGGGGTGTGTCTTCTCTCGACGGTGAATCACATTTACAGAGGATGATGTTCGGGAAACGGAAGGTCTTGCTGAGATATCCAAGGGTCTACGGAATGGTTCCGCAGCTGCATCCACATGACGGAACGCTAACCCCGCGCGTCCACCCCGCGGTGATACATATAGACCGTTTGCTCTCCAATGTATAATAAAAGATCTCGCTTCAATATCTTTATTCCCTGTATCATCAATAATTCATCATGGCGACCACAAAAGTAGCATTGATCACAGCTAGCTCGGCAGGATTGGGGGCACAGATAGCACGCGTGTTTGCGCCAGACTTCCGTGTGGTATGTCTAAAACGCCTCGAATCACATATTTTCCCATATTTGGAGACTGAGAGTGGTAGCTAACGTCACTTAGGTAATCAACTATTCATCAAACTCGGATCGGGCACAATCTCTCATGAAGGAACTATCATCCATACCAGGCCCATCCTCAGAAGCAAACCCACGCTTCCACCTGGTCCAAGCAGACATGTCCTCAAAACCGTCAGTCCAAAATCTTGTGAAAGAAACAATCGAAAAGATGGGCCGATTGGACGTCGTCGTTTCTAACGCAGGCTGGACGCGCATGACGACCTTTACAGACATTGAGCAGCAAGTCAACGATGACGACTGGGACAAATGTTTCACCATGAATGTAAAAACGCACATGTGGCTAGCATATGCCGCGAAAGATGCCTTGGCCGAAAACGAAGGATGTTTTATTTCGACAGCAAGTGTGGCGGGTGTGAAGCCTAGTGGAAGCAGCGTTCCTTATGCTGTTACCAAAGCAGCGCAAATCCATCTTGCAAAAAGTCTTGCTGTCATTCTGGCGCCGAAGATTCGTGTGAATAGCATCAGTCCGGGTATGCTACTCACAGAATGGGGGCTCAAGTTTCCAGAAGCGAAGCGCAATGCTGCGATCAACAACACCAAGTTGAAGAGGTTGGCTACGGTAGAAGATTGTGCGGATCAGGTTAGAGTCCTGGCGCTGAGCAGAAGTATCACTGGTCAAAACATCTCGATAGATGGCGGTTCCTCGGTCTAGCTACGCGATGCGACTAGCTAGAGAAGAGGGTCGTTGGACCATCTGGGACGGAGTGTTTGTCTAGGTCGGGAAAGGATGCTGCTTCTGCCCCGATGAGTGCTGAAGAGCTTACTGTGGTACAACTCGACAGACTTCAGCAGTGTATGAGAAACTATGCGCGTAGTCAACTGAACAGCTATCTCTCGTTTCTTGTGTGCTTTTGTCATGGTCATCGTCTAGCGTTTAGGCGTAAGAACGAAGTGTGGTGCAACGACCGTGACTTGCACAAACTAGGCTTGTGCTACACCAAGACTCGGCCGACTCTTATGCGACGTATTGATTGTGGAATGTGTATATTTTCGGCACGTTTGCTGTTCGTCATCCGACGGAGAACTGCGTGCGACCGCAGACTTACTTCCGTTGCACAGGCGCCTTGAGAAACGGCCTAGGTGGGACGTAAGGTGTGCATTGTGTATAATTGTGGAAATGTAAAATTCGAGATTCTTCCCAACTAGTCAGCCGATTCGTGACAGTGGAAAGAACGGCGATCGATGGCGAACTCGCTGCGTAGTATCTTTAGGTCGGCGTCTCTACTGAACTTTCAATGTCGCCAACAATATTGCCCAGCGCGATAGTAAAAGGGCACACGTCAATAAGAGAGCAAAAGGAGCAGCCAAGCTGACTCGCTCTTACACCAAGCTATCAGTATAAGACATACACTCCGGCGTGAGCGAAACAGGACCGGTCGGAGAATTGATAGGGCGAGATGCACCAATGATCCGATCCAAGGTTACTTCAGACTCGTAGTCAAGGCTCCGGCTTCGGAGCGCCGTCATTGGCCCGGCGCGTTTTCGCATCCTTAGAAACGTGCTGGAATTGCACAACCTGCGATACATTTAAGATAAACAAGTGCAATCCCACACGTCAGTAATGCTGGCGCGGAATGTCAATCAAGGGTGTGAAATATTGTGGAAAGTGGACAGTCGCGTGAGAGCCAACGATGCTGCTGTGTCCAATTCCAGTTTCCCCACGCCAGAGGAATGTACTACAGTATCGACCTCTCCACGAGCCCACCACGGCGGCCACGAGCCCCACCGCCTCGCTTCTGGGGAGCAGACTCACATGCTTTCGCGACAGTTTGCCGCCAAGGGTCGCCGGGCGGGTACGGGAGGCTGACATGCAGCTGAGCCCTACTCCTGCCACGCCCCACGGCTCGTGGTGCAAAATAACACAACGGCTTCAGCTGCTTATGCCACCTTGACGTTGTTTCGTGTCAGCCGCGGAGACACAGAGACAAAGGGGATTGATGGCATTGCTTCTCTAATGGCGGTCCACGTTGTTGACAGGCGTATCCAGGTCGCCTTTGGGACGCGCGAGGACATGGCCATCGGGAAACAGGGTCTGATAGTCTCTACTCTCCGGCAAGTAGCCCGGCTTACTGGAAATAACTGAGAGAATCGTCTGAAAATAGTCCCAATTTGGGCGTTTGACGAGGTTAGACTGCTGACCGTGTGGGTACCTGTTACTGGCCGGTACCACAGTGGCCGCGGTCAGTCGAAGAACCACAGATGCAGGCCGGTCGGACGGGTGTCTCGATCTGCTCAACCATAGCCGGATTTTGCACGCCGCGGTCTTTCTGCAGGGCGTGCGTAAGTAGCGCCGTGTCGCAACGGCAAGACCAGAAAAACCCAAAGATTGGGTTTCTCAAAGTTCGTTGGGCGCCCGATGTTCGCCCGACTGTCGTGTCGTGGATCGATGTCGCGAGACTCTGGGGTGAGGAGCACTAGACGCGAGGAGCATGGCGAGCAAACCGCCGTGGTCGTCTTATCGCATACAACGTACGTGAATCGCATAAACAAATCGTCAGGGACGGAGTGGCGTTCGCTGGTGTCTAGTGAGAGCGCGTCGCAGGGCGGCCGGCGAAGATGCGGCACCCAAAGTAGCTAGCGTGCGCAGCATTTGAGGTGGGTGCTGATTGGGCGACAGCGACTTCTTATCTTTGGCCAGAAATGCAATTGACACCACGCAACATTGACCACCCACTCGCCAAGCCTTCCGCCCCGGATGAAACTGGAGTTGCCTGCAATAGCATACGCGAATTCATGTTGAGCCCATGCCAGAGAGGCGCCGCTGCGAGGCATGTCCCTACAGACAGAAGCGACGTGGCCGCCGGTGTGGGTGCTGCTCGTTATCTGCTACGCCTCTCCGTCACATGTTTGCATGTTGCGCGCGCGGCGAGATAAGGCGTTAGATCGTTAGGACCAGCAATGACGCAGCGGTGCGATCAATCGCGGCAGAAAAAGAACAAAGCTCCATGGCTGGATCTAACGCAAACCCCACGACGGTCGCGGCTGTGGGTGATGTACCCTCGTCTATTTTGCCTCAAGTGTTGGCCCGTGGACCAGGATAGATAAGAGTAGTACAGCAAGTTCCACCCATAAAGGTCCCGGCGCATCTACCGTAATCTACAGTAGGGCTTCCGACTTCTCCCTGTAGCAGTCGTATATTACTGGCACCGATCCAGCTTTTAATCCCCTTCTCTTCCTCTTCCACAGGCTTTACCGTGGAACCGTCTCCTTCCCCATAGTACTCAAGGACCCCGTATATCCTTAGTACCCCGTCAATCCCCTAGGACACGCCCACCATGTCGTACTCATGGATCGGCCCTCCAGCCCAATTCAATGGCACCGATGATATCACTGGTAGTGATTCTCGTGAGTACAAGTTCCCATATGCTACTTGCGCACGTGCCGAGCGCAACACGCATCTTGCGCAACCAGAACACTAACCAGTAAACCTCAGTCACCGAGAACCTTAACCAATGGTACGCCGCGGGTGACCAGGCCTACATTCTCGTGGCCTCGGCCATGGTGTTGATCATGATTCCTGGTCTCGCATTCCTCTACTCCGGTCTTGCTCGAAGAAAGTCCGCCCTCTCCCTTATTTGGGCTTGCATGTTCTCCGCGTCCGTCATTACTTTCCAATGGTACTTTTGGGGATACTCGCTTGCCTTCGGCCCCTCGACAAACGGTTTCATCGGGAACCTTGACAAGTTCGGTCTCAAGGGTGTCCTTGGTGCTCCCAGCCCAGGTAGTCCTCTGATTCCTGAGCTGCTGTACTCTTTCTACCAGGTATGGCAAACGTCATCATATTGTGCTCTCACGCACTAACATATCTCTAGATGCAATTCTGCGCTGTCACTGCTGCCATTGTCGTCGGTTGCGTTGCTGAGCGCGGTCGCTTGATCCCTATGATGGTTTTCATCTGGCTCTGGGCCACGATCGTATACTGCCCCGTCGCATACTGGGCTTGGAACTCGAACGGCTGGTTCTTCGTATGGGGTGGACTTGATTACGCTGGTGGTGGTCCCGTCGAGATCGTTTCCGGTTGCACAGCTTTGGCCTACTCCATGATCCTCGGACGTCGCCAGGAGAAGATGATGCTCAACTTCCGCCCTCACAACGTCTCCCTGATCACCCTTGGCACCGTCTTCCTATGGTTCGGTTGGTTGGGCTTCAACGGTGGTTCCGCTTTCGGTGCCAACCTTCGCGCTGTCATGGCGTGCTGGAACAGCAACCTTACCGCTATGTTCGCTGCCATGACTTGGGTTCTCCTCGATTGGCGCCTAGCTCGCAAGTGGTCCATGGTCGGATGGTGCTCAGGTGTTATCTCCGGACTTGTCGCTGCCACTCCCGCTTCTGGTTTCCTGCCTCCATGGGCCAGCGTTATCCTCGGTATCACTACTGGTATTGTTGCTAACTTTGCTACCAAGAGTACGTATTCTTACAAAACTCCGCTCGCGTACTGCTCGCTAACGCAACTTTAGTCAAGTTCTGGATTAAGATCGACGATTCCCTCGATGTGTTCGCTGAGCACGGTGTCGCTGGAATGTGGGGCCTTTTCTTCAACGGAATCTTCGGTGCCGACTACATCATCGGTCTTGACGGTGTCAACAACGGACTTGCCGCTGGTGCCATCACCGGTGAGGGAGCCGCAGTCTACAAGCAGATTGCTTACATTGTCGCCGTCACCGCCTACTCCTTCGTCGTCTCCGCCATCCTCGCTTTCGTTATCGACAAGATTCCCGGCCTCAAGCTTCGCGCATCTGAGGAGGCTGAGCTCCTCGGTATGGACGACGACCAGCTCGGTGAATTCGCCTACGACTACGTTGAGGTCCGCCGTGACTACCTCGCCTGGACACCCGCCAAGGGCGAGCCAATCGACGGCGAGCACTCTGTACCCCAAGGCGAGCGTCACGGTATTCCCCAGCACAGCCAGATGCTTGAGGGCAAGGCACCTTCGGAACACAGCTCAGGCCACGAGCACACTGGCATTGCAGGCGACAGGCATGCTATGGCCATGGGCTCTGAGCACGAGAAGCAGGTTCAAACCTAAGCTTTTGTTGCATTGCAGATTTGGATTTGTTGCTTGCGACCTTTTTGAGTCAAAACTGTTTCGAGATACCACTTGCGCTCCCGTCTTTGAGCTGTGCTTTTTGACATATACTTTAGACCTTCGACTAGTTTTTCTTTACCCATGTATTGTACATAATTCGAGAATGGATACACTGAACACCATACTACGTCAACATATTCACTTGCTTATTCCAAATCCCTACAAGACAATTCAAAGGATGTTCAAGCACTCGGAACATTATTGGACGCAGCGCCCAGCTTCCTTATCAATCTAAGCCTGATCGACTTACTTCTTTTGTGGCAAGGCGTTTACCATGCAATTGTGCCAAGCCAACTCTCCATGTTTCCTTATCTTTTCCCGCTCCTCCAGGACGGCGATCGACAATGTTTATTGAACCCCGGATTGTCTAGTAAGATGATGTCAGAGTACCGCGCTACCACCGAAGCCAATCATGACAGATGCACGATGTAGGTCGATGCAGACTCTCGTCGTAAGAATTGCTGATGCTCACCGCCCGTCACGATGTCGCTGATACGCCAACCCTTTCTTATCTCGACATCAAGGAACATTTGGGCAGGTTGCATACCCTCCATATCACATTCATTATCTACATACGGAAGTTCACTGGTCCAGCTACCGCGGCCATTTCATGCCAAGCTTGTTGGCTTCGTCTCCCGACGTTCACTGGTCTCGATCCCAAGACCAAATGTTAAAGCACGGGAACTACCATACCTCGCCGATCTGAAAATCGCGCCGTTTGCGACCTTATCTCTGGGTAAGCATAGGTACCCGCAGGGGCGGGTGGGTGTGGGGGAGGCTGTGCCTTGTGTGGAGATCGAGATGCCTGCCATATACGTGGGTTCCGCACAACTCCACCACCGGCTAAGAGCTGGTTTGGCATCTGGTGGTGTGATCCGAAATTAGAAATGAGACATGTAGTCATCGGCTTCGAGTAAGTAGAGGGATGGAACACGCTAACAAGGCGATGTTATGCTGTTCGCATGCTCAAGTGAACAAAGCGAAGACATGCCCGTGACGTTAGCAAAAGATCGTCGAGGCAAGTACATCAGACAAAGGAACCGCCGTGTGGTTTTCACAAGACCACCATAGCGTAAAACAGGATTGCGATAACAAAGGCCACTGTCGAACACAGCTTTGTCGACGCCCATCACAACTCTTCGCACATGTTTCAAAGAAGTAGCGCAGCTCAGGCTGCGACAGCACCCGACATTAGGGATGCCTGTAGAAAAGACAGATTTTGCTCGATGGTGGAAGCTTGTAAAGCTCGTGTTTCTATCGAGTTTGCACGAACGATCTACTTGCAACAACCACTGTAAGATCTTTTGAAACGAACAACTGTTATTTGCAGATATCGTGATCAGCCATCACTTTTAGTGAAGAGTCCAATAGACCCCGAACACACCTGAGATGCCTTACCATCAGTTGCGAAATCCCCTCCGCATTTCTGCAGCACCTTTCAAACCTTCATTTCTCTCCATACCACCTTCGCCGTTTTCTCCGCGCACGCCTCTCACACCTGTTCTTCCAAATCGACAACGAGATGAGAAGACGAATCAACAAAGCGTTGTAGTTTACCCAAAATCCCCAATCGAGGCGCCAACAAGTCCCTTATCATGGATGTGGAAGTGCCACCAATGCCGTCACAGCTACCGCCTAGGCGTGACACGACGCTGTCTTGAAGATGGGCACCATTTTTGCAGCGGCGCTACCGCCATCAAGACTGTACAAAAGTCCAGCAGCCCACGCAAATCCCGGAAACATCGCGCCTGCGCCAGTGAGTTTGATTACTCCAGTTGGAAGACTGTGGGTCGATGGCGCCGAGGTGGCCCAAAATGCAAGGCCATAGCATATACACGTTCACAGGCAGATAGCCAGGACAAACTCCCAAGGCAGCAAGATTGTTGGAACACGTGTGACCACCCATCCGAGTGTCGTTGGGGTAAGCGATTCGGTATCCACACACCTGTCGAATCGTCTTTTCCTAGCATCGAAGTCAACTCCATGCCGTCACTAACTGCTCCTGTCAATTTCATGCCCCGAAGCACACTCACGCGCCAGAACTGTGGTAACATACACACACCGAGACAAGCAGACAAGACCGACTTTTGGGGTACACTCCTAGCAAGCGCGGAGCGCCGGAAAAGTGCTGGTGGACGCGGTGCCAGTCAGCTTTCCGATACCATGGAGAAGAACAAGACGCAGGGACAAGGCGGTAACACTCCAGATGAGAAAGACAGCGACGGCGATGTAGCCATGGAAACCATCGACCCAGCTCTTCTTGATTGTCCAGGTAACACACATCTATCAACTCATTCTGACACGTCAACTGTAGGGTCTCTCAGAGCCTTGGTTAGCAGAACACGATATCGACGCGTCAAGTCGCGCTCTAAAATGCACAGTACGACTGACAAGAACTGTGTTGGACAAAAACCTATGGTGCCGAGACACGTGACAACGGAATTGGAGGACCAGGTTAGGCTAAACGGCTCAGACATGTTGATAGAAGGTTTTGCCCCGTTGTATCGTGTGCAAAGTAGAGGGGTGGGTTATCAGTCTTGTTCAGTGTGAATATAGCCTCTGTTCACTTACTCGGGCCTTCGCAGGTCAACAACCCATAAGATTACCATATGTGCCAATCAAATAAAACTATGCAAATTGCAAAATGCTGCATTCTCATGACAAAGGAAAACCCCATTACGATGTGTTGCGGCTAAAAAGTGGACTTCCGTCCGCCCACGTTCCTGCAGGGATGGACCTGTGCCTGTCCCGCGCACGAGCCGGCTCCTTTCATAGGAAGTGAGCCCTGAACGCTGCAGGGAAGCACGCGGCTTGCCGTCATTGTCACATCTGCGCTCTCTCTCTCTTTCTTCCTACAGCGCGCCGAGCCTGATTCCACGAGGCACACTGCGAAGATGGTGCTTTCGTTTATTCTGATCCAGAACAGGCAGTAAGTCCGTATGTTGGTTTGGAAGGGGGCCGAGACTAATGTATTGCGCCGTGTAGAGGGAAGACGCGGTTGGCGAAGTGGTATGCGCCGTACAGTGTAAGTCGAGACGTCAAAGTTCATTGGTAGATGAAGTCGCTGATTACTGTGTAGGATGAGGAGAAGATCAAGCTAAAGGGCGAGGTATGCGACACATTCCTACATACCCATCTATCCACCTCAGCGGTTCTCTCCCTCTACCACTCCTCCGAGCAGTCATCCTCCAACCTCCATATACCGATATCCCAAATAAGTCTAAGACTCATTACAGGTACACCGCCTTATCGCGCCCCGCGACCAAAAACATCAATCCAACTTCGTCGAGTTCCGCAACATGTCCAAGATCATATACCGCCGATACGCTGGCCTCTTCTTCTGCGCATGCGTCGACACAAATGATAACGAACTGGCATATCTAGAAGCTATCCACTTCTTTGTGGAGGTGCTAGATGCATTCTTTGGCAATGTGTGTGAGCTGGATTTGGTGTTCAACTTCTATAAGGTGTATGCGATCCTCGACGAAGTGTTCCTGGCAGGCGAGATCGAAGAGACGAGCAAACAAGTCGTGCTGACGCGATTGGCACACCTGGATAAGCTGGAATAAGGCACGGAGAGTCAAATCATGAATATGGTAAACGGCCGCAGCTCATAGTCTGGACCACTTCGACCGGCGCACCAAGGGCGCGCGGTGTTAGTACCTATGGGCTGATAAGGGATAACCCAGGGATATTATATGCATGGTCCCGCCGCGAGGTATTGCACAGGCAATTGAAGTGCCAAGTGATTCCCGACGGGTCACTTTTGGTATACTTGGATGTTCATTGGTACGAAGGTTTTGTGCCGTTGGATGAACAGAGGAAACCATCTGTATATACTGTCGCCCTCGATAATACAGACCACACCGTTCCTCGACGGAAACATTCCGAGTCTGCTGGTGACACGCGAGTGAATGGACCCTGTCTCGTTCTTGCATGTGGAAGTGCGCACGGACGCGCTCTTTCGATGGAAGTAGAGGTCTAGAAAATAGACAGATCATCAACCTTGGTTTCTCGAGATCTGTCCCTCCGCCTGTGCACACATTCACCCCAGCATGCCCGCCCCGTGATATGGTCATCTATAACACCTCTCCGTGCCCCGTTGTTCCTTCGCCGCACGCCTGACCCGCCTCGAATCGTCCCGTCCATCGAATCCACCGCAACATCCCCGCGCCGCGACCATGTCCGACTTCGCCGGGTACCACGCCATGGGCACTGGCTCTCCAAATCCTCCGAATGCAAACGGCAGGCAAGACGAGCCCAACACATGGCGCCCACCAGTCGCTGCGAGCCCTGCTGGTTACCAACAGACGGGAAGCCCAGCAATGGCTCCACCCCCGAATCAGTACGCTGGCACGCCAGCGCAATACGGCACGCCAGCCCAGCAGGAAAGTTACTTTCCGGATCAGACGGCTCTGCAGGGCCAACAGCAGTATCAGGGCGACCAAGATGTGAACAACCTCGCGGGGCAGATGGGGGCAGTCGGATTGGGTGTGGATCAAGCAGCACAGCCTAAGAATAGGAAGAAGAACAGACATGCATATCATAATCTCGAGGGGCCTGGAGGGAATTCACAACCATTTGCTGGCTCGCCGCAGAATGGTACGCCGTCACAGTTCCTAAACCAGAACTCGCCGCAAGTTGGAGGAGCGCAATGGATGGAGCCCCAGATTACCCCCGCTATGAGCCAGTTTCCTGCGCCTGTGAACCCTATCTTCTCTCCTGGAGCGCAAGCTTCGCCCATGCAATATGCTGCGAGAACGCCAGCACCACCACACCAGACTGGAGGAGCGGCGGTCGGATCAGCTCAAGGACGTGTAGACCCCGAGCAGATACCTAGCATACCGAAGTCACGAGATGCGCCAGCAAGATACTACCTAGAAAATGTTTACCCAACCATGGAGCACCACCTACCACCTCCCGCCACGGTCCCCTTCGTCGCCTTTGACCAGGGCAATTCTTCACCTAAGTTTGCCCGATTGACGATGAACAACATTCCACTTACTGCGCAAGCCCTCTCTGCGACCTCGTTACCGCTTGGCATGATTCTACAACCGCTGGCTCCTCAACAAGAAGGAGAGCAACCTATACCTGTACTGGACTTTGGTGAGACGGGGCCACCAAGGTGTGCAAGATGTCGAGCATACATCAATCCCTTCATGCAGTTCAAGGCTGGTGGAAACAAGATCGTGTGTAACTTGTGTACCTACCCGGGAGACGTTCCTGGTGAATACTTTGCGCCTACAGATCAATCCGGCGTCCGGATAGACAGACTACAGCGTCCAGAGCTCACTCTAGGCACTGTAGACTTCCTGGTGCCCAAGGAATACTGGTCGAAGGAGCCCGTCGGGTTACGGTGGTTGTTCCTGGTCGACGTGACTGCGGAGGCTGTAAACCGTGGCTTCCTTCATGGGTTCTGTGAGGGCATCATGAAAGCGCTTTATGGCGAGTCGGGAGCTGAAGGAGAGGAAAGTGAAACCGCGACTCGCATACCAAAGGGCGCCAAAGTCGGCATCGTGACATTCGATAAGGAGATGCACTTCTACAACCTCAATGCTAATTTGACGAGCGCTCAGATGCTGGTTATGTCCGATCTTGAGGATCCCTTCTTACCGTTCAGCGAAGGCTTGTTCGTCGATCCTGTGGAGTCCAAGACTGTCATTACATCGCTTCTCGCACAATTACCCAACATGTTCTCCGAAGTCAAGAATCCTGAACCGGCCCTGCTCCCCACTCTGAACTCTGCCGTAGCAGCCTTGTCAGCCACCGGTGGAAAGATAGTATGCTCTTTGGCTGCGCTTCCCACTTGGGGTCCTGGTCGACTGATGCTACGTGATGACGGCAACGCATCGAACACCGATGCCGAGAAGAAACTTCTCCAGACCGAACATCCTGGTTTCAAGAAAGTTGCCGAGAAGATGGTGCAAAACGGCATTGGTGTGGATTTCTTCCTTGCAGCACCAAGCGGAGGCTACCTTGACATCGCAACAATTGGTAAGTCAGGAATTCCTCTGATAGGTGCTACCTGCTAACACATGCTAGGTCACGTTTCCGCTGCAACAGGTGGAGAGGTGTTCTACTACCCCAACTTCCATTCACCAAGGGATACGCTCAAGCTGTCCAAGGAGATTCAGCACACAGTCACACGAGAAACCGGATATCAAGCGCTGATGAAGGTTCGCTGCTCGAATGGCCTGCAGGTCTCTGCCTATCACGGAAACTTCTACCACCACACTTTTGGCGCCGATCTAGAGTTTGGAGTGATCGATGCTGACAAGGCTATCGGCGTTATGTTCAGCTACGATGGCAAACTAGATCCCAAGCTTGATGCGCACTTCCAGAGTGCGCTCCTATATACAGCTGCAAACGGTGAGCGACGAGTACGATGCACCAACATCGTGGCAAGTGTCAGCCCGAACACTGGTGAATGCATGAAGTTTGTCGATCAGGATGCTGTGGTGAACATCATCGCCAAGGAAGCTGCTGCTCGCATGACCGAAAAGAATCTTAAGGAGATCCGGGGAGCGCTTACGGAAAAGACTGTCGACATTCTTGCGGGCTACAGGAAGAACTTCACTGGCAACAACCCACCTGGCCAGCTCGTGCTACCGGAGAACCTGAAAGAGTTCGGCATGTACATCCTTGGACTGATCAAATCGAGAGCCTTCAAGGGAGGCAAGGAGCCCACCGACCGGAGAGTCCATGACATGCGGATGATCAAGTCGATGGGACCGTTGGAGATGTCATTATATCTCTACCCTCGAATTATTGCAATCCATAACCTTGATGCGCGTGATGGCTTCGCAAACGAAAAGGGCCATCTTGTCATGCCCGAAAGCATACGCGCATCATTCTCCAAGGTTGAAGAAGGCGGCGCATACATTGTAGACAACGGCCAAATATGCCTACTATGGCTACACACGCAAGTGTCACCCAACCTGCTAGAAGACCTCTTCGGCGAAGGCAACAATAGCTTGAAAGCGCTCGATCCCTTCCAATCCACTCTCCCTGTTCTCGAGACGCACCTCAATGCTCAAGTACGGAATATCCTGCAATACCTAGAAGGTACAAGAGCCTCCAAGGCGCTCACAATACAACTCGCACGACAAGGTCTTGACGGTGCAGAGTATGAGTTTGCAAGGTTGTTGTACGAGGATCGAAACAATGAGGCGCAGAGCTATGTTGACTGGCTTGTGCATGTCCACAGGCATATACAACTAGAGGTAATTTGATCTGAAGTTCAACACTGCGGAACAATCTTGCTAATGCTTGAACAGCTCGCAG
Source organism: Alternaria longipes (assembly GCA_019059555.1). Taxonomy (NCBI): domain Eukaryota; kingdom Fungi; phylum Ascomycota; class Dothideomycetes; order Pleosporales; family Pleosporaceae; genus Alternaria; species Alternaria longipes. The sequence continues at coordinate 2,386,012 of CM032460.1, read as the reverse complement.
GACAGCGCAAGAAGGAAGACTCAGGCGACGGTGTTGGTTCGACGTTCGTGGGTCTGCGGACACCATACTGGGGTTAGAGAAGCAAATTGGCGTCGATGAATGAGTGTGTATTGCATAGCGAAAGCGAGGATTTGGTAAACATTGTTACAAAGGAATGGCAAACCCATATCCGAAGCACCAAACAAAATTATTCAGTTCAACGTTCTCTCTGGCGTCGGTTTTGATGTTCCTACTTCTAGCATGGTAGGTGGTTGAGAGACGATGCCCTTCATGTGACCGTCGGCGAAAGGTTATACCGATGTTAGCGCGCCTCGCTTGCGATTTTCAACCCACCTAGACAAAACAGCGCCTTGAACTTTCAGCTTCCGCTCGAACGTAACTAACCCAACAGTCAAGTCAACATGCCTACTCGCCTTACCAAGACCCGCAAGCACCGCGTATGTCACGTAATCGTCCTACAATTATATCAATTGCTAATACAATATACAGGGTCACGTCTCCGCCGGTCACGGACGTGTCGGGTAATTCATACCTGCGAGATTTAGGCTCGAATTTGCGCGATGCGACAAATGCTAACAATGGAACAGCAAGCACCGCAAGCATCCCGGTGGTCGTGGTATGGCCGGTGGTCAGCACCACCACCGCACCAACATCGACAAGTACCATCCCGGTTACTTCGGAAAGATCGGTATGAGGTACTTCCACAAGCAGCAGAACCTGTTCTGGAAGCCCGTCATCAACCTCGACAAGCTCTGGTCTCTCATCCCTGTTGAGAAGCGCGAGGAGTACCTCTCCAAGAAGGGCGGCAACGCTCCCGTCTTGAACCTCCTCGACTACGGCTACTCCAAGCTCCTCGGAAAGGGCCGTCTCCCCGAGGTCCCCATCGTTGTCCGCGCCCGCTACGTCAGCGCTGAGGCTGAGAAGAAGATCAAGGAGGCCGGTGGTGTCGTTCAGCTCGTCGCATAAATAGCGCCACGATACGATTGTGCATGATAAGGCGTCTCGGAATCATACAAAAGGATAACGGCAATGATTGAGATGGATCTTCAAGTCCGCAGTATACCCTACAGGTTTGCGTAGACTTGCGTTCAGCGTGGTGGCTGAGGAATGTTTCATAGACAATATGACCATTCCTGAATCAACCTTTGGCCTTTGGTGGCTTTTTCGCTCATGCGATGTCTGGACCATGCGGTGCTTGGATGGCGGCGCTATCGTTCGGCCGCCGCGTACCCTGGTGATGTTGTGATGTTGTTGCGCTGTGTGCTGTGATGTGAAAACTTGGATGATGTGCTAACCACCACAAGCCTAGTATTCCTGACCATTCCTGACCATTTCTAGACCTATTGGTTGATCTTGTGGACAGCGCGTTCGCGCTTGTTTCTACCCGCGCCGATTCAACGGTAACGGCTTGTGATCGCGAATCGCTTTGATCACGACTTTGCGACGCATATCCACAGCAATCGTGCTGTCGATGATTGCACACGATTGTTTGGATGTGCTGGATAGTACACTACAGTAGGCAACACAGATAACACTCGATCACATTTTCAGCATTTCACTCGACTCTAAGTGTCATTTCTCCATCAAAACTTCGCATGGCTTTAGTCGTCACCTCACATGGAGGATTCCCAATTCTTGCCCTATCATTAATACCACTACATTCAAAAGAGAAACTTGACGTTTCTTAAGAGCAGGGTGCTTCATCCTACTCTAATTTAGGGCATGAAGAGTTATATAGATGTAGATTAAGAATCTATAAGTCTACCATGCTATTAGTCTTTATGAGTTTTACTACTAGAAGCTGATGTATGCTGCAAAGCAAAACTTGTTATCTCTATTCCTGTTCGACTTTTCCTTTGTATAGCGTGATACTAGCATCTTATCTTGGGTAACTCTCCTCGCTATCATCACACTGCTTCTCAGCACTATTGTCCATGCCAACGTTGTCTCCAATATCATCGTCTTCTTCCGCCAAATTTATGCCACCAATATCCTCAGCACTAGACCGTGAAGTAGCATGCATCTCGGGTGCGCGGAAATTCGGTGGTAGAGTGAGATTGCTCGAATGTGATTTGGCTGCGCGGACGCGCTGAGCATATTGCCTGTTGGCTTGGCGCTGTGTATCAAAGTGTCGTTGCAGGGTTTCTCGGGGAGAGGGGGAGAAGCTGGATTTGTGGGGTATGGTTGACTGATGGGTGTTGTCAATTTAGGAGAAGAGACAAAGGGAGTCATGATAAGCTGTGTGGGATCCTGACTTACGTTTTCTGGGCGTGAAAAACCACCGGGTAGTTCGTTTGCTTGTCTAGTAGGTAGTTCAGTGGTTAGGTTAAAACCACCTGACAGTCTATCTTCATGTTGAACCGGGAGATTGGTTGGCCCTTTCTGATCTCTCTCAAGAGTAAGCATCAGATTGCGTATCTCCTCGGCTGCTCCAAAGCGGAGAGGTAAATCTTCAAGCTTCGTCTTCCGTAAACGGTCGCTGAGACTTGAGCTTGAGTCCGAATGTGCTTGTCTAGGTACACGCTCAACGTCCCTCCTCATCCTTAGAGGCTCGGCATCTGATCCGGGTAATGGCGACGATGTTCTGATACTCTCGGGTGCGCGCTGTATGATCTTTGAGAGGTCAACGGGCGGACCAATAACACGCTGCGTTTGACTTCCCACATTGACAACTCGAGTTTTCGATCTTGACTGTTTGTCCTCATGTCCTCTCTTGGCTCTTGGAATCCGTTGAGCTTCTTCTCTAATCCTGCTGGTATTTCCAGTATCCTGAGTCGTCTTTTCGTGAGGCGGAGGTATTTGTAACCCGAGAAGTCTTTCATTAAGTCTCACGTCTTCTTCTTTCCTTTGCGTTCGACCTGTCTTCCTGGACAGAAAGGCCATTGCATACTTTCTTGGTACGATAGACACCATTCCGACAGTCTGGTCATGTTTGACAGGCACAGCAGCATCATCCGGCGAAACGGCACCAGGCCGACATGTGAGAGTGCTTAACAATCGTCCCACTATATTCACTTTCTTCTCGCCAGCCTGTCCCCCTTGTTCGCCCTCTAGTTCATCTCCTACATGGTGTTCATATTCCCCTCTTACGGATTCAAGGATACGTTCATCACGGTGTTGAACGGGCGAGGATGCAGAGCGTTGTCTGCGGTTCGTGGGTGCCTCCCCTCGCCTCAGATGCCGCTCACTCTCCGTGTTATAACCTCGCAGGTCATGCCAGTATTCCTGAATCTCTTGTTGGTTCATATCGTAGTAAGGATGAGTCGGATCATATTCTCTCTCTTCTACATCGTCGTTGTGTGCACAGGCGCCCGATTCAAAGGCGAATGATACGTGATTTCTTGTTGATGAGGTGGAGACAGGGAATGGGACGTGGCGCGATGCGACGAACGGTGAGATGGGCGATATCGTACGGTCTGAAGGGTATATAGGGAAATACGACCGGTTCGTAGAAGGCGTAATGCCGCGGTCAACGGAGTAAGGGGATTGTGTGGGTGGAGGGGGTTGGGGTTGGGTGGTTGGAGCGTCTTCGGGGTAAAAGTTTGTCAATATTGTTAGTTCGGATGAGGAGTTTGTATTTACTTTGTTAGTGTCGTTGGGGGTTGGAAGTGATCCGTGGTTGGGTTGGTAGGTAAGTGGTATGAGGTCGTCGTCTTCCGGGTAGGGGGTTGAAACAACGTTGTCCTCGTCATCTTGTCTTCTGAAATTCGGCACTTCCTCGCTGTACTTTTGGAGCATGTCTTGTATCTCGCTTCTTTTCGACTTATCGGCCTACATATCTTAGTTAGTATCAGTCGCCGGACCATCATCCTCTGAGATGTTCACGGATTCATAACGTACCGTAGAATACCTCTCCCCACTTTGATACATCCTCTCCACCTCATGCAACCTCATCTTCCTCATCGCTCTACTATTCATACTATGATAGGCGACATACATTTCACTCTCCACCTCTCCATTCGTGAACCTCTCTTCTGCGATAAGGCTCTCTAAGCTCATACTGCGGTCAACCTCCATATACCGCTCATGCTCCCTGTCCATATCAAGTTCCCAGTCTTCTCTTTCTTCTTCGTATTCGTCATCGCCGTCATCGATTTCTTCTCCCTCTCTATCTCTCAGGGGCTCCATACTATCGGACCTCACGTCCCAGTCTTGCTCTCCTTCTTCATCCCAGCCGTTCCAATGTCCCTCCACTGGACTTAGATCCCTCAGGTCACCTTCTAACTCCTCCAATCCCTCATAGTATTCACCTAAGGATGCAGCAAGTGTCTGGCGAGCGGCTTCCCCACGGCGACCTAGATTGTCCCGGCGCACGGTATTGGTGATTATGGTCTTGAGGGAGGTCGCGTTTGTGTTTGTGTTCTCGCGGATAGCGGCGATGCGGTCGCGAATGCGGGAGAGGTAGGGAGCCGTTGGTTGAGGAGACATCGTGGGAGAAGGGGGTCTGTGAAAAGGATTGCAGAGGCCGTCGCTCAGACACCTCCATCCACCTTTCAAATGTGCAGAACTGCGGACGTTGAATCTGAGATGATGGTACGACGTCTTCTTGTCTATCCGGGTCGTAGATCAGCACGAAATGTGTCGCGTTTGCGACTCCTGCTCCAGGAGTGGGTCCGATTGTCTAATTATTGGGCTACCACTATACACTGTGGCTTCTGTAGTTCGAAACCGAGAGAAGGCATCCCACTGCTCTTGTGTCAGTTGGCAGTTTAGTTTCCTCGAAATGTAAAGCATCAGTGGGCTCTGAAATTCTTACCCACACATTGGACCCTTACAGCCATCAATCACATAAGCCACGTATGCGGTGCGCACCGATCATGAAGATGTGTTTCATTAGGGTATCCACAACACTACTCTGCCTTTTCTCCCAGACCCAGCAAGTTCAACAGTACCTCTTTTGCCTTGTCTGGTTCAACACTGCCGTCCGGAGCTCTGATCACCATCTGTCCTACGAACCACCCTACCTTCTTCACCTGACCCTTCTCGGTGATGTCTCTCACCATGTCCGGTTTTTCTTCTAGCAGCGTCTGCGCCAACTTCACGTACTCTTCTTGGCTTAGTGGCTGCAGTAGAAGGTTCTCTTGATGAACGACTTCTGTTGCGCTGCGTGGGTCGCCCTCGAACTTGATGGCAAGCAGACGTTTTGCGGATGGCGATGTGACTTCTCTACGACGTACATGTGAAATAACACTAGCGAGATAGTCGGCTGGAACTCGATTGGGATCCCAGGGTTCATCTTGAAAGAGAGAGCCAAGCTCCATCAGCACCCTTGAGAGGAGTCAGCCTAAGTTATGACATCACAGTTGATGAACTTACCAGTTCCCGGTGATTTTGCCCAATGATGCCAACGGAACATCCTTCTCGACCTGCTCACTTTCTACTTGGCAGCGAACAACGTCCGCGAAATACTCCAAACGTTCACCATCGTCGAGAGAGAGGAGTGTGATGGCGTCTTTGGTGGTGAGCCCGTAGGTATTTGCTAGCAGATCAACAGTCACATCGGGGAGCTTTGGTAGGGTATTTCGGAGGTGTTCGACAAGGTCCTAAAATAATCAGCAGAACGTTCGCATCAATTTTGCAGGCAAGGCTTACTTGTCCGATAAAGACAGGAGCAATATCCGGATCCGGCATGTAGCGGTAGTCGATCTCGCCTTCTTTGCCTCGAAGACGTTTGGTGGTTTTGCTTCCAAGAGTCCATCCGCGTGTTTCGCCCTCAACAGCACCGCCACTTTCAAGTAGGTCAATCTGTCGATTACGTTCAGCAATGATGGCATCTTCGACAGCCTTCGTGCTTGACAAGTTTTTGATCTCAGTCCGCTGGCCCAACCCAGTAACACCAGAGTATGAGTGGCTAGCTTGGGAAGATTCCCCTCCGCGTTGACAAACGGATACATTGACGTCGGCACGCAGCCCACCCAACTCCATGCCTGTTGTGCAGGCATCGACAGCCTTGAGCGTGTTTTGTATCTTGCGAACGACGACGGCTGCAACTGTGGGATCGTGGATCTGAGGGAGGGTAATGATTTCGATCAGAGGATGCGAGACACGGTTGAAGTCGAGTAGGTGGGTCGAAGGAGGCTGCTGCACAGTCTTTGCGGTATCCTGCTCCATTTGGATCTGCTTGATACCGATATCGAAGGGCTCTGGCTGCGAGGCAGCACCAGGCGGAAAGTCATGGGGGTAGAGGGTGATTTTTCCATTCTTCGCGAAAGGCTCGTAGTACTGTGTGATCTGGTATCCAGCGGGCTGATCTTGGTAGAAGTAGTGCTTGCGGTCGAAGCTGCTCTTGTGCTGAATCTCGCAATCGAAGGCTATAGCGGCGCGCAGGGCGGGGAGGAGGGTTTCCTTTTGGAAGTGAGGCTGAGTACCAGGAAATGCGACATCAAATAAAGAAACATGGGTATTGGGTAATTCGCTGATCGAGGTCGCAGCACTGGAGAAGAGCTTCCGCGCTGTGTTGAGTTCGGCATGGACTTCAATTCCGACCGTCAGCTCCCACTTCTCTAGCCGTGCATCTTTGCCCTTTTTCGAAGACTTCGATGAGCCAGCAGAGGCGCTCTTATCTTTCTTTTGTTGCTTTGCGGCGTCTTTCAGCAGTTTGCGAAAGGCAGTGCCATCTTGAGGCGGTGGTGGCTGCGTCTCAGTCTGGAGAGATCGTGTCGTGTGACGCGTTGGCAGGTGTAGAGCACCCAATTGAGACTGCCTGCCTCGGCGCAGACATGAGTGACATATGTACGGCTGTTTCGAGGCTGTCGCAAGGGTATTGCGGGTAGTGCGGGCGAACATGGCGTGGAGTCTGGCGAGCAGCAGTTCCGATGCCCTGCACTGTTGCGGACGGTCTGTGCTCACTTCCGAGTGGCCGTGGGTCAGCGACGAGCGACATCATCGACGCAGTACTTCAACGCCAGGACACGAATTCGACGCCAGCGCCAGAATCTCTCGCGCCATTTATTCCAGTCGAAGATATTTCGACGCCGACCGAAAGGCCGTCGAGGTCGACGAGATCTGCCAGTATGGTCTCTGCGGCACCGCATTTACGACGACCGATTGTTGCTAGCTCTAGATCACCTTGTCAAGTAACTTCTGGAGCTTTCTAATCGACCACTCGAGGAGAGCTTGCCTCTTCCCCGGCCTTCTTCGTTTCGCTCTCTCAAGATTGATAAGGTAGAGGTTGGATGCGACTGTGAATGGGTTCTCATTCACCGACTGGGGAGATTCCGACTGATATGAACTTCCAACAGCGGCACGCGTCTCCGGCACTGCACTTCCGGTGCTTGCATGTAAAGTCGTTGGCGCGTATATGTGGACGTAGCAGGTCACATTCTGAAAGAAGGTGTGCTCAGCCTCGTTAGGACGAGGAACGTCGGGACTATCGACGTTTGCCATGCGACTGACTTTGTCTGTCTGTCTTCTTGCGCAAACGAGCCTTCAATCTCTTCAGACGAGTGCGACACCTTTGCCACGCCTCCTCTTCGCTAGCCTTGTCGGAGGCGTGCTTGAATTGCCCAGGATGGACGTACACTCCCGGCCAAAGGCTGAAGTCGGCCTCAGAGTGATGGCTTGTATCGTGAGAGAACCGCACACTACGACTACTGCGAGCACTCGCCCCCATACGTGCAACCTTCAGGAGGTCTTGGGCCTAAAACTGCTGGTCGATATGCGAACCCAGAACGCAGCGCAAGAGGCCGGCTGATGTCTCAGAACTTGCCCTTGACAATGTTTTCTGCTACGGCTTTGACGCTGTTGAAGACCCTCCTTGCTCTTTCTTTCCTCTCTCTCTTCTTCTGCGCTCTGGCTTCAGCTTGCTGCTCTTGCGCCTGAATCTCCTCTGGTGTGCGAGTATCTGACTGTGTTTGAGGACCTGAAGGACTTAAAGAGCCTGCAGCGGCCGCTTGGGGCCCGGCGGCACAGTCAGTATACGTAAATTCACGTTCTGTTGCGTGATCTTGCCCCGAATTGGCACTGCAGTCACCTCCAGTTTCGCCTCCCGAGTCGGTTCGGCAGTCTCCAGATGTCGTTCCGTGATCCCCTCCTGATGCAGTCCCACAGTCTGCCGTCGATATCGTGCCGCAATCGCCTGAGGATGTCGTTCCACAATCTGCGGATACCGAGAAACAATCCATTCAGAGCTTGGAAGATACAGTAGCGCAGCTCAAAGATGAAGCTTGAGCGTAAGCCACGTCACGGCCAACCGGATCTTCTCCCTCTTCTTTGTGGCTTCGTTACGCTTTGCTTTGACTGTTTTGGCGACCTCGGCTCGGGCTTCTCTTCGCTGTTGTTTCTTCTCTTGTCGTTCTTTCCCCTTGCGTTCACGTTCCGCTACCTCCTCAGGCGTTGAACCGTAATAGGTAGTCCCCGAATCGGCTGTTATGGAGTAGATGCCGCTGTCTCCTGCGTGGTTGGAAGTATGCGATGTGCCTCCGTCTCCTGCGTGATGAGAGGTGTAACAATGAGAAGTACCCGAGTCTCCAAATGAGCTGCTGCCGCCACAATCGCCGGCACTATAGCTACCACAGTCTGCCATAAACTAACTTCAAGCCTAGAGGTGAAGTCTTAGCTTCAGCAAGGTTGCGTATAGACGAAGTTTAGCCTTCTTGCTAGTCGCGTCGGAGAGTTTGGCCTTGGTGTCGGCCCAAGCTTTGTATCGGATCTCCCTCTCCTGTCGTTTCTTCTCTTCGCGCACCTCTTGCTTCTTTTTCAGCGCCTCTTTCTGCTCTTCAGTGAGCTTGGAAGCGGGCTGGTTCTGTCCGAAACCAGATAGTGCAGGCACAGATGTCGCACAAGAACTAGCCCCACAGGTTGTGGATGTGGCACAGGACATGAAAAAGTGGTGTTGTCTACCACAGACGGAGGATGCTCAAGAGACCGGCTAACTTAGCGCGTAGTCCCTTCTTCAACTTCCGGCTTGCTTTCTTCTCGGCCTTGATTTCGAGGCACCTGAGCTTGCGTTGTCTTCGCTCTTCGATGATTCTTCTTCTCTCGCGGGGTTCAAGTGGGTTGATAAGTGCCGGTCTGTAGCTCGAGAGTGTTCGACCCTGTCCTTGTGTTGGAGCTGGGAGTGCAGCACAAGACACAGCACTTGTTACAGAAGTAGCAGTCGTGCTCATAAACACACTCTAGTCTTCTGATCTAGGTGTGTCGATTTTCAAAATCTGCCGCTCAAGATTCTCTTCAACTTGAGGTGAAGTTTGTCTAGCGTGCTTGGAGAAGATGAGATTCCGTTACGAGCCCAAGTCTTCCTCTGCGCCTTTCGAGAACGTGTCTTCTCAAACTTGCGGAGCCGCTGACGAGCAACGTGCAGTCTTTCGTGTGAAGTGAGTGGCCTGCCAGAGTACGAGTGTGTTCTGGGGTTGTGGCCTTGGTCGAAGATGGTGCGGCGTTTATGGATGACACTTGGCCGGTATGAGTGCGTGCGGCGCCTGGGTCGAGCTGGGTTGTTGTAAGGCCGAACGTCAAATGGCATGTACCCAATCAGTGCAGTGATGCATGGATTGTAGTTATGGTCCAATAGAGTGGTGGTGTAGTTGTAGGGTACGGAATGATAAAGGTGATGTGTGGTGCTAATGAACAGTATGCCGCGGTGGCAATGAGGATATATTATAAAGTAACGGTGTGATACCAAATGATGCTTCGCTGTGGCTTGATGATCATGCGTGAAGGTATGTTGTGAAGGGAATGTGACGGGGGGATGTTTGTTTTGGTCTCGCCCTGAATGAGAAAGCAAGTGCCTGTCGTGGTTACCTCAAGACTAGGGTGCGCAGTTACTCTTGTAGGCTCTAAATGTACGTGTTAGGACATGGGTACTGGTGTTTTCCAGGCCAAGTGGAATGGGCGTTGCAATAATGCAGAAGGTGCAATAAACAGGTACACAAATATCGGAGCAGTCAATAGTGCGCTGCCAACCAGAAGCAGCGAAGCACGAAGGCTTGACTGAAAGTAGTGCATTGTGAAGTCCAGAAAGCCCACAGTATATGTCTCTTGGAGAAGAGGCAGAAAGCAAAGGAAAAGTCTCTTCGAGATTTTGTTTCTCTCCCCAAGGATATCGTCGTTCGGTGTATGATTTGAGGCTTCTTGTACAAAATGCTGTTCAATGTTAAAGTGTATAAGATTTCTAAATGTAGTTTACCCTGCATCAAGCATCCAATCTACCACGAAGACTCCAAGAACTACATTCAAAACACAAACTTGCGGTCACCCATGAATCCCCAAAGTTCCTCCACCACAGCCTTCTGTTCTTCGGGCTTGGCATTGCGTACAGCAAAGTATAGACGACCCTCGAGCGTTGGATCCCAATTACCAGGGTTAGCACTCGCGACAATTCCGCCAGCCTCTTCTAGGATACACCACCCAGCGGCCACGTCCCAAGACCAAACTCCACCTTCCCAGAATGCATCGAGCATTCCGTGTGCAACATAGCAGAAGTCTAATGCTGCGGAGCCGTTAGACCGTACCGACTTGCACATCGCGCCACCTTCATCTTTGGAGGTCAGAAGAGCGTTATGGACTGAAGTACGTAGTGCCCAGTTAGGGCCCTTGCGCTGGTTACCCCACTCGACAGCCACTAGACAGGAGTTAAGTGACGGCATTGGCTTCGGGTTCTGCTGAACAGGAAGCTTAACCGTGTTTCCTGTGGTAGGCCTCGTCAAGAACGCGCCCTGTCCTTTGGCTGCGTGGTACATATCCCCACGAAAAGGATTGAACACGACACCGACAACAGGCTTCTTGTCGAGCGTAAGCGCCAGAGAAATCGCGCAATTGGGGACACCCTGTGTGAAGTTCAGGGTGCCGTCGATCGGGTCAACCACGAATGTTGGTTCGTCGGCCAGCTTGGTCCCAGCCTTGAACGTCTCTTCTCCGAGGAAGTAAAAGGAGGGATACGCCTTTTGCAAGCGCACCTCGGCCATGTCCTCGATCTGCTTGTCGAACACGGTGACCAGGTCAGACGTGTTGTTTTTGGTTTGGGCTGTCATGATGAGGGAGTACTCGGCCGCCACCATGATATTGCCTGCTTCAGTGGCAACGTCCATGAGCACACTCTCAATTTCCTTGAGGTCCTGGTGGGTGAGACCGTACTTGACAAGGATGGCATTGAAGTCAGTCGGTAGAGTCGGCCTCGATGTAGCACGAGAGCGTGTAGCCGTTGATAATAAGGCAGATAGCGTGCTGGTCAGCACTGGTCGTTTCAGTTGAGGGGCCATCGTGGTATCTTGAGCAAGTCTTGGAATTTGGACCTTACTGATGGACTTGGTTGAGGATCTTGCGAGTAGTGGGTGGCAGTTGAGTCGAGAGTCGTTGTTGAGTCTGGAAGAACTTGAAAGGCCTGTAGTTATGGGCAGGCTAACATTTGCGTTGTGTTGCCTTGATATCGGTCCACGAGTCACTCTGTGTAGTGACTTTACCTGTAGTTGCTGTTTGTATAAATCCCATCCGAGCTGCCAGCGACCTTGTGTGAGAATAGTTCGCAAGGTGAAAGGATTCGAGATCGTTGCCTGCCGCGACAGCGTTATAGGCGGCATCGAGTCAAACCTTTGGCGAAGTTATACACTGTGAATAAGTCATTATTTCACAAAGTAAGCTGGCGTCGATGGCCACAAGCCATTTGTTTCCAGTAAGAAAGTCATTGGAGTAGGCGTTTGTAGGTAACAGTTTCTGTATATATGACTGTTGCCCTAGACTTAGCCTAGTGGGCCTACGTCTTTTTATCATGTCTCCGAGTAGGTCCGAGCAGAGACAGTTCACAATGCCCGCTAAGATTAGATAGTCTTGTAGACACCCGAGGCCCGTGTCTCAGCCGATTTGTTCCGTCGTGCGCAGAGCACTGGTGAGGCCCGACTCTAGAACCATTATTGTAAGTGAAGTGCGAGTACCTTTCTTTGTCTTTTGGATGGGATCGTCGTAGGCCACTACGTATGCGGTGAACGATGAAGTGGGGTAGTGAAAGTCAAGTTTAAGAGAAAGCTCGACAGCTGGTGCACGTCCCTCAGCGGAACCTCATCTGCACCGGGAGATCTGCGGCCAGACAGATACTCAGCGATTCTGCTTCTAATGCGCCAAGACGTTGGTCATAAACATAAAAAGAGATAGATCTTGGTATGATAAGGACGTTTACATGAGATTATTATGGTAAAGAGAGGTTCTATCACGTGTAACCATCATTTGCCTCACCGGACGACGTCATAGCCAATAACGTACATTCAACGTACACCAAAACAACGACAATCAAAAGATGCCACAGCCAAAATCTCTACCCAAAGACCGCTACATCCGGCAACGCGCCGCGCGAGCAATCCGTCGAGACCTTGCCGCCCTGACACCATCAACGTCTCACCCTCAGCTCCAATCTCTATTCTTCACCGTCCTGCCAGCAGAAATCCGTTTCACAGTCTACCAACACGTGCTGTCTCAACAACATGATCCCACCTGCCCTATCGACACCCATTCCATCTCACCACTATACCGCCCCCGACACACGCACCGTACCAAAATAGACTCAGCTCTGCTCCTAACATGCCGCCTCATCTATGTCGAAGCCCACCAAATCCCCTTGCGCAGTTCCACGCACCATTTCCGGTACCTAGGCAGTACATCATGGTTGTACAACGGAGACATCTGGCTTCACCACATCACCAAGCAGCGAGGCGCAGAATTATACCATCTTCATGATAACCTCGTTGCGCTGAAAGCGTCCAACTTCAATAAGTTCCTCTTGAGCCATTTACGCTGGAGGAGAATTACTTGGACGATATGCGCCTATCTCCTTCCGCCTTTACTCGCCGAACTGAAGGAACGACAACGACTTGCGGAGACCATGGCGAGTTTGATTCTACCGAGTAATTGCCAGGAAGTCAACCTTGAGTTCGAAACAAGAGAGGATTTATTGCCCGATTGGCCTGGGTTGGAGGATCAAATTGATGCATGTAGGGCGTTGGGGTTACAGAAGGAGGATGGATCAGTGTTAGAGATTGATGATAGATATGGCCTGAAATATACGTGGATGGGGAGCGGGCAGGCGAGGTGGGGGACGAGTGAGGATGCGGTCTGGAAGGAGAAGATGAGATATCACACTACGAGGCTATGTTGGAGGGCGAGGGTGCCAAGGAGGGAGTATATGAGTTATGATTTTTTGGATTGTTTGGGTGTTGAGGGCGATAGGGACGGGGTCGTCGAAAAGGTGAAGACGTTGTGTGAGTAGTCAAGTGGAAGTTTGGTACATTGGCACGAAGGACATCGGGAAATGTGACTGGCATCTTGCCGGAGACTTGCAATCTTCGTGGGTTCATATGATCCATTTGCTTTCTGTCTGGTTCATCTTCTTCTGCCACGATTTTCCTCCGACTTGGACGTACAAGTACATTAACGTCTTCTTCCTCACGCTGTCAACTGCTCATATACGTATCAACGCGCGAATTTGCGTTCTGCCTCAACGACGGAAGTGATTTTCATATTGCTCGCGCTTGGCACTGCTGAAACTCCATTCAACGCTAGACAAGAAACAACAGAGACTCAAACTCTAAAAGATGGGAATATATTCTTCAAACATAAAACGATGAAGACCAATCACAAGACTAACCTTGAACGCTTTCGAAGTACCTTGTGGTGGAGGGCCATTGCACATATCTGGATAATTCATCGAGTTGCCGTGTTAATGTCGTCACTAACCACACTAGGTCTCAACCCAACACCCTTGGACCGTTCGACTTGCCCTTCTTCTGGACGCCACGGGGAATGAACATGGCAGGAGACGCTACTACCGCGGGAGTACTGTTGTTGCCGTTGCCAGACTTGTTCTTGTTATCCTTGTTGTTCTTGTTCTTTCCTTGCTTGTGTCTGTCGTCCTTCTTTGTGACAGCCTTGACCTCCGATGTGGCGCGCTTGATGAGGACTGGGTGGCTGCCAATGTACTTGCCGTTCATCTCTTTCGCAGCGCGGAAGTAATCGTCGGTATCTGAAAAGCTGACGAAGCCGTAACTGCGACTCTTGGTGGACTTCTTGTCTCGCACGACGCGGGCTTTGGATAAGGACGGGTACTTTGCAAATGCTTTGAGGAGCGAGTCATCGGTGACTTCACCCGCGAGGTTACCGATGAACAGTCGCGGATGCAACGGATTCCACTCAAGTAGAGTCTCGTCCTCCCACTGCTTTCCACCTCCCTCGCGGACGACAGTCTTGCGCTTGCCATCAGCTGTCGGTCCCGCTGCTTCAGCATCCTGAGGGGCTGATGCTTCCGGTCGAGCGCCTACGCTTGCGCCGCCGCTCTTCTTCGCGTTCGCATCGCCAGCATTGTATGCGCTGTTCCACTCGGCGATCCGAGCCTCTTCTTCGGGATCATAGGTGCCAGCAAACCCACGGTTCACGGTCGGGGCAGCTGTGTATGAGGTCGAAGTAGGAGCACCCGTTGCATAGGCTGGGTACGAGTAGTTGTTGTAAGCATTGCTGGTCGGGTAAGCGGGTGCTTGGTAGGGGGCGCTCACTGGGGCTTGCGCATAGTTTGCTGGCGCAGCAAACGCCTGTGGAGGAGCATGAGCTGCCACAGAGCGCGGTGTAAAACCAGCAGACATAGGCGAGTTGCCTTGGGCGCGCGCGCCAGCGTTGTTTGGTCTTGAAGGCGGTGCCGAATATGTGCTAGGCGGCGGTCGCGCCGGGAGAGAGTGATGGGGCTGCATGGTGAAGTAGGAACTGCGCGTCAGTCCAGGTTAACCTTAGCGAGGTGATGACTTAACCAGCTACTGGTTGGGATGCGCTCTACTATCGCGAGCTGGACTGGGTAGACTGGTGATAGGACGATCGGATGACTAAGGTTGCGTCGCAATCTAGGGCTCGCAGATTTTGAAAGGGTGAATATCGGGAGCGCGGGCGCGGAATGTGGCGGTGGTACCGGTGAGTGAGGCGCAGTGTTTACTTTTGGGTGTGTGGAAAATGCCTCTGGGAGGAACGCGTTCGTGTGAGGGAATAATACCGCCCAGGCAGTATTGCGCAGGTGATTCACTGAGACTGATGCTGACTACACGTCAAGGAACACAGGCGAGACTTTCCTGAAGTGTCTAGCAAGCGATGATGCAGGAGGGCGACGACCGGATCGGCGTTTGAAAGGGGCAGAGTGGGATGGCGGGCCGGTGTGCAAATTGAATTACCGTGGGGATGCGTCAGATGGGGGCGTTGACGTTGGTGTTATTTGTTGAATCATGTCGCAGAAAGTGAGCCGCTTGGCTCCTCCGGCCCCGAATCACGTGTTGCCGGCATATCGGCAGCCGCTGCACAACATGTGTCGACGCAAGGCACGACCTTGTCTACAACCATGAAGCTTCAGCAATATCAGAAAAACTCATCGCCGGATGTGCCTTTGACGTCGCCTCACTAATCACGACTATCAGGTAAGCATCGCCAGACTTCTCCGGCCACCACATCCCGGCCCTAGTCCGATGATCCCTGCACGCTGCCCCTCCATCCGTAATGCTGTGTTAAGGCTGAGGATGGAGGGGCTGGTGCACTTGAGAATTCGGGAGCTTCACAAGCAGCCGCATTTGACCGCGACACCGTTGGAGGTTTTGCGTGCATCCCTAGTCCGCAAGCCGTGAGCCACGTTTCTCGCGCTGTGATAACTGCAGTCGTGTTTGCAGCCATTGGCATTCCCTACCACATGCGCAAACCCACCCGTGTCCAGGCCGCGCCTAACAAGGCGGCTTTCTAATCATGCAATGTTCAGCAATCATGTCCGGAGCACAGCAAACGTTTTACAAGACGGAATTGGCAACAGTGGCTTGTGTCACAATAGCCTTACCGCCGCGGCCGAAGCTATTCTCCGTCAACTGAGTGATGCTGGGATGTGTGGGACGTGCAGCCAACTGATGCAATAGTAGTGTGCCCCGCTTGTTTCCAAAGTCTGCCGGCGACTACATTATCTCGACAAGACCCCCACCAGTCTTCTTCTCTCTTCTCTTGACCATCACCAGCTTTATAAGCCTCAATTGCCCTCTCGTGTTGCACGCCCGGTCGCTGCAACTCTACCCCGCCACAACTTTCTCATCCAAACACCTATACCCACACGAGAATAGCAATCATGTCTTCTGAGCCTGTCGGAGATTTCGGCCTCATCGGCTTGGCCGTAAGTAATCTCTAATCCGGTCGCGTTCCCAGAGGATGCGGTATCAAGTGCATGTCTTCACGTGTTCTTGTCGGCCATTGAGGGAATGGCCCAAATTATCCGGAGACATTTACCTCCAACTCATTGAAAAAGAAGCCATGCTGACCATGCACGTAGGTCATGGGCCAGAACTTGATCCTCAACGCGTAAGTCACGACCCACATCAAAATCACATCAGACTAGTACTAACAGAAGGCAGTGCTGATCACGGCTTCACCGTTGTCGCCTTCAACCGAACGTAAGCGCTTCGATGCACCGCGCCAGGAACATACACTGACAGGCAGATAGCGTTGCCAAGGTCGACCGTTTCTTGAACGATGGTAAGGCTCATCCGTGAATCGCTACGGACATCTCTAACAAACAACAGAGGCCAAGGGCAAGTCCATCGTTGGCGCCCACTCCATCAAGGAGTTCGTCTCCAAGCTCAAGAAGCCCCGCCGCATGATGATGCTCGTCATGGCCGGTAAGCCCGTCGACGACTTCATCGAGCTCCTCCTCGAGGGAGGCGCCGAGGAGGGCGACATCATCATCGACGGTGGTAACTCCCACTACCCCGACACCAACCGCCGCACAAACTACCTCAAGTCCAAGGGTATCCGATTCGTCGGAACTGGTGTCTCTGGAGGAGAGGAGGGTGCCCGTTACGGTCCCTCCATCATGCCCGGTGGTAACGAGGAGGCCTGGCCATACATCAAGGTACGAATCTACGAAACGCGTATAGAGCACAACTGACAATTCTCCAGGACGTCCTCCAGTCCATCTCCGCAAAGTCCGATGGCGAGGCCTGCTGCCAATGGGTCGGTGACGAGGGTGCCGGTCACTACGTCAAGATGGTTCACAACGGTATTGAGTACGGTGACATGCAGTTGATCTGCGAGGTAAGACGAGCTGGTTGTACCGAGAAAAAGAACACGGCTGACAAAATCAGGCCTACGACATCATGAAGCGCGGTCTCGGTATGAGCAACAAGGAGATCGGCGACGTTTTCACAGAGTGGAACAAGGGCGTTCTCGACTCATTCCTGATCGAGATTACCCGCGACATCATGTACAAGAACGACGACGATGGTGTTGCCATTGTTGAGAAGATCATGGACTCTGCCGGTCAGAAGGGTACCGGAAAGTGGACCGCCATCAACGCGCTCGACCTCGGTATGCCCGTTACCCTGATCGGAGAGGCCGTCTTCGCCCGTTGCCTGAGTTCGCTCAAGCAGGAGCGTGGCCGTGCTTCCGGTCTTTTGGACGGCCCTACCCCCAGCTTCTCTGGTGACCGCAAGGCCTTCATCGACAACCTCGAGCAGGCTCTTTACGCATCTAAGATCATCTCCTACGCTCAGGGTTTCATGCTGATCCAGAACGCCGCCAAGGAGTACAAGTGGAAGCTGAACAAGCCAGAGATCGCCCTCATGTGGCGCGGTGGATGCATTATCCGCTCCGTTTTCTTGAAGGAGATCACGAAGGCTTACCGCCAGAACCCCGAGCTCGAGAACTTGCTGTTCGACGACTTCTTCAGCAAGGCTATCCACAAGGCTCAGGCCGGATGGAGAGATACCGTCTCCAAGGGTGCCCTCTGGGGTATCCCCACCCCTGCTTTCAGCACCGCTCTGAGCTTCTACGACGGATACCGCGCCAAGGACCTCCCCGCCAACCTGTTGCAGGCGCAGCGTGACTACTTCGGTGCCCACACCTTCAGGATCAAGCCTGAGTTCGCCAACGAGACCTACAAGGAGGGTCAGGACATCCACGTCAACTGGACCGGAAGGGGTGGAAACATCTCTGCTTCTACCTACAACGCTTAAAAAGGGATATCCATTGCTTGTTGGAGGGGAATAGAAGGTCGCCCCGTGTTCATGTTTGATATTGAGCATGAGGAGTGTGATACCTCAAATTTAGAATGAATATAATGATTCGCATGTCCAATGTTTGCAGACATCTGGTGAATGTTTGAAGCTTGGCTTGACCGCTGTGTTGTTACTCGAGTCGGCTAGCCTGTTCCGGTATTGATCATCGGGTAACTCTGGGTAGACCCTTGAGTATCCACCCCACTATGAAGTGACATTGTTACGAGGTCGCACGCGTATCGGCTTCCCAGCGATTAGAAAACAGTCGGGACGGAAAGCGTGTCCAGAGGCATACACAGTATAATTGGTCCAACAGCAAGCGCCCTGCGTCAAGGCTTGGCATCGCGACCACGGAAAGTTGCAGCGCATCACGACAACATCAACCCATCCGCCCCGAGCTACGATAGCTCCGCCACACTCGCGCTGCCCTCCCACCCGGTTGCGCGTGTGTTGTCGCGTTTTCATTTCTTTCATTCCTTTGGATTGTATATTCACTGCTTGTATGAGTCTCTGGCGTTAGGTCCTTGAGAGTACATCTGGGCAATATTTGGGTGCTGACGAAACATCTGTAGCGGAGCAACGAGCCAGCCTCCGCTGCCCGTAATATACAATCGCCTAGACGAGAGACGGGAGATATAAGAGCAGGATTACCATGGCGGACAACAAGCGCAACAGCGTTGCGGGTAAGGTCGCGACGCCGAACCTCAAAGCCGGCACGAGCTCGGGCAAAGATGTCATTGGCGCAGACTCCGACCTATACAAGGCTGTTGGATCACGGTACGTTTTTCTCACTCTGAAATACCTTGGAATTGGGACATCAGCTGACGCACCCCAGCATCAAGGTAACATGTGCCCCTGGCAAGAACGTTCTCGAGGGCACCCTCTTCACGGCTTGCAACCTCACTCACGCCATAGCCATCAACACCGCCCCTGCCCCGCCGAACCCCTCCGCCTCCATCTTCAGCCAGCCTGGCGACTACCACATCATCCCATTCGCACACATTGAATCTTTCGAGATCATTGGCACAGGAGAGCGGGCATCTGAGTCCGCACCGGGTTTTGATGGAGCGCTTCCCAGCATCTCCAAGGTAGATCTAGCCGCGCTACAAGCCCGCGAAGACCAGACTATCCGCGAGATGAAGAAGAAGGATATGCAGAAGGGCAAGGGAGTTAGTCCCGAAGCACAGGAGCTGTTCGATGCTATATCAAGAACGTGAGTCGTAGCGGAACATACAGGTACAAGCCATCTTAACTGACACGCGTAACACAGTCTACCGACCCGATGGGCAGACACACAGATCGTCGTTAGCGACTCCGTTCTTATTCAAGCCCCATACACGCTCGACAAAATCAAGGCGCCCAGCGACAAGCAGCAGGCTGAAAACCACGTCCGTAAGGTTGTCGAACGCTTCTATCAGCGTAAGAAGGGTGCGGCTTCAGGAGGAGCTGCTCGCGCGCCAGTTGCTGTGCCTAACGCCCCTAGAAAGGGAGGTTAAAGCTTAGTCAACTCAGGTCTTGCGTGAGGGACGGGTCAGTGTAGGCCTTACATGCAGAGACCATGTCACTGGTCGGAATGTTGGTCTCATTGGGCATAGACATGTCGCTCACGAGAGACGTATGTAATGATGGTCGCAGTCATGCACTCTGCGGGACGCGCCTAACAATGGGCATATTATACAGCATTGCATTTCATGCAGAAAGCTCAGCAGCGTAACCATGTAGTAGGCATATCACAATTTCACGAAACGTCCAAAAGCCATGGCTGATGTCGTGCCGTGTGATGTAATATGGTAAGAGGTATGGAAGGGGCACTCCATGCCCGTTAGCGTCTCTACTACGTTGCCTAGGCTTAGCTCTGATTCCTTCGCACGTTCAACTTGGACTTCGAATGCTTCATCTCGTCTAGCTCCTAACATGTTCACGAGGCGTCCTTAAGGCGCGGCTGGATCTCTGACGAGGCGTACCCCGCACATCACGTTCTGGCTGGTGCACGAATAGGAAACTGTATCTAAACGCCTTTTGTTCAGCCGCATCCAGATGGTGCTTGAAATGGGTTTCCTTAAATCTAACGAACAGGGACTTCTTTTGTTGTGCATCTGCCCCATGAATCATAAGGAATAGCTCATCGATCATCTCACCGCATACAAGGGAGAAATTAAAGAGGTACGCTGAAGCTTTCTACTGCTCTACTGCTCTACTGTCTACAACAGTACTAATGTAATTAATGTCTTTGTAGACATCTAGGCTTAAAGTCTATATTAACCTAGAATATCTAGTGTTGTTCTAGAATGTACTGTTGTAGATTCCAGTAGGTAAGATTAGTTACTCCCGCTCCTCGGAATTTCCCTTGCATACCGTAACCCGGTCATTGACGGGCTGCGAAGGCAAGCTCGCCTGTGCATACTAGACCGGCCTTTGTGCTTTACCGGCTTCCAGATGGATCCCTTGAGCATCACGACAGCTGTGGTAAGTGTTGCGAAGTGGAAGGTCTCCACCAAAGCAGCAGTGCCTGACTGACGAGGCTCTTAGCTTCGGATCACAACGACCTGCGTTGTAGCTGCCAAAGAGCTCAACGAAATTCGTAACGCGTGGAAACGCGCGCCTGTTACCGTATCCTCACTCTGTTCGCAGCTTAAACTCACGGGTGTCTCGCTGTCGCAGATCCAATCGCTACTTCTGGGTGACAAAGATATCCTCCGGGAGAAGCCGACATTGATCGAGACGTTCAACACGACTCTGACAAGCTGTCTGGTGCTATCAACATGGCTTGAGAAGTACATGCTGAAGATCACAAAAGGTGTCCTTGATGACTCTAGACTGAATTGGAAAGCAAAGTTCAAGACGCTTTGGAATGAGGATGAAGTCAAAGAGTTGTTGGAGCAACTGCACCAACAGCATACTGTCATTGGCACACTAGTTGGCCTACTGCAGATGTGAGCGAAGAACATTTTGCAATACAGCGTAAAAGATCACGAACGGGTGGCTAATTGTGGCAGGGATTCATTGACTGAGATCAAGAGACTTATCCGAAAGCATAGAAAAATGCTTAAGCGAATTGAGAATGACACTCAACGTATACGAGAAGCTCATTCGATAGAAGCAGCGGAGTCCATACTGGGTACCGATGACTCGAGCAGTATCTTCAGCAAGCTTCCGATCCGTAATGACATCAATGACCACCATTCCGGAAAAGAATTCGAATCCGAGGTTCTAAAATCGAACGTGTATTTGAAGGCACTAAACAACACTATGAAACAGACAGCAGAGGTCGAACCCGACAACGCGAACACTGTCGCTGACGATGGCATGACTATGTACAACGATGATTCAGATCGTACTATAGACTCGCCAATTACTAAGGAAGATTCAGCTTCTGCTCTAAAGGCTAAGACCTCTAAGTTCGCTCCTTTGAGTGCTTCATTCACAAGCGCGATCAGCTATCTCCGTATTGGAACAATCGAAGCTTCTAGCTTGGAAAGATACACTGCTCAAAGCCCCGAGGAGCTGAGCCTCAAATACAGTACAAAGATCGTCGCATTACGAAAACTTGATGAGTGGCGATACTTGGGTGATATCTATGAAAATGACTTCCAGAGAGCTGGCATAGTCGATCGTAGAAGACTCATCGTGCACTGCCCCTTAAACGTACACCTGCAGATAAAAGCCAGCAGGGATTCTGGAATCGATACTTATCGGGGAGACTAGTGTTACTATCATAAAGGGGACGCACTTGAGATCGAGGCAAGCGCCATAAACCTCCGTAATTGCAACAATTCTGACAGTGACAGTCCATTGAACATAGTGTAGCTTGGTTTCCGTCACTAAGCTCGTTACAAGTACTGGACCCTGGGGCGGTCACGAATGGAAAGATCATGGTCGATGCCGTCAAACTAGATAACGTCACAGGCAAGCATATAGATGCTATTCTGGACTTCTTAGCTTGTTCTGATCTTCGTCTTGCTGGGTTGTCAGCGATGAAACGGGAACAACGCATAGAAGAGATCATGCGGGAAGAATATCCGGAGAATCCCTGGAGAGTTGCAGCAGATTGCAGGACGTTTGAGGAACTGCAAGTATGTGCACGGTTGTGGAGAAAAGTTTCGTACGATAAGATTTCGCCAAGTCATAAGCTATTGAAACCCCTAGATATCTACGGACTGGGTTGAGTAATGTGTGAAACGACGATTGAGTTGAGCTGGAGTGGTACTCAGGCAATATACGTGAGGTATATGAAGTCATGTGATCTTTCACTTCAATAGTGGATTCTGGTCGACATTTGCTGGAAGTGAACTCAGGCACGCTCAAAGATGTAGAAAAGAAATATGGAAACGCCCACGTGTTTGGAACTAGCTGACACCTAGCGGATCATAATTACTGGATGTACACCAGACCGCCACAAAGACCTCATCACAGACCCTCACTATCACCAGGTATCAGCCCTCGCTCGCACCCCGAAGCAGTGCCGAAAGCCTCATCCGCCCCAGATCAACCCTACTCTGAATTGTAAGGCACCCACTCTTCTCAAACCTGGAGTTATAGTAGATCTTGTGACTGTCCAGCATATCAACGAAAGCGCCTGGTGCAGGTTCATAGCCTGTCCCCGCAACCACTAAGTTTTGACATCGAGGACTCATCGCCCAACCGAAAGGTGGATCGTCAAATCCCTTGAAGTTGGGTCCAGTGACGTAGCAGCTTCGCTGGCGTACGTCGGCGCTCTTCGTCTTGAGACCCTGGCCTCTGGCAGTTGAGATGACGACCCCGAGCATGCAGTCATCCAGCTTCTTGACGATGATAAACGGATAGACCTTGATGCTCACCTTACCATACTCGGATGGTATGGTCTTCTTGGTCGAACTGCTTAGGGCCATGCGTGGTAGCGGCGCCCAGCCGATATCGCCGACACTGATGGTCTTGGGGTCGACGTTGCGAACAGACTTATATCGGTTCTGTAGGATAGGACGTAGAATAGCTGAAGGCGATTCTTTGAATCGAGGCAGGTCAGATGTGGTATTCGTCTTGGAGGTCTTCGCCTTAGTCGCGGGCGGTGGCGATCCTTCATCATCCACCCCCTCCTGAGCAGTCCTCTTCCTCTTCACCCCTACCTCCTCGGCATCCC
Source organism: Alternaria longipes (assembly GCA_019059555.1). Taxonomy (NCBI): domain Eukaryota; kingdom Fungi; phylum Ascomycota; class Dothideomycetes; order Pleosporales; family Pleosporaceae; genus Alternaria; species Alternaria longipes. Next base: position 2,362,915 of record CM032460.1, on the reverse strand, counting down.
TTATCGCTTTGTTCCATTCTACCACATGTGCTTCGAAATTCTGAACGCATCTCTTCAGCTTTGCCGAGATCCCTTCCAGCTCCGCCTCTTTATCTGCTAGATCTTTGGACGTGGCTCCATCTCACCTCATCTTGCTGTACTGTGGGAACAGTGACCTCATCCGTTCTTGCTCGAGCTCGATCGCGAGAGCTTCGTTCGCAATCATGCTCTGAAGGTGTTGTATATTTTCAGGAATTACAGCAGGCCATACTGGCGATATAGGCTTGTAATCATGATGCGAGGTGTCGCCGAGGAAGTCCATGCTGATTATGTGGGTCGGTGTAGTAAAGGTGAACCGAGAAAACGATGTATAAGGCAGAGACACTTTTCAGCGACAAGTAACGGGAGAATGCTGCTGTTGTGACTGTCATTAGAAAGTCTGGAAAATGGTATAAAACAGATTTTCAGTCGCGTAGAGTGCAAACGCAGCGTTGCCTGGGCGATGAGTGGTGAACGATGTGAGCCGCACCTTGACCGTTTCACAAACATAGAACGTGCGTTATATACAGAAACAAGACAATGAACGTGTATTACTGATACTTGGTTACCTAGGTCAGCCGTGTTAAGTATCTCTTGCATACTTGCTCCGACGGTCTCACGTGTAGTTGGAGTGAGCGTGATGGCTATCGAGTGATTGGCTGATATCTGTACACGAGCGCCACTAGTGGAGACATCATGAGACTAGAGAACACCAAATAGATGGTACTGAGAACGTTGATGCTAATGTACAGCGTATACTAAGGTTTATGAATTACACCCTGAGAGGCAACCCATCAGCCTCAACGCAAAGTGCGAAGTTTACACGTATACACTCAGGTTGACTCAAGCCTTCCGTTGAATGACGTCTTCATCTAAATCTGCTCTAGTTTTCGTGTTTCTTCTCATTATAGCGCTATAATCTACGCTGGCTTGCACGACTTCCTATACCATTCATTAAACCACATCCGAAACTTCGGATCATCTCCCAGTTTTGCAGCTTGAGATTTTGCGAGCACTGCTGAGAGTCTCATCTGTTGAAGAATGGGAGTGTCCACCCCCATCAAACGCCCTTTCTTCTGGAACCTTGTATCATAGGGTATCATGATCATATTCAGCATGTCCACGTAAGCGCCTGCGGGCGGGCTATATTCGCTGGAGCGCTTGACGTGAAGGATCCTTCTCGGGTATAGTCTCTGACCCCAGTCGGGAAAGGTAGAATTCTGTGATAACTCGGCAAGGAGGGGAGCACTTCGGCTTTTGACAGAAGCACACTTTAGGCGCAAGCCATTTCCGTTTGAGGTAGAGATGATGAGACCTAGCATACAATCCTCCAGCTTCTCCACAATAATGAGTGGATATGACTTAGCACAGATGGAGCCGAACTCGGTGTGGATGTCGAACGAAGACTCAGATAGTGAGGGGCGCAGGATGGGAAACCAGCCGATGTCGCCAACAACAAATTCTGTTTGCTCCACGCTCTGAACATTGGCGTATTGCTTTTGTGGCACACACAGTGTGATACTCGAGAGCGTCTTATCCACTTTGATGGTAGCGGTCATGCTCCTGGGTACAGTCGCTATGACATCTGAAACCGCACTGGCTTGGGGATCCTTCGCAGCGGCATTAATTTCAGGAGGCATATCTGCTACCTCGACTTGAGCAGTGGAAACTGTGATGGGCTCGGCGGTAACTACGTCAGACGCAGTAGTGGCTGTAGTGGCTGTAGACATAGAGGTAGCGGTGATAGTTCCGGGCGCAGGTAGAGGAGACCATCTACCAATCCCGGGTACCTCGATATTACTCTTCGCGGCGCGATTCGCCGCTTTTAACGCTCCCCATACTTTCTGACCAAGGGAGAACACCCTGGACTCATGCTCTCGGATCTTGTCTGCATACCCTTCGATGATGCTCTTGAAGCTTTTTATCTCATTATCATCTTCCATTGCATCCATCAACTTGATAGGCTCTGTTTGCGTTCGTCTCTTTGCTTGTATGGTTTCGCGAAGCTCTTGCTCTAAGCCGGTGCGATGGGCGGTGAGTCGGACCAGTGAGAGATGGCTAGTAGTCATATCCTCCAAAGCTTCTGCCTCAGTAGACATGACTTGTGATAGTTCTGGGATCGAGATTACCAGTACGCGAGAATCTTCGGGCAGACGTTCCATGTGAGACCTCCCCGCCATAGTCGTGTATCGTTTTTCATCGGCCTCGAGCTCTGTCTGCAAGTACCGACGTTTGGCCTTGATGATTGCCATACACTCATCTTCGATCGTGTCGCCCAGTCGTGCGATCGCCTGCTCGCATTCCGCAACTTCGATCATCCGCATCCTGATTCTGGACCCCAGCTCTGAGAGACTCAGCTTTAAGGGCACTCTGCTCTTTAACGGGCCTGCCATACTGCTGTGTATGCCAAGATTTATTTGTATAGTGATATTGTTGGGTAAGTCTCTGCTTCCAGGTTATCACGACGATCTATTGGAGTGCGTGGAAAGGATGTGATGCGATAATAAGCGTGACTTTGGGAGGGCGTTGGCGTAAAAAGCTCAAGTGAGAAATTCAGAAAAGACGGCTCAGTATCCGAGAATCTATGTGCAAATGCTCTCTTCGCTTCTCTGAGTCGCCTTCACCTCCGCAAGATATGGCCCCAACTCTACCGCTTGGTGACGCGGACATAGCAACAACAGAGCTAAAAGCTATTTGCGGATCAAATGCTTTGAAGCCTTGATGGATGCTGCCGTGATTTTCACGACAGTATGACTACGTATGTTAGCTCCTCTCGAATCATTGCTGTTCTCACTCCCACCCAACCTCCCTCTTCTCCAAACCCTTCTCCCCATCTACAAACACCCCTCAATCGCCTTCCTAATCTCCTTCGGCTTCGCCCCCGTAACCCCCTCCATAATATCCCCATCCTTGAACACACTAAACGTCGGCATAGACCTCACCCCCAATTCCTGCGCGATATCCTCACACTCCTCGACATCATACGTGTAAAACTTGACATTTGGGTACTCAGTCACCATCTTAGCGACTTCAGGCGCGATAATGTGGCAGTTTTTGCACCAAGTTGCTGTGCCTTCGAGGATCGTGACGCCTTCGTACATTACGGCGCGGAGATACTCGGCTTTGGAGTGGAGGGTGGGTATTTCTGGGTGGTCTGAGGACATGATGGTGATGATGATGTGTGGCTTTGCAATTTATTGATGGGAGACGAGATCGTGGTTGCTTTTCTTTGTAGTAGTACTTTGAAGTCGGGGGAGATTGGATGGCTGGGGTGGAGGTGTGGGGAAGGAGACAACACGGTTGATGACGTCATCGCCTAGTGCCACGAGAACACCATGCTGGATGTATCTTCAACGCGATCATCGCTTGAGGCCTTTTTGAATCTCTACGAAATCCCAGTTGTCTCCGCTGGGCACCACATACCAACAGAACGATGAAGCTATACTGATTCCACTAACACGGCACTTGTAGGGCATTCGCCCGAAGGCAGTAGATAAGTGTTGAAAGACATTATATTCATCTCATATGGTATCATAAATGCATTCCTCTTCTCCTGGAAACCGTCATCCCTTACTCGCCCTTACCCTGCTTGCCGTAGAAAGCATCCTCACCACCGAGCGCCTTGAGCGCCTCCGCAGACTTCTTCTTGGACTCCTCGCTAGTGTCTAGCCAGACGTTAGTTTTCTTTTTCTATAGTGATGCCATCATATACAACGAAGAAGAAACATACTGGGGTTGCTCAAGTTGGCCTTGTGTCCCGAAGCCTTGTTGCTAATGTCCTCGGTAGTGTTGTTGATGTTCTGGTCCGCCTCGCTGAGACCGGGGGCGGTGATGCCCTGGTGAGAGATTCCTTGTCCAGACATGTTGATGGGGAAGTGCTGTATAGTTTGATTTATTCGGGTGGTGAAGCAGTTCGAGAAGAATGGTATAGATTCGTTCGATGAGTGTATGATGATGTTGTACAATACAAGTCAATGCCACCTTTATATACCTACGTCCTACACACCCAGCCCAGCGCCTCATGGCACCTCCACATTACGTCTTTTGCGTTTATGACGCTTGAGCACCGATGTCATACTTGTCTTGGCATGAACCTACCTGCTCCACCGAGTCCCAGGTACAGTCGGCACCGGCACGGGGACCAGTACGCGCTAGAGGAGCCGAGACCCGAACATGTGTGGTTTAATGTCTCATCGCATCAGGGCTCGCGTGGATTCAGGAATTTGCATAAAACCAGTTGTGGATTGTTCGCTCCGCGTGCAAGCCTCCTGGACGTTATGACCGCATGTGGTGTGGTCGATCATCGTAGTGGTGATCGGGAAAGACGGCTCGATCGGCCCTTTTGATATCGAGGGTCTGGCGAATGACAATTAGACTGGCCAGCGGAACACCGATGTCGAAATGATCTGAAAGACGAGTTTTGTGCTGTTGTCAAAACAAAGCAAGAGGGACATAGGCGTTCCTCTGCGGATTTGCGACGCTTTCAATATTGTGACCACCCTTCACTCTACTGATATCAAGCTGCGCTTCCCTGCACTACGTGTATCATCTATGTTACAACTCACTGTGCTCAATCTCAGCATCCTTCTCCTTCTTCTCCCTCCTCTGCTCTTCCTCTTGTACATCCACCACCTCTTTCCTCTCCTCCCCCTTAACCCTCCTTGCCAACGCTGCAATCTCCTCATCATACACGTTCCACTCTGGAACCTGCCGCCTTGCCCGATCCAACTTGGGCTCCTTGGTCTGTGGGTTGTTGCACAGATCAATAGTCTTTGCTTTGGCAAGATCTTCGTCGCTGCACCATGTCTCGCACCACAGCCACTCTTGAGGCAAACTGTGAATGGGCAGATTGAACTGCATGTTATTTGGCAAATCCTGGTCTAAGTTGGAAAGCGAGTTGGGATCGGCGGAGAGGGAATGGTATTGCTGACGCAGTCTGTCACCGGCGGCCAGCTGGCGGAAGCGGTTGAGATCTACAACGTAAAGTGCGGAGATGTGATATGGCCTACCACGCAAGAAGTTCGCCCAGTAACCTGTCTTCCAGAAGCGGAAGCCTTCCATCTCGGTACGTGAGTCGCCCATGGGTGTGAAGCCGTAAGGTGCGCCTTCGAGGTCGTGCTGCACTAGTTCGAACATGTCGGTCCTTACGATCTGGTCGGCATCGACGAAAATAACCTTTTCAAGATCTAGAGGGAACAAGACATCCAGGAAGAGGATCTTATAGCCCCAGATTTCGCGTTGCTTCTCGGTTTGTCCACGGAGCCAGTGAGGCCACTTGTATGTGACCATCTCGTATTCGAACCCGTACTCAGCAGCTATGTGCGGGAGGAAGGACTTGAAGCTGGGGGACAGGAACTGCTCAATGAACCAGAATTTGACAGTGTGGTTTGTATGCTTCATAACAGACACCATCATGATGTTGAGCATACGCTCGTACAAGTGGCCTGACGCGACGGAGAAGATGTTAATGTCTGCTTGAGTGCCCTTCTTCGCTGTCTTGCCTCCAGAGAACAAGTCGGCGCCCTTTTGCAGGACCTTTTCAGAGTCGAAGTTGAGACCCATCTTGCCGAGGAACTTGTTAACCTTTTGTGCGCTCTTGCCGACCAGCTCAGAGGCGAGCGATTCCTCAGGAGCGAGTACATCAGTGTCTTCCTGACCTGGTTTGCGTGAAAGTCGGGGGAAGATTGTTGCTCCCTGGAAGCTCATAAGTGCGATCTCAGTAGTTTCGTCACCAGGCTGAGGGGCCCAGCTGATCGGACCTGCACTGTCAAGGTTGAAGACTTCTTGAGAGCGGCCACTCTTGAGCTTGATGTTGTAGAATCCAGGGTTGGCTTTGAACTGAAAGTAGCCCAGGTTGGCCATGATGATGGTATCGGCAAAGTGAGGGTCGCGCTCTGTGGCAAGGACGACCTCAGCACCACGCGGCGGCTGTCCACCATTTGTGGTGTCGCGGGAGTGACCCTCGATAAGAATGCTCTCCAATCCATATATAGCGTCGATGTTGGTACCAGCAGGGGTTGTGCTAAGCTTGATATTGTCAAGGTCGTGTATAGACTCTTCAGGAGCGACGAGCCATGATGGTGGCACATCCATGCCGAGGTTCAGCAGGGCTTCCTTGGGGATGCCGCCGAAGTGAGCTCCCAGACGGCCAACAGATCCATCATGAGTGAACTGTGGACGTGCTTCGAGAACGTATCTGTAGAAACGCTTGACAGGAAGTTCCTGCAGCATCCCTTTGGGGTTCAAGAAAAGTTTGAGGTGTACGCCATCCATGTCACTAAGTACCTTGAGGATAGGTACCCACTTTTGTGCCTGTTCAGTAGCCGGATCGATGGAAGCCACAATCTGGAAAACAGCTTTATCTTCGTCGCCCCTAACAATAGCGGTGTACTTGGACTTCCAGTCGTTGTATGTGCTCATCCTCAAAGTGGATGCAGTCTCGAATATGCCTTCTGGAACATCTGACACAGTGGACAGCGCAACAAGCGATTGTATCTTTGCAACATCTAGAGGAGACGCGATCTTGTCCATGAGTTGAAGATCAGCAAGCGCCCTATTCAAAGGCTCAATGCGCTTGGTAGTCTCATAGGTGACAAAAGTCTCCATGTCATCCTGTGAGAACGTGTAGTCCTCTGGGAAAGGACCAACATAGCGGCCATTGACAAGCAAGCCATTTTGTCCTGGCTTCAGGCCGACAGCGTCGTATATCGGCTCAGCAACCTTCCAGAACAAGGTTGAATTGGCGGGAGTGGGTCCATAATTGGCCTCTTTGCCCAGGAGTCCAGACAGAGCTTCGCTGGTGAGCTTGCGACCGGATTTGATGTATGTTTCCAATAGATCTTCTGAGGCGTTGGATTGCTCCGCACCTGCTTTCGGGTTATGTATGAGGACGGCCTCAACATTCGGGTTGGCCTCACGGAAATCTGCTAGAGCTTTGAGAAGCGCAAACCCAGCCTCAGAGTCGAAGTCCGCTACCAGCGTGATATGAATCCAGTCACTCTTGCTAGCAGACTCTGACGCATGAAGTCGTGGCATCTTACTGTAGGCTTCGCCATGTACCTCTTCAAACTCCGCCATGTTTATGAGCGTGATGTTCTTCTCATTCTCTGGAATGATCAAAGGGTTGCGTTTAGCAGCGGCCTGGAACAAGAAGTATTGCGGAACCCAACTATCGTCATTAAAGACGCCGTTGAAGACACCCTTTTGGATCTGACGCAGATCCATGCCGATCCTTTGGCTGAGTGTTTGGAGCCATTCATCGGTCGCTGGAATGGGAACACCGTTGACAAAGATGGGAGCTTTCGGGCCTTCTGCTGCTAGACGCTTCAGGTACTGTTTGGCACCTGAGATACGTTGATCCAGAGCTTCGGACTTGAGTACATCATCGAATACCAACGCTTCCTTCCCTTCGATAAGTGTAGTTCTTTTGACCGTTGTCTCAAAGACAGCTTTGTCGGGTTTCGCCGCAGACTGCTCGTGATGTCAGCGCAAAATACGTGCATACCCAGACAGATCAACACTCACAACTTGTAGGTATTCTATCACAGCAGGTAATCCGTATGCATCCTGCAGATGATAGACTAGCTTAGTCTGGTCTATAGCCTCCGATGTGGCAGTCTGTGGAACGAGACCCCAGCGTAGGGGGATGCCACGCCTAATCAGACTCATTATAGTATCTAGAGCGAGCGAAACATCTTCAGTAGAGGTAAAGTCAACGGAGACGATGGCGTTGTGAATGTCCCTTCGACAAGACGGAAGCTGGCCAGGGTAAGTTCTTTGCAGTAGCTGCGATCACAATTAGTCCGGAATCAATGTAGGTGATAGTTGTACTGACAGCTCTGAGTTCACTTGGCCATCCCTCGTACATGGGGTCGTTTTCGATGTCGTTAAGCCATAAGATGATGTTGCCCCCTTCAGTAGTATCCCTGAAGTCATAACGTTGAGGCTCGTCTTCTGTCTGGCTCTCCGCAATGGAAGCATGTGATAGCAAAGATACAACCTCAGAACCGCTCAAACCCTGACTGCGTATTCCATTGATCAATTTCCGCTCGCGTCGCAAATGCGCCAACAGCGAGTACGGATTCACATCGCGAGCCGGGATCTGTACGCCATTGATCCATATGACGTTGTAACCAGCAGGAAGAAGTTGGTTGCGATTCGCCAAGTGTTCCTCAACAAACTCATCCGACGCGTTATGAGCTGCAATAACGGATGAGTACTTTGGAAAGTCCTGCACAAGCTTCATGAGGGTGTCCATTGGCTGTTCGCTTTGAGTCACAAAGTCGGCAGCTTTCAATGCTAGTTCGGATACCTCGTCCTTGGACAAGGGCTTAAGGTCCGCAACATCTTCATCGTCGTCTAAGCCAGTGCCTATCGGCTTCTGAGCATCACTCTTCTGTCCCTGCTCAGCCTGCCTGTCATCTATGACGATGTAGTCTGTCCGCTTCAACTGCAACTCGACACCGTATCCGTTGACTATCAATGGTGTTGTTGGCGCGTTGGATGAAGGCTTATGCCGGACACGGTACGACGTCTTTCCTTCCTTGGCCGTCTTGCTCAATGTCTTGTGCCACTTCTTGAATCGAGGAGCAGTTATATCGGCGTATAGGATGGCAGGCAGAGCCGAGCTGTTGCCAAGTATGCGGTCGAAGGGTAGTTGATATGTCCTGCCCAGTACTTAGCACCTGTCAATCGAGTAAATCCCCAGTACGTACCGTTCGCTCTCAATGCCCCCAAAAGATTCCTCCAGATGTACATCGCAGTATTGCTTTCCATGGAACGATGTCCAGATGTCGCAAGCCTTGGTCTGTGTGGCTTCCAGCGATGGCTCCACCGAAGTCTTGTAGAATTGGTAATGTGCTTCTATCCGTGGCGCAGCCGACTGGATTGACAGGGCGAATTCGAAAGAGGCAAGAGCTGTGGGGTCGGTGATGTGTCCATCGCTCTGGAGGAGGTCTCGAAAGGCCGTGTACAGCTCCTGCTGTGTGTCCTTTTCGTCGAAGTAGCCCTCGGAAACGCGGTCGAGTATGGGGTAGTATGCTGTCGCGTTTTCCTCTGCAGCGGTTTCACTGGTGGTTGTTAGATGTAACTCTCCATCTTTGTATACTTGAAGCTTACAGTAACTCTACTAGATACGGCGCAGGGTTGAAGGAAGCTCGAAGAGCAACATTGACACTTGGGCCCGCATGTGCGCCACTGTGCCTGAACGCGCTGAGCACTAAGAGAGCTTTCGCACTCAGTATAGAGGCCGAAGCTCGCATCATGTGGTGTAGACTCCAAGCTCTGGAGACTTGGTGGTTACGCGTAGCTATAACGAAAGATGATGGTGTTTCGAAAGTTCAACTTCCGATCCAAGAAGTTGCAACGTGTAGCATAACGCCCAGGCAGTATTAGTAAGGGAACAAAGCCTGCGGCTAATTGTGTGATAAGACCAACTTAGCACATCAAATGTCCACAGTGAATGTACAAGAGAATGTCCCGCACAGGCAGCAGAACGATTGCTCCTCTACCTGGTGCTCTTCGACATCTCCAAGTGTCAGGTACCAGATCCCTGCAGCAATGGATAGCGCTTGCCCGATAAGGTGCGGCTATCTTATCTTTCCGCCTAACCTCTTTGCGACGGAAAGCTTCCGCGTCCAAGCGCGATCCTACGCTGACGGAAGAACAGTCATCAGCTTGGTATACAAGCCAAGGGCCATTCTACAGCATGGATGCCACCGGAAATTTGCCGTTTTCTAGAAACGTAGTAGACTTTGTTGAACTAGTGATTTCTTGGACCAATCAGTCATCTCACACCCGGCAAAGGGTAATACGTGGGCGTAGGGCGTAGCCCATGTCAATAGCGTCATGCTCTATGTTAACTAGTATCTCCGACTAGTAGGGGCTCGCCAGTAAGATAAATAGTGTAGATGTTCGCGATGCTCTAAAACGTCTCTGTCCGAGTATTCACACCTACCCATTGCAACATGTCGCAAACAGCAACGTCAATTGAACTTGTGGACTACCATGAGACAACAATCCCAGCCCTCGCAGCCAAACCACTTGGCGCTGCAAAGACCAGAGACACGCCGTCTATCGCTGACGATCTACGATCTATCCGCGAATCCCCTGAAACCTTCGCTGCCGAACAGCGGGATGGCCCAGGCAAAGGAACAACAGCCATCGTATTGGTAACGGTCGTGTGTGTTACACTGGTCAGCTCCATGCTTTCTGGTGTTATGACTGTTACTCTACCCACAGTTGCACGTGAACTGGAGCTGGCACCCAGTGTGCTCTTATGGTACCTACGATTACGTGTTGTCCCGTACGCACACGCTGACGCACACCAGGCCTATCTCTATCTACGCCCTGACATGTGGCTGTACTCTTCTCCTTCTCGGATCAGTTGCCGATGTCGTTGGCTCACGACCCATGTACCTGACAGGTTGTCTCTTGCAGTCTGCGTTTACACTAGCATGTGGATTGGCACAGACAGGGACACAGCTCATTGTCTTTCGCGCCTTTGCAGGCATCGCGATTTCCTTCTGCCTTCCCTCAGCTGTCAGTATCATCACCAGTACTTTTCCTGAAGGCAAGAGCAGAAACATTGCATTTGCGTCCATGGGCGGTGGTCAGCCCATAGGCTTTTCTTTTGGGCTTGTACTTGGAGGTATCTTCACTGATACTATCGGATGGCGATGGGGTTTCCACATCAGTGCTATCGCTAATACTATTGTCTTCGTCCTTGGCTTATTTGGTCTGCCAAAAGTCGACAACAAGCTGCCGCATGTCTGGTCCCGCCTGAAGAGCGACATAGACTGGGTAGGCATCCTGTTCGGAAGTGCGTCATTGGCGCTGCTCTCATATTGCTTTGCGTGAGTGGTGTCTTGCCTCTGAAATTGAAGCTGGAAGCTAACATATTCAGTCTGATCTCCGAAGAGACTGCAAAGATTCAGGAGCCTACCACGCTTGGTCTGCTGATCACTGCAATCGCTCTCATTCCTGCTTTCATCTTCTGGGTCGGCCGCCAGGAGCGACTGGGCCGGCCCGCCATCATCCCCAATTCGCTTTGGCGCAACCGAATCTTCAGCATCATCTGTATCGGTGTTTTCATCACGTGGGGGACTTTCAATGCTGTTGAATCATATCACACTCTCTTCTTCCAGAACGTCCAAAAGCTCTCCGCGATCCAGACGTCGATCCGGTTCCTGCCCGGACCTGTAGCTGGAGCTCTCGCCAATGTCGCAATGGGCCTGATCGCGCACCGGGTGCGCGCTGACTGGGCAGTAACCGTGGCGCTGTCCTGTGCCACTCTTGGCGGACTGCTTATGTGCATCATACAGCCGGAGTGGTCTTACTGGAGCTGTGCCTTCCTTTCTGTCTTCTTCAATCCCATTGGCGCGGACGCCCTATTCACGGTTTCTAATCTGGTCATTACATCAGTGTTTCCGGCCCGGACGCAGGGCCTTGCGGGCGGAGTCTTTAACACAGTAGCGCAGATTGGGAAAAGCGTAGGCCTAGCGACCAGTGCTGTCATTGCGTCTAGTGTTACCGAGCATTCGGTCCACGTTGAGAAAGAGAGCCCTGCAGCGCTCATGGAGGGGTTCCGGGCGGCGTTCTGGTATCTGTTCGCATTAAGCTGTGCCACGGGGCTGCTGTTGGGATGGGGGCTGAGGGGAATGGGGGGGGGGGGGATGAAGAGGGAATAAACATGATGCAGGGGACAGAGTAGAGAAATAGTAGCTGAGTTGTAGTAATTGAAGTTGGAGTTCCCCTGCCAAGTGTTGCACTGCACGGGACGGTGGTGGTGAAAAGGCTTGGTTCCAGGTTGTGGTCCAGGGCTAGTGAGAGTTCAATGCAAGGATGTGGGTTTCGGGCTCGCCAGTGACGCGCAACTGAGTACGGGATGCTCCACCGTAAGTCGAGGCAGAGCTAACTACGTTGACGACCCCGGCGCCGCTTGCTTCCCGCGCAATGATCCTCACCACGGTCTCGAACACCTCTCCACAACCATCAATGCGGTGAAAGGCTGCCGTGTACCCGTCAAGATGCTCAGCGGACCACCGAGGATCATTCCACTCGTCTCCCTCTTCGTCGCCGTCTGCCTCGTCTGGTGGTATCTCCACACGGTGCCCGGCGCAGGCTCGTCGATTCCAACATGGAAATCTGGCGCCTCCGCAAACCAACATCGGCCCTCGTTGCGCGGCGACCCACTCGACTTTGGCCTGCCGCTGCGCTTCAGCGACGGCGAGAAGAAGCCGCCCGGCAGCAACTACACATTCAAGATTGTCGTGCCCAAGACACAGAAGGAGGACATTAGCTGGATGGCCGCTGAGATACCCGATGCACCGCTCGTCGTCTACGAAGTCGACAACCCCAATGCCGAGCACAAGATACCCAAGAACAAGGGCCGCGAGGCCATGGTACGTCTGCATCTCTGGCACATAGACGGCCACAATCTAACCAAACCCCCAGGTCTACCTCTCTTACATCATCGACCACTATGACGACCTGCCCGATACCTCCATCTTCATGCACGCCCACCGCCACGCCTGGCACAACAACATGCTCCTGGGCCTCGACGCCGCACAGATGATCAAGCGCCTCAACCACGAGCGCGTCGCACGCATGGGCTACATGAACGTCCGCTGCCACCACGACCCGGGCTGCCCGGACTGGATCCACATGGACCGCCCCGGCGGCGACTTTGACTTCTTCCACAAGCCCGAGGAGATCTACTGGCGGCGCAACATCTGGGAGGAGATCCACCCTGGTGCTCCCATCCCGCCTTCCATTTCCGGCATCTGCTGCGCGCAATTCGCCGTGTCGCGGCAGCGCATACAGGAAGTGCCCATTGAGCGCTTTATTCACTACCGCAAGTGGCTCCTCACAACGGGCATGGACGACCAGTTTTCCGGCCGCATCTTCGAGTATATATGGCATTACATTTTCACAGGACATGAAGTGCATTGTCCGGCCATGAACACGTGTTACTGCGACGGCTACGGCATCTGTTTCGGCGGCCAGGACAAATTCAACGATTACTTCAAGAAACAGGACGCACGAAATGAGAAGTTTACAGAACTAGACAAGTTCAACAAAAGGGAGGAAGAGGCGAAGAAGAATGGCGAGGATCCCGCGTTTACCCAAGAGGAGATTGCGAAGATTACTGCGCTGAGGACTGAGATCTCGGCGCAGGACCGCGAATTGGATACCCTAAGAGAGGACGCGAAGAAGAGGGGTGAAGATCCCAAGGCGAGGAAAGAGGAGACGGAATCTTGGGATTCGAGTCATATTTGGGATTATGCGCCAAAACATGATTAGCCTGATCATTGCTGGAGGAAAATTTTCTGATATCAAAGTTCTACAATACATGGCGGTAAAGGCGTTCATGGAGAGGCGTTTCGAGTGGGGCGTACGTATGGACATGGGGAGCTTGCGCCGGGCATGAAATACTAGCATTAGATTATTCATCTTCGCAATGTTTAGCATCGTGTTGTTCATTCCCACCAATCCGACAAGCATGTCATGCGATGGTTTCTGGTATATTGGTCTGAAACAGCAGGTAAAAGCCACCGTTGTGCTTATGATCGAGCAACACGCTCATCATGCGATAGTCGCTAGTAAGAGCAATAGCTTTACCTGTCTTATCCCCCTAATAGTTGGCATGTGCTATTTACATACACATAGTAAAGGTAATGCCCTCACTGTTCGTCGGATTTCCGGGGACGCTGCAGGCTGCAATCACCCGTGGACGTGCACGTGCTAGGGTAACCATTACTCCAGCTCATTCTATATCCATCAATCCATCTCCATCGCAAGAAACCGTGTATCTCGGAATCTCGGTGCAAGCTATTCGAGAACGACCGTAATCCCATACCGATGGTAAATTCTCTGATGCGATGATCACGTCCCTCCTGCCTCTTCGTGAGCAGGTGGCTGGTGCGCTTGCCTTGGTGAGGCACCGCTGCCTGTTACCTCCAGATGTCGCTACCACATTCTGAACTTGAGACTTGCCACTTGTTCTAACCCACCAAGAGGATGTTTTGATGCCGTACTAGACAGTGAGTTTGGTCTGGGGTTACGTTCTCTTTGTTGTCTACAGTTTGACTGTGAGGCGTCCTGAGTCCTTTGTTGGCCGCACGCTCAGTCGTTGCAAGAGCTGGATTTCACCGTTCGACCGTCACCCGCACATTCACCTTGACTGAAACAGTATGGCTGCGGCCTAATTCGGAGCTCAACACGGCCTTTCCAGCGTTCGGCCATCCTTCACCGCTGTAGAGCGCGCGTGGATTGCCTACACAGCAGATCCGCAAGCAGATAATGCCACCTGCCCTTACCAAAGACAGTATCATATTATCGACACCGAACTCTTCAATGCGACGGCAAGGCGCACAGAGCGAGAACACAACACGTCGAAGCCAACCGACCATGCGTCCGTCGGCGACTAGCGACTTTGCACGATCGCATGTAGCCAATTGGTCACCACCAGTACCCATTACGCCTGAGTTGGAGGCTCTACGAGAACTCAAGACTGAGTGGAAGCGACACTCTTCCGGGCACCCTTTCTGCGATGGGAACGAATCTGGCAAGAAGCTTCTGATCGTGGATCTACAAGATTTCGAAATTTACCGAACACCAGACAGTGAGAAGAGGGCATATGAATTGATCAGCCTTCACTACCTCGAAATTCCTATCACTAAGAAGCTTTGTTTTGACGGCTTCATATGCTTAGGCACCACCAAGCATTTTGTGCACGCTGTGCCCATTGAGGATACTTCTATTGAGGGCTACGGAGACCTAGAGACTGCCAGCGTCACAACTTACATACAATCAACTCTCGCGGCAAAAGATACAGTGTATGACATCTGGTACAGACTCAACAAAGCCGTCCTAGGTTACAGGAAATTCCATAAATCATTCCTTTGGGTTGCGCAACTGGGAAAGCATGTGATCGACTACCTGGAATCGGCGGGCAGTGTGGGACTCCATGACTTTCGCGAACACTTCCATGATTGGGTTACGCAACGATTCGATCGATGCCTAGACTTCAAACGATGGCACAGCGCGTTCAGACACCAGACTGACTTTCGCGTCGGTGTAAACGCTTATATCGAATACTTTTACAATCAGGCTTATAACCTCCCGAACTCAAGACAGCTGCTAGCGCATCCACTGTGGAGTGAATGCTTGGCTAAAGGCTTAACAGCTGTTGAAATCCAAGAGGAGGTCATCAAGCAGACTATCGCTACGCCTAAGGTTTTCAGTTGCTTCAAAGACATGTATTTCGGTGGGCAATTACGGAAGCAACGGCCGGCAGAGACGGTCGTCATCGAACAGGAGCACAGGAAGCGCAAGCTCGGTTTCGCCAAACGCGGGTCAACACTACGGACAACTATAATGCGATCAAACGTCTGTGAACCGTATGGTGACTCTCCGGTAAAAGTGGGCGATGTTGTTGCACTGATTCCGGACGAAACTGACACCACGGTTTGGCGCAATACGAACTGGGACTGGCTTGCCTACGTCCAGGCTACGAAGCTTTTGAAGAACGGAGTCCAGAAGTTATTTGTGCTATGGATTTATCGACATTATGAGACCAATATCTCTATAGCTAGGTATCCTTATGAGAACGAGGTCTTTTTATCCGACAACTGCAACTGTACCGAGGGGGAACTGTTATCTACTGACATCAAGGGAAGGTACGACGTAGACTGGTCGCCAACTACGATCGATACCAACCACTTCTTCATCCGCCAGACGTACGTTACTCAGGATAGCGCTTTCGTAACCGTCCACTCTTCACATATGACTTGTACATGTCTAAAATCTAAGGGCTCGCCCGAGGAGACCTACCACCGCGGCGACACGGTGTACATGGCAAGAGCATTGGACAACTCTCAAATCCTGGATCCCGCCGTCGTTCAGTATATCGATCACGCTAACAAAACGATCACGATACGCAAACTACTAAGACTAAAGCGTGACTGCGAGGAGCTGGCAATAAAGGCTGGGCGAATCGATCTCGCCCCAAATGAGCTTGTGCTTACTGACGAATATGAGGTGGTAGCCTTATCTCGTACCCAGAGGCGCTGCCACATCAAGTTTGTTTCCAAGTCAGACATTGTGAATGACCGCATACCATTCACATACAATCGTGGTGGTGCAGGTGATCTTTGGTTTCTAGCTATGGGAATGATCACTAAGGCACAGGAGAAGAGCCTCGTCTTCCTGCGCAGTCTTCCAAACAGTTTCAACGAAGGCCCCGATATGACTTCATCTCAGCAAACCTTGCGAGGCATGAGCCTATTCAGTGGCGGAGGTTCTCTCGATCGAGGCCTCGAAGAAGGTGGTGCAGTCGTCTTCAACTCTGCTGTTGACTTCAGTCAGCATGCCATCCATACTCAACGAGCGAATTCGAAGAACCCAGAGGCGATGTCTCTGTTTTGTGGTTCTGTCGACGATCACTTGAATGCAGCTCTGGAGGGTAACAGACCAAACATCATCCCTCGAGTTGGCGACGTTGATCTCGTCGCTGCTGGATCCCCATGTCCTGGGTTTTCAGCCCTTCAACGAAATTTTCTTAGTGAGCAGTCACTGCGTAACGCATCGCACATCACTACGTTTTGTTCGTACGTCGATCTATATCGGCCTTTGTACGGTGTCCTTGAGAACGTGGTCAATATGGCATCAACGCGTGTTGGATACGAAGATCAGAATGTGTTATCACAGGTGGTTGCTTGTCTTGTTTCAATGGGCTACCAGTGCAACCAGTACATTATGGATGCATGGAGCTATGGTAGTGCGCAACAACGCTCACGGTTGATCCTTACTATAGCAGCACCAGGCCTCGAACCGATAGCGCAGCCGTGGCACACTCATGCTCGACCATTGGAGGAAACCGCTAGGAAAAGCCTTGGTCGTCTACCCAATGGGGAGCGATTTGGTGAACGAGAGTACTACCCTACACCCTTTGCATATGTACCTGCATCGACTGTGAGTGATGAGTTGCCTGATATTGGAACCGGCATCATTCAGACCTGCATTCCGTTTCCAGACCATAGAGTGCCGGGACTCCCCACACGCAAACAACGAGCACTTGTTAAATGCATTCCGACACAACCACCGGGCTGTGGTTACAGAGAAGCCGATCAACGCGGCCTCATTCCGACGCTATTAAGGGATCCAAGGCCCGAGGCCGGAAGGGCCTACAGGAGGATCAAAGCGAAGGGTCTGGTACCATGTATCACGACGGGTCTTGCTGTTCATAATTCTCGCGCCGGCGCATTATTACATTGGGACCAACATCGGTCAATTAGTGTACTAGAAGCTCGTCGTACGCAAGGTTATATGGATCAAGAGCCGATCATCGGTAGTCTTATCGAGCAATATAAGATCGTTGGGAATGGGGTGGACCGTAAGGTTGCTTTTGCAATTGGATTAGCTTTACTTCGAGCTATTCAGAAGAACGACTCAGGATTCACGGCGAACGGGACGACACAAAACTCCGAGGAAATGATTAGTTTTCCCAGCGATACCACGGTCGAGTCAGATCAGGACATAAATTTCAAGGCCGATTCCCAATCTATCGTACCCGAAGGACCACTATTTCCGAAGGAACAGCGCAAGGAGAGTACTAAACAGGTAGTCACGATGCCCAGAAAATCGCGAACCATCGAGACCATGCATGATGATAAAAGCAGTTCGACACCGTCTAAGAAATATGCAAAACTATCGGATGGACCCGCACACGAGTTTGTACAAGCCCCTACGCTCTCAAAGCCTAGTCGCTACGATCAGCAGAGCATTGGCTTCTTTTCCCGCCTTTCCAAAAGCCTGAGCTCCAGCATCGGTAGGCTATCGTTGTCGAATATGGCATCTTCTGGACCAGCTATGATACCAATGTCCATAAAGCGCAATCGAGAAGATGACATAGAAGACAACACCACGGAAAGCGAGAGCCATCTGTCCGAGGAGCGACCCCGGAAACAGCGATGTGTAAGAGAATCGCCATTGATAGACAGTTCCACTGCTAGTGAAGCAGAGAATAGTCGTAGAAATTCTGTATTTTCACACCGGCATAGCAGAGGAAGCTCGACTAGCTCATCTAAAACCCGTCAAACTCGTCATTCAGGATTGTCCGTGGAATTTGTCCCAAAGAAATGGAACAAGAAACCAGAGTCAGAGACGCATGAGAGGGTGGATGGAAGAGTCTGACAAACGTGAGGGATTTTTATTAGTTATGGCTCGGCCAGGCGATACGCTTCGTCATCACGTCTTGTATTTGAGAACTACATGACAAGCTTGATATAGACCTCTGTAGACATGAAATTTGCGAAACGTCGATGTTGGAGCAGACGCTCACTTCCACTCAACACTCCAAGTCATCTCACCCTTCCTGAAAGGCACAACCTCTACATCTCCGCCACCCTCTTTCTTCAACACGTCCAAGACCTTCTCCCCACCCTTCTTCAAAACAACCTTCTCACCCCTCTTTTCCTCAACCTGGTAAAACTTCCTACCCCACACCCCAAAGAAGCCCTCAAGAACCTCCTTGGTCACCTCACTCTCCTTGATGACTCCCCTCTCAACCCCCGTCTCAAGCGCATCCAATACGTATCCCAGCGCATATGGCTGGGTGAACACACCCGCAGCAACCTTATCCTCACCCCTCTTCTTGCCCCGTGGATGCGGCGCCGAGTCTGTCCCCAGGTAGAATTTCCCGTTGCTCTGCACAACAGCGCGGAGTAACGCATCGCGATCCTCGGGCGTCTTAGCAACAGGCTTGCAGAAACAGAATGGGTCACCCGCCCAATCATCAATGATGAGACTAAGGTGGTGCGCGGTAATAGTACCAGATACCGAGGGGCCACAGGAACGGACTGCATCTAGAGCGGCGGCGGTGCTGCAGTGCTCGAGGATAATGCGGAGTTTGGGGAAGCGCTTGTGCAGGGAGATGAAGGTGGGTAGGAAGGCGGGTTCGGCGTTGAGGATGGTGATGGCGCCTGTCTTTGTGTCTTTGGTTGATGAGACGTGAGTGCCGGCTGGTGTGGATGGGACTTCGCCGTGGAGGTTTAGGACCATGTTTTGCTTTTCCATTTCCTCGAAGACGGGGTAGAAGGTCTCGTAGTCGAGGACACCGGAGGACGAGTTCTGTGGCGATCAGTTATTCGATGCACGCATGTGTAGTGTCTAGCATTCTGCGCTTGATAGCTACGTTGGTCGTAAGTCGGTGATGGGAGTTGCACGTACCGTTGTAACACCTGCTGGGTAGGACTTTACACCTGTGATCCCGGCTTTCTTCGCTTCACGAATCACCTCGGGTGTAATATCTTCGTGAAGATACAAGGACATGAGATAGTCCACGTTCGGTTCAATTGCCTGGAGTCGGTCGCGGTACTCAAGACATTGTTGCACGGACGTGATGGGTGGAACGAGGTTAGGCTATAGTAGTAAGCATGTGGAAGTTGAAGAAGCACTATAAGCATTTTATGAAGAAAGAGAAATCCTGAGATAAGAACAAGAATAGATGTCGCAAGGAGGTAAGCAGTAGATAGAACAAGACAGGATAGGCAAGATATGAATAGAAACTTGACTCGAGTATAACAGAATGCCTGTGCAAAAGACGCTAGCTTACCATGACATACACCTGATTCACACCACCCTTGCGAATCGTAGGTGTGACGAGCTGCGACATCTCGCCATCGCGGAGATGTACATGGGCGTCAAAAGCCGCTGGTAACTCAATCTCGGTCAACTTGGTGAAGTCCATGTTTGGCTATAGGGAACTCTGCTTGTGGGGTTGTTGTTACTACTGCTGGAAATTTGCCCGCTTCTTGGCGAGATCGGGGGGCGGAGCCGCACTATTCCGGAAGCGGGATGCACTACCGTCTGCACAACCATTACAGTATCGTATTATAGAAGATGCAAATCGCAAATACCACACTCAAAATAGTTGTGAAGAAAAAGTTCCGAACAGGAGTTCTACGTAGTATAGCCCTCTGATTTGTTGTTCGCATCAGTCCGAGCTCGTAGCTCGTTTTGAGAGTTTGCCTATGATAGGCACCAAGCACTTCGTTACATCCATGAAGTGCTACCTGGGCTGCTGAAAGATCTCCTACAACTTGATAAATCTCAACTACGACCACTCTTGCTCTGCATTCGTCCTCATCGCATCCACTGGTGGTCTTGATATGTTACGTATTATTCTATGAAATTCATTCATTCTTTGTTGTCTCTATGTAGAGGACTTCTTACTAGAGCTATCATCACTATCCGAGTCTGTGTCGTCGTCATCGCTGTCCGAGTCTTGGTTAACGGCTTCGGATTGAGCATCTGGCTCGTCTTCAAACTCCTGGCCCATGGTATTCCATTCGTGATGTGGGTGCAGCACATGTCTGTTGGCATAGCACTTGTAGCAAAAATCGAAATCCCAGCATTCTCTGCACTTGTAGCGGAAGCCGCTGACTTTCTGTGACTGGGCATAAGTATCTTTGTTAGAAACACAGAGAAAAAGCATTGGACTTACGTAGAGACAACCATCGCAGTAAATATACGGCCATGCATCAAAGGCCTTCTTTGATTGGTGAGAGATTTGATCCCATGCCATGGTGTCGTTGTTGACATTGTTATTGGGCGTCAACAGGTGTAAAGTCTCTTGTTTGGCACCATGGTAGTTGGCCA
This sequence comes from Alternaria longipes, assembly GCA_019059555.1. Lineage (NCBI taxonomy): Eukaryota > Fungi > Ascomycota > Dothideomycetes > Pleosporales > Pleosporaceae > Alternaria > Alternaria longipes. The sequence continues at coordinate 2,342,236 of CM032460.1, read as the reverse complement.
GCTTGAGCGGCGATGACTGCTTGCCATCAGGCCCAACGGTGAGAGCGCAGATATCGGCGCCCTGGTCGATGAGGAAGACGACAAATTCATGCTTGCGCTGTTCGCGCATGTCCTGATCGACTAGGTCGGAGTGGCGGTAGTAGGTGCCTCTGGCGGCGTAGTGCAGCGGAGTCCAGCCGTCGGCATCGGGTGCATGGAGTAGGCCATTGGTAGCCTGCAGCACACAACGGAGCAGATGCAGATTCCCACTCACGATGGCGAAATGCACCAGCGTGCGACCGGCGTTGTCACGTGCATAGAGATTGGCGTTGGCGTCACGCAGGACGGCAAAGTTGGCCGTGGTAGGTCTAACGGCGGCCAGGTGAATGGGGTAGCGGCCAGCCTGGTCACACGTGTCCGTCGTCGCGCCGAGACGGAGCAGGAATTGCAGGACTGGAGCCGTGGCGCGGTAGCTACCGGCGGCTAGGGCCGACCCGTAGAGCCCGCCGGTGGCGTTGACGTCCATTGTGGCGGTGTCAGAAACAAGGCATTGCAGGACCTCAAGTATCGTGCGCTCTACGTCGTCGTCGTCGTCCTCCTCATCCACACCGACAGCCAACGAGCGGCCGCAGGCGGCCTGGGCGGGTGAGCCATGGTAGGAGGCGATAAGATTAACATTGGCGCCGGCGTCAACCAAGAGGCGGACGGCAGCGGGAGAGGCCTTGGAGCAGGCCAGGTGCAACGGGGCGCCGGTGTTGAGGGCATTGTTATTGGCATTGGCATTGGCGCCGCGCTTGAGCAAGAAGCGCGCAATGTCCAGCTTGTCCTTGTCAATGGCCTTGTGCAGTGGCGTCCAGCCGGCCGTGTTGGTGGTGTCGACGTTACTGCCGGCATGGACGAGCAGCTTCATGTCGGCCAGCCGGACGGTGTCGCGTTCCAGGACGGCGTTGAGGGCCGTGTCGCCGTCGCGGTCGGTCAGGCCAAGGTCAGGCTGGAACTCGAGCACCATGCGCAGCAGGTCCGTCGTGTCCATGTACAAGACAGGATGGATGCCGCTTGCTGGCTTGATGCTGGTATCGGCGCCGGCCTCGAGCAGCACACGCGCCGTGTCGCCATGGCCGGCATTGAGGGCAGCGAGCAGCGGCGTGAAGCCGGACAGCATGTCGTCGTCGTCGGCGGGGCGATAGGGCAGGTTGACGTCGGCATGGTGCCCGACCAGCACCGCCACCACGTCCGTCTGGCCCCATTCGGCCGCGAGGAACAGCGGCGAGCGCTCGCTCCCAGCCACGACTTCATCAACGGATGCTCCAGCCTCGAGCAACAGGCGCGTCACGGCGGCGCTCTTGTATGCGCCATGCAGTGGCGTCCACAGGCTGCACACATCGTTCACCTTGGCGCCTTTGTCGAGCAGCAGCCGCACCATGTCGACGTCACCTTCCAGGCACGCGCCAAACAGCGGCGAGCTCCCGGGCGTGCGCAGGTTGACGTCGGCGCCCTTGTCCACCAGCCACTCCACCATGGCCCGCCCGCCCTCCTGGCTCACAGCCATCTGCAGAGCCGTCGCCTTCTGCTCGTCATGCCGCTTGTTCACATCCGCCCCATGCTCCACCAGCAGCTGCACCATGTCGAGCCGCTTTGCTTTGACGGCAAACATCAGCGGCGTGCCGCCTGGGCATTCGTGGTTCGCGTCGCTCTTGAACCGAAGCAGCTCTTGAACACACTGCCACGCGCCTTCTTGGATAGCCGTGTGCAGCGGCGGCCACGATTCGCCATCGCCCTTCGTTTCCGTCTGCGCCCCGTGTTCGAGTAGCAGTCTAACTATGTTGGCATTTCCCCACCGGGCCGCCGCATCCAGCACCGAATTGTCATACTCGTCGCGGGCCATCACAAGGCTTTCATCGTGCATGGCCACCAGCTTGACCACCTCGACGTGGCCGTTGCGTGCTGCTATGTACAGAGAGCATTGGCCAAACGGCGCCCCCTCGCTGCCACTGATGTCGGCACCCTCGTCCATCAGCGCCTGCACAACCTTGGCATGGCCATTCCATGCCGCCCGGCGGACGACAAAAGCCGGCCATATGAATGGTGGCACTGCCGTCTTGCGAATGCGCGACACAACATCCACAAGCACGTCCTCGTCTCCCCCCGAGCAAGCTGCTTCGAGCACGTACTCGGCCGTTGCCCTGTCCAGCTCCACTGACCGTAACAAGTGAAGCACCAAACTCCCATGTCTGTTTCTTGCCGCCTCGGCCACAGCATACGGAAGCCACAGCTTTTGCTCGGCTTCGGACATGCCGTTGTCTTGTATCCATCGCTCATATACATCGTCCAGGCCCATGGAAGCCACGAGCGGTAGCGGGCAAACATAGGTGCGATCCACCCGAGAAAACGGATTCGACATGAACCAATGTGCCATCTGCCAACCCCGGAACACTGCCTTGCTCTTGAAAAACTCCACCACTTGCGTTATCAAACGACTCCTGTTGGATGCAAGTCGATAGTGCCGATCCCAGTAGCACACAGCATAAGTGGCTACGTCTACCCGGGGCCGGACACATGGTGTTGACAGAACACCATGCCGAACCTCGCACACCGTATTCAAAGCATCATGGGCACCAGTGGTGCCCAAGAATGCAAGGCAGGCTTCTGCCATTATTTCGTGTGCAGTCGCCTGGACATGATACCACTCCTCCTTGTCACACTGGAGAATCAGATTCTTTAGCTCTGCATGTTGGAAGCGCATCTCCTGCGGGTTGGAGAAATCAAAGATTGGGATGCCAGTTAGCGTATTCATTGCTCCCATACCATCTGCATCTTGGGTCGATTCAGATATGCCAAGTACTGAGCGCAGTTCGCCAATACTAAGGGGCCGAAAGGCAAATACGAGCCAGGTAATGGCCCTGGCCACGAGACTGCGCTTGGCTTCCGGCACGGCGCGCATAGTCTTCCGGAAGAGGACTTCCAAGTTCACTTCCGGAAGCCTTTCCAGGGCATTTGTGAGAGCATCTAGAGAGGGGCTGTTCTGGACATCTTGAACGAGGAGCCGGGTCAGGCCAACATCATTACCGCATTTCCTCAACAGACCGTCTCGGTATCTACCGATTGATGGTGTTGATGCGTATCTAGCATCGAGCTGATGCAACGCGTAGTCAATCTCATCCCTGACACAGGGATCGACATCTTCCAGTGAGAATTCATCCTCGAGTACAATTGTCGGCGAGCCCTTCAGCCACTCATCGAGCGAGTCTATCGACTTGGTCATGATCAGGAACTTCCATGGCTTCTCCCATGATTCTGACATTTCGGCTGCCAAACGCCAGAACGAAGAGAGCTTGTCCAAGCATTCATCCAGGTTGTCAAGCACAAACACCATTTCTCCCTGGCTGTAGAAATATCGAATCCTGCTCAACAACAGAAGCAAGTCGTACTCAGTAAGAGTGCGCTGTGCTAGAAAGCGAGACATGTTGATTCCCAAGTCAAAGTCGGATTTGAGAACCTCTTCCGTCCTTACCCACTGTGCGGCCATGGTTGAAAGGAATGCCCATGTATCCTTGTAGCGGTCATCGCCCCCATCAAATGAGAAGTAGCTCCGAATTCCATCATCTGAGGAATTCTTCACTATATCTTCGAAGACGAATCCAGAAAGCCATGGCCTCGGACTTTGCCCATGGATAATCAAAACATTGGAATCAGTGCTCTCCCGCCAGTTGATGTATTGTTGGTTGTTAGCCAGAGGGTTTTTCTGATACCGGTTGAATAGGACTGGTCGGACCGGAGGCGCCTGTGCCACGAGTGCGTTCATATATGATGATACCTCTGCTAACTTCACCACTCCCTGATCTAATCAATGTTAGTTCAATCATTACTACCATCTTACCCCTCAGCAGCTTTGATTCACCCTACCTAGCTTGAGCTGATCTTTGAATTCTCTAAACGTCGATTTCAACTCCGAAATCTGCTCTGCGCAGGCCAAAGCCGCATGGGGCTGAGGAAATTCGTATTTAAATACGTTTCCAGTCGCGAGCGTCGCGTCAAATTCATTGAAAATCTGGAAAATGTAAAAAGTTAACTCAACATCATTCAGCCATGCCGTGTGTACTGCATCTTACGCATTCATTTAGGTCCGTGAGGGTAGATCGAACACTGAGGATTTCCGTCTTTAGAAGAGTCTTGGACTCCACGAAAGCCAGATTGCAATCGATGACGGCCCTTGCGAGGCTTTTGATCTGAAGCAGCGAATTTCCCTTGGGTAATTTTGAACCCGAGAAGAAAAGCCGTGCAATCTTCTCTTCCATGTCGAAGACGCTATGCCATCTGTGTGGATAGCCGATGAATATCTAAGTCGCGGTTCGTTAGCCAAGTACCATAAGATTGACTGGCCTCAAGGGGTTGAATACAATCCATTTGGTGGACTCGGCGATGTCGGCATATCCTGGATCCATGACGGATTGATACAAAGCCTAGAAGCAGTCATTTGGCTGACACTTTCCATGTGAAGGGCATTTGTTACTTGTTTGACAATCGTGCCTCCGATATCATGGCAAACGAAGACGATCGGGCGGAACGAATCCTACAAGGAGATTATCAATAAGTGCGCGCCTGCGTCTCTCACCCTCCCTCTCCCACAAAAGGTATATACCTTGTCTTTTGCATTCCTTGCCTCTGCAACCGTGCGCAGTAACTTTGATGCCTCCTCAGTGATGGCCTCTTTCGAGAGCGTCTTGAAAGCATCGTAACCATAATTCATCAAACGGAAGTCCAGCTCGAACTCGAATTCCTTCAGTCCACGGACTGTCTCTCGTTTCGATTCATCCCGCGCTTGCCAAGTTGTCTCACGGTGGCCGTGAAGACCGTGGATGGTGACAACGCTGCTTGGTCAGAACATGGATATGCGCCCATGATGCACAAGCCTCGCCAGATTGACCTACTCGAATTCGTTCACAAACATATGATTATCCTTGCCCTGAAGCCCATAGTCGCCGCTGCTTCCTTCCTCCTCCTCTGCGACAACCGGATCAATCACATCTGCAACGCTGCTCCGCCACCCGTTGGCATCGGTGCCTGGCGCTGGGTCAACATCTTCAGCAGGAGACGTGTCGTGCTCGTCGCTTGTCGATGATGACGATGATATTGCCGAAGAATGGTCATCATGGTCTGATGCGATGCTGGACATTTTCTCCCCGATCCGAATCCCGCGCGCAGAATGGGAGTCGGTCCAACAGGCGTGATCGTGCTGGAAATCGCAACATCAAAGCGCGAAGCGAGGGGCTGATGTGCGCCTTCAAGCTCAACTTTCATCACATGGTAGCAGCCATGCGTGCAGCGGGCAGCACAGCCGCATTCACACCAGCAGAACCCTGTCTATGTCTAGTCATACCTAAGCGGGAGCCTTTGGGGGCGGAAACTCTTCAGCGTGTGATGTGAGCGTTTCGGTAGGTGTGTCGTGTGTATCGCTATCTATGCTAGATGCTGACGTGCATGAGATGACCGGGGCACGCCACCTGTAGGCTTAGCCTGCCAAGGCTAGTCATGTGACATGTGATGCCTATGCAGAATCTAGCTGAACCCACAGCACCCCCAGGTCCTTCGAATTTGGCCGACAGCTGAAATATCTGTTCGTACCCTTAGGATTGCGCTGCGAGTATGTACAGTGTAGGCAACGACCTTGGATTCGAAATCGTGCGAGAAAGTGGTCGCGTAAGCGATTAATATGTAACTTAGCATCCGCCCCCACTTTGAATGCATAAAGAGTGCATGGAGTTATCATCTAATGGGTGATACAGAGAATCCTGCACCTGCGGGCACATCTCAACCTGGTTACTGCTGACGCCCCAAGCTGTGGCTGCTGGCAACATCCCCACTCTCAGTACGATGTATGCTCTATACCCCGATTTAGGATTCCTGGCCTGCTTTCGATTGCGTATAGCTTTAATGTTCATCTCCGAATCTCCACAGTCACCGCTAAACTACATAAGTGGTACATGGGAACCGCCGCGGCTGCAAGTGTTGTATGTAGCTATCCCAGTGCTATCAAGGATGAGAAAAGAAGTAAGGATTATGTCAGACATGCTCATAACCCAAATCATAACCCAAACTATTCTAGATATGCTTTACTGCAGAGTCAAGCACGGTTTGGAAAGTCACGCCCGAGAGGCTGCCCAGGTCCACAGATCCAAGTGCGGTGAGATTGTACGTCTGCAATTTGTTGGTAGGAGGCAGCTGTGGATCAAAGAGCAGAGGATCATCTTTCGGTCGTCCCCCAAACAGCCTTTGAAAGCTCTTCTCCATAGAACTTTTAGCATCAACCTTGGCTTCTATCTTGAAATTGCAGCGAAACGGCTCCTCGTCCTGTCTTTTCAACAAGATTGCCGTACGCATCGTTGATGGTACGCCAGTCTTGGTGGTACTATTCTCGATAAGTGACCACGATGCGCTATCCGCGTTCCCATAAGTCCTTCCTAAAAGATCAATTGAACCAACCACTTTTGTCGCATCAGTGGTTTCTCGGTTGACGCTGCGTTCCCAGCCCAATTCTGCCCCCAACTCTACACCAGCAAGCGGAGGTGCCCCCAAACTGATGCCCGCCATGGTTGTCTTCTCTTCCGTCTGTGTCGTCTGAACCATAACCATACTATCGTAGGGTGCGATCCGAAACACTTCGGGCTCGGGGCCCCCGGGTTGTTCAGGTGCAAACTGGAGGGTGATGTTCACCGCCAAAATGCGCCTTGCTGTCTTGCGGCTGTCGAACCTGAAGTTGAGAACAATGATTGTCGCAAACTCTTCGGCTTCGGGGCTCACGAGGCCGTGAATCACGTCCAGACAGGTGCAACGGATGTCTAGTGCCCCTTTACGCTCGGTAACATTGGTACGTTGGTAAGGCGCTGACGGATCGTTTCTGGTGCGAAATGAGCTGCCTTCGTCGCCGCCAGGATTCAGCATAATATCAAAAACGTCATCGTCGTCGTCGTCGTCGTCATCCTTGTACTCCTCTTCTGTTTGCACGAGGTCGTTGTTGGAAACTTCTGCCATAGTCGCGTCAAGATGCTTATGGAGACTAAGGCTGCCTTGGGAAGGAATACATATCGTTTCTCAGCCGCACCCATGAATTATAATATAACTATACTTAGAAAGGAAGCTGTGCTGTGTGGGGGCCTTTTCTTAGTCACGAGCCCTACCACACCAATCATCCCCCATTTCAAGGATTGCCCCGCCGCTAAAGCGTGAACACAATTATGGCAGCCGTTTTGCCTGCTGCCTGCATCGGGACAAGCTCTGCAGTGCGCCATCAAATGTGTGCATGCGCTGATTTCCCAGCCCATCTATCTGCTTTCCGGTAGGACAACCAGTGTGTCCAATAACCAAGTAACTTGGCTTGGTTGGTTGACTTTGGTTGATTACATAACAAGCAACCACGAGTAAACGTCTATCCGAGCAACCACAAGTAAGGGTTTTCGCATTACTCGAGTCAACTCGGAGTTGGTTGACGACCTTACCGCATTAGGCATTTTTGTAGAGGAGGTGGGCGACAGAAGTTTTTGGGGCATCGGGATAGGAAGAACTATTAGCCCGGATGTTCTGATTGGTTGGAAATTGCCGCTCTTGAGATTTGCTGTCGAAAACTCTCACGCCTGCAGCCTCTATGTACGAAACCGCCAGATTCCAGGTTAAACATGCCTACCCATCCATTTTTCTGACTCGTAGAGGATCCACGTGTTCCCCTCTACCTAGGACTCCCTCTGAATCCCTTAGCTATAACCTAGAAAACATAGAGACCCCAAGTTCTGTTTCCACCAATACTGCTGCCACCTTCGAAGAGAGCTGCCGACATCTACTCAATGCCCATTCCTATTGACTGGGACAAAATTCGCTATGAAAGGAAGGTGTTGCCATCGATTCGGTATCGTCAGCCTCACAAGCGGGCCCTCAACTCTAAAACCCAGCCCTCGCCAATCTACAAACACGGTGCGCAGCTCACAACCAATGGAGAGAACAAGTTTTGGCTCTGCAAATACTGCCATCTTAGTGGCCAGCACGATTCTGCTCTGTACAGTAGTGAGAGTACTACTAGTATCATGTATCACCTAAAGAATCAACACAAACTTGAAGAATTCGGTTACAAAATAATGGCATTAAACCCGTTCGACATGGCCAAGGGAGCAACGAGCTCCATACCATACCTTGGAGGCCGGCGCTTGATGTTCAACGACTCTCAGTTCAAGAAAGAGTTTATTGACTGGGTTATCGATCTTGACTTCACCTTTCGACAAGCGACACATCAACGCACTCGGAACATGTTTACTGGCTGCTTAGAGGATATCGATAAAATTCTACCTAAGAGCCCATCAACTCTTAGCACCTGGGTTAAAGACATGTGGGACGGTGATACTGGGAGACGTGCTTGGCTAAAGGAAAGGCTTCATCTTGCGAAAAGCAAGATCCATATCTCAACTGATGCCTGGACTTCTGAGGAAGGAACGAACTATGTGGCAGTTGTTGCTCACTTCCTAGACGAGAAGCATAAGTTGCAAACAGCCCTTCTTGACCTCCCGCCTCTAAAGGCCCACATTCTGGAGAGAACATTGCGAAATTGCTGTCAACGGTTATCGACTTGTACGATATATCCGCTGTCATTGGCTTCTTTATGATGGACAACGCTGGCAATAACGACACGTGTATTGGAGAACTAGCAAAGCAGTACCCCACAATCACACAGCAGAGTCGCCTTCGGTGCGTTGGCCATATTCTAAACCTCATCGTCAAAGCTCTTCTGTTTGGGACGGGGTTGCAGGTTGGAGAAAGAGCTCTGTGGTGCATCTGATGATGAGCGGTTTGAGATATGGAGGAAGCAGAGTTTTATTGGTAAGCTCCATAATTTCTGTGTGTGGATCAACCGGAGTGATCAGCGGCGGGAGTTTCTGAGAGAGTATGTTTTGCAGGCGTACGATAGAGGCAGCATCGAGAACCTTTACACTAGGGTACTGGCTGACGGTGGCGTCCGCTGGAACTCTGTGTATGCCATGATTGAGAGAGCTCTCAAGCTCCGTAACGCAATTGATTTGTTCTTTCTCCACTATAATCATAGTGGTGAAGGATACGATATCTCACAGGACGCCATTACTCAGCGCGATTGGACTAATCTGGAGCACTTCTTCAATATCTTGAAGCCGTTTAAAGATCTGACCAAACGCATGGAAGGCCGAGCCAATAAAGCTGGCCTTGAAGGATCACATGGCTCACTCTATGAGACACTCGAGTCGCTTGACGTCCTCTTTAAGAAGCTTCAGGAAGCCGGAAAGTTCGCAGACAATCACCCCGAGGAGGTTTCGGAATACTATTCCTGTGCTATTGATACTGCCCGCCTCAAGCTTGAAGAATACTACGGCCTTACGGACGCTACGCCAGCCTACCGATGCGCTGTCGCCCTCCATCCTGCGAACAAATTTAGCTATTTCGATATCGAATGGCAGCATGAGAAGAAATGGATTACTGAGGCGAAGCGGGTGGTGCATGATGAGTATGTACAATACGAGGAAGCAGCTGCGGAAGCAGAGATAGCAGAAGCAACACAAGAGGAGGATAATGAGGTTGGTACGGATAGCGATACAACGCTTGATCTTCTCCAGCAAGCTCGTAAGCGTCGGCAGCGGGTCGCCGCTAGTACGGCGTCTACGCGAGGAAAGAAGCGCGCAAGAGTCACCTCTGACCTCGATCAGTTTATAGCTAGGACTAATAAGGCTGATGGAGATGTTGATGACCCTCTAGAGTGGTGGATTCGCCATGCACCTGACTATCCTGTGCTCTCTAAGATGGCGTTTGATCTGTTTAGTTGCCCTGCAATGAGTGCTGAGTGTGAGCGGGTATTCTCACAGACGAAGAAGGTCATCACGGATGAACGGAATCGGCTCGATTCAGGGACTGTGGCGGCAATTGAGTGTCAAAAGCACCTCCTTCGAACTGGTATGCTTCTGTAGGTTGGTATAGATATCAAATCGGGAAATTCTATCGAGTAATGTCAACCAACCAAGCAAAGCAAGGGCTTCTCGTCAACCAACCAAGCAAGGTAAAGGATTCTCGTCAGCCAAGTCAAGTAAGAGGGTCGATTTTTGGTTTACTTGGTTGATGGACACACTGAGGACAACAAAACTTCGTTCATACCAGACTGTATCCTGCCCGTCATGGAAAGCACACGCCTACAAGAATCTGATGAATTGGAGATAGCGAATGGACATGATACTGATAAGGCTGCCGAAAGCGAAACCGACAAGGAGGGGGACACCAGTGAGTCGGGAAGTGAGGATGAAGAAGAGCACGAACAAGACATCAAAGTCCAATTCGAGCACATCATCGCCGGCTTCAGGGAGGGCAAGCTGAACATCAAAACCATCACCAGCAACCAGGACGAATACAACTACCTTGACCAAAGGACGAACGACCATAATCCGAGGAATCTTCTGCACATGATTGTAGAGGCAGGAAAGGACAGCGCGAGTGCGCTGAAGCCGCTCGTGGAACATGTGATCAAGCACCATTGTCACCTCATGAAAGAAACGGACAGTGCTGGCACCACGCCGCTGCAGGCGGCCATCATAGGCGGCATCACTAAACTTGTAGAGTATATGTGCGATGCCTATAATGCCAAGGGGAATATTGATGTCGTTCTGGCGCTTGTGGACTCAAAGAATAACAACTGCCTTCACAAAGCCATGCTCAGCAAGCACAAATATGCGCGCAGAATTGCCCTCAAGCTCATCAAACGAGTACGCAATACCAAGACGCTGGAAGCCCAGAATAACGAATTTAAAACCCCGCTTCACATTGCCGTCGAGTGGGAGCGCTGCACAGAATCGCAAATGGACGTCGTGCGCGCACTAGTGAAGGCTTGCGACGCTGCTCTGAACGTCAATGTAGGCGCCGACATCGAGCTGTGTCGACTATCAGTGTATCGATACCACGAGAAGACGAGACAAGCAGCGAAGAAGGCTGAAGCTGGGGCTAAAGACACAAGAGAAGAGCGCAGCGGTAACAGATCGAGCGACAAGACAGTAAACAGCAGCCGAAACGCAAAGGAAAGTTCTAAAAGTGTACCAGGAGGGCAACAGGTGCCAAAAGCCCCAGATCAGGTCCGTCCAGTCCCAACGCACCAGCTCAATCGCTCCAAGGAACAGCCACAGAGCAGACACAAGGAGTCAGCGGCTGAGCAGCAGGATCTTCCAATGAAAGGGATTCAGCGCCAGCCTTCACAACTTAATACAACCGCTGCAAGAATTGCCCATGTGGATGACTCTAAGCCAGGTGGGAAATTATCTGTGGCGATGTCGCCTGCCGTGTCCAAGGCACCGGCCTCGGGTACTAACAAGACATCCAAACATAAAGAAGTGGTCACAGAGGCGACGGCAAATGCAATTCGAGACTTCTTGAAGCTGTATTACATGGGAACCCAAGAGGATCACGAAAGTATTGTTTCATTTCTCTACGGGCCAGTTCAAGGTAAGTCGATCAACGGCAGAGAGCATTGAGTGAGACTAAAGGCGCGACAGAAAAGGAGTTATACTGGTCATTGGCCGATGGGCCTCCCATCATTTCATTGCAGAGGCTGCAGAAGATGAGTTACGTCAACTTCGAAGATACTCTCAAATACGTGTTGCTTCCCAACATCCGGGTAGAAAAACCTCCAGCTGCGGTTTCCAAATTTCTCTCAAGGTCTACCGCCAAGGATATAGGCAAAGGTCGGGATGACTACACCGTTATTTTTGAATGGCTTCGTAGCAAGGGCGTAAAGCGAATCTTCAATCTATACATCGACGATAGCGAACAGCCGGCTCACAGTGATGAGACTATTGAAAAAGCTCTCCAGGGAATTGAGGTGCTCAAGGTTTGGGATTGGCAGAGAACGGATCTCAGCTCCGAGGTCATAGCAAAAGCTGCCCCAAATGTCAGTCAAGTCAACCTCTACTGGGGTGGAAACAATGCTGTCCTGCGCAGCTGGAGTGAGTCAGAGGGCCTTAACCAACTGAAAAAGCTTGACACAGTTGTGCTGTATGCGAATCAGGTGTGCATGCTCCGAGTCTAGAAAGGTTCAAACACTGACTAGGATGCAGGGTTTGGAGACACGAGCGAGAGAGAAACGAAACTTGGATGCATTTTGCGCAAGACTGAAGTACAACAGAAGCCTGCTCATCGAAAGCATCGAAAGCAAGCAATCCAACGATTCCAAGAACCAAGAACCACTCCCACCAACAATCAAAGTCCAGCGAGATGCATCTCCTTTGAAGAAGACGGAACTCGGCGAGGGACTGACGGCCGCACAAGAGCAACAAAAGGATCAACATAAGTGGCTAACGTGCATGGATGAGTTCGCAACCTTCATTCAGAACGTCGATCTGGATACTTCGCGCTTGAATGGGGTTGAGCCGAGGCCAATCGTGGTAGCTCTCATCGACGATGGATTAGACATCAACGAACAATCTGTAGTCGACAAAGTGATTGGAGGTCGCAGCTTCCGCAACCAAAACAATCTCAACGCGCCATACTGGGCAACTAGTGGCTTTCATGGCACCGTCATGGCAAGCCTGATCTGCAGGGTTTGTCCCATGGTCCAGCTTTACGTTCTTCGGCTCGATGAGTATAGTGGCAAAGAGCAAGGCAAACGGCAAATTACGGCTAAGAGCGCCGAAAAGGTACGTTCAACGCCTGTGAGCTTATTCCATTGCACCGATTAACTAATCCCCGTCTCAAAGGCCGTGCGCGCAGCTATCGACCGAGGTGTAGACATCATCTCTATGTCGTGGACAATCGAGAAGACGGTTGACAACGAAGCCGACATCAGGAAGCTCGAAATTTCTCTGGATGAAGCGGCTAAGAAGAACATCCTTCTCTTCTGCTCTGCCAACGACCAGGCTACCGACGCCAATGGGAGCCATCCAGCCGCCAACCCAACACGCTTCAAGATCGGTGCCGCGACAGCATGGGGCACCGCCTGGCGCTGGACTCGAGCCTCTCATGTCGACTTCATCTTCCCTGGCGACCGGGTCATCAAAGACCGGCCTGGCAATGTGCCATTTGAGAAGTGCAGCCTGGTCAGCGGCTCGAGCGTTGCGACAGCCTTGGCGGCAGGTTTGGCTGCTTTGGTATTATATTGCGTACAGTTCTCGGTCTATCATCGCAATGCGACAAATCAGCAAGGCAAGGGCGTTACGTTGGAAGATTTCCAAGCTATGAAAACGCGTGATCGCATGGCGGAAGCGTTTCATGCAATCTATACCACCAGGGACAGCGATAATAAGTATATTGAGGTTTGGAATACTTTCGAGACAGCACCAAGAGAAGGGGAGGGCAAGGACAAGGATACTAAACGTGATATTATCGTGACCGTGGCGAACAAACTGATTTCTAGAAGGAAATTAGTTTTTAGGTCTTGAAAGCTACTCTATCTTTAGTCTTCAAAGATGTATTCGCGTAAGAAAAATCCAGAACTTATTAAGATTACAAAGTACAAGAGATAGCTAAAACAACAATAACGCGAAGCGCTGCACTGCCTACCTACTATATTGGCCAATGTAGCGACCACAGCGGCACAGCTGATGCACAACGAACGTATCACCATTCATACAACGATCACAATTTTGGAGCGCAGACGGCCAAAATGGCAAACAACATAACCATGGGAGATTTGACGGACAAATTTCGGAAAGCTCATCTATTTAGTGCATCCCATGAGTTCCTTTCTTATATTGGGAATTGCCTCACCAACCGCCGGTTTTTTCGCTTCGCATTGTGATGTCTTTGTTAACAAGCATTCATCCTAGGCGAATCACTTCCACATTCCACTTGCATTTTCCTGAAACGTATGGCGTTTTAGGAGAGGGAATCATCATTCCTCTTTTCCACATGGTAAGCCAGCCCCCAGATTTGTCGTCGGGAGTTTCCACCCCATCCATCGCTTCTCCATTCATGATGTCGAAGATGTAGGTGGGGGAGGCAACAAGAAAGTATGACGTAGCTCGTCGAAGTACCATAGGTGTTGGACAGCCGAACAACATCCATATCTCGTCACCAGGTTTCACCAAGGCCTTTCCTTCCGTGATAGCAAGAGTGATGGAAGGCGCGCTTTTAGGAGTAACGATAGGAGATATAGATGCTAGGCGTCCTGAGAATAAAGTCTTATGCACCAACTGAATGAAATGTCCGAAGCGCTCGGTTTGGTCCACCATCCTCCCAACTGCAGCGGATTCCTTTTCAAGGTCGAGCCAGCGAAGACATGAGGGACGAAGATGACGGAACTTTCGCAAAGCCAGAAGTACAAATCTCAACTCCCTCTGCGAATGCTTGTATACTTTCGTCGCATATGGGAACAGGTCGGCAATGCGAATTCCAGGAGTGACGAATGAGTAATCAAGCAAGATGCCTGTGTAGAGAATAGCTTCACTTTCGCTAAAATAGTCGCGGGCTATGTGGAGCTCAGCCATAGCTGGACCAGTGAGAGTAGATGCAAGCTTTTTGATATCGCCATAGTGGCATATTGGGGACTTTACAACTGTAATGAATAGGTTTGACAATACTGAGAAGGGAGTTGAGGCGTTATCGGTAATTGAGAGCGTTCGATCGACCGTAGCGTACTTGAAGCCCCTAGCGTGTAAAAAACCGTCTTCCATGTCGTCTTGGAAAGGCGTACTGTACATGGGTAAGTCTCCCGCAGCATGGAATGCGCTCAAGAAGTATTCCGCGTTTCCTGGAGAGCTCCAATTCGGAGCCCACGAAGGCAAGTCCTGGATATAATCGTTCGAGTTAATGGAGGTTTTGGCCATGACCAAGAATAGGAGGCTATTGCATTTGAATGGCAGTAACCAAGCGACGCGATGATACAGTTCGGCAACAGTTTGGCTGTAATCCGCCTCGTAACCATCGTCATCGTAGTCGATGACTAGGTTCAGAACGGCTCTCACCCGATCCCTTTGATCTTTTAACTTTAGGGCCTGTGACTGCCGTAGCATACCCAACAGATAGATCGGATTGGTGCTCAGGTATGAACTCATTTTCCTAGGATCAAGCTCCCATTTAACCTTTGGTATGAGAAGAGTAAAATCCGGCTTGAGAGTAAGTGGATCGACCGGCACCTTGCTCTTCGTCATCGCCCGCCAACAAGCTAAATTCCGCGAAGGGGCCTTGATCGTCGACTCTAGCGGTCTAAACAGGCCCCATGGATCATCATGATCAAATGGGCCCTTACCACCAGTTAATTTGCGGAAAACCTGAAGTTGAAGTGCCATTAAACAGTTTCCGGGGATGGTCACCCCACGGCAGTAGAATACCAGTTCTGGTGCGAAGACAAGCTCCTGTTGTATCCAGAGCCTATCCCAATAATCATTCTGAAGAAGCGGGAGAAGGACTTTCCAGTACTCGGGATCATCGCCCAGCTGATCGTCGTTGTCTTGTAATCGAAGAGTGAAGAGCTTTTGAACAACGGGATCCTCAAGAGGTAGTTCTACATCAATCCAAACCCTCACGGTATTGGCCCGAGAGTAGATCTCTTTCATCAGATGAATCTGGTTTCCTTTCTCCTCATCGTCCTCTTGGTTGATGCATACGGCGTCTGCCCAAAGATAGCGTGCACTGCCCCGCAGGCGCACATGTCTCAGAGCGTTCTCAAGCGATCTAGTCACTGCAAATGGTTCACCGTCGAGAAATATGCTCCCCGTAAGTGATGAGTCTCCCCACATATACGAAAGTGCGTCGTACTTTGGGTAGCTTTCGAGGGAGTAAGCACCCAATTGGCAGCTCAAAGGATCGTTGAATGACCCGGAATCAAGTTCTAGGATTCGAATATCGCCAGTCGTCACCATGTGATAGTTCTCAAGTGAAGCGGTGAGAAAAACATCATTTGGAGATGCGTCTTTTGGGGGGAATGATCCGTCGTTCTTTTCTATGTATCGTTCACCTTTTCTCAAAGGTTGATAGTTGTAGTCTGTGGTATGTTGATCCATCCTGGAGGGTTCCTGATAATGACGGTTTTCGATGTGTTTGTGACTGCGACGTTGAACTGTGGACGGAAGAACGGCGTGTGGAGTAAGGCATCATTATACAGTGAGGAAGCGCTGCACTGCCTACCTACCAGATTGGCCAACACAGCGACCCCAGCGGCACAGCTGAGGCACAGCAGTGGACATTGGACGAAAAGTTCCCAGTTGCTGTCGAGGTGCTGACCGGAATATGCACGGCCACCCACCAATAGCCGTTGACGTACAACCGCTTGCAATTCGGCAGCAAGGCGCCAATAGCATCCTCTGTCGATTGACATGAGCTGATCAACTTCTGAGTGCAATTTCAATCTTGAAAAGTACAACTCATATTATAGACCCGATTTGCGCTAGCACACTCTCTATGTCCTGGTGGTGGTGGTGGTATCTCATTGCAAATTACACGTTACTGCTTCTTCCAACTCGCTATCTTCATGCATAACAACCAAATCCAAAACATCTCTATAACCCAGCTCAACTCAACTAACAGCAGCACTCGTCGCAACAGGCGCATTCAGCAAGCCTGCACTCGCCTCGTTCTCCAGACTGATCTTCATCTCCAGCCAAGAGTAAAAGTTTGGACTCTTGCAAAACGTCTCGTACAGCCCATCCCTGGCGCGATGGCGTTGAATAGGCCCGGAGCCGCGAAACTTGACACTCGTACCGTGTTTGCTTACGCTGCTCATGAGATCTGGTACATGGAAGCTGGCATATCTGTTGTTGCCGCCTGGTGTCACTATGTTGGACGTTGCGAGGTATCGGTTGATGGGCGAAATGAACTGTGCAGTAAGGTCTGCGAAATGGCGACGGACGATAGGACCGAGTTCGCGGGTTTGATCGCCGAGTTTAAGCAGAGTTTCGATCTGCGATACGATAGTCGGGTCTGATTTGAGGAAGCGTTTAGAGGGAGTGTGGACTTCGATACCGCCGCCGGGGAGGTCTAAAAGTGCGTTGCGACTTGATTTGTGGTGGAGTGAGTGATGGCGACGTGTTGGAACTGGGCCGTCAAAGTTCTGGAGATAAAGGATGTGTGGTCGTGCTTTGTGGCTGGCTTCTGCTGCTGCGACGATGCGTTTCAACAGGAAAGGGTTGGTGATGCCGATGACAAATGAGGTTGGGGTTTCACCGTCGATGCCGATGCTTTTGAAGTTGGCTTGCATGGTCATGTAGGGTTTGACCACACCTGCGTATGGCACGGGGCAAATGAGATCGACCAGCGACGAGACGGCTTCGCTCGCCAGTTGTGGTGACTTTGCGATGACGATGACGCTTTCGCAGAGTATCAGCTTCTCGTACAGTACGTAAAGGTCGGTGATGCAGGGCATATAGTGCATGATGTTGTCCCAGGAGCCGATGGGTTCATAGGCGTAGATGGACAAGGGTATATCTGAGATTAGCGGCGTGGGCCCTGGGAGTCCTTGCAGGGGGAAGGCACGATGTGGTGCAATGTCCAAAGTCAGTGTGGTGCCCATGAATGGGAGATGGTGACGTCCCAGAGCTGGAGGCTCCCATGTGTTCATCTGCGAGTGTGCAGATTCTATAGTTGTCGGATCGCTGAGATGTCCCGACTCTGTCATCTTTTGCAAGATGCGATGATGGAAGGAAGTGAAGTTGTGGTGTGAGATCAGAACAAGAGTTCTCTGGTTGAAGCTTCTCTTCATGGTATCGTCGAACTCTTGGCGGAAGATACACGAGCCGTAAAAGGTGTCAGCGCTACCATGAGGGGCATTCGGCGAACTTAGTTTGATGTCAGGCGAATTGTTGGTAATGGCGAAGTCGTAAGAGAGATCCTCGGCTGTCTCTGTGTTCTGTTGCTCAGGAAAGCTAGACGCGTCTTAGATTGGCACGACACAGGACTGGCTGATTCAGGTACCTGTTGAAGCATATAGCACTCAAGTCGGCCGTCGTAAAGGGCACATCTGGTGGGTACAGTATCTCGATTTCTGGGCTACCAAACTCAATACATTTCTCATAGACATGGCACTAGCAATTACCTACCCGATATCGACATTGAAGTTGCAGACGATACTGCTGCCGTAAGCACTCGCCACTCAGGGCAGAGACATGCAGGACTTACAAAGCCACAGCCCAGTGCTTGAAGCCGCCAGTCGCGATGGGCGAGACTTTGGGTTCCCTTAGTTTTTCCATGTCTTCCTCTCGCTGGGAGCGACGGTGAGGCTTCAGAAACTTATTCTTAAACCTGTCCATGGAGCAGCTTGTGGCACCTGACAGGTGCAGGTGAACTGCGAGTGAGGTGAGGCGGCGACGGGCAAGGGCGTTGGCCAGAGCGAGCGAGTGACTTATAAGACTAAGCGCCTAGCGGCAAAGGGGAGCTGCCAATCGTCATGACAGCTGTGGTCGTGAGGAAGGGCAGTTGTGCGTCGTCTTAACATGTTGAGATAGGCGTGGGGAGTTTGTTTTGGGACATGTCTCGTCTATCGGCGGGTTCTAGTGGGCAGGGATGGGGGCGCTTGTGTAGGTGTACGATGACGTGCGGGCCCGGCTCGCATGCATGGTTCGCTCGGCTGCTGCTGGCTGTATCGTGAGCGAGCAAACACCAACCTACGCGACCACCGACCCCGACCCCGACCCTGACCCCGCAGCAAAGCATAGAGCGCAAGATGCGACAAGCTGCCTGCTGCGCCATGTAGAGTTGTCCCCCACCATGGACGTCAACATCACCAAAGCCCTCAATGACAAGCTCTACGACAAGCGCAAGAGCGGCGCGCTCGAGCTCGAGGGCCTCATCCGGGACGCTCTCGCCGCCCAGGACCACGACAGGATAGCCCGCATCGTGCACCAGCTCTGCCACGAGTACGCCTATGCGGTCCACCAGCCCCACGCCCGCAACGGCGGTCTCATCGGACTCGCGGCTGCCTCGATAGCCCTGGGCCCAGAAGTCGCCCGCTATCTCGAGGAGATCGTGCCCCCCGTCCTGGCCTGCTTCGGCGACCAAGATGCGCGTGTCAGGTACTATGCGTGCGAGAGCATGTACAACATCGCAAAGGTGGCCAAGGGCGAGATACTCGTCTACTTCAACCACGTCTTTGACGCGCTCTGCAAGGTGAGGACATGGCTACCGCACCAACTCTCGTCGTGAGACTAGGCTAACACGGCCCGGACCGTCCAGATGGCTGCCGATTCGGAGCTCTCTGTCAAGAACGGAGCAGAACTATTGGATCGTCTGATCAAAGACATCGTCTCAGAGTCGGCCGCCAGCTACGTCTCTGTGCTGCATGACACACCCGATCAGGACGACCCCGAAGACGAACCCCACCCCTTCGCCTTCAACCTCGAACGGTTCCTGCCCCTCCTCGAAGAGCGCATCAACGTCCTGAACCCCTTCACGCGTTCTTTCCTCGTGGCATGGATCACCCTGCTCGACTCCATACCCGATCTCGAGCTCATCGCCCACCTCCCGCGCTTCCTCGGCGGCCTCTTCAAGTTCCTGAGCGACAGCAACCAAGATGTATATACCATGACCCAGCAGGCGCTAGACCGATTTCTTGCTGAGATCAAGAAGATTGCACGCATTAAGAAGGGTATAGCCGACAGCAAAGGGGGCAACGAGAAACTAGAACGCAGACACTCTGTGGGTAGCATCCATAGTGGAAGCGAAGCGACAGACAGCACACCCCTCGAGCTCGACAACTCCATCGACGAGAAGGGCGATGCAAGTGGAGAAAGTGCCTCGGTCTCCGGCGATAGCGGAAGGTCTGTGAACGGAGACGGAAACTGGATACCTGGCCAGGATGTGCACGTCGACCATCCCAAGATTCTTGAGATTCTGGTCGACTTTTTGGTTCCCCCACCAGACACGGAAGAAGAGCAGACCGAGATACTGCTGACAGCACTCCGCTGGATCGACAACTTCTTCGACATATGCCCAGAAGACATTATGCCGTTTGTCCCAAGTCTCTTGTCCCACGTCCTGCCACGAATGTCACATGAGGTCGACACCGTTCGCAAGGCTGCAGTCAAGGTCAACGCTTCGTTGATGGACTATATCCTGTCATTGTCTGATGACAATCGCCCCCGCGACGGTGCTGCAGGTGGACAAATCCAGCTACCTCCTTCCCTATCTGAGCTAGGCAAAGAGCTTACTGGAACACAGCGGCGGGATTCTAATCTATCTGGCCGATTGCTCAAGGCAGTCATTCGAGATCAAGCCAACAAGGCTGAATCGCCCGATGGCAAGGGCACACGCTCCCCCACACCAGCAGAAGAAAGAGGCACATCGCCGCGTCCGATACCAGAGCTGGACTACCAAGCTGCTGTCAGTGCTCTAACGCTGCAGTTTCTAAATGAACACGAGGCCACTCGCGTTGCGGCCATAGCATGGCTGATAATGCTGCACAGGATGGCACCTGGCAGAGTAAGTACAGGCTTTTCGGAAACAAAGTCATTGCTGACAATCTGCAGATACTGACAGTGGACGACGGTACCTTTCCTGCGCTGCTGAAGACCCTTTCTGATCCTTCGGATGCTGTGGTCACCCGTGACCTGCTACTTCTGTCACAAATATCCCTGCACAGCGACGATACGTACTTTACTTCCTTCATGGTCAATCTCCTGAAGCTGTTCTGTACGGACCGCCGACTGCTTGAGACCCGTGGCAATCTCATCATCAGGCAGCTCTGCATAACACTGAGCGCAGAGCGCATATATCGCACCATGGCTGATTGTCTTGCGAAAGATGAGGATGTCGAATTCGCTAGCATCATGGTCCAGAATCTCAACAACAATCTGATCACTGCACCAGAACTCGCTGATCTACGAAGACGACTCAGGAATCTAGACAATAAGGACGGTCAATCATTCTTCGTTATCCTGTTCAAAGCGTGGTGCAACAACGCCGTGGCCACCTTCTCATTGTGTCTTCTTGCCCAAGCATATGAGCAAGCATACCACTTGCTCCAGGTTTTGTATGTTTGGCCCTCTGAAATTGTATGGAACAATTTGCTAACCCTACCAGTGCGGATCTTGAGATGACAGTCAACATGCTCATACAAATCGACAAGCTCGTTCAGCTCTTAGAATCTCCCGTCTTCACATGTAGGATCTTCGACTATTTGATCCCAAATATTGCCGCTAACAGTACTGGACTAGACCTCCGAATGCAGCTCCTCGAGCCGGAACGGTACCCGCATCTCTACAAGTGCATGTACGGTCTGCTCATGCTACTGCCTCAATCATCGGCTTTTGCAGCGCTTAAGAACCGCCTCAACAGCGTCTCGGCCATCGGCTACCTGCACATTGCTCCGCAACGCAGCAGCTCGACGTATGTTCACCCTTCCTCCTCCTCTCCTACTTTAAACCACTTGCGGCAAAAAAGCTCAGAAGTTGGCTCGAACAGCAGTAGTAGCAGCGGTATCCCGTCGTCTGGGGGACCCAGTGCTTCGACATTCGAACGCTCAGGCCGCTTGAAACCCAGAGATGGTCTGGGCGGGCCGGAAGCGGGTGGCAGCGTGAAGTGGACAGAGCTGCTGGAGAGATTTAAGCAGACACAGGAAAAAACCAGGCGTAGTCAGCGAATGGCTAGCATGGGTGAGGAGGAAGAGGTGCAGGAGAAGATGGGACCAACTGCCCCTACGCCACCTATACCACCCAAACCTGCAGGATTAAGGCCTGGCAGTCCGGCGGGCGCCATGAGGCCACCTCCAGCGCCTGTGCCGCCAGGTCCAGCGCAAGGGCATAAGCCCAGGTCCAGTCTCAGCAACCTGGGGCGATTTGCTGGGGGTGTAGCCGGAAGACGAAAGGACAAGAAGTAAGACCCGATAGTCGTTTCTAGCTTTGTGATTTATGCGTTGGCGTAAGTGGACACAACTGCATTGTGGGCGTTGTCTCGGAGCAGTAATGATGGGCATTTTTCCAAGCATGACTGGCGTAATCTGATCCATCTTCAGCGATGTTTACCCTTCCTGAATCTAATCCCATCCCCGTCTTTCTCCTTCCATGCCGTGGTGTCACCCTCTTTCCCGTCTTTGTCGCCCAAGACCCATGTTTTGACAATCTCCTTGATCTCGGGCTTCTTCTTCTCCACCCTCTTTGCCTCGCGCACCTTTCTCACATAACCACTGTAGACAGCCACTTCGGCAACTGCAATACCCAAGGACCCTCCCATGCTCAGTCCCAATCTACTTCCCACACTCCAGTGTCGCGCTGCAACCCAGATGAAGACTGCCACACAGACTATCGAAATAAGGATATTTATGATCAAAATGATCTGGCGGTGCACTTCTTCGTAGGATAGGTCGTCTTCTTCACTAGTGGTTTGCGTTGCTCCAAGTGAAAAGGGCTCTGGGGCACGAGGGAAACGCTGAGAGAAGGACTCGCGTGTTGGTGGGGGATGCAGCATGCGCTCATAAGAGAGGGCTTCTTGCTCAGCGCGGAGACGGGCCATCAGGGCGAGGTATTCGGGTGTCTGGGTAGGTTTGGGAGGAGGGGGCGGGATGTAGACTGCTGTATTGGCGAGGAGGGCGGCGAGGGTTAGGGGTGTAGTTTCTTGGTCGTCTTCTGTGTCGTGAATATCCTTGGAGACATGGCTCTTGAGCAGCTTGGATAGGTCGATCAACTGGCTGTGGGAGATGGGATTTCCAACTTTGGATTCTGCCAGCGCGGGCGAGTCGGCGTGCTGGAGTTTTGCGTATCCGTCGGCAGATAGATGTTTGGCTTTTGCGACTGCCCGGACGATACCGGGAGTCATAGTAAGCAGGACCATTTTGGATTATCGTGTGTTGTAAGAAACGCTGTCACCTTGTCACCAGGCACGCGGGTGAGCAGACGCGACAGGGATATGCGGAACCCAGGGAAGCTAGCGCTCCGAACGTCATGGATATTTTGACTTGGTCAAATCTAGCCGATAGCTGCGGGCGAATGTCCACCACCACCCTCTTTGCACGCCCCAAAGACGCTGATACAGCCCCTCAATTGCACCGTCTCTTTCTTTTTGCCGAGACAATTTTGAGCTAGACCCTTCGATGACGAGCCGAACACCCCGGCTTGCGACCTCTGTCGCGCGACAGCAAACTTCCTTCTCTCTATCGCGCCGCTCCACATGTCCCAACCGCTCAATACACACCCATAATGCAACGACACCGACGCTCCACCACCCTTCACGGCGGCGGAACCAGTCCTCGTGGGCTGCCGCCGTCAATGTAGCGCAAAATGTCATGTCTTCGCCGCCACCAGATGCGCCCATCAAGATGGACCCTTTCCAAACCGTTGCCCGCGAAATGAAGTTTCTCACTGGAAACATTCGACAATTACTCGGCTCGGGCCACCCAACCCTCGACACAGTCGCCAAGTACTACACACAAAGTGAGGGGAAATATGTACGGCCCATGTTGGTATTGCTCATGAGCAGGGCCACGGCACTTACGCCGCGGGGTTCAAGAGGAGGCATGGGCATCGGGGCCCAGAGTGCCGATATTTCGATAACCAACCCCCGGATCCTGGCGGACGAGAATCCAGATCAGAGTCCCATTAGCAGTATACGACACGACTCGGCGTATACCGCTGAAGACAGCGACATCCTCCCGTCCCAACGCCGCTTAGCAGAAATCACCGAACTTATCCACACAGCCAGTCTCCTTCACGACGATGTCATCGACCACTCCGTCTCCCGCCGCTCCGCGCCCTCGGCCAACATTGAGTTTGGCAACAAAATGGCCGTTCTAGCAGGCGACTTTTTGCTCGGAAGAGCGTCCGTTGCGCTGGCCCGACTCCGCGATCCAGAGGTCACGGAACTTTTGGCTACCGTCATTGCAAACCTGGTCGAGGGCGAATTCATGCAGCTCAAGAACACGGCGCGGGATGAGAAGAACCCTTCGTGGACCGAAGACACAGTCACTTACTATCTGCAAAAAACATACCTCAAATCTGCGTCGCTCATTTCCAAAAGTTGTCGCGCTGCCGCTATTCTGGGAGGTTCGTCCCCTGAGGTCGTCGAGGCGGCGTATCTATACGGCAAGAACCTTGGTCTGGCATTTCAACTTGTGGACGATATGCTGGATTACACTGTTAGCGAGGCTGAGTTGGGTAAGCCGGCTGGTGCAGATTTGGAACTCGGACTTGCGACGGCGCCGTTGTTGTTTGCATGGAAGGATGACCAGAGTTTGGGCAAATTGGTCGGAAGGAAGTTTTCGCAGCAAGGCGATGTTCAACGGGTGAGTAAAAAGAGTCATAGTTGAGATTTTGTGAGAGTAGGTTCAGACTGACATTTACGTGACACCAGGCTCGCGAAATCGTTTCCCAAAGCACAGGGTTAGAACAAACCCGCGCTCTAGCACAAGACTACGTCGACAAAGCCATCGACGCTATATCCTTCTTCCCCGAGAGCGAGGCGAAAACCGGTCTCATCGAAATGTGCACCAAGGTCATGAAGAGGAGGAAATGAGCGGAATCTTTGATGCGAAAACAACACATCGGGAATGAGGCCACAAAAGTGATTTCAACGCTTTAGATCTTCGCAGAGAACCTGTACGAATATCATTTTGGTGTATACGGCACGACCACTTACAATACGAGGAGCGTGGTTTTTGGGATCTACATGTAGGAAGTCATGTTCATGTGTCGATACGGCAGTACGATGAGTACTTGCATGTCCACTGGTCCATGCTATGTTTGGCGGAGAAACTCTACTTCTGTATATATACATGTTTACGAAATACTAGACAAGTACGACCCAGTTCGTCGGAAGCGTTTAGATGTCATCCTCAAACGGCCGCACGACTTGTCCCTTTTCTTGGAGGTGGTCCTTGACTTGCTTGACTGTGTATTCGCCTCGGTGGAACTAGAAAAGTCGTCAGTATATTGGGTACACCTATGCTGTGTGTGTTATTTTTTTCAGTGTACTCACCATTCCAGCACCCAACGCAGCATCAGTCTTTGTCTTTGCAAAGACGTCTTCGAAATGGCCTGGGTGTCCCGCGCCACTGCTTGCGATGACCGGAATCTTGATCGCGTTCTTGACATCGTTGATGAGCTCAGTGTCAAATCCACTGTTACTTCCATCTTTGTCTATGCAATTTAGCAGAATCTCTCCAGCGCCCATGGCTTCTACTGCAGTGACGAGTTGTCGGACGTCAAAGTCGCGGCCCTCGCGTCCGCCCTTGATGGTGCATTGGTACCAGCAGTACTCCTCGCCATTGGGTCCAGGAGTCGAGGTCTTGATAGTGTGGTGGGGTGTGGCGTCTGGTGAGGAGACGTATACGCGTTTTGGATCTACGCTGATGACGACAGCTTGGTTGCCGTATGCAGAGGAGATGGCTTCTATGGCAGTGGTGCCTGCTAGCTTGCTACCTCGCGCGTAGTATTCCTCGGCTGCGGTCACGGCATCAGAGCCTATGCTTACTTTGTCGGCGCCAGACTTGAAGTACATGGTTGCAATGTCCAAGGCGGAGATCTTGGTTCCGTCTGTGTCTACTGTATCGCGTATGCCTCCGCCTATTGTCAGGGGAACGAAGACTGTCTCACTGGTTCGGCGCAGGATCTCGAGCATAGGCGTGTCGGCTACAGGGCAGTTACGGAAGGATGTGATGTTCAGGAAGGTGACTTCGTCGGCGCCTTGTTCGTAGTATTTCTTGGCCATTTCGACAGGTTTACCCAGGTTGCGCACTGCATTCCCGGCTCCCTCCTTCTCGCGGACGTCGTATTGGTCACCTTTTGTCACTACAAGATCGCCCTGGTCGTTTGTCCGTACGTCAAGACACGCGATGACGCGTCGTGTCAGTCCTTCTTTCGTCTCAGCCGCCGGTGGCTTCTCTGGGAGTTTCTGCCACATATTTCCTTCTAAGAAGGCCTTCAGTACGCGTAGGCCGGCAGCACCACTTTTCTCAGGGTGAAACTGCGTGGCGAAGACGTTCCCCTTGGCTACTGCGCCAACGAATTCCTCGTCACCGTATCGTGCGGTTGCGACGGTCCAGCCTTCCTTCTCCAACTTGCCCTCCTCGTATGGCACAGCGTATGTGTGGACATAGTAGTACTTGGAAGTCGGTCGAAGGCCGTATAATGAGTCATCCGTGACTCCGCCGGTGCGCGATGTGTTTGCGCTGTTCCATCCGATGTGGGGTACGCTCTTGTCTGTGTCTTTGAACTTGCGTAGTCGCCCAGGAATAACACCTAGACCTTTGACCTGGGGGTCTTCCTCTGAGCTCTCAAACAAGGCCTGTATGCCCACACATATTCCCATGAACGGTTTCCCTGACTTGATGTGTTCGCGAATCGGGTCGGCGTAGCCAGCTTTCTCCAGCTGGGAGAGACAGTGTCCGAAATGGCCGACGCCAGGAATGATAAGTTTCTACGGGCGATGCTGTATCAGCATTTGTCAATTGATGCGCGTTTCTTCGTAGCAAGGTTGTAGTACCTCGGCGGAGGGGACGTCGGCGGGTGTCTTGACCCATTCGACGGTGTAGCCAACCTTCTCGATGGCATTGACGAGAGAGCGGACGTTGCCCGCGACGTAGTCGAGTAGGTGAACAGTCGGCATGGCTGGACGGGTGAGTAGAGGAATGAGTGTAAGAGTGTTGGACTCGAACAGTCACAGGAAATTTGGATGCACCCCGCCGTCATTGGAGGGGCAGTCATAGCGCTAGCCGCTAGTGCCCGCGGACCCCTGTCAAATAATTCTTTGGCTCCATCGTCTCGCGACAGATGCGCGAAGAAACAACCACCACCTCTATCACCTACCGGAACCCCATACCCGCAACGCCAACATGGTGCGAAAGCTAAAGCATCATGAGCAGAAGCTCTTGAAGAAGGTACGGACCGCCTGTTGCTCGCCGCTGCTGTAGCACATCGCCGTGTGGATACGCCATTCTCTTCACTGTCAATGGCGACATGTCGGGCGCATCAGACGCCGGAAAAGATGTTTGATACTAGTTCCATGATACTGACATGTCTTTGTAGGTCGACTTCAACACGTACAAGAGCGACAATGATCACCGGGAAGCAGCCGTCATGCGCCGCTACGCAATCCAAGGACGCGACGATTACCGAAAATACAATCAGCTTGCCGGATCCCTGCGACAACTTGCCCACCGCGTAGCCGCTCTCGATCCGTCTGATCCCTTCCGTCACAAGCAGGAGGACTTGATCTTGGAGAAGTTGTTCTCCATGGGTCTGCTCGGTACCGGTGGTGGCGGCCGTGGAAAACTCTCAGACGTTGAACACAAGCTTACGGTGTCGGCATTTGCACGGAGGAGGTTACCGGTTGTCATGACTAGGCTACGCATGGCAGATCATGTACAGTCTGCTGTCACACTCGTCGAGCAAGGAGTAAGATCACAGTCGGCTCTCAATCAGGAACTTGGTCACTGACACATTCGCAGCATGTCAGAGTCGGTACGGATGTCGTCACGGATCCAGCCTACCTTGTTACAAGGAACATGGAAGATTTTGTCACCTGGGTCGATTCCTCCAAGATCAAGCGCAACATCATGAAGTACCGCGACAAGCTGGACGATTTCGAACTTGAGG
Source organism: Alternaria longipes (assembly GCA_019059555.1). Taxonomy (NCBI): domain Eukaryota; kingdom Fungi; phylum Ascomycota; class Dothideomycetes; order Pleosporales; family Pleosporaceae; genus Alternaria; species Alternaria longipes. The sequence goes on along the minus strand of CM032460.1, from coordinate 2,314,766 downwards.
CGCTATAAGCTCTGACATCTCTTTCATTGGGTGGCGTTAATAAATGCAGCATTTGAAGGCGTTTCAAAATACTCGCGATATCCGGTTATGACACAAATTGATTTTTTTCTCGCTATTGAATTCGTTCTTTCGGGTTTCTCGTATACTATCAAGCCAGATTAATGCACGACTCACTTTACAAGGGCGGATGAAGTGCTCCAAGCATTCCATCGCAAAGCTGATGAACCGCGAAACTCTCGCACCACAAATGAAATGTTGGGAAAACCGCGCGGTGACATCGATTACACTACAACAACGGCAGCCATCAAATTCCCCGCGCGATCTCTTTTCGATGGTTGCACAGCAGGACAACGATAGCCATCCTCGAGTGGACTGGAAACAGGCATTGGCTATCCTTTTCCGACTGGAGAAGCGCTAACCAATGAGATGTTCCATATTACGCCACACAGCATGCTGTTCTTTACCGTGACCGGCAATGACGGTGCTCTCGCTTATTCTGTAGTAAAGGACCAAAGCATACCCGAATGTGAATCGCTTACTGGTGCACAAGTGGCATGTCGCTATCTCCATGCGTGAGTGGGGCAATTTGGGGTTAATCCTGGGGTAGCGAGCGGGTCATAGCAACCAACGGACGTAACGGATGGTGAGGGTGGTATATAGGATGCCGCTGACCCTTCAAGCTGAGTGTTGGAGATTTTCGAATAGTTCCGTGCAGATCCTCCTTCACCTTGCTTCACCATGGCCGCAAAAGGGGAGAACGAGTCCTCGGCGGCATACATCGAAGCGCTCGACGACAGCACGAACACATCTGATCAAGACGACCGCTTCTCCAGCAATGACGCCAACGAGCAAATCGTCCGTCATTTACAGACCACCGGTGAAGATGTGGGCTTGACTTGTGCGTATCTTGACTGACACACGCCTTCTCCACCCACCATATCTAACACAGTGTAGTTCGCACATTGATGGCCGCTGTATCAATGGCCATGTGCTACAACGCCTATTTGTTCACTCTCCTCATTCCGCCAGCCATCCTTACGTACATCAATGCCGAACTTGGTCCAGATCCCAGATATACATGGATTACGATATCATGGAACCTCGGCGGCGCCATGTTCGTCACCGTTGGTGGACGACTCTCCGATATATTCGGCCGACGATGGTTTTTCATTGCGGGAGCTGTGATTCTCATCATTGGCAGCATTGTTTCAGCAACGGGACAAAGCATCAACCAGATGATCGCTGGTGGTGCTTTGTTCGGCTGCGGCTCCGGATTCCTGGAGATGGCATTTGGTGCGGTCCAAGAGATTGTACCGAGCAAATATCGACATGTTACCATCGGGTTATTCGACGCTGCTTCGATCATATCACAAATCATGCCTTTAGTCAGCTGGGTCATCATCAAGCAGACGGGTAATTGGCGCATCTGCTACTACGTCATGATAGGTTTCCAGACCATCAATCTTGCCCTACTCGTCTTCTTCTACCATCCGCCGTCATGGAAAGAGAAGAGGGCTGAACATGGAAAGTCGGCTGGACAGCTTTTGCGAGAGTTTGACTGGTTGGGATTGTTTCTGTTCCTGGCTGGCTGTACCCTGTTCATTGTTGGGGTGAGCTGGGGTGGATCAATGGCTCCGTGGGTTTCTGCGACGGTTCTCACACCCATCGTCATCGGACTGGTGACGTTGATTGGACTGGGATTCTATGAAGCCTACTATACCCAAGCCGCGCCCTTGTTTCCGCCACGTCTCTTCAGAGCCCTCCGTCACTTCACTGTTCCAATGCTCGTCATGGCCATAGGTGGAATGCAATACTACTCCAACGCAACGCTCTGGCCTCGCCTTTCCCAGCTCATCTACGCTAACGACGAAATCTCCAAAGGCCTGTACGCTGAGGTCCTACCTTTAGGAACCATCATCGGCGGCATCATTGTAGCTTTCAGCAAGATTATCGGTCATCAGCGTTGGGTCATCATGTTCGCCGTCGCTTTACAAACAGCCTGTGTAGGCGCCATGTCCACTTCCACAATGGACAATCCCGCCAAGTCAATCGTTCTGACAGTCATCATTTCGACATGTACCTCTGTCAATCTTCTCAACGGCATGGTCCTGGTAGGCTTCGGTATCGTGTACCAAGAAGACATCGGCACTGCTGCAGGTCTGGCGGGAACTTCTCGTCTCCTCGCTGGCGCGGTGGCCACTGCCATCTTCGGGAATGTCACGAATAACAAGTATGGGGATGTTCTACCTGAGCGCGTTCGTGCTAATCTCGCTCCGTTTAATCTTTCGGCGGATGTCATCACCAGATTGGTTGTCGCTGCGAAGGCGAACACTGCGGCTGGGTACGCGACTATTCCTGGTATCACCCCTGCTATTCGTGCTGCTGCGAGCTTGGGAAACAAGCAAGCGTATCTTGAGGGCGCACACTTGTCGTATCTGGTAGCACTGGCGTTTGGGCTGCTGGGTGTGGTGGCCGCGTTCTTCATTCCGTCGGTGGATAAAAGGAAATACACCAACAAGACCGTTGCGGTGCAAAAACAAGATAGGAGGGTTTTGCAGGAGAAGAAGATTGCGGAAACTAGGGGGCCATGAGTTTAATCGCTTCTCGAAGTTCATTCTATCACAGATTCACGTGGTACATGCATTGTCATGAATACATCTTTTCTCATTCAGCTTACCTTTACCTGATAGGTTGATGCACTAAATGTGAAGGCTTAACACGTTTTTGCTGTGTTTAACCACTCAACTGTCAGCCCCACGCATAGGTATCGATTTGTACGCTCTACACCCAAGCAAAAACATACAACAGCGGGGATTCGCTAGTGGTCACCCACCTAACTACTAATCCGCCGGTACACTGCTTGTATATGGCTGAGCGGACGGGAAGCCTAATTTTCAGTGTCCTATGGTCGTATGTGAAAGAACCTGTCATTTGTGATTCTTATATCGCCTGAATATCTTCGAATCCATAGTATTCTGGCCCTCGTAGAATGACCAAATCGACACTCTGTGTAGAATCTCGGAAGTAGGGTGCTGGCACAGGGAGAAAAATCAAGGATGTTCCATTCTTCGATTGATAATATGACCTATCAGGGTATAACGAACTTGCTAAGTATGAGGAGACGATACACTCATCAGATCACATCGACGGACCACACCATTACACTGAGCCATGAAGATTCATAAGAGGGTAGCATGCCGATTTTGCAGGTATGGATCGACAAGACGTTCACATCTTGGTCACCTCGTCCTTCTCTACAATGTTCTTGTCTTCCACTGCACCAACTCCACCGCCACCACCAATAGGTTCATTTACGTAGTCAGCACGGGAGCCTGTCTCATGGAATTCGAAAAGCGGCTCCATTGGCGCAACATCCTGACGTAGAATGTGTTTCTTCAAGTACCATGGCAACTTCTTAGTGTAGTAGGCCGAGAACTGGCGGTTGCCCACGTCGAAAACAGTATCCAGTTCTTCCAGAGTAAGAGCCTTGGTCTCTGGCAGGAAGAAGTAGGCGTAGACGAAACCAAAGAAGTTCCAAGCTGCATACCAACAAAATGCACCAGTCGGTGTGAAGGCAGCGCTGAGGGCGGGCCAGGTAAGGGAAAGTATGAAGTTGAATCCCCAACATGTTGCAGTGGCGAAAGACATTCCAACGTCGCGTAGGTGAAGCGGGAATGCTTCGGCCGAGTATGTGAAGGGCACTGGACCTTCGCCAGGCGAGTAGACAGCCATGAATGTGTAGATAGCAGCGGCGATCGAACCAAGACGTTGCTGACTTGGTGTGTTATCGGGGTTCTCAGGTAGGTAGAAGGATAATCCGCACCAGAGAAGACAAAGACCCATAAGAGGAAATGTGGTGAGCAGTAGATTCCTTCGTCCAAAGGTATCAATCGTATAGATTGCCGGAATCGCGAAAAGGAAATTCGTTATGCCAGTACCCATCGACGTAAGCAAAGCCTCAGATGTCGTGAAGCCAGCTTCCTTGAAAATCGCGGTACTATAGTAGGCGATGACCTGTCAATACTGTCAGTGACGGTTGAACAGACTCGAATCTGACAGCGCATAGTACGTACGTTGACTCCGCAGAACTGTTGCATGAACATAACAAAGAAAGCACTCTGTGCGGCGCGACGATTGCGACGGACAGTGAAGAATTCTTTGAAAGCATTCCTGCCTTCTCGCTCGGCGGTTTCAATCTCGAGAAGCTTGTACGCGTAGTACATATCGCGTGCAGCCTGTATCTTGTGCTTACGCAGTCGGCAAAGTGCCTGGAAAGCTTTATCGAACTTGCCCTTCTCCATGTACCTTCGACTGTCGTTAGCTCATAATCGAGCTGTTTCAATACAGGCTCGTGACTTACCAGCGCGGTGATTCTGGGCAAAAGTATACTTGGACGCAGACAATCATTGGAGGAATACTGGTGGAGGCCAACATCCACCTCCATGGAGAGGTTGGTCCGCCAATAATCGTTACATTCTGGAATGCAACGGAAACGATGAAACCGAGCATGATTCCGAATGCCGTCCACATCTGCCACATCATGGTAAGGGCTCCACGGATAGTCTTGGGCGCAGATTCGGCTGCGTAGACGGGAGTTGTCGATGACTTTGCGCCAACCGCGAAACCGAGCATGAAGCGCGCCACGAGGAGATTTGGCCCTAGGTCAAAGGTCAATCTTGGGTTCTGGTGTAGCTAGGAGAACATTACTCACAGCTATCGGCAGCTGCCATCCAGATACCGGTGATGAAGGAAATGATACAGGAGATGAAGATGGTACCACGACGTCCGAAATACTTATTAAGAGGCGCATTGGACCAGCAACCGATGAGACAAGAGCAGAGATACGGGGCTCCATTAAGCAGACCTCGAAGCCAGACTTGGTCCTCTCCGATGTTGAATTCCTCAAAGTAGAATTCCTGTTCAATCGTCAGTACTATAAGACTATGGCATGGAAGCAATAACGCGACGAACCTGAGCGCCGTTGACGGCTGTTTGGTCCATACCCTGTACGATGGCAGAGCCAGCACAGAGTACAACCAAGAAGTACAGCATTTTAGGCTGAGACCATCGATGGTTGATCTCATGCCGTAATAAATCTTTCTCTTCTGTCGATAGTTGATCGACATATTCGAAGCCATCGTCTCTTTGCCCTACACGAGCGATGAGCGCGCCCTTGCGAAACGCGTCCTGGTCCGCTTGCAGGCCCTTTTCAACACACCACGCGTCTACATCGGCTATAACCTGTTCCTCGCTAAGACCTGCCAATGGATTTCGAAGCTTTGCGGCAACGGAAGCTTGTCGGTGCTGACCAGGTCCGGTATGTTCGTGGTGCTGTGTAGTACCAAGGTCGGACTTGCTGCTACCTGATGATGAGAAGGCAGGCTCTGTAGCCTCAATGTCGGGTTTGCGACCAGACATGGTGATGGCTAGAACCAGATATCGAATCTAGGTTGGAACTCCTGGATCAAGTGGAGATACCTGATCGCAAAGTGGATGAGTTGAGAGACACACGATCATACACCTGCCAACCAAGAGGGTCTCGTTATATAGGATCCCGGGGGCACAGCTCACACCCACTTTTCTCTCAATCAAAGAGCGGGTCAGGTTTTGCTCTGGGGTGACAATCCCCATGGATTCTCCACACCATCCTGCGCGTTTGGCGCATGTAACTGTACATCGAGATCAGGCACGGGGCGGCCGTACCAAGACATGGAGTTGTGTGTTTACCCAACAAGACATCTCTGGGACTATGTCATTGTGGGCACAGGCAGGTATTGGCTTCTCGGCGGAAGCTAGAATTATACTTGGCAATGGAGCGCAACAAGGGCTTCGGGGCGGCCAAGAAAGCACGTGAAGTCTCGTCGTTGCTCGCCTAAAGGCTGTGGAGTACTCCGACCAATTGGAACTTCGTCGGCAAACTGTCAAGGAAACACCGTTGCGATGAACGATTACGACGCCGTGAGAAGACCTTGGCGTCAAGCGGAATCCGCACTTGGCAGGGTGCATCTTTACCATAATGGGCATCCCGACTTATCGACAGTCGGCACCAGGTTCCGATCTCGACCTTGAGGCTGTCAGCGTTTTGCGAATAGTGTCCAACGAAAGCAACATCCTTAACTCCACTGAAGGCTGTCAGCGCGTCGCATTCAGTGATCCACGGATTGCACCGTGCACATGTGTAGGTGACTCAACCTGAGTCTATCGGCGCTTTTCGTGTAACCAATAGATGAGTCGCAGCAAGAGAGAAGTACCGGTGAAAGAGTACCTAGGTAGTCGGCAGATCATTGATCGCGTTGTGAAAGCCTTGTATCGCTATTCTACGAACCCCACACCTGGAGACAATAATGCTAGATCGCCATGGAACAGCCGCATAAACCACTGCAAGAACCTGAAAGCTTAAGAGACCGTTGGGCTGATTGAAACCCTTCTTTCCATAGTGCCAGGCTTCAGTCCAATTTAGCGTGTACCCACGCGCCGCGCAGTAGTAGATTATCCATCTCTTGGGCGACGGTCTCGTTCGAGATCTTGAGCTTTAGATAATGCTGGCTAGTCCGTCGTTCGTCCTCCACCCAGACATTAGTGCCATTCGGATATAGATAGTTGTACCCGTTGTTGTTGCCGTACTCGAACCATCTGTCTAGACCCCTGCCTGCATAGACCATGGTCAAAAAGTCCCACGAGTATTCCGATTTGTTATAGGACCCGTACCATTCCCAGGCTGACTTGACCGGATCATTCGGGGGTCCACACACGGTGAAACGTGCGCCTGACGAAACCTCGACGCCCACTTCTGCACCAAGGAATGTCATGGGAACACATTCGGGCCAAGTGTTGACAACATGCGGTGCATTCTGGACAGCAAAGTTGTACTCTTCATCGAGAGATGGCTCTGGTGAGTATCCACCGCCCATAACCACAAGCTCCTTCACTTTTGCTTTTACGAGCTCGTAGCCGCCTAGAGAGGAATATGCATCGCCGCTTGTATTGAGGAGACCAGACAGCGATCCCATAAAGCCAATTGACACGATGGTCACACTGTTGTTCTTCGCCTCCGCCAACGTCTTGCGATATAGCTCTACTGGATCCCAGGTCTTGTTGACCTGCCCGAAAGGCACTGAACCGCCAGAAAACTCAGCAGCTACTTTGCTCGCGTACTCGTTTCCAAATGGTTCGGGAGAGGTTATGTTTGTAAAAGGCCTAGGCAGTCCGATCGGTACGGTATTGTAGCCATAGTGATTTACAATTGCGGACGCAGCAAAAGCTGTGTACGTCGAGTTGACGTTCACGTTCACGGCGAGGAGGTTCGTGTTTGGCAATGTACATGCGAGAAGTAACGCGGCGGTGTCGCTATTGCGGCGTTAGCTATTGTTCAGGGCTTCACGTGCTACTATTACTCACTCAATCGCCTCGAAAAGATCGGCGTCCACAATCAGGTCCCTGGTTTCTGGTTCTGTTGCTGACTCAACTAGTGTAAAGGCCGACACAATCGCCAGCCCATATGTCAGAGCAAATCGAAAGAACATTGCGTTGCGACTTTCTAATCAGACGATTCACCGTAGATGGGAAGCAGTAGCAACGAAGACCGTCCAGTCGAGCAATGATCGTGAGATGCCGGTGTGTGTCGATATGGGATAGATGCAACCCGCTCCCACGATCCACAGGAATGATGTGCTCAGCGTGCTAGATCACTACAGCGAGGCGCTCCGCCATCGGATCTTCATACAAAGAAGCTACGGCGATAAACGGCAATCGATCCCCATTTTGCACTGTGATGAGTGGAGCGAATGATACGCGGAGCTCGTGGTGCACAACATGGGCGCGCGATAAGAGCCTGTGTGAGAATTGTCCTCTTCATCGATCTCGGTCGTATTTCGGAAGTACGTGCCAACCCAGCGCGAAGAGACGCTTCCTCTTCAGCATCATCATTGCCTCGCTGTGGATATTCAATGTCGCGGAGCTAGGGTGGTGGGATATCACAGAGGGTGGGAGTCAATGACGGTGGTGCCCAGTAAGCCGGAAGCGACAAGGCGACGCTGAGCGGCAGGATGCGCTTACTTCCTTCACAAGAGAGGCTGTGCGTATCACCCACGAACCACCGAATACTACGACACGACCAACGCAAATGTTTGCAAACATGTACAAGCTCGCATTAACCTGCTTCGCATTGTCGCTTCTTGGAGTATCTGCATCTTATCACGAACGCGTCGGCGCACAAGACGTCATCGCCAAGCTTGGATTGGAGCCAAACCCTGAAAAAGGCTATTACCGACAAACGTTTGAAGACACTGGAAGTATTGGCAATCGTTCGTACTCAACTGCCATCTACTATCTTCTCGAGGGTCAGGCTGGCCCATCCTACTGGCACCGAGTCACCGATGCCGTCGAAATTTGGCACTACTATGCTGGCGCGCCCATGAGGCTGGAGCTGTCGTGGAATAACGGGACAGCAACCCAGCAGCAGACTTTAGGCAGCGACATTTTCAGAAATCAAACTCCACAGGTCATCATAGATAAAGGACAGTGGCAGCGGGCGACTAGTCTCGGACATTGGACGTTGGTGGGCACGACAGTTGCGCCCGGCTTTTCGGAAAATGGGTATGATTTGCCAGCGCCAGGTTTCCAGCCAGACGATGGCCATCAAACAAGATGATTCCACGAGGTCACACGAGAGACATACCAGGGCTAGAGAGTCTCCAGATTTTTTGCTCATCTTGTATTGAGAACAGTGCTCGAAGTCAAATCTTACGAATCTGTCACGATGCCTATCGGCGTGCTCTACGGACTTCGCTTCACCGGTTCAATTGAGTCTTTCAATAGCTGGCTTAGATATCTGAAGCCACTCCATGCTCTTGTCAGACTGTTGAAGCGCTACTACCGTTGCCATATCTTAACGCCGAGAACACGATCTGAAAATGCAACCTGGCGCGCTTCACAACGCCCGAACGCCAAAACAATATTGTCGGGCATACTACTCCACAAGCAACACGAAGACTTCCCTCCAAATGTTTGTTGCAAATGCCGGTATCAGGGCGGTTGCGACTATCGACGGCACCTCTATTCCACAGCGTCCCTCCATTCATAGAAGCACAACGAGCACGTCGTGCGGCCGTCGAATCGATCACGTAGATGCAAAATATCAACATTGCAGTCGATTTATAATAGCGCCAAGCGAACTGCTATTCTTTCGTAATCAGGCAGCTTCGCCCTCTCGTTCTTGCCATCTCACCGTCAGCTGAAGCACCTCGATCAGCTTGGATGCCTAAACATTCTGTATTCTAACTGCTCTAGCAAAGCACATGAGCTTGATCACATACCCATTCACAACTCTTTCAGTTCACATGGCACGGCTTGACCCGGTGTCTGCTTTCTGACGACCTTGGTCTTGTGCGCGATCTTTGCGCGATCTGTGCGGCTCCGCCACACGTCAGACATGATGGGTGCGCCTTTCAATGATGTAAGCCGACTCTCTGGCGAATACACTGCGCGCTACTTGAGGCTGCAAAGGTTTCGACCCAAATTGAGATGGGCGGAGTGGCTGCGAAACTCGTGTAAGCCACCTCGCGAGCTTCGGACCTGACTTCGCCAAGGCCGTCACGATTCGAAGAGACACTCCCGCTCACGAGGTTGTCTGAGCTGTTCTTTGCTGGAGTCAGACGCAAGACTCCGAGGTCTGGATTGAGCGGTCAAACTCCGTGCTGACTGTGTTCGTGTAGGATTGGGTGGTCATGCATCTTCATCGCCTTCTGCCCATATCCGTTTTCAAGCGTCAAATTTCTATGAATACGATCTCCGAGTATCAAATCTCCGTTTGCCTTATCCTAAGCCATACTAACATCCTGGCAGTCAGAGAGTCAGAGAGGAACTTGGGTGTATTGCGCCATGGCGCCTCCAAAACCTATCGAAGGCAGAATGGCCATCTGAGCTGAAGATGCAAGCCACGGACTGTAAGAGCAGATATAAGTACGAGTTTGCTGCTTCGTAATTCTCTGGTAGCATATCGAGCAGTCATCTACGCATTATACTATCTTCTCTTTGCTCCAGTCATCATATCTCCACATTCGTTGATTTCCAGCTTATTCAGCAAGAATGAAGCCCTTCTCCATCCTTGGTGCTGCCCTCTTTGGGCTTCTTACTCCAGTCGCCATTGCAGCAGCGATCCCTGCTGAGCTTGCCGAACTTGCCCCATTCACACCAATACGAGACAGTCTTGAGGAACGTCAATCACCAGCTTCATGTGTTAATGTTGGCAACACTGCTACTACCAGGCATTGTTGGGCCCCAGGGTTCACTTCTTCCACGGACATGTACACGTCCTGGCCTAATACCGGTGTGGTCCGCTCATACAACCTACGCATCGAGAACACGACTTGCAATCCTGATGGCGCAGGATCCAGAGTTTGCATGTTGATCAATGGAAGGTACCCTGGTCCCACGATTGTTGCCAACTGGGGCGACACGATCAGAGTAACTGTCCGCAATCTCCTCCAGGCTAATGGTACTTCCATTCACTGGCACGGCTTTCGCATGCTCAACAAGAACATCCAGGACGGTGTCAATGGAATTACCGAGTGTGCATTGGCACCTAATGACGTTAAGACTTATGAGTTCCAAGCGACTGAGTATGGCACGACATGGTACCATTCCCATTTCTCGCATCAGTATGGAGACGGAGTCGTTGGAACAGTTATCGTGAATGGCCCTGCTACTGCGAATTACGACGAGGATCTCGGGGTCATGCCAATCACTGACTGGTATTACCAGACCGCGTTTCAAGCAGCCTCCATCGCATTTCAGAATGGCCAAGCTGGACTGGGCCCACCAGTCGGTGACAACATCTTGATCAACGGGACAGCTAAGAACGCAGCAGGAGGGGGCGCATGGAATAATGTGAAGATTCAAGCAGGCAAACGCTATCGTCTTCGACTTGTCAATACCGCAGTTGATACCAACATGGTTGTAAACCTTGATGGTCATCCTTTCCAGGTCATCGCAACGGACTTTGTCCCCATCAATCCATACAACACTACTCACTTACAAGTTGGTATCGGCCAACGATACGATGTGATCATCACTGCCAATCAAACAGCTGGAAACTACTGGTTTCGTGCTGTCGCAGATGGACTTTGTCAATCGCGGAACAATCGAGAGGGACGAGCTGTCTTCACGTACCAAGGCCAGACTGTCGCTGATCCTACCTCAAACTCCACAGCTATCCCTTTCACGGAATGTGTGGATCCGGTCACTAGCCCGAAGATCGCAAAGAATGTTCCCAGCACAACCTTTGCCGCCCAAGCCAAGAGCCTTCCTGTTGCCTTCGGTCCGGTGGCAGCCAACGGCAATACAGTACTCTGGACTATCAATGGCACATCGATGATCATCGATCCCGGAAAACCAACCATCAAATATGTCGCGGAAACCAACAACAGTTTCCCTCAATCATACAACGTCGTGGAGGTACCATCGACTTCCGCCTCTACCTGGTCGTATTGGGTGGTACAACAAGCTGTTGGTGCACCGCCTCTTGCTCACCCTATTCATCTTCATGGCCACGACAGCTACGTTCTCGGTGCAGGCGATGGACAATTCAACGTGAGCACCCACTTCAGCCAGCTACGTTTCACCAATCCTCCGCGTCGCGATGTCACTCAGCTCAAAAAGAACGGTTGGCTTGTTCTTGCGTATCCAACGGATAATCCAGGTGCTGTAAGTAATCATACCCTGTTCCAATCCTTGAAGAATACTTTTAGGTATCTTATTATGAACGGACCTCTTACCCGTCGCGCTTTCTCGGCAAATGCTGACTGTTCTTCTCTAGTGGCTGATGCACTGCCACATCGCCTTCCATGTGGGTATGGGTCTCAGCGTCCAGTTCCTTGAGCGCAAGCAGTCTATCAATCTACCTGCTCCCAGCTCCGAGTGGTACGGCAACTGCAACAAATGGGCTAGCTACAAGGCTGGCACGACAGACATTTGGCCCCAAGACGACTCTGGTCTTAAGAAGCGCTGGCCTCCTCTCATTGAGGGCGGCTCAACATTCAGATTGGACTAGATTGTTCGTTCGTACACTCTCGTTCGCAAAAGATATCAATGGTCAGCAGTGTCGGATTCAATCTACAAGGGCGATGCAATCGTTTCAACTTTTCGCGTCGTATGCTTGGAGACGTTTCGCCTTTCTTGGTTCGCGCGTTCTCTTCTAACTCTCCTTCAACCCGGTTTTGTGTTTACATCTTCTTTCTGATACATACCTTGTTGTGGTGGCTCAGTTCGTATTCTGACTTGGGAACCGCATGTACATACTTCTGACACTACTCATACCTTCAATGTATATATTCCAGCAACAAATTATTCGCAAACTGCAGTTCGATCCTTACCCCATGTCCAGCCACCATTCTTATTCCGGCTATCGCACGGTGGCTTAGGTCTTGCTGACCTCTCCTAAGACCTGGGGTACGCACGGCACGGGAGTACATCCAGCACTGACCAATCACCATGCATCCAGGAATTGCCGGCCAGCTCAGTACGAGGAAGCGAGCGGGGAAGCTCGACCTCCACCACAGCGTCGAGCATGCTGACCAGTGTCATTCTTTTGAACAGCAGTCTTTGGCGATGGTGGCTTCTCGGCGCCATTGGATATATATCCAGCCAGTCAAAAGGAGTGGCTGAACTCCATCGGCTTTACTTGACGAATGGAATGTCGCGACTCTAGCATACGGAGTCCGAGACGAGCATATTGTCAGGCATGTCGTGATGTGGGTTATTGGACTCCAAGACACGGGCGTTCTGTGGACGTGTACCCCACCACGCTTGTGCATGTGGAGAAGAGACTGGAGCGACAGGGTGCTCTTGGAGCTGATAAGTGCAGAGCACCCTGAACTCGTGTCGCAAGGTTACGGTTGCCATCTGACATTAGGACTTTGGTTTGCCAGCAATACCGAGAGCCCATCGCAGCAGCTATGGCGACAACTACGACAGCGCATCCAGCGCCTGCGATGAGCAGTACAGATTCTGATCGGATTGACAAGGAGCCGCGACTTACTCATACATCGACGAACATCTCCCTCAGTCCGGAGCTATTCGAGAAGTTGTATCTCGCACCCAAGACACCGAATGCGAACGATCACGTCGGCCGATATGCCAATGCGACACCGTTGGGCTTCCTGGGGTAAGATGATCATCGCATGTACGAGAGACACAGTACTGAGTACCCAGCAGATTCGTCATCTCAACCTTCACCTTTTCCATGGTTTTGATGGGCTGGGGCGGCGCTTCTGGTCTCCAGGCTGTCGTGTAAGTATTTATTCCCTTGACAGTGTGCACTTCCCGTCTCGGAACTGTATTGAGCCATTCTTAGTGGTATATTCTTCTTCACTGGCCCAGTACTTCTTACCCTGGCAACAATATTCCTCTGGATTCAAGCGCAGTTCTTTCCGATGATGGTTTGTGGTCTCTTTTCGGTCTTCTGGTTGTCCTTTGGAATGTTGCAATTACCTACACTTGGTCTTGCAGCAGCCTACTCGTCCGATGGCGATGCAGCAGCAGGGGCTGTAAGCAAAGAGATGAATGCTGTCATCGCACTGTATCTTCTTGTTTGGGGCTTCGCATTGGGTACATTCTGGCTGTTTACGATCAGAATCAACGTAGTGTTTGCTGGCATCTTCGGGTTCGTGACAATCGGTGCCTGGGTGTTGAGCGGAGCTTACTGGGCGTTGAGCAACGGAGAGTTTGACAAGGCGCTTAGGTTGCAAAAAGTAAGCTGATCAAATGTTTCCAGAACGTTGCTGATGTTTAGCAGGCTGGTGGGGCGCTTCTATTCATAGTAGGCTTACTGGGATGGTACATGCTCTTCGTTATTATGGCGGCAGAGATGCGATGGTCGGTTTGCCCACCTGTTGGAGATCTGAGTAGATACTGGGCCAAGACAGATGTTGAGATTGGTGCAAACGCAGGTGAAAAGAAGGACTAGACGTCAGCTTAGCACCTTGTTCAAGGTACAGTACTCATCTGTTGCTACACGCACGAGCCCTTGGATATAATATATGAAAACATTTTCGGTTCCCACTAAACACCCTTTAGCTCGCCATCTTCGCGTGAAGCGACTGCATGTCTGCTACCAGCCCGACGAATCCTAGAGGGAGTAACCGACGGGTTCACTGTCAGACATAGGGTCACAAAAAAAGCAGGTTAGAGAATGAGCAAACGCAACGTTGGTCGCATGGATGGTCCATTTGGACGTAAGACTATTGGTACCCGATGTCTTCGTTCTCATATAAAAGCCGTCTCAAAATCTTCGGTCCGCTGGTGACGATGGGTGTGACGATCACCAGCGCGCTCTCTACTCTTGCTTTGGGCTCGTCGCTCGCCGCTGCGATGCGACTCCCGATGCTCGTGCCTGTCACGGCTGTGCGTGGAAGTCCTAGGCTCACGCTTGCAACGGCTATGGCTAGGACTTGTGTGGCGATGCTTGTGGCGCGATGACGCACTGTCCTTCTTGGGAGTGCCATGCTCGCTGTCTTCCACATCTCGCCTCTTCCTCTTGAGATGTCTACTGCGCCTATCCTCGCGTTCCTGAGCTGATCGTAGCTCCATTAATTCGCGACTGCGCTCCTCGGCCCATTGTTTCCTGTCCTGCTTGGACTTCTTCAATTGTGCCTGTGCCTTCTGCATGAAGGCAAAGGGGTCGTTTGTGGATATACGGGCCTGCTCTCTTTCTTTACGGCGCGGGTCTTCATTTCCCCAAACGTCCTTGTTCACGAAGCCTTCGTAGGTTGACAATTCCTTCTTGTCTCCAGCGCTCTGCTTGGGCGAATGTACGGCAGCGTACCAAGGTCGACTGACCCCGTCCCTTCCTGCCGCACTGGAGAAGCGCATGGTGAACTGGGACTCGATGGCCTTTTCCTTCTTGCGCTTCTCCTGTTCCGCTTCTGCGTTTCTCTCACGCTTGAGGGCGTCTTTCATGTCTACCGGAAACAAGTCAATGTGGCCGGCATGGTCTTGCAACGGGGCATCACTCGCAGTGCTCCGTAACTTCAGGACTCTGGCGTCCTTGTCGTCATGCTCAGGTCGCGCCGTGACGGACTTGGCCATGCGTATATCCAGATCGGTATCATCCTCACCAGCGAGCTTCCTCCTTTTCCTGATATGTCCGCGTTCATCTGCGTGTCCTGAGCGCCTTGATTCTGACGTCTTGCTGGCTTGTCTTTCTGGCAAAGGTGGGGGCGTTCGACCTCGGAGAATGGCAGCACGTCGTTCGGCATCGAGCTCTTGCATGCGCTGCTCATCAGCGGCTTCGCGTGCGGCAGCGGCAGCCTCGTCGGCCTTGACGCGCGCTATGTTGTCGGAATTGTATACGTTCCATGACTTCTTGCCGAGCAGGTGTCTACAGTCGTTAGTGACTCCAAGGGTTAGAGTTGTTAGAGGAGAGCCACTCACAGAGGCATGGTGACATGTGCCAGGCGGACGAGACCAGAGCGTGTTGTTTGTTGTCATGCGCCATCGGGACGGCCGCCTTCTTAACTCTCACCAGCGAGGTCGGGCGCGGAGGCAAGCAGTGGCACCCGTCGACGCGAACGGGAGCGACCTTGCATTAGCGTCGAGCGGGGCCCTATCCAGTTCTCTCCCCACAGTGCCATTGGCATAACCCAAAGAGACAACCCGAGTTCCTGGCTAGATGCATCGCCTTCAATAGTGCCCTTCTGATCTGGCTTCCCCGTGGTAACCGTCGTATCGATTCCCTTGTTGCTTTTTCCTAGCGTGCATCTGGCCACAAGACGAGCGCTCCCAGCCACGCTGCGGCTATCGTCTAGACCTCTGCATAAGCTCTCAAGACACGGTCCCGACCTACATAACACAACGTCTGTGACCATGTACGACCTGCAAGCGAAAGTCTGCTAAAGACCTCGTCCCTCACTTTGACCTACCTCTCTGTGTTGCTTTTTGGACCGACTTTCTTCCACGGCACTCCACCTCCGAAACGGAGAATTGATACGAAAAGCACTTCAACATGCCCACCTGGCTCGTTCACGGTTTTCGATGGCCGCGCGCACAGATTCGCATTCACATTATTCTGCAGAACCTCGACGATGCCGCTCCAGAATGGCTCATGGCCCCTGCTACTACGGCCTGTATGATGCAAAACTTCAAGGAGCAATGGCCAGAACAGATGGCCCAGCTGCCTGATCTACGCTTCATCGAGCAATACGATCCCGAAGATCTCACCGCCAAGGATCAGCCGTACGCATATGTGTGCGATATTGTGCACGAGATCAAGCTGGGCGTGGACGTGGAAGAGATGAGGGGAGCTGGGCTGGGAGATGACCAGTGGGCAGCCATTGCAGAATTGAGGGACAAGGTTGCACCGGGAGAAAAATTAGGTTGGTTCGTAGTGGTCAACGGAGATGTCGAGAGGTGGGCGCCGCCGCTGGAGGAAGACGACGATATAACCCCAGAAGCCAGCGCCGTCAGTGCGTCAAGTCACAGGAGTAGCATGGCACAATCCGACACCGCACGCACCAAAGAACCGGAGCGGCCATCCTCGAGTAGGAGTTTCAAGAAGTGGTTCGGAGGGAAATTGAGGAAAACGAAGAGGTACGATTGATGACAACACGGATCCAGCATATGCTAACTTGATGAAGCGGAAGGAATTTGAGAGGTGATACCACGCCAGAAGAGCCAGTTCCTCCATTGCCACCAATCTCACCCCGATACGCTCTTCAATCTTCGCACGGGAAGGCATCTGCGCAGAAGTAAGGGCGAAACGAACAGGGATGAGATCAAGTACACAAATATATATATGGCCCCAGTGAAGTCAGCCGCAACATGTCAGCTATCGAATAGGTCTTTGAGGTAGCCAAGCATCCGCAGCAAGATAACATACGTGAAGTTGTGGACAGCCATTGCCTGCATGAATTCATGTGCCCGTCGCAAACTCACCTTTTGGGTTAGTGCATGTCATACCTCGTTGCACGTGACACGCGATTGCCTAGCTCAAATTATTATCCAAGTCGCGACTGCCCTATCACGCCGCCTCGGCATCAACACCACCCACCTCGTTACCGTATTTCACCGCCAACTCTTCCGTCGCGACCGCGATCCAAGTCCTCATACATCCAGCGACGATACTGGCGCATCGCGTTTAGGTTAATTGTTCCGAAAGCCTGCGCAGCTTGCGGCGCGCTCCAGCCCGAGGCTACGACCAATACCTTTCCTCGACAACCCCGGAACTAGCGCCAAGATGAGTCGACGCGACTTTCTCTCTATGCCTGCGCCCGAGAACTATGTGGCTGGTCTCGGTAGAGGAGCTACGGGCTTTACAACCCGAAGCGATCTGGGTCCCGCCCGTGAGGGTCCATCCGAGGAGCAGATGAAAGAGATGCTAGCAAAGCGCGCAGCTTCGCTAGGTCAGGCAGCTCCCTCGGCCTATGGTGTCACTGAAAAGAAGGAGGAAGAGCGGGACGAAGAGGAGGACCGGTTTCAAGATCCCGATAATGAAGTTGGCCTTTTCTCAAGCGGCATGAACTACGACAAGGACGATGATGAGGCAGACCGCATATACCAAGAAGTTGACGAGAAGATGGACAAGCGCCGTAGAGCAAGAAGGTTAGTCCCCCTGTTTTCCTTTACCTTATGCCCCTCCCCTCTATCTTTGTTATCGAAGTATTCATCGTGTTTTTTTCCACGAACAGATACCGATTGTGTCCGCCCTAGGGAAGCTCGCGAGCAACAAGAACGAGACGAGTACGAACGAAACAACCCCAAGATCCAGCTCCAGTTTGCCGATCTGAAGCGAGCCCTCGGCGGCGTCTCTGAGGAAGAATGGGCAGCGCTGCCTGAGGTTGGAGATATGACCGGCAAAGCGAAGCGCGCTCGTGAAGCTCGACTGGCGAATTCGAGGTCATACGCCGTTCCGGATAGTGTTTTGGCCGCAGCATCCAAGAGTGGCGAGCTTGATACCACGATATCGTCAGGCGACGCAGACGGCATGACAACGAACCTTGCCAGTATCGGAGCTGCGCAGCTGTCTGCCTTGACGGTACGACTGGACTCAGCAGCAAGCGCGCCTGGCACGCAAACCACAACAACTTCTGGTACCTCGACGTCCGTGGACCCCAAGGGATACATGACTGCGCTGAGCAAAAAGGAAGCTATGGGTGAGGAAGTTCCAGTTGAGGACATCAACCGTGCGCGTGTGCTGTTAGAATCGGCCGTCAAGACCAACGTCCACAACGGCCCCGGATACGTTGCGCTAGCACGACTTGAAGAGGTTGCTGGAAAGATTCACACGGCCAAAAAGGTCATTGCACGTGGATGCGAACTATGTCCTCGGTCTGTAGTCGTCTGGGAGGAAGCGATCAGGCTGAATCGTGACAACATCCACAATGCGAAGATCATTGCCGCCAATGGTATCAAGCAGAACACCAAGGCGGTAAAATTATGGCAAGCTGCCATCGATCTGGAACAAACACCAGCGTCTAGGAAAAAGGTTACACGTCAAGCTCTAGACCACAACCCCCAGAGTGTGGAGTTGTGGAAGACCCTGATCAACGACACGGAAGAGCTAGACGCTGTCCGCTTACTGTTCGCCAAAGCTACCGAAACTGTTCCTCTCTCAGAGGAGTTGTGGATCTCATTTGCCAGAGTTTCAAAACCTGAAGACGCGCAGCAGATCCTCAACAAGGCTCGCAAAGCCATCCCCACCAGTTGGGCGATCTGGATTCATGCTTGCAGATTGCAAGAAGAGCTGGGCAAAGTTGACATGTTGGACATGATCATGACTAGAGCAGTCAAGTCTCTGATCAAGGAGAACGCTATGATCAAACGCGAAGAGTGGATCACTCAAGCTGAGATTTGCGAGGAGCAAGGCGACACTGGCACAGCTGCTGCGATCATCAAGGCGACTGTGGGCTGGGGTCTTGACGAAGATGACGAGCGTCGGGACGTTTGGCTAGAAGATGCCAGGAGCGTGTTGAACAGAAACAAGCCGGAAACAGCTAGGGCAATCCTCGGATTTGCTGTCGCCGTCTTCCCGTATAGTACAACAGTCTGGCACGCGTCCACTGACCTCGAAAAGCATCACGGTACAACAGACACCCTACTAAGTGTCCTGGAGCGTGCCGTGAACGCCTGTCCAAACTCGGAGTCCTTGTGGCTTCAATACGCTCGAGAAATGTGGCAGTCAGGCAACCCTGAAGGTGCTCGCCAGGTTCTAGGAAGAAGTTTCGAGGCTCTGCCAGGCAACGAAATGCTGTACACTCGCGCTGTTGATTTCGAAGTTGACGCTGGCAACTACGAGCAGGCCCGTAGCTTCCTCCAGGTAGCACGTGAATCAGCTGCCACTGACCGTATCTACATGAAGTCGGCCGTGCTAGAACGACAACTGGAAAACTATGAGACAGCGATCGACATTTGTAACCAGGGTCTGCAGAACTGGCCCGGCAGCTGGAAGTTACATGCTATCAAGGGTCAAGTCTACGAGCAGCTTTCAAAGCTGCCCGAAGCTCATGAGGCATTCAACATCGGTACACGCGCGGCACCGAAAGCTCCAGTCCTGTATATTCTTCTTTCACGACTCCAGGTGAAGCAAGGAGCAGTTGTAAAGGCTAGGTCCACCCTGGACCGTGGTCGACAGCAGAACCCTAAGAGTGAAGAGATCCTTCTAGAGCAAGTCCGTCTCGAGCGCCGCCAGAACAACACGAACGCTGCCCAACAGCTGATGGCCGGCGCTCTACAGCAATGTCCCAACTCAGGGCTTTTGTGGGCAGAGAAGATCATGCACCTCGAGGGCCGCACACAGCGTAAGCCGCGCGCACTCGAAGCTATCAAGAAAGTGGAAAAGGACCCTCTGCTATTCGTCGTCGTCGCACGGATCTTCTGGTCGGAGCGACGTCTTGACAAGGCCGCGACGTGGTTCGTCAAGGCTGTCACCCTTGACAGCGATTACGGTGATGCTTGGGTGTGGTACTACAAGTTCCTCGAACAGCATGGCACTGAGGAGAAGAAGGAGGATACGCTTTCAAAGGCTGCCATGGCTGAGCCCAAGCATGGTGAAATATGGCAGTCTGTCGCCAAGGATCCTAAGAATGCGAGGAAGAGTGTAGAGGAGATTTTGAAGATTGCTGCGGCAAAAGCGGAGTAGAGTGCTGCTGCTGTAAATTGGTGTCTGTGTTGATAAGGTCGAAGCATAATCGAAACATTTTCCGGCCTTAGTAGCGGGTCTTGCTCACAGCTGCGGTCTTACACGGGTTGATGTTAGTTTGGCATATTCGAGGATGATAAGTTCCTGACTCTGGCATTTACTAACTTTATTCAAGTAAGTTGTGTTTTCTAGTTCTGAGCCGTGAACCGCTTTGGGGATCTCGAGATGGCCCACAACAATCACAACAGATCCATCGTTTCAAACGACTGAAGGATCTGTTGTTTTCAATCTTGGAGC
The DNA here is from genome assembly GCA_019059555.1 of Alternaria longipes. Lineage (NCBI taxonomy): Eukaryota > Fungi > Ascomycota > Dothideomycetes > Pleosporales > Pleosporaceae > Alternaria > Alternaria longipes. The sequence goes on along the minus strand of CM032460.1, from coordinate 2,294,338 downwards.
AGGCCAAGGACTTCAAAAACTGTAAAGCAGGAATACCAATGGGGTGCAAGCCATTACTGTGACTATTCACTGACTCATTTCCATCAGTCTGACCTGCACACGGCATGACCTCGTATAAAACCCAGTACGCCTCTATTCATATATACACTAGGCACAAATATCCGCGTTGATTACTACTACTGTAATCATGTGAAGCCGCCAAGCTGATTATCATGGCAGAAAATCCGTTTGTTCAATGTGGATGTTCACATGTGGAGTGGCAAGCCATGGAACGACTTACATTACCACCCATTGGCCCCAAGATCGAATGACGAAGTGAACATGCTGCCGTCCTCGAAAGCAATGACACGGTCCATGTCTATGAAATCCTGATCAAGCATCGGATCGGTGTTGAACTCCGGACTCAGCAAGGGTAAGCCCAAGTCGTCCAACGGCAGAGTCACCCCTACATTTGGCCATGTGCGAAAAGATTGCGATGGCTCACTGGTACCACGACGATGATCGAGATCGTTGGTATAGTCCATAATGTTAAGTCGGAAGTTTTCGTCTTCTGCGCAGAGCTCATGTAGTCTCCTTAGCCGACGGTGATACTGGCTGAACAGGTTCTCCTCGCAATGTAACCGACCAGAAAAGGCGATCCATCGCCTTGACATTTCCTCAAGGCTATGCAAGATAGACCAGAACTCGGGCGCCAGGTTGTTCTCACGTGTGTACCGCCAATGAGCTAAAAGTACCCTGGCAGCAACGAACAGGCAGAAAGCATACTGGCATCCAACCGGTGATGTAGACGACGACTTTGTGAGGTATTTCTCTGTAATGGTTGCAATTCCAGTACCAGCAGTGTAGCAAGCCTCTGCGCTGCAAGTGCTAGGTAATCGGTTTCGAAAGCCCCAGTGTGGGGGTGGATAAGCGATGAGCTGATGAAGCAGTATCATCGAAGCGTTATGTGTGACATGAGCTGTAGTTAAATTCGGGTCCTAACAGATGTTACTTGATGTCTGTAATGCATCAATCGTTCGAATGCTTACCATCAAGGGAACCTGTCTTGTTAAGTTAGGATTGGCCTTCCATTTCTGAGGTAGCAGCATCTTCCAATGCACCAAGCGAAGATCCAGCTCTTTAAATCGAGTGAGCCAAGAGCTGATCTCGCCTTGGTTTCGAACATTGACTTTTTGTTGGAGAAAATAGCTCACTACGCGACTCATAGACTCGGTTGCTTCGATGTTGTACGCAAAGGCACCGACCGTGGACATATCTGCCGCTCCGTTTTGACCCATGTCGATTGATGGTGTCCCTCTCATCTGGCCATGGGCTGCGGTCTCAGTGGCGGACGACTCGTCGATCAGAGATGTAGGCTGTGAGATGAAGCCGATCGGGTTGCCGATGCGACCTTTTGACTTGTCCCAAATGCCGAAGTAAGGCGTCAAGACAGCATTCTGCTTGCGCCACAAGTGACCGTCACAGGGCAGTCTCCGAAAGACATCATCAGAGGTTAAACTCGTACTCCAGCCCATAGTTACCGAGCAGAATCGATCAAGGAGGAAAACATTCCAGAAGACTCTCCGCCGTTCTTCCTCTTCTGTCCAATCGTCGGTATTCTCTAGGCATGCGTATGCTTGGCAAAAAGGGTGAAGCTCACTATCCTCTTGCTCCTGTGCCAAGCCCATGTATTCAACGGTACGCGTCATTGATCCGATGATGGCCCAGGCTTTTGATGCTTGTCCGTTCCCAATATCATCAAAAGCCAGTATAGTCAGCGCTTGGAGGCTCTCAAGTGATAGAGTCTCCATAGCTGTGCAGACAACCCACCTGCGCGCTTGTTCAACGTGACCTCCTCGTGAGCCAGGTACAAATTTGGAAGCGGCTAGGATCATAGCTTGGATGACTACTGAGAGCTTTCTACGCTGCGGCTCTATGCTGAAGCGTTGAAGAAACCTAGCCTGATGAATCATCGGGATCCAAGGATGAACATGGGAAAAGTATGCTGCAACGGTAGCTTCCAGCATTTCAGCCTGGGGTAGAGGAGGCACTTCATCTGAGTCCAACGTATGGAGAATAATATTGTCTTTGTCTGCTAGACGTCTCTTTTTATTGCTCTCCTCGTTTGTCGCCAGCGTGGCAAATCCTCCATTCGATAAGCCATCAGTCAGCTTGGGCAGTTCCTTGGCCAACAGAGCCAAGATGCTGTAAGCTACCGACTCGCTTGAACTCTGACGTGTATGTCCAGTTTCATGTGGTGAGCCGTGGTTGCACTGTTCAAGACGAGATTCTTGCGCGTTGAAGCGTTGTTCTAACTCGTCAATCCTTCTATGCAGATTGTCAATAGCTCCTGACTTTAAGCCCGGCTTGATACGTTTCGACTCGTATTCGCATTCTTCTCCTGCTGGATATTAGCGGATGGAACCGAACTGCGTAACCATGTGATACTTTACCTGTCTTCCTACAGTGTAGGCAACTGGGTCTGTCTCTCGAACAGCGCAGTTTCGCTTTCCGGCACGAATTGCAAGCGAGGCCATACGGCGTGCCAGAAGCTTGCTTCAGCTCACAGTCAGGCTGCTCATTTGACCTGTCTCTAGAAGTTTCGTCTGACATGGCATGCGTTTACTTAGAGCTAGGACTAACTATACCCTTATGTAGATGATCCATCCGAACACCGGTCGAGATGCCCCGAACGACCGAGAGGGCAGCCAGGTTCTCCGCATTGGCGCGACCCAATCAGTATATAGTCTAGCGCCTTAAGATATACAGTGACACTAACGATGAACCGAGCTAGTACCCATCAGACGTTCTCCACCCCTTGGAGTGATCCTAGTCTTCTACACCAGAGATGTCTTGATCAAGACATGACAATGCACATTTGCCTGTTTGCGCTAGCCGAAGATTCACCTGGCTTATACTAGGCCTGTTCGTAATAGCCTATTTCCAAATTCCACCAGATAGTAGTCTCCATAAACTAGGCCATGGTTGGCGTAACGCTTACGCGCATTCGCATTGTTGTTCGCAGTTCCAAACTTCAACATCCCATCGTAACGACGTTCTGGCGACGTCTCCTCCGCATGGATCTGATGATATGAACCACTGACAAGCCGAGCCTTCTCTGGTGCCAGCGCAAAGCTGAGTGTGTCTTGCACTATGCGCAACGCTGTGTTCCGAAATCTCAGTGACAACTGAGTCTGCCCGATACTCGCTAATGCTTGCGATAGCAATAGCATTCCGTTAGCGGCGATGGTGCCTGCAGAAGAGTCGCGCAACGGTTCATCCTCGTTCTCGATTGGTGCATCAAAGTCCCACAAAGGCACGTAGCGCGCACAAGATACACAGACAGGTGATGTCTCCAGACGATACAAGAAATATTCTGCGAGTCCACAGGCTGCCTCCAGGAACCTATGATCTCTTGTCCACATGTACGTCTCCGCGTATCCAAGTATACCCCATGCCTGGCCACGACTCCACGTCGAATCGTGCTCGTATCCTTGTGCCGTTATTCGTTGCTTCAGTTCGCCTGTTCTTGGATCAATGTTTGCGACGTGGCAAGTCGAATACCATTGACCTCTGTAGGCATCTTTTGATGCGGATAGCATTGACTCGGGGCGCAAATGGCTATGCAAGAGTGTGGCAGCGTGGGTAGTGGCAATTTCCGCAAGTTTGGAGTCTTGCGCATGATGCGCCGCATAATACAGCAAATCGAGATTGCACATGCTATCGATGATAACGATCATGTTCTCATGTTGGTCGATTATCTCTATGTTCTTCTTCTTCAGTAAGTCCCAGCTTCTGATAGCACCAGCTGTAGGAACATATCGCGTCGCCAGACTATGCGCAGCCTTGATGATAGAATCCAGGCTCCGCTGATTTCCGAACAGTTCCCAGTCAGCGCGGAGTGCTGGCATGACAATGAAACCGATATCATGGGTATCGGTTCGCTCGTCCATACCTCGAATCGGCTCGGCCCAGGTGCGACATAAGACAGTGAGTTGATTTCGAAGATGTTTCAGATCAACCGAACTAGAGAGATGCATACGCTGAGGGTATTTGATGAGCCTCTCCAACATGCCGTACATGGTCCCGGGGAAGAAGCCGCAAGTCCAAAAGTCAGCTTCACGTAAGCTATAGCTACCATCGTGGTTGTCCTGCTGTGGGACAATCTCAGGAAATGCGGTAGGAAGGGAGGACATAGCAGCCTGAGCAGTTCGAAGGACTTTGGCCATGATGTTTTCAGTGAACAGCTCCGGTACGAGATCGGCTATCGCAGTGCTTGAGGTGAAGTGATGGGTTGCGCAGTCCAGGTTTCCGCTTTCTGATGGCGGTGCACTGCTGCTGGGTGTCGTCGTGTCATGCTCAGATGAGTCTTCCTCAACGCTGCTTCCTAAGGATCGTACGCTCGCTGCTGGGATAGCTTCCTCCGTGGGAGCGGAGCCGAGATTCTCGGAAATATCGTATTGAGTTCTTTCTTGTACTGGTTTGAGTATCAAGGGGTCGCCCTCTGGCTTCAGGTCTTCCGCTGGTTTGGGAGGCGGCGCTTGCGATGCATCATCTTGTGGTTCCACGAGGTTCTTCACGAGTGGATCCATCCAATCGGTTTACCGTTGCGTAGTCTCTTCGTTGCTCGCACTCCGGTGCTAGGGAAGATTCTGAAATCGTGTAATCGGGATGGCGTTTGCTACGCGCGGTATGTAACGGGAAAGAATCGAATCGAAGCTAGAATGATTACCCCATGAAAGGGATGCGGCTGCTATGTACATAGCCATGGCGAAATTCAGGTGATGTGGTTTCGGGGTATGGAAACGCGAACTGCCAATGCTCCGAGACGTGTGTCTTGTGTGAGATGGGACGAATCTAATGTTCGCCATAGCCCGAAGCCCGCTGCCAAGGGTCCGAAACGACGCCAGCAACAGCCCCACACGCTCGTGATTGGGTTTCCACCAACTGCGTACTGCAGCCCTTACCCCATGGGAAAGCGCCACAACCCGCGGGGTATGCAGCAGCAAGGAACTCTGACCGACACGACTGGCAAAGGATAGGAAATCAGAATGGCAAAGACTTGGGTTTCGCTCAGTGTTCAATGCAGAGCTCATGATACTTAAACTCGGGTGGAGAATACTTTGTAGTGAAGAAACTCCAACGAAGCAGCACTTCCAGCGCCTGCATCATACCACCGCACCAAAGTTCTTTCTTGACGACCGCGCACGACAATGCCCCCTTCTCAAGATGAGATTAAGGTCATGACGCCCGACGGCGAACGCAACGTCGTCATGGTCAATGGCAAAGAGGTTGTCGTAAGCTCCGCCACCGAGAAGCCTAACCGCTCTTTCTGGGTTGCTTGGATGTACATCTTCGATGTGAGTTTTGCAGGCGCACATGGTTATGGCATCCGCTCATAGTGTACAGTGGTATCCGAGTCATTACTCTCCCGAAGAAAAACGATTAGTGCGAAAGCTCGACTGCGTCTTGCTTACTTTGTGCTGCCTTTGCTTCTACATAAAATGGCTCGATCAGAACGCACTCAATACTGCGTATTGGTCTGGCATGCGGGAAGAGTTGGCGATAAAGGGCAACGAATATTCGCTCTTCGGGACTTTGTAAGTCACGCTAAAGAGCCTTGCCATGGAACAATGTCTCATAATATCCAGCTACAATATCGGTTACATGATCTTCGAGATACCGAGCATGATGATCATCTCACGTCCAAAGCTGGCTCGCTATTATGTCCCGACTATGGAATGCGCCTGGTCTATCTTGACTTTCACGCAGTCCCGCTTGAGCAGCGTACCGCAGATCTACGGGCTTCGCTTCCTTCTCGGTGTCCTAGAGACGCCTGCTTCGACTGGCTCGATCTATCTTCTCACATCCTGGTACCGAGCTGATGAGGTGTTCAAGCGTGCCGGCGTCTGGTATGTTTCGAGCAATGCTGGTGCTATGTTTAGCGGCTATCTACAAGCCGCTGCCCACAAGAACCTCAATGGAGTCCATGGGATGTCGGGATGGCGCTGGTAAGTATTGGCTGTACGAACTGCATATGAGACATACACTGACTTCGTGTGTTCACAACTGCAGGTTGTTCATTATCGATGGATCCATCTCTTTGCCTATCGGTCTCGCTGGCTTCTTCCTATACCCTGGACTTCCTACTAGTCCAAAAGTTTGGTGGCTGACAGAAGACGAGAGAAAGCTCGCCGTCGCGCGCATGCAGAGCCAGGGTACGAAGCAGAGCGGCAAGATTGGCAAACGTATGCTCAAACGCGTATTCACTCACTGGCACTTCTACGTCGCGGTCTTGACATACGTCTTCTTCCAATGCACGAGCTACGTTGGTGGTCAGATGCAAGCTTGGCTCAAGAAGGAAGCCGATCTAAACGGTACCTACACCATCGAAGAGATCAACCTCATTCCCACCGGAGTTCAAGGCCTGGCTATCGTCTGTGGCATTTTCATCACTAGTTTGGTGATGATATATCCGATGTGGATCGTCTTCTCAGTCGTTACAGCAATTTTGCTTTTCGCAAATGTGTGCTTGCGAGTGTGGTACATCCCACTTGGCCTCCATTGTGAGTAACGTCATTTCCACGGCGTACGAAAACCCAGCTAACATCCCTGCAGTTACTTGCTATTACCTGCTTGGCCTGACGTCTTGCGTCACCCCCATCCTGTTTCCGTGGGTAAATATGATAATGAAGGATGACAACGAAGCACGAAGTTTCACCACTGGTGCAATGATGACCATCGGCTGGGCCTTCTTCTCCTTCTACCCAATTACTGTATTTCCCATCCTGGAAGCGCCGCAATGGACTAAGGGCTATACTGTCAACATCGTCTTCATCATTTGCTACTGGATTCTCTTTATGGTTGGACAATACCTCTGGCGCCGCGAGGAGAAGACTAAGAAGTTTGACATCAACAGGCAGGAGGACGAAGATGTTCTTAACAAACCAGAAGCAGTGCACATCGAGGTTGCAGATGGCAAGACTATGAAGGAAGGTAGACCTTGAAATCCGGAGGATACCAGCATTCACAAGATCATGGACATCTGAATCGTCGGAATGATCATGTTTGTCTCGGGGTTAAGAACTCGGTTGATATGTTCTTAACGGCTTGGCGATCTCGGGCTATCTTCGCGATATGTCTGTCCGAAGCGAGGAGCTGCTGGATGATAAAGCACCTCGACGCCTCTTAGAAGGAAATTATGAAATCTTTGTTCCTGTGATCATTACATCCCCTCAACCTGGCCCTGCATAGTCATTGCAACAATATGCCACCCCTTCCTGGGTTCTCTGATAATCAATTTCGCACGAGAGACGACTTCATACGTGCAGCTTCCGCACTCATTAGCCCTTTAAACGAGTACAGATCACCCGATCACGCACGAATAAGAATTGCGACATGCACAGGTGCCGGATTTAGCGAGACGGCAGCTCAGCTTGAGGGCTTCGCGCGGCCGCTTTGGGCTGTTGCCATCTTACTCCAGCTCAAGCAACAAAGCAACCAGAGCACGAGCGCTCCCTTAGAAGGTGCATTAGAACCCTGGGTGACTGGCATCCGAGCTGGAACCGACCCGCAGAGTCCAGAATACTGGGGCGATCTGTCCGACTTTGACCAGCGCATGGTGGAGATGGAGTCCATCGCTTTTGCCCTACTTACGAATCCCACTGTGTTCTCTTTTGACAGTGAGCCAGCTACTCAAGCTAATCTCGTCGCGTGGCTTCGGCAGATCAATGAGCATAAGATGCCTGAAACGAACTGGCTGTGGTTTCGCGTGTTGGTTAATATCGCGCTGTTTAAGACGCTTCATGTACCCTTGGTTGAGGTGAAAGCGCACATCGACAAGAGCTTGGAGAAACTAGACACATTCGATATCGGCGAGGGGTGGTCTTCGGATGGTCTCTGGTGCGAACAAAGAAAACAAGCCGATTACTACAGTGGGAGCTTTGCGATACAATTTGCGCAACTCCTCTACATTCGTTTTGCCCCGGAATACGATTCCGCTCGTACTTCCAAGTACATAGAGCAAGCGCGTGAGTTTGGGAAGGAGTATTGGAGGTACTTCGACCCCCAAGGTGCAGCAATCCCGTTTGGGCGAAGTCTAACGTATCGCTTCGCGTTCGCTGCCTTCTGGGCAGCGGTCGTATTCGCTGGTGTTGAGCTACCAGCCCCAATTGAGGAAATGGGATCGGTGAAGGGCCTGTTGCTCAGGCACTTGCGGTGGTGGGCGAAACAGCCACACATTTTCAACACTGATGGGACGCCTAATATCGGATTTGTGTATCCGAACATGTACCTTGCTGAAGATTACAACTCGCCGCAATCAGTGTATTGGTGCCTGAAAAGCTTCTTGGTTCTCGGCCTGAATGACACGAATGCATTCTGGCAGGCAGAAGAACTTGGTCATCCAAGGATTAGGAAAAACATTATGCGACTCGACAATGAAGTCGGAGACATCAAGGTTCTCTGGCCTCCACGCCAAATACTGTGCAACACTCGAGAGCACACATTCTTGCTTTCTTCGGAGCAGTCGACCACCAAAAGGTTCAAGGCTCGCGAAGCCAAGTATGGTAAGCTTGCTTACTCTTCTGGTTTTGGCTTTAGCGTACCATGCGGTCCGTCACTAGAGCAGATAGCACCGGATTCGACTTTGCTAGTTTCACTTGGGCTCGAGGAAGACGACTGGAAGGTCAGGTGGAGCCCTTACGATGTCGAAACTGTAGAGGTGTACATGAAAGAGTGTGGCGAGACGGTACCGATTATGATGAGTCGCTGGAAGCCATGGATAAGGCTTAATGTGGTCATTGAAACGCTTCTCGTGCCGCCCGTGCGAAGATGGCCTGGGTGGAGTGTGAGGGTGCACCACGTGAAGTGCACGACGCTTCTCTCAGCGAGAGAAAGGCTGCAGATCGTGGAAGGTGGCTTCGCAGCAAGTGCGCAGGCGGCAGATAGTGTTTCTGTCTTCGAAGAGCCGTGTGCGTCTTTTGCTACTAGAGCCGAGCACAAGGAAAAGACGTTCGGGTGGTGGAGTGACCGAGATAGCGCTTTCATACACTCAGAGTCTGGCGCGAGCGGTATTGTCAATTTGACGGATCCTAGTCTGCGCGACACATCAGCGAACGTGCTCGTTTCCAGCAGGGCGAGGGTTGTTCGTGCGGACCCTAACACGTAGGTCTTGCTTCTCTTTCAGGTGGACCACAGGTGATACGGAGGCCTCCCCGCAGCGGATGCATTAAGTCGTATTGCGATAGCTGACTCCAGACCCGCATAGGAATCTCATCGCGCAACGCACCCTTATACCAATTGTGCAACAGGAGGTGAGCGCAGAAGGAGAACACTTTCAGTTTGATTTTGTCACAGGTGTGTTCGCGATTGACGCGGCGGCGAATGTAAGCGTGCAAGATGTGTGGCGGATGTGGCAAGACCGACCCTCTCGCGAGGTTCTCCAATGGTGCGAACCGAAGTGGAAAGACTATAGACGCGTCAGACGAACTACCTAGGTAGTATTCGACGTTTGACAAATGTGCATGTAAGCGACGTTTGCGTCTAGACAGAAAGAAATGAAGTTGAGAGATCGATCACCCAGGGACCAGGAGGAATGTGTGACATTTCCTTAATCATGTAAGTGCATCCAGGCAACTGTCTATAGACGGAAACGCAGTAGCAAAAACCTTCAAGGATCATTACCTCAACTTTACAGATAAACTGGGGTACCAAGTCTATGTAAGCAAATTAGATCGCCAAGTACAGCCAAGTCGCTATCGAGACGTTATGTTTATAGCGGAGACAAATCCGGAAGCTGTCTGATCCGCCGGCACACATATATAGCCGTGTCCGAAACTTCGAATCTGCGTGAACTCTTCCACGTGATACATCGACGCCAAAGTGTCCGACCTTTTTCGTCCGGGATCGACCACAACATTGTTGCCGGAACTAGAAATACGCAATATCGTTTAATGCATAAAGACTGGGTAGTGAGTTTTCTGATGTTGAAACTCACCACAGTCTCTTGCGGCAGGTAGGAAAGTAAGAATTCATCTTCGAATATCACACAACGTCATGTCAAAGCAAGTTGCCATCGCTGGAGGTTCTGGCAGTAAGTCTACATATACGTTTGTTCAGAACTGCTTTGATAATCGATACAGATGTGGCTCAAGAGGTGATAGATGCAATCTTGTCTCGGGGTAACTACAAAGTTGTAGTTCTGAGTCGAAGAGTTGGTAAATCTCCTCTATCTGGCCGCCAGGGTGTTAATTATGATAGGATGCTGTAGACAGTGAGACGACACACTTGGAATGGAGAAAGGTCAACTATCACAGCCATGCTTCACTTGTAGCAGCCCTTGACGGAATCGATACCTTGCTGTCTTTTGTAGCAACCGCTGACATGGAGGCGGCCTTTGAGTTGCAAAAAGTGTTGATCCACGCAGCTATCGAAGCGGGCGTACAAAGATTCGCCCCATCTGAATGGTCGTCGTGAGTTTTGCTTTACGTCAAGTCGAGATCCCACAGTATCAAAGTACTAACATAACATCGCGAAGGCGCTCGGAAAGTGGCATTGCTCACTACTCATACAAGGATGAAACGCGCAAGTACCTCGAAGCAATAAACAAAGAGCAAGATGTAAGCAAATAACACTGGTATTATTGACGTATATCAAGCTGACGATATAGCAAATCGAATATTGCCTCTTCCAACCCGGCTTCTTCACCGAATACTTCGCAGTACCAAACGCAACGGCCAGCCACCTTCAAAGCTTCAAGATGTTTGCCGACTTTGAGTATCGCCGTGCCATCATACTGGAGGGATCGGAGGATTCCCCACTCACACTCACGACGGTCGGAGATATGGCTAAGGTTGTGGCTCTTGCACTGGATTACAGGGGCAGGTGGCCCACAACTGGAGGTATACGGGGAACCCAGACAACGATCTCCGGTTTTCTGAGCCTTGCAGAACGCATTCGAGGTAAATTACTACGAAGCTTGTTGTTGGTAATGCTAAAAGACTATCAGGTCCTTTCCAGATCGAACGACTGGTCCCAGATGACGTTAACAAGGGGGAGCTGAAGGCGTCATGGTATCCCATTATTGAACATAAAGCCCTTCCAGATGAGTACAGGGAGCTGTTCTCGAAGAACGTAACGAGGGAATATGTCAAATCTCTGGCCGCTGGTGGTTGGTCTATCAGCGATGAATGGAACAGATTGCTGCCCGATTTCAAATTCATCTCGGCAGAGAAATATTTGAGCGATGTTTGGAAAGCCACTTGAAGTCATATATATATAGTTTGCTTCTATAGACAATGATTCGGGTGTCTAAGACGTGACTGGGACTAGCCCCAAAACTCTGTAGGAATTACAATCCTGAGATACCATCAAGATGTCTTCTGATACCACACCTACTATCTTCATCGTCTATGGTACCAGTCCGCCAGGCTTTTCTGTCATCACAGGCCTCCTCCCTAACATCACTGCAAGGTCCTCGCAAGCGGTGTTGCTTCCGCTCGCGCAAAAGAACTTGCTACTCTCCTCATCGTCTCTTTCATATAGGGTACATTCACAGATAAGAGTATGCTGCTGGTTAGCTATTTCGAATGTGATGATGTTTGCGATTACATCGATACCTTAAATAGTGACTAGAAAGCGGAAAGGCAATGAGCTGTGCGCTAATGTGAGCTCGCTTCAGAGAGCGGGCTGGGCATCAAGCGGTGACGCATGGTATACCCTTGCAAAAAGCACACTAAACAATAGGAATTTCCTCCATAGTCAGAACCAGCTTATTTCATTTAAGAATTTGGGGTACAGCACCATATACAAAAGAACATGGAAATAATGCTTGAAAGGTAGCATGCGCTCGTCATACTTGGATATTCTCTAAGAACTAGTCATAAGCGGCCATCCGCTCAAGGTATTCTTGAACAGAGTTAGAAGCCCTGATTAGGTTGAAACCCATGATTCTGCCTCGACCCCGGCGCCTCCAGTGGTCCATCTAGAGCCTTCGCCTCCGACGAATCAACACCATACTCCTTATCCAAGCCCCCCATGAACTTCTTCGCCGTGTCGCCTACCAGGCACGACCGCTCAATACTCTGCATACCATCAATCCTGGACTCTGGGATCCGCACGCTGCCTTTCACCCACTCGTAGCTCACGCCATCCGGGCTCTCCTTCTGTTTGCGCTCGAACCCCTTGAGTGGTACGGGCTGATAATCACTGCCTAGTTGCCGCATTCTGTACCACACAGTGGGATGGATCTCCTCTTCCGTTTCTCCTCTTACGCCTTTAGGAGCGTTCTTGTCGCGGTATTCGCCAGGTGTACGGTACTTTGAGCCGGCTTTCTTCATATTTTCGAATTCGTCGACGAAAGGTCCCGTCGCCCAGTCTTGCAGAGCTTCGGTCGCGAGCACCTTGAAACGCGTCTTATTGCCGTCGTTCCATGGGTCATTCTTTTCTTTGGCGAGCATGTTGTTGATCTTCTTGACCAGCCAGTTGTTTTTGTACTTAGCGTGATCGTCAAGGTGACTCTGGATGAAGGGTTGCAAGAGGAGGAAGCGATCTTGGTTCCAGAGGTTCATGGCGTTCAACTCGAAGGCGAGATGCTCTTTGAGTTGCTCTACCATCCAAGCGAGCGTGATCGTGGAGATCTCTATGTGGCAGTTGATGAGTCACGTGATTCAATAGAAGGTACTTGGTTCAACTCACGCTCAAGGTCGCCAAGTTTGTCTTTCAAGAGATCATTACTTCCCCCGCCAATATTGATGTGGTGGCCAGGGAACCAGACTTGCTTAAGGTTTGAATTGCTGCCTTTGAGCTCTTCGTGCATTTCAGCGTCAACGAGGTTCTCCCAAGCTTTCTGAATCTCGGCTTCATGAGTGCCATCCGTGTCGCGAAGCTGGTTTAGTTTTTCTTTCAGCTCAGATACTGGCTTATGAGTTCTTGCTGTGCCGTCGCCTGGATAGAGATGCCACATTGTGGTATCGAAGGGCTTTCTGTGCTCGTCCAGGGCCATCGCATGGTACGCGTGTTTGATGTCTGCGGACTAGAATCAGTACACTCAATCTCTGCAAGTCAATGTATGCATAGAACTCACAAGGGCTGAGCGCGACATTATGGAAGCCGAACTCCTCAGCGGGAATTTTGTGAGCCAGGAAATTAATAGTATACCTGAACAAGCCTTCCACATCCGGAACACCGAGAGAGCCAACGGTATCGAAGACACCAACGGCTTCAACCCACCGAGTTGACTCTGGTGCTGCACCATGAGGTCGTTTCTTCCATTGGTATGGAGATTGTCTAAATCCTTCGGGAAGGTCTTTCTGAGCTGCATCGAAGAGGCGCACGCCGCTGACCCACTCGCGCCATGCCTTTGACTTCCTGAACATGTTACTGTCCTTGTACTGCTGATAGGTGCGGTATAGTTCCGGAAAGTCCCTACACCCAATAGTAAGTCGGTGAGCACTCTGTTTTACGACGAAACATGAGAGACAGAGAGTGAAAAACTCAAATGAGCGATGAACGTACTGCATATCTCTCGGCTTGACAATACCAATGTCTGTGACTAACCCAGCAACAGCACGCGCCGTATAGGCACCACGCGAGAAGCCGAAGCAGAAAATCTGATCACCGGGATTGTAGTTCAATACAATGAAGTTGTACGCCTCAATGACATTGCCCACAAAGCCAGAGCCCGTCATGCCTTCTCGAGCTGCTTCCATGGAGCTAGCACCAGTACCAATGCCGGCATCGTAGTAAACAAGCTGCTGCCATTGCTCACCCTTTATATCTTTGCCAACCTTAAGGAGGTATCGTGCGATCCGGGTTATGTTCGACGGAACATTGTCAACGTTGGTAACGGACGATTGCCATGTGCCATCGCAGCAAATGACGATGCGTTTTGGAGCAGGTTTCAAGGTCGTGTCTTGGAAGCCATTCGGCCTGGAATCTTGATCAAAACTCATGCTATAAACAAGCTCTAAGTGAAGGATGTCGAAATCAACGGATTGCTTCCTCGACCTATTACTTATACTGCTGAGAGCTGCATTCACCTAGGCCCTTCGCTCGCTTTATCTGAAATGGGAATCTGTGGCGCTCGTAAAGAGATACAGTAGCATCTTCTCACCGCTTTGATGCTAGCCAATTAGCGACACCTCTATCGAAGGCTAGACCATTTGACTGGTTCAGCCAGCCATGCGAAAGCAGATGACAGCGGTATTAGACCAGAGCAGATAGGCTGATGCATTGCTTTTCAGCTGAGCTGTGATGCGCCCTGCGTAGGACGATTCTAGACGGGCCGCCGACCTGCGGCTGCAGTGCGGCAGTGCCCGTGCACTACAGCGCACCCAACGAGCCAGTTCAGTCAACGAGCCACCCTACCAAGATTAGACAACAAACAAGATAAGGTTATTAAGCTACCTATAAAAGCTATTATTATAAAAAATTTTAGTATATTAATATAAAGACGCTACTAAAGCGTTTGTACTACTTATATCTTACTAGCGTCTTAATTTAGCAGGTGTGTAGGCTAAATTTAGGTAAAAAGAGCGCTTAAAGCAGACTATTAACTACGTAACTTAATAGAGTAACAATATAACAACGCTTTATTAGTTTCTTTACTAGCTTAGCTAAGGCTTTTTACTTACGCTTATTTACTATATTATAAGTTTTTTTTAGTATTGCAGCTTATAAGCTACTTATAAAGCGCGCTTTGCTCTATAAAGTAAAGTAAGAATTATTCTCTTTATAACCTACACCTGTAGTCTAAATATATAAGCTATCTCCTACTATCCTTAGTAACGTAAAGCAAGCACTATTGCCTACAGTTACGCCTTACATTTATAGAATTAGTATTGTTTATCTTTTAGTTATAATAATAACTCTTTTCTACCTAATTATTCTATACAATACCTTACAGACTACTGCTTTAGTCTACCTCGCTTTAGTACAGACTAAGCCTAAAGAAGTATAGCCTAACCCTGTATAACACTACAGTTACGCTTTACACTGTAACTACTCTACATTATTAGCAATTTTAGCTTATTATTAAGCTACCTTTACAGCTTCTTAAGAGCGCTTTTTCTTAGCTACTTCTACTACTTTTCTTTCTCTATTATAAGTTTTTTAGAGTTATTGCTCTGCAGCTTTATCTAGTTCTATAGCCTTGCGCGCGCAGAGACTAGTAAGCTTCTTAGGACTATAGAATACAACTCTGCTATACTAGTTATTGCCCTCTTAAGTAGTTAGTATTATTAATTTAGATAGTTAAGATCTTATAAAGTTAAGTTTAGCGTAAAGCTCTGCGTTTTAGAGGTAGAGAAGCTTATTATTAACTTATAGTAAGTGTAGGCTTTAGAATAGCTATTTAGCTTTAAATATTTTGCGCAGTTAAGGCTAGGTATTACTATTACCTTACTCTTCTATTCTTAGCTTATTATCTTATTATTATAGTTAGTTGTTAAAGCGTTAAAGTACTAAGTTAGCGTCTATTAGCTATACGCCTGTAGCTTAAAAACTCTTTAATATAAAATTGTAAGTTATTATAGAGCTCTAAGCTAGCTAAAAATTACTATAGAAGTTATGTTTAGTAATCCTTAAGATGCTCTAAGTACGCTAGAGGTGTTAGATAAGCTTCTTAGTATAGTGTTTTAAGAGTAGCAAAAAGAGTATAATATCTAATAGCTACAGACTGTGTATAGAATGTAGTAGGTACACTATAATTATAATGCGTTTAGCTTTATAATACTCTAAAATATCTAGTGTAAAGTAGCTAGCTTAGCTATTAAGAATTAGAAAGCACTATTATTAGTAAGCTTTAGCTGCTATAAAGCTTTTAAAGACTTATTAAAGCTAGGTAAGTTCTAAATTATTATTTAACTACTCTAAAGCTAAGTAGGATTTAAAGATTTAGTATTGTTTAGCTAATAGGTTGTTAACCTAGCTTAATTAAACCTTAGAGATGCTCTAATAGATAAGAGCAGGCGGTAATACCTCTCTAGAAGCGCATACGCAAGCTAGCAGCGTTACTTATTCTCTATTACTATCTCTTATTACTATAGTATACTCTCTTAACTTATAAACTGCTTTAGAGAAGATCCTCTTCTTATAGTAAGCAATACTAATAAGAAAGCTCTTCTTATTTATATTATACGTGTTATGCTCTTTAATCTTATATTCTTATATTTTAGAGTATAGTAAGTTAAAATACAACTTATATTTACGCTTATTATTAGCAAAGTAACGCTTACAATCTATACTAGTATCCTATCTAGAGATAAGCTTATTAAGATAATAGTATTAAAACTAGGTAACCTAGCTATCTAAAACCTTATACTGCGTAACTGTGCTGCTAAAATTTTTTAAAATAGACTTTATAAGTAGTACTCTATCTCTTATTTAACTTTCTACAAAGCTAATTATCTTATTCTCTTGTTATAAGTTAAGATTTTATTAATATTTAGCTGCCTTTATGCCTTAGGGTTGTTGTGTACCTTAGTGCCTCTATAATAACGTTGTTTAATTAACTCTAAATATTTTTGCAACTTTCTAGTACAAGAAACTTTCTCTAGCCTTATGCAATTTAATATATTTAATTACTTCTTAGATTAGGTCTATAGTTATAGAGTTGTAACACATTGCAGTTAAGATAGTTTATAAGGTTATAAGGCTTTAAGTAGCTTATTAACTAAACTAGCTTATTAGGTGCGCACGGACTGCATAGTGCCTGTGCGTAAGATAATTACTAACGCAAAATAATTACTCCTACTACTACAACAACATAACTTCAACGCGTTACAACTTAACTAATATAGATCTAATTTAAGAAGTATTAAAGAAATTAAATTTTATAAACTAGAAGGATATTTCTTATACTAACAACTTGCTAAGAAGTATAGCGTTAACTACTATACGCTCGCCTAAAGGCACAAGGGTCTAATAGAGGTATATTGTATAAAGCACCTCTTCCTCTGTTTATAACAGAAAACTAAGCTTATATAATATATTAACACGCTTACTAAATAACGTTTACAACTTATAAAAGAGATAATTATTATATATAAAGAAAACCCTCTTTTTTTAAAAGAATTAGATATTATAAATTAATAAAGAGTTATTTCTTCTCTTATATAGGTTGCATAAAGAGAGACTATTAGGCAGACACAAAAGAAGAATATAGATCTAAGGCAAGGCCTAGATTACGTAACTAACATCCTGCTAAGGCTAACTATCTAAGATAGTAGAACTACTTAGAATAGCAGAGCTATTACAAATATTATTTATACTTATTATAATCTATTTCTGCTATTCTGTCTATCCTAAGTATATAGAATAGATAGATTTTATTATTATACTTATTATAGTTAACTTAAATAGTTTATCTTTTACATAGATTATTAACTAGTTATTTTATTATTTATAGTGTACGGGTGTTAGTGTGTATAAAGACACTATTACGAGGATATAGATGTATCCCCTTAGCGCAGCTACAGGGAGAAGGAGGTACAGGTGTTGTGCAATTGTATTTGAAAGTTAAAATAAGTGTAGTAGTGCTTGTGTAGTGTTACAAAGTAACAAGGAATTGCTTCTTTATGCGGGTCGCATGAAGGAAGACCATCGGGAAGCCACGACAAAGGCTTGATGATCAAAGGCGGGGCCTGGATCACGTGACCGACATCCCGCCAAGGCTAACCATCCGGGATGGCAGAACCACTTGGGATGGCGGAGCCATCACAAACATCCCATGCACTCGGGATGGACGGGATGGCAGGAACAGATTGCAATGGGTATAAAGGATGGATGGATTTCATTATTACACTCGTTGTGGTCAACTCAAATAGTTCATCTCTCACACAGATTGTCAACTAGTTATTCTATCGTTTATAGAATTGGTATTGTTTATCCTTTGGTTACAACGATAACTCTTTTCCACCTGATCATTCCATACGATACCTCACGGACTACCGCTTTAGTCTATCTCGCCTTAGTACGGACCGAGCTTAGAGAAGTATAGCCTAACCCCGTGTAACATGTAGGCTGCTAGTATACAAGAAAAAGTCTAAAAAGAATAAGAATTACTTAAAGTGTGTTTTTGTGTGTTCTTCTTTTTCTTTTCTTTTTTTTTCTAGTTGTCTATAAGAAGGATCTATATCTAGCGGCTGCTTCGGAAACACTAAGGATATGCTCCTTAGTATTAGCTAAGCACTCGTTGCACCGGCACAATAGGATTAGTATTATTTATTATTTATCTATAATAACAACTTTTATTTACTTAATTATTCTATATATTACTTTTTAAACTACTGCTTTAGTCTACTTTGCTTTAGTATAAACTAAGCCTAGAGAAGTATAGCTAAGCTTTATATAATAATAATAAAATAACGCTTTGCTTTAAATTTAGCTAAAAAAGTAGTTTTATAAACTAAGGTTTCTTTGTTTTTCAAACGTTATTTAAACTATCTTATCTCTAGCTATAGTAGAGAGATAGGTAAAATTTATTGCAATGCTAATTTAAGAGCTAAGTACAGCTTATATCTTAAGCTTATAGTTAAAAAGAATAACAAAGTATAATATTTAACTATTTTATATTTTTATATACATAAAAAAATAATTTTTAACTTTAAAACGTTAGAAAAATAAAGAGTATCTTCTCTAAAGCATATTAGAATAGAAAATAGTACGCCAACTACTTAAAAAATAGATTAAGTACGTAGATTAACATTATAGCGTGTATTTATCTACATACAAGCGTATTAAGTTCTTCTTTTATCTTTAAAGTAGCTAACAAAGCTATATAAACTAGCTAGATTAATACTTTATAAGTAGGAAACTACTTAGTATTTACTCTATTATTACTTTTTAGCTAAAGTAATAATAATATTAAGTTTTATTAGCTTAAGAAGGTGTTTAAAAGAGAAACTTAGTAGTATACTTTAACTAAGTATTGATTACTACTTTTTAATAGCTATGAATCTTACGTTATAAAAAACTTTACTAATAATTACTATTATTGTAAGATCTTGTTAGCTATTTACTTACTTTACGCTACTTATACGATTTAACTAGTTA
Organism: Alternaria longipes; assembly: GCA_019059555.1. NCBI lineage: Eukaryota > Fungi > Ascomycota > Dothideomycetes > Pleosporales > Pleosporaceae > Alternaria > Alternaria longipes. The sequence goes on along the minus strand of CM032460.1, from coordinate 2,275,306 downwards.
ATATAGTAATATTCAAACCTCTAGTAATCGCTTACTTAACTAAGTTAATTTAATACTTTTAAAGTAGCTAAAGTTTACTTAATATAACTAAAAAAAACTTTTGTTTACTTTTCTAGAGGTCTTTAATTAAGGTTTTTAAACCTCTTCTTATAAAACAGTCTTTTTAAGTAACTAGTATATACTTTCTTATATTTAAAGTTAAACTTAATAAGTTTACTAAAAAGAAAGTAAATTTAGAAGCTAGATTAACTTTTAGACTTTCTAAAGAAGATTAGCTTAAACTAAAGTTAATTATATATTAGAAAGTAAAGAACTTAAGTAGCAAAAGCTTTGAAAAGCTTTAATAAAGTTTATACTACTTTATAGCTTATAATATACCCTTTTATAGCAAACTTAGAGGCTTTCGAAAGTTTTTAGCTAATAAAAAAAAGTAATAAACTAAATCTTATACTTAATAGCTTAAAGATCACTCTAAGTATTATAGTAGAGCTACTTAGTAGTTACTAACAAGCGTTAAATAACCTCGCAATTATAAATAATAATATAATAATAATAAGCTAAGCTTAATATTACAAAGGGTTAGGCTATACTTCTCTAAGCTTAGTCTGTACTAAAGCGAAGTACACTAAAGCAATAGTCTGCAAGGTAATGTATAGAATAATTAGGTAAAAAAGAGTTATTGTTGTCACTAAAGAATTAATAATACTAATTCTATAAATAATAGAATAACTAGTTAATAATCTATATAAGAGTTGAACTATTTAAGTCAACTATAATAAGTATAATAATAAAATCTGTCTATCCTTTATACTTATTGTAATCTATACCTACTATTATAGGTTTAACTAGCTATTACTAATAGTTGTCTCTACCTCTAATAGTTGCTTTTATATACAAGTTCTACTATTACTAATAGCTTTATTTTAGCATAATAGCACGTTACGTAATCTAAGCCCCGCCTTTAATTAACAACTTTCTACTATAGCTATCCTAATAGTCTTCCTTTCTACGGCCTGCATAACGAAAGGAAGCAACATCTTATTACTTTGTAACACTTAAGAAGCTTTAAAAAGCTTAGTAAGCTGATTTTTTAAAAGTAGCTTATAATTATAAAGCTTACTTTAAAGCTGCGAAGCGTATAATACGTAAAAAACAAGTAAATAAGAAGAAAAAGAAGGAGGCTAAAAAGCTAGCCAAGAAACAATACTAATAGCTTATTAATTATACTAAGTAGCTTAAAAGACCTTCTTAAAAAAGTAAGTATAAGGCTTTATAACCTTATACGCTAGCTATAAATTATTTTAAGCGTAGTAGTGTTGCTTTAGCTATAGTAAGAGCTGCAAGGGTTCTAAAAGGTGCTCTACTACTTAGTTAATAGTAATAGCTAATACGGCCCTCTAAAAAATTATCTAAATAAGCTAAAACCCTTATAGACCTATATGTAGTATAATTCTAGCTTTGCGTAATTCTAATACAATCTGTAGTAGCTCTACAGCTTTATCTTTTCAATTATATTAAGTTATTAGAGGTAATTATTTAGTGTTAGCAATTATCTAGCGCACAGGCCCTGTACAAGATAGGTGCGTATAATAAACTAGTCCGCTTAGCGACCTGCGCTTGCAGATAAAAGGCATGTATCTAAGCGATTTACTATATATAGCTATATATATATAATATTGTTTTCTTACTATCTAAAAGGCATTCAACTCTATTAATATACTTCTACTGTGTTTAAAATCTTTACTTCTATTTAAATTAAGATTTAAACTTTCTACCTAGATAGAAGTCAAGACTAGGTATATAGTTATTACTAATACGCCTTACTTAATAACTTAACCTTGCTAATATCTAACACAACTTTGATTCTATTAGTATTATTTTTCTACTATTCAACTGTTAGTTATTTTTAACTTACCTTTATATAAATAATTATTTTAAGCTTTTTCAATTGCTATATATTTATAAAGATAATTAACGTGCCCCACCACTGAAATGCGCACACCACTGAAATGCGCACTTTGCCAAGCCCCCACCACTTTCAACCTTTCATCACGATGTCTCAACCACCTAATCTTGGATTACTTTCTGTTGAAGACAGAGTTACTTTAGCTATCCAAGCCATAGAATCTAATCCATCGCTTACCCAGCGGCGAGCTGCGCACGCCTTTAGCGTACATGAAAGCACCCTTCGCAACCGACGCGCTGGGAAAGCTTCACGACGCGACACGCAACACAGTCAATCTAAACTCCAGAGGCATGAAGAGGAGGCAATTGTACAATATACAAGGAAGCTTGACGCGCGAGGCTTTGCCCCTACGCTTAGCTATGTACGAGCAATGGCCAACCAGCTGCTAGCTGCTCGTGGTGGTGGCCAGGCTGGAGAAAACTGGGCCTACAGGCTCGTACGCCGGAGGCCTGAGTTAAAATCTCAAATTACTAGGCAGCGCGATCACCAAAGAGTCCTATGCAGCAATCCAGCGATAATTAGCCCATGGTTCGACCTTGTGCGCAATGTTAAAGCCAAGTACGGTATTCTAGACGAAGACACCTACAACTTCGACGAGACAGGCTTCCAGATAGGCGTTGGAGGGTCTGTTAAAGTAGTAACAGCCTCTGAAAGACGCCTTAAGCCACTTGGAGTTCAACCTGGCGATCGCGAGTGGGTGACGTTGATTGCCGGCATCAACGCGATGGGGTGGTCAATTCCACCATTCCTTATCCTCAAAGCAAAGCACCACGACCAGGCCTGGTATCACAACAACCCGAAGGATTGGAGGATAGGTGTTAGTAACAACGGCTGGACGACAAACGAGCTTGGTCTTGCTTGGTTGCAGCACTTCATCCAGCATACAGAGGCTCGCACAGTAGGTAGTCACCGCCTACTTATTCTTAATGGCCACGAGAGCCACCAGTCACTCGCTTTCCAGGATCTTTGCGAAGAGAACAAGATTGTTACACTCTGCATGCCTTCGCACTCATCGCACATCCTGCAGCCGCTTGATGTAGGTTGTTTTGCCCCGCTGAAGCAGGCGTACAAGAAGGAAATCAGAGGCTTGGCAGACAGCCACATTCACCACATCGACAAAAAGGCATTTCTAGCCACTATTGGGCTAGTCTTTAATAAGGCGTTCTCAAAGGACAATATCTTGTCAAGCTTTAGAGCAACTGGCTTAGTTCCACACAACCCAGAGGTGGTGTTATCGAAGCTTGAAGTAAAGCCTCGTACGCCAACGCCACCTGCACCAGGGCCTACTCCTGGCAACCCAAAACACCAAGCAACGCCTGGGAGATAGAAGCTCAAACAACGCTGATTGTTAAGAGGATAAGAGAGCACAAGAGCTTATCACCTGACTCTATTATTGAGATGGTGCTGCAGGTCAAAAAAGGATCAACTTTGAAAGTCCACTCACATGCGCTGCTCGAGGCTAGGATAGCCAACCTTGAGGAGGCAAACCAGGCAGCATCTGAACGTAAAAGCGCAGGAAAAAGCGGATTCAGAAGGGAGGAACCCTATCGCAGGTAGAGGCAGAGGATATAGTTGGGCAAAGGGATGTTGACGCTCAGTTAGAGGTGGAGAGGCGTCAGGAGAGGGTGCGCACAGGTAGTAGTGCAGGGTGTATTCGACGCTGCAAGAACTGCGGCGAAGCAGGACATAACAAGCGCACATGCAAGAAAGATGCAGCAGAAGTAGAGGATTAATTCTAGCTATTGTAGGCTTAGATAGCTTATTGTAGTGTTAAGTTATTTAGGTGCAAACATTAGTCGCTGCATTTCGTGCGCATTTCAGTGGTGTGCGCATTTCAGTGGTGGGGCACGTTATAAGTAAACTTATAGTACTATATTATAGATAGCGTTGTTATAATACTTATTATAGAATGTAGCTTACTTAAAGAAGTGAATAAGTAAGTAAGTATCAGAAATAGCTATCAATATGTCAATAGATATATTCATAGATATATTTGAATAAATTGTTATTATAGATATAGTAGTAATGTCTAGCGCTGATAGTCTTAGATAGATAAGTAAGTTATATACTACTAAAAGTCTACTTATAAATTTTTATATCATAAAATCTTCTAGGCTCTCTCTCTAGGTACTATAGTGTAACTCTTTAGATATAACGTAGTAGTAATAATATTATAATCATATAGTTTGATACACGCCTACTACTTATAGCTTTGATATACCTATTAATAGAATAGTTATAGGTTACTTTGATATCTAAGTGATTAGCTCTAAATAGCTATAACTATTACTAATAATTAGATAAGATATATTTAGGCTCTCTACTAAACTATATAAATACATATATATACATTATTCCTTCTTTAAAGTTAAGTTTACTTAGCTCTATATTACTAGCTTAGGTAAGATAAGTAGTTAAATATATATATAATATAGCTAACTAGGCTAAGTTTATAGTTATCTATAAAGAATCATACATATATAATACTATAAGTAATATTATAAGTACTAAGGAGCATAAGATTGTTACGCGCTAATAACTTATATTGTAATAAATTACTATATATAAAAAGATCTAATATAGAGCTCTAGTTTAACCTACTATAACTACGTTCTACTAAGAAAAACTTACTTTAGAGTACTAATATACCATAAATCATAAGTATAAAGTAAAATACTTAAGATAGCTAGTATTATAGAATTCTATAATAGAATAGTAGTATGCTTACAAAGGTAGAAGCCTCTAGACGATCAAAAAAATAGTAAGCTAAAATATTTCTATACTAAGTTATTATATTAATTCTAATAAAGATATTGTTACTTTAGTATAGTTTTAAGATTAGAATTATAACTATGTAAGCATATTAGTAGTTTAAGTGTTATAACTATCTATAAGTACGTAAAATTTAATTTTTCTTAGAAAGAAATACCTAAAATATAAGAAGTCTAGTTGTATTTACTGTAGAATATGTATACTGATAGGCTTTTTACACAGGTTAATACTATATTGCATAGATTGTTATAAAGTATAAAGTTGTATTTATATATATATATATATATATATGTGTATACTTCAGTAAAAATTTAGATCTATCTTAGTATATTATAAACTATATTAATTAGAGTCTAAGAGGGAACTACATCTACTAAAAATATACTTTATGTCTAACGTTAAGCTTTATAATAGCTATTTAGAGCTCTGTAGTACTTTTCTAAAGTTATATCAAATTTATAGCGTCTGTTATAAAATATAACATTTCCTAATTAGTATATATGCAGCTGTGTATAGTAAAGTCAAGTAAGTGTTTAGGAATCTACTTCTACGATAGTATTATATAGTGTAACTTAGCAGCGTTGTGTTTACGTCTTATTACTAGTAAATCTATTATATTAATAGAAGGGAATCAAACTAATATTAGCTTAATTCATTATATTCTAATAAGAACATCTTTTAGAGTTATAATAAGTAGTATTTATATATAGTAACACTAATTATGTTATAACAAATTTAAGGAAATAAGTTATTGTTTTATAAAGGATATTATAATATCTATATAAAGGTTACGTGTTGTTTACTACTCTAACTATTTGTTTTGTTGTCTTATAGTATTAGTTTTGTCTACTTTAAATACAGTTTTAATAAAGGTATAGAACTTCCTATTACTAACTACGCTCTATACAATAGTTATTAGATTATTAGGATATGCTCAAAGGCCTCTAGTAAAGAGTATAATTTTTGTTATCAAGCGTCTCGAGGCTTCTACTTTAGTAAGCATACTGCTATTCTATTATAACCTTGTAATATCAGCTATTTTAAGCATTTTACTATATCTTTGTAACATGTAGCAAAAGGTTAATACAATAATAATTATTATGACTAGAAAACTAAAGCTATAAACTATTATTATATTGCTTTAGTTGTATTTATAATTATAGAGTTACAAAGTGTCTTTTGTGGTCTAAAAGTTTAATAGCCTATGATTTATTTAGTTATCTATATTATTTTCTTTATTAGAACTACTAATAATTAGCTTTGAAGATTTTATTACATATCATAGTTTTGTTACTACTAATTTCTTTCTAGATATAGGAATGATTTTATTAGGCGTAGTATCTAATAATTATTACTTAGCTATTTAAGCTTAGTAGACTTTTTCATAATAATTCTAAAATATAACAATACTATATTATATTACTATCTATTCCTTTGATTGTTCGCAGAAGTAGTGTACTACCTAGTAATAAAAAAATCTAGATTTCATACTATAAAACGTGTCTAGCAATACTTAGCTACGTAAATCTATTATAGCTATTTGTCTAGAAGAAGAGGCTATTTTAATCAAGGGAAAAAGGTATTATAAAAGTAGTAAATAAAACGCAACTCAGATATAAGTATTAGAATATCCTTTTTAGGATTATAACCTACTTGTTATAATACTTAGAAGTAAGTCACTAGCTCTTATAACGATAACTAAGTACTACTACATGTTATAATAATTATAGACTTGTAGATAACTATAATGATAAACTAATAATACTTAACTTGAATTCTTTACTAATTATCTTGATAGCTACTATTATCCTAAATGCTAAATTTAGAGATATTAAGGATCTTTACTAGTTAACCTAAGATATAGGCAGATAATATATCACTTTAAAAGTTTAGCCTACTTAGTTATATAATACTGTTCTAAGCAGGATCAGTAATTAAAATATATAAAATATAACTATTAAGAGTAAGTTGATATCTTTCTAAGTATTTTCAATATTATACTAGCATAATGGTCTATAATTATACTACATGCGCTACTGATATATTACAGAGATATTATATAAAGCTTAAGTTTAAATTGTTATACTAAACTATCTTTCTGCTAAAAAAACATTTGTTTTAGTATTAATTTATTATAAGTTGTAACTATAAAAGGACGTGCTTAATACAGCTAAAACTATAAAAGTATAATACTATACTAATATACTTACAAAAGTAGAAGCCTTTAGACGCAGCAAAAAGAAAGTTCTACCTTTAAAATCTATTAGTAGCGTAAGCCTTATAATTATAAAATGTTAGCATAGTTTAAGTCAAGAACTACGTAGAGAAACTATTAACTTCCTTTAGTTAGCTATATTATGTGTGTTTAGTTACTTATATTACCTAGTTAAGAATTATAAGACATAATTTTATTTAAAGAAGAACAATATTAATATATTTCTATTTTTTAGCGATATATTACTTCTAGTAGAGTGCTCTAAGTGCGGTAGGCTTAGCAGTTAGCTGCAGAGGCAGAAAGAGTAGTAATAGAGGCTAGCTAGAGCTAGGCTAGTAAGCAACGTTAGCGCGCGCTGCTTATGTGCACAAAGTGTTATATTAAAGAACATACTTAGACTTTGTATAGAGCTAGATAATTAACTATATCTCTTAATTATATCTAATATTATTGCGTTGTTGTAGAGCAATTGCGTAGAGCGTCGCGTTAGGTTAGGTAAGGTAGGCTACTTACTGTGTTCCACTAGTAAGCTGCGCACCCCAGTAAGCTGCGCACCCCACCTAACTTGACGCGACTCTCTACGTGATAGCTCTACAACAACATAAGATAATAGAATACAATCTTGTACATAGCTAGTCTATTACTGTCTACATTAAGTCCTAGTGTGTCCTTGGATATGGCACTTCGTACACGTTGGTGGTGCACGCTGACGTCCCTGAGTAGCCTGAGCTTGTTCTACCTCCGCGACCACCCTTTCTGCCTCTATAGCGAGCTGCTGGCCTTGCTGAGCCTGTAGCGCTCCTCCACGAGCTATATATTGACGTCGCTGGTTTCTCCTACGTCGCTGGCGCTGACTAGCTGTACGAAGCTTCCTATTCTCCTCTGCGAGTATAGTCGCTGAGTTCATCGCAAGCTGACAGCCTTTGACAAGCTGGCGTATAGCTTGGCTTGTTGGGCTCTGCGACTGGCGGTGAAGGAGGTCCTTTACGTGTTGAGCCTGCTTTTCAAGCTGCGCTATCGTACGCGGTGTCTCTGCGGTCCATGCGACGTTGTTGTCTGCTGTTGTCCCTGGTGGAGACGGCGTACGGACGACAGTGAGCGACGATAGGACGCGTCCTAGACAGGAGGATAAGCCCTGTCGCCTGGAAGCCTGCCTGGATGCTCTGCTGCGTGAATACTGTTGGCCGGATCTGTGCATAGATCGTGAGGAAGTCTATCTTGTTAACGTGGTAGACGCCTTGGCGAGCGAGCTCCTGGATCTCGTGACCGTACGCTCGCTTAAGCGGGAGAAGCAGCTCACATCAAGTGGCTGGAGGAGGTGGGAGGTATGAGGTGGCATGCAGAGAGTGATAATCTTGTTCTCTGTGCAGTACTGGTCGAACTCAGGCGTGGCGTGGCTGCTATGGCCATCTAGGATAAGAAGCCGGTAGACTCCATGCGTACGAGGCGCTGTATATCTATTAAAGTGCTTTACCCACTCTACGCCGAGCTCATCTGTCGTCCAGCCGTTGTCTGATACAGCGAGCACCCAGTCTATAGGGATGTGGTGGTACCAGCTAGCCTGGTGCTGCTTACCAGACAGGATCACGAACGGTGGAAGACACCAGCCAGACGCGTTAATACACTCGATTGTCGTGACCCAGTCTCTGTTCCCTGGTTGTACTGTGGCTGCCCGACCTACAGTGTCAGAGCTAGTGACTACCTTAGACGTCGCTGCGACGCCCATCATAAAGCCAGTCTCATCAAAGTTGTACGTGTCTGTGTCTAGTATCCCATAGGCCTGGCGCGTCTCCTCTACTAGGTTGAACCACGCTGAGATTGCGACAGGATCCTCACAGAGAGCGCGCTGGCTATAGACCTTCCTGTTCCACTTAGTCTGAAGCTCAGACTGGCTGTTGACAAAGCGCGACACCCAGTTCTTGCCTACAGGTGGAGGAGGTGGATCTTGGCCGCGGGCTGCGAGTAGAGCGTCTGCCATGCGTCGTACATCAATAATATAGGGTGGAAAGCCTCGTCGATTAAGGTCTAGGATCCACTGCACGAGAGACTGCTCTTCAGTAGTTGATAGCTTTCAGTTGACAGAGACTATCTCTGATCGCGGGTGGACACCACGGAGACGCGTCCGGAGAGTAGATTCTGGTACGTCATACGCTCTCGCGAGGGCTCGGATTAATTAGCATGGTTTATTCTGATAGGAGACCATCGCGAGACTTAGTCTACCTTCACGAGATGTCACCTTAGGCCGTGGTTGTTGAGTCATGGTCGTTGGCGCAGATAGAGTTGTGAGGATTTGGTGGGGTGCGCAGCTTACTGGGGTGCGCAGCTTACTGGGGTGCGCAGCTTACTAGTGGAACACAGTATCTAGTATAAAAAGCTTAGCTAAGACTCTCTACTACTAAGCTAGCCTTTGCTGTCTTAGTAAAAAGTTATAAAGTTAGCCTAACTCTATATAGAAGTAAGAAAGTTTGATATAATAAAGTTGTATTTTACTAACTTTACTAATTAGAAAAAGGCTTACTTATTGTTACAGGGTAACAGGGAGTTGCTTCCTTTTGTCATGCAGGCCGCAGGAAGGAAGACCATCGGGACAGCCGCGATGAAAGATCGCTGACCCAGGGCGGGGCTCGGGTCACGTGATGTGCCATCACGCCAAGAGGAGGCCATCAGTGATGGCAGAGCCTGTATGTGAAGGCAGCCATCAGAGGTGGAGACAACCATCAGTGATGGCCGGTCAAACCTATGATGGCAGGTACAGATTGCAATGGGTATAAAGGATGGACGGATTTCATTATTACACTCGTTGTGGTCAACTCAAATAGTTCATCTCTCACACAGATTGTCAACTAGTTATTCTATCGTTTATAGAATTGGTATTGTTTATCCTTTGGTTACAACGATAACTCTTTTCCACCTGATCATTCCATACGATACCTCACGGACTACCGCTTTAGTCTATCTCGCCTTAGTACGGACCGAGCTTAGAGAAGTATAGCCTAACCCCGTGTAACACTTATAAAACGTATTCAATACTTTGTAAAATAGTCTTTAATTTATATCTTTCTCAACTCTTCAAGACTAAGTTAAGTATTTTTTTTATAGTTATAAATAACTTAAAGCTAAGCTACTATTACAAATCTCTCTTGATTACTACTACATTAACTTTTTTATTTACTTTCTTATTGTTATCCTCAATGTAAATAAATTAACTAACTTAGCTAACTATTTGCGAGCGCGTATATAGCTTTAATAAGGTATATATATATATAGCTTTGAATTGTAAAAGATAGAAAGATTAAGTGAGTAATAAATTAAAATAGTTAAGTTATTTAGTAAGGCGTTTTAGCTTAGACAAGAGAGAGCTAGTTACTAAAATTGAAATTGATGTAAATATATTAGTTATAACATTACATAGTATTATCTATAGTTCTAAGAATATATTATAGAAAGTCTAGGCTTTACGCGCTAAGCGTTAAGCGTTAAGCGCTACGCGTAGCATTGTTGTCCTTATACCTATTATGTTACACAGGGTTAGGCTATACTTCTCTAGGCTCGGTCCGTACTAAGGCGAGGTAGACTCAAGCAGTAGTCTGTAAGGTAATGTATAGAATAATTAAGTAGAAAAGAGTTATTATTGTAACTAAAGAATAAACAATACTAATTCTATAAATGATAGAATAACTAGTTAATAATCTATATAAGAGATAAACTATTTAAGTTAACTATAACAAGTATAATAATAAAATCTGTCTATTCTTTATACCTATTGCAATCTGCTACTGCTCTCTCTATCCTACTTACTTAACCTGCCTACAAAGGGAGGTTAGGGAGAACATAGTCTTTTTCTTACCTTTAGCTTCCCTTACTTAGTAGAAGGCTATATTATGTAATTAGCACTCTACGTTAATTATTACCTTCTAACGTAGTTGTTAGCTAGCGTTCTGTGCTAACTTCTTTATTAAGGGTAGAGCTTCTTTTATTGCTTATAAGATATTACTACAAAGTAAAGAAATTAGTAGTAATAAAGCTATGTTAGATTTAAGTACTATAATCTTAGAATTTCTTTAATATAAAGCTCTAGTTTAGATTACTAAAATTTCTTTTTGCTTAAGAAGATAAATGCTTTCTAGTATCAGTTTAGTATAGATTATAAGTAAAGAGTAATGTAGCTGTAAGAACATACGCCCTTATCTATTGTATTACTAGGAAGTTTGTACAAAGCGAGTATATAGGCTGTTTCTTACAAATGCGCTATAAACTACTAGACTCTCTTAGGTCTAGTAGTTTGCAGCCTAGCTACTAACTCTTTGTAGCCTAGTACGTTCTTAGCGCTCTCTCTTCTTAGTACTTAAGAGAGCGCTTTCTCTTCCTCTTTTCTATTCTTTGTCTGCTATTCTCTCTCTACTTCGAATACAAGCTATCTTCTAACCAGCTGCTCCTCTGTGCGTGAAGTCTGCCTTACAGTAGCTAAGATAGCTAAAGTTATAGGACTTAGATAAAATAGTAGTGTGCTTATAAGAGGAATAGTTTTTAGAACGCTAAAAGAAAAAAAGATTAAAGAACTTATAAGGCTTTTATTGACTAAGTGCTTTGAATCTCTAATAGAGCTGTATATAATAAACCAATATATATCTAAGATTAAATATTAGGGTTCGAAGGTTAATTCAAGGATATTTATAATTATATTTAAATATTATTTAAAGTTCTAGGTCTATAGTTTAGAACTCTAGTTACTAACTATAAATTATAGTTACTACTTGAACAAATTTTCTCTTTTTCTAGACATAAGCTTTATAGCGTCTATATAGAGCTTAAAAGTAGCTTTCTAAGACTATATAATATTTTAAGCTCTAGCTATTACTTTGTTAAGCTTTTAAATGAGTATATATATAGCTATATATAGTAAAGCAAAGTAGATATTTAAGAATAAACTTCTACTATAGATAAATATAATATAACTAAGTAGTATTCAGTCTGCGTTTTGTTACTAGTATATCTGTTGATTTAACTTTGTTCTTTTTACATCTTAAGGTTTCTCTATTTGTAAGTACATTAGTATCTTATTAGAACTTTACAATCTTAGCTATATTAAGCACTTAATTCGATACTTATAATTTATCACAATTAGAGCTATAAAGTATTTCTTTTTCTTTAGCAGGATCTAGTCCTGATATTTTAAACTTAAGCACTGCATTAAATCTTCTAAATCTTATAGTAGCGTAAGTATTGTAATTGCACAAAGTTGTTGTAGTCTAAGTTTTGAAGTTCAAATATCTAGAAAAAAAAAAAAAAAAAAAGAACGTCAACCTGCTGTAATTATCTATAATATATATACTTTAGTTACTTATCCTACTAGAGCAATTACTATAGAACTAATTAGACTTGATATAGCATATATCTAATTCTTCATCTTAGTAGAGATTGAATCTATTATTAGTTCTATTTATACTTATGTAAAAGACAACTACAGAAGAGCCTAAATAAACTGCAATAAAACTATCTATTAATCTTCTAGAATTCTCAAGGATAGAAGGTACTTAGATATTTTTCTAAGGGCTAGTAACTTCTTTTGAACTACTATAGTAAGATCTTTTCGATTCTAAAAAATAGTTTTTAGGATTTAATTTAAATCTAGTATATATTATAATATTCTTATCTTTACTTACAATAATAGCCTATTATTCTATAATAATAGTGTTACAAAGTAATAAGAAGTTGCTTCTTTATTATATAGGTCGCATAAAGAGAGACTATTAGGCAAATACAATAGAAGAATATAGATCTAAGGCGGGGCTTAGATTACGTAATAGAGATAGTATCCCGCTAAAACCTAGCCTCTAGAAGGCTAATAAGGTTTAGAAGGCTATAGTCTTCTTATTCTTCTCTCTTTAAAAAACAGAAGATAGAGAGAATAGGTATAAATTACAATATGTATAAAGAATAGACAGATTTTATTATTATACTTATTATAATTAGCTTGAATAGTTTATCTCGTATATGAATTTTGAACTGGTTATTCTATCTCTATAGAATTAGTATTATTTATTTTTTTAGTTGTAGTGATAACTCTTTTTTACCTAATTATTTCCTTTATTACCTTATAGACTACCGCTTTAATCTACCTCGCTTTGGTACAGACCGAGCCTAGAGAAGTATAGCCTAACCTTGTGTAACAAATAGCTTCTCCTTCATCATAATAGCCTCTCTTTTACAATAATAGCCTTTCTTTTACAATAGTAGCCTTTTCTTTTATAGTAGTAGCCTCTGCTTCTATAATAATAGCCTCTTGTTGTAGGATAATAATCTCTTCTTGTAAAATAACACCTTTAATACTGTTATATATGCGCGTAACATTGAAGATGCTTAGTATATATTAGCCCTAGTAATCAATAGGTAGTGCGCTGCTTCAATGAACTATTGAAGCGAATTTCTCTAGAAATAAGTGTAAAGTAAGTATATATATTATATTTATAAGTTATAGTCTATTAGTAAACTTTATTCCTTAAGCATAAACTAAATTAAAGTTATCTTGTGTATTGAGTACTACGTTTCTCTACAATAGATTAGAGAGTTATAGCTAGAGCTAAGAAATAGAGTAGAAGAAAAAAGTACTTGATTTATAGTTCTTTTAACTTCGTAAATATAGATACAACATTAATGTAGTTACTTATAGACAAAAGCATTTACTATTATACTAATTTAAATACTAAATTATTCTGTTATATTTATACTTCTAATCAACTTAGATTAATAGACAGAAGTACTTAATATAGTATATACGTTTATATAAGCTTAAAAAGCTTAAGTAATTATATATATAATTCAGTTAACTAGATATAAGTAAAAAATAGTAGTATAACAATAACAAAGAGAATGTAATCTAGTATCAGGGAGTAGTAGATTTTAGATAATATTTGCTTTAGTGTATGAAAGTAGTAGCTCCCTAGCTAGTTTCTTTGATATTATTATAGATTTAGAAATACTATACATAGTAAAACATGCTATAATATATAACTCTAATAGTAGAGTATATACAACTAGGCTTATGTTTATTCTAGCTCGCATAAGGATAGTGCTAATAAAGAGAACTCTAAGAATAAACAGCTCTTTACTAAGCTTATTTTTAAGCTCTTCTAGGCTTAACCTAAGTAAGTTACCTACCTACATATAAGCTTATACCTAGTAATTGAAGTTACCCTTTAGGCAGTCTACACTAAGCCTAATTTAATTCTTGTTATTTAATAGGTGGTTGTTGTAACTACAGCTGTAATTTTTATTACTATTATTGTTATTGTTGTTTTTATTAAGCTAAATATAGAGCCCTCTATAACTAGGTGCTCTATACCTACAATAAAGTTTTATATAATAACTTTCTCTGTATTCAACATAGGATATTTGAGTGTAGAACTCTGTACTGATATAGTTAAATCTATATTTAACTATTCTATAAGATTCAAATTCTACATTAAAGAGAACTCGAGTTACCTCTTATTAACTATAGTTGCTTTTAGCAAAACTATACTCTTTCCCCTTAAATTAAGCTCTATCAAAACTACTTAAAGCTAAAAGCTCTATAATATTCTTTTAAGATTATATAACATTTGTAGCTCTAGTTGTAATTAATATAACTTCTTATTAAGTATATATAGCTATATATAGTAAAGCTTAGTGTTTACGAATATACTTCTACCATTATATAATAGAGTGTAACTTAGTAGTACTATACCTACGCCATATTACTAGCACAATAAGTAAAGTAATAATTTTGTCACTAGAATATAAAAGAGCGCAAACGCTGATTGTTATATGTAGTATAAGTATTTTCTTTACACTTATAGGGAATTTAATTTCATTTAAGCTATACTAGTTCTAGACTAGAATATACTTCGTTTTTCTTTCACGCTATAAATCTACTGTTTAACTCCTAGATAATAGATTATTATAGCATGTTTATCTTGATATAGTATTGAGAGTTACTTTTTTTTATCCTATACTGTTGTTCTGTAGAACTAGTAAGAATTCTAGTATACTAAGTATATTACTTCTTATCCTTTATCTATAACAAACTTGTTTTAATATCTTATTTATTTCCTTCTTATCTTTTTAAACAGTATACAGTTATGGAAGTCTAAACTAAAGGTTAGATTTTACATTGTAAAGTTTGTCTATTTTATACACTTATCATGATTATAAAATACTAGAAGTTGAATATCACCGAATAGTAAGATGTATTAATAGATCTTGCCCTATTTTGAAAAGAGATAATATCTACACTTTAGCTAGTTCTATTACTTAGGCAAGCTCTAACACGAATAGACTATTCGTACTTATATCTATATACTTTAAAAGATCAAATCAACTAAATATAATATACTCTAATCTAACTTATGGTACAAACCTTGCTCTTATATTGTGTATTGTATTTTCTTTGATAATATTACATATCTATTACTTCTAATGTTTTTATAGATATAACGATAGAAAATCTAAGTTTAGTAGACTACAGTTAATTATCTGTGTTGATATCTTAGTACACCTATCGTTTTCTACGTATAGAATATATATAATAGTAGATTAGATTACTACATTAAGACGAAATTTAATACTAGAAACTTACGTATAATGTTCTATATTTATACAGTCTACTAGGTAACTCAAATATACTAACATTAATTACTACCAAAATCTCTCTACCTTTTAAGATCTCAGAATAGTAACATAATATACACTACGTTCGAGACTATAATAACGCGTATTAAACTAAATATTCTGCTAATTTCTATATGTTCATGCAAAATAAGAAGAAATCAGCAAAATTAAGTTAAGTTATTAACGATATTGTGTTTGTACAAAGAGCTAAGAATAGGAAGTTAGTTTTAAGTTATTAATAATTTTGAGAATAGTTATAAAACAGATTTTAATAAAGTTATAAAAAGCGTAGACTTTATACTACTATTTCTCGCTATACAAGTGTTTATAAATTCTACTATCTTCTAAAGCTATTTAGTTATTAGCTTTGAATATTTAGTTTTATAAAGCGTAGCATATTCTGTTATAGAATTTTATGTTCAACTATTCTTATAAGAAGTAAGATATAACCTTTAGTTTTAGTCTTAGTAACTATTATGTAGTAACTAAGCTTCTAGTCTAGGCAAGATAAGAATATATACTATAGAGAACATAGTTGATAAGAGTTATCTAATATCTATACTTAATACTTATAATACTTTTATTATAGGTTACTTTAAAGGAAAAGAGTTTTTAAAGTATAGTATAGTCTTATTTACCTTAGAGAAAAAGAGAGCGATCTCTCTATCTCGACTATTTATATATTCCTTTATATACGTTGTAAGCTTATATTAAACTCTTAAATAAGTATAGCCTAGTCAATAAGACTTTTACTAACAAGATTCTTTAAGAGATAAAATATGCACTATAGTCTAAGTAAGCGCTTGAAGCCTTATCAATATAGGCTTAGAAGCTAGCTAGAGCGTTAGTAAGACTTAAAAGTATTACTAAATACTTAAAATAACTATTTCGCGTTATGAAAGCAGTTTTCTACTTATTCTCCGCTTTAATCCTAATATAGTGATACGCATCTTTTAGGTTAAGGATTATATAGTGTTATACGCCTAATAAGTAATCTAAGGTCTTCTTAATTAATAGGAGTAGGTAATAATATTAAATAGTAATATTATTAAGACCTTAGTAATTAACGCAAAAGCAAAGAGTACTATCTTTCTTAGATATAAATAATATGGAAGCTCTAGCAAAGCTAGTACTATATTAGATCTAACTTTGCTATAGAGCTTCTTTAATATATTTGTAAAGTAGTTAAAGCTTATATAGAGAAAAGGCATAGAGTAGACTATAAAGCAGCTCTTTACCTTCTATAATAAGAATTATATAGTCTAAACTTTTATATTATAGTAAAATCCTTGCGTTGTAGTTATTAAAGATATTAAGATGTTCTAATAGGTTATATAAGATGTAAACCTCCTGCGCTATATTTATATAGTACACGCTAGCTTCTAGTTCTAACTCTACGCTACTTAATATAAGCGTTTCTAGTAAATAACTATTTAAGTTAATACACTTAGCTTTCTTAAAAAGTTCTTTTATTAATACTAATTATTTTAATGCTTATATACATCTCTAGCGCTAGAATTAGTATTTATAGTCTATAGTAATATCTTCTTGTTTTAGAAATAAGTTGCTTAATAGTAAAAGATAACCTTCTTTATCTACTCTATACATAGTAGCGTTAATCCAGCGTTCTATACTATTATTATTAGCAAAGCGCAGGTTTAGCGTATGCGCAGTATATATATCTTATTATTACAAGCTAATTTACTTTAGCCTAAGAAGTTTAGCTTCTTTAAGAGGAGTAAGACCTGTTTCTATAGTACTTCTTTAGCTAATTGAACTAATATTAGCTTATAGATCTAGAATTACCTCTAACTTATATTCTAAAGCTATATCTGCGCCTATATAATATATACGCTTTATGCTTAGTAAGATATCTATAAGTATACGCCTTACTAATTCTAGAATTTTAGAGAGGCTTTGTAATAAGAACTTAAGACACACGTCCCTCAAAAGAATAAAGTACGCGCTAAAGGTGCTTATAAGGCGCGCCTCGCTCTCTAGAGCAAGGAAAGGATTATTCTCTTTACAACCTACACCTGTAGTCTAAATATACGAGCTATCTCCCACTATCCTTAGTAACGTAAAGCAAGCACTATTGCCTACAGTTACGCCTTACATAATAATCCTTCTTTTCGGCCGATAGTTAGGAGATAGCTCCTTCTACTTGATTAGGGCGACAGGCCCGCTCTTAGAGCAGAGATTCAGATCAAGTCCTTCTATCACGCACCCTAAGCGCTGAGCCTATACCTCGCGAGCGAAACGCAACCCTGTTAATTAAGGAGCGCATCCAAGCGGCACAGATACGACGAGATAAACTCCTTAATCTACAACAACAAAACTAGTTGCGCTAACTAGAGAAGGAAATCCTCTAGCTAGAAGAATCAGAGCAGGGCAGGAATGTGGGCGTGTCGGACAATCCGTCGGGTCCCTACCCTCAAGAGAGGCGCACGATCAACGTTACTGCAGCACCTAGCGTAGCGCATACAAGGCGCACGCTAAAACTAAAAGATCTAATAGGGTACTAGGGTAAGAATATTTAGGAATATTAGGAGTTTATTTGCTTTTATAAAATGGCTTTTTGCTTGCTACCTAAGGAGCTAAAGAAGGACAAGAATAGGGTAATATAGTTAATGTAATACCTTAAAGGCGATCTAAAAGAGCTTTAGTACGCGCACTTTAAACGCAGCTTTAAATTATGCGAACAAATCCCTACTTAGGAGTACTATAAGCAGTACCTACTTAACCTACTTATAGATTCTGTAAACCGCAGCCTTAAAGCAGCTACAGCGCACAGCTAAGCTCTCTAGCGAAAAGACTAGACTGTTAGATCTTTTGCTATGTACCTAGAAGTCTTAGAGGACTAGTTAACCCCTTACACTAAGGTATAAAGGGTTTAATACTTATTTACAAAACTAAGACCTAAACTCTAGCGATTAATTACTAATTACTACTAAATTCTAGCGACCTGTAAAGACCTAATAGCGTTAGCCTCTATGCTTAAAAGGAATTTGCGAAAAATACCTGCTATATATAAATGTTGCTACTAAGTTGCATTCTAAGAGAAAAGAAAGCAAAGCTCTCTTACTTCCTAACTAAGCTAATAGAGTAGACTAAAAGATAAGTATATAATTACCTACTATAAATGCTAAAAGAAAGGTTACTACGTAAATAAGTGCTAAAGTAGCAATCTAAACTAGCTACCTACTAGTATTAACTATATAGAAAAAGGTTAAGCCTCTCTAAAATTTTAGGATTAGTAAAGCGTATACCTGTAGACATCTTACTAGGTATAAAGCGCATGTATTACGTAGACGTAGACACAGCTTTAGAACATAAGTTAGAGGTAATTCTAGATCTATAAGCTAATGTTAGTTTAATTAGTTAAAAAAGTGCTATAGAGATAGGTCTTACTCTCTTTAAAGAAGTTAAACTTTCTAAGCTAAAGTAGATTAGCTTACAACAACAGAATACATATGCTGTGTATACGCTAAACCTGCGCCTTACTAACAATAACAGTATAGAACGCTAGATTAACGCTACTGTATATAGGGTAGACAAAGAAGGTTATCTCTTATTATTAGGTAACCTATTCTTAAAACAAGAAGATATTACTATAGACTATAAACGCTAAACCTAGCGTTAGGAATACACTAAAGTATAAATATACTTAGTATTAACAAAAGAACTTCTTAAAAAAGTTAAGCGTATTAACTTAAATAGTTATCTACTAGAAACGCTTCTATTAAGTAGCGCAGAGTTAGAACTAAAAGCGCGCGTGTACTATATACACGCAGCGTAGAAGGTTCGCATTCTATATAAACTATTAGAATATATAGATGTCTTTAATAACTATAACGCAGAGATCCTACTACAATACAAAAGTTTAAACTATGTAATCTCTATTATAGAAGGTAAAGAGCTGCCTTATAGTCTGCTCTACACCCTCTTTTTACGTAAGCTTTAACTACTTTGTAAATATATTAAAGAAGCCCTATAGTAAGGTTAGATCTAATATAGTACTAGCCCTGTTAGAGCTCCTATTTTATTTATACTTAAGAAAGACAGTACTCTTCGCCTTTGCGTTAATTACTAGGGTCTTAATAATATTACTATTAAAGATTATTACCTACTCTTATTAATTAGAGAGACTATAAATTGCTTATTAAGCGTATAATACTATATAACCTTTAACTTAAAAGATACGTATTACTGTATTAGAATTAAGGCAGGAGATAAGTAGAAAACTGCTTTCTAAACGCAATATAGCTATTTTAAATACTTAGTAATGCTCTTTAGTTTTACTAATGCTTTAGCTAGCTTTTAGGCCTATATTAACAAAGCCTTAAGCGCCTATTTAGATTATATTTATATTGTGTACTTTAATAATATCTTTATATACTTGTATAATAAGGAAATTACAATACACTAGCGCGCTATACGCTCTGTACTTTAATTCTTAAGGGAAGCAGAGCTATATATTAACTTAAAAAAGTGTACCTTTGCATTAATAAAAGTACACTTCTTAGGGTTTATAGTTATAAAGCAGCATACGCGTAGACTCTACGCGTATTATAACTGTAGTTAAATAGCTAACCTTAACTAGTATTAAGGAACTACAATTATTCTTAAGCTTTGCTAACTTCTATTACTGCTTTATTGCGTACTACGCTGTAGTAACAGCCCCTCTTACTAATATCCTTAAGGGAAATTAAATATTCTACTAGAATGAGATTACTACAGAAGCCTTTAATGCGCTAAAAGACTGTTTTACATATACGCTTATCTTACGCTATTTTAATGCTGCACTCGCGATTCGCCTTAAGACAGATGCCTTTACGTTTGCTATTTCTAGCATACTGTCCTAGCTATTTAAGAACAACAAATAGCATCTAATTTTATTTATCTTACGCAAGCTATAAAGCGCAGAACTAAACTATAAGGTTTATAATCTTAAGTTACTAGCAATTGTATATTATTTTAAATAATAGAGATATTACCTAGAGAGCGCGTAATAAACTATTTAGGTATTAACGGATTATAACAACCTGCGCTTAATACGCTTAGTGCAGAAGCTTAACCTACGCTAAGCACGTTAGGCGCTTTATCTAAGTGCTTTTAATTTTAAGATTAAGCACTGCCTAGGTTACTTAAACCTAGTAGACAGCCCCTTAAGAAGAGTAGATTATAAGTAAGAGAATACCTTACTAACTTAATTGTTGCCTACGTTGCAGAACAAACTTCTAGCAAAGGTAGAGTAGAGCAGAGCAAGAAGATCTACACCTAAGCTTAGCTTAGTAGGCGCGTGTAAGACGCACGTAGCTAATGTATGTAGTGCTGTAAAGGTCTCTACTACTAGCGCTATAAAGTGCACACTATACGTGCTACGCTTACTAGCTAGGGTACTAGTTAGTAGCGAACCTGCACTAGCTAGGTTAGAAATGTTATTAGAAGTCCTGCTCTAACTCTAGCAAAGGGACGCCTTTGCACAGGAGAGAAGCGTAAGTTCTAATTAACTAGCACGCACTTAAGCTCGCAGAGATGCGCTAGTGTAGCGCATTAATAAGAATTAAGTCCTAAGATACAATAGCAGAATATACGTTCCAGAGGAACCAGCTATCAAGCAAGAGATTTTGTCCTAGAACTATAACACACTTATAGCAGGCTATTTTAGCGCACGTAGGACGCTTAAGCTAATTAGCAGGCTATACTATTAGCTAATGCTAAGCCAAGACGTTTAGGATTACGTACAGACTTGTGTAATATACTAAAAGAGCAAAGCTCTAAGGCACAGTAAGTATAGCAAGCTAGCACTGCTGCTAATTCTAGAGGATATCTTTAAAGAAGTGTTACTTAATTTTATTACTAAATTACTGCCAGCAAAGGACAACTTAGGTTGCGTCTTTAATATAGTACTAGTAATAGTTAATTGCTTTTTAAAAATAGTAATCTATATACCTACTTTAAAGACATAGGACGCGAAGCAATTCGCTAAATCTTACTTTTATTATGTTATCCTGCGGTACAGTATTCAAAAAGGTATTATATTAGACTAAGGGTTAATCTTTACTTCTGCTTTCTAGATAGAGATTTGCTACTAACTATAGGTAAAGCGTAGGCTTAGCACTGCTTTCTATCTATAAACAGACAGGCAAACAGAACGCTAGAATTAGACTATAGAGCAATACCTTAGAATGTTTACTACTAATATATAAGACAACTAGGTTCTATTGTTGTCTACCGCTTAGTTTGCCTATAACAACTTAGTTTACGAATCTACAAGGTTAACACTATTCTACGCGGTGTACAGCAAACACTTATTACTCTCTATGCCGCCTGAGGACAGCCGGCTAGAGGGGGAAGTGCTAGACGCTGTTAACAGAGTGCAGCGTATGCATAACGCACGCGCGTTAGCTAAGGAACAGCTACGCATAGCGCAAGAGTACTAAAGTCGCTACTATAATAAGAAACATAAACCTAAAGTTTTCTACTAAGGAGACCTAGTGCTCTTAAGCACAAAACATATTAACATACTTTAACAACTAAACAAGAAGTTATCTAGCAAGTTTATAGGACCTTTTTAGATATAAGATATAGTTAGAGCGCAGGCTTACCGCCTGCAACTACTACCTAGCTATTGCATTTACAACGTATTCTACGTGTCTCTTCTAGAACGATAGAAGCCTAGAAAAGATTATAAAGATAACACTTAGCTACCTAAAATTACTCTAGAAGGCAATAAGGTTTAGGAAGTTAAAAAGATCTTTAGAAAAAGAATAAGAAGAGGCTAATTACAATATTAGCTGCGCTAGAAAGGCTATAATAAATCCTAGGATACCTAGACTCTAGCTTTAGATTTTGAAAACATAGAAGATTTAATTTAAGAGTTTAATCAAAGCGCACAGTATAAGAAGCAAAGAAGAAGAGTAGGAGGATCTTGTTCGTAGCGCATAAGGGGCGTAATCTCTATATAAGGAAGTTAGGGTATCTATGCATATAAAAACTAAAAAAAAATAGAAAACTATAAAATCACTTACTATCACTACTATCACTACTATCACCGCCCTCACCCCCTCTAGCAGCGGTATTCTTATTACCTAAGCTAGCTGCGCTGCTAACCTGCGACTTACTATTGCTAAAACTGCTCTTATTATTAGAATTGTTACTAGAACTATTATTACTATTATTTTTACTACCTATACTACTCTAGAAGATTAGAAGTTAGCTAAAATAAAGCATAGAAAAAGAGAACTAAGGAATAAAGCGCATACCTAGAGCGCTATATGCTTAACGACCTGCTCTAAAGCGCTAGCGATCCTGCGCTGCTTAACTAAGATTAAGCTTAGGAAATCCGTACTAGTCTTAGAAACCTAGGTAGGAACCCCTACAGGCGTGCCTGTATAGGCAGCGGTACAGCGGTAGGTCGCGAGCTTGAGGTTGAACTAACGCTAGCAACGCGTAAGCTTAACGCTAGTACCTAGCACAGCAGCATTAATTCTAGGATTCTCTAATTTTAACACAGCAATGTTATACCTAGACCTAAGGCGATATAGCTAGTTAAGCTTCCTAACTATATCCTTAAGAACCTATAGAATATTAGCAAGAATCTAAAAAATTAAAATAACTAAGAAAAAATTACTAAGTAGCAATTACTACAGTTTTCTTTAACGCAATGCTTATAACGCTTATACTTAGGCTTCTTGTAAAGCTTTTTGCCCTTTGCTACACCTTATACGTAGCGTAGGCAAGTTAGCGTAATAAGCGCGTAGGCTACGCTCTTGTTATAATCGCTCTACGCGTAAGGCTTAGCCTTCTTAAGAACAGTTTTTAAAATATACTTAGGAAGAGGATAGTAGACTATCTTAAAGTGCAAGTAGTGTGCGACAAATATGCGTGTTATAGGTATGTGTTAGGTAATGCGAGGGTGTTAAGCGTGTAAGGGACATAAAAACGACAATATATATTATAATAACTACTGTTTGCTATTACTACAAGCAAGCGAAAAATTTTCCGCCTTTACCTTAATAATATAAAAAGTTTTTATTACAATAAGGTAACAGTATTACAATAAAGCAACAGTCCTTACAACTCTTTCTGTCGCATCTTCTTACTAAAGGGTAAGTTTAGAGCATTATACGAGCTACATAAGCGCAATGCAGAGAAGCCGCAAGCGCAATAGATCTAGGGCGCATAGTAGAGGACACTCTTTTCCTACTCCTAAAATAACAGGAGAGGTTTTTATTAAGGCTACTGCTGTTAAAGACGCTAGACTAGAGAGGGAGGCTCTATAATAAGAACTTAAGACACACGTCCCTTAAAAGAACAAAGTACGCGCTAAAGGTGCTTATAAGGCGCGCCTCGCTCTCTAGAGCAAGGAAAGGATTATTCTCTTTATAACCTACACCTGTAGTCTAAATATACAAGCTATCTCCTACTATCCTTAGTAACGTGAAGCAAGCACTATTGCCTACAGTTACGCCTCACAGGCTTAACCTTTTACTATATAGTTAATACTAATAGTTAGCTAGTTTAGATTACTACTTTAGCACCTATTTGCGTAGTAACCTTTCTTTTAGTATTAATAGTAAGTAATTATATACTTATCTTTTAGTCTACTCTATTAGCTTAGCTAAAGAACAGAAGAGCTTTACTTTTATTTCTCTTAGAATAAACTTAGAAAGAATATTTATATGTAGTAAGTGTTTTTTATAAATTTCTTTTAAGCGTAGAAGCTAACGCTATAAAGTCTTTATAGGTTGCTAGAATTTAGTAGTTATTAGTAATTAACTACTAAAGTTTAGGTCTTAGTTTTATAAATAAGTATTGAACTTTTTATACTTTAGTATAAGAAGTTAACTAATTTTCTAAGACTTCTAAGTACGTAGCAAAAGATCTAATAGTCTAGTCTTTTTACTAGAGAGCTTAGCTATGCACTATAGCTACTTTAAGGCTATAGTTAATAAAATCTATAAGTAGGTTAAGTAGGTACTACTTATAGTACTTTTAAGTAGGGATTTGTTTATATACTTTAGAGCTACGTTTAAAGTATATATGTTAAAGCTCTTTTAGATCGCCTTTAAGGTATTATATTAACTATATTACTTTATCACTATTTTCTTTTAGCTTGTTAAGTAGTAAGGAAAAAGCTATTTTATAAAAATAAATAAACCCCTAATATTTATAAATGTTTTTACTTTAGTACCTTATTAGATGATTTAGTTTTAGCGTGCGCCTTATATACGCTACGCTAGATACTATAGTATTATTAGTTGTGCGCCTCTCTTATAATTAAAGACCTAACAGATTATCTAATACGCTTATTTTACTATCTTACTCTAATACTTCTAGCTAGAGAAATTTTTTTTTAATTAGCGCAACTAGTTTTGTTATTATAGATTTAGAAGTTTATCTTATTATATTTATACTAATTAGATGCGCTTCTTAATTAATAGAGTTACGCTTTACTTATAAGGTATAGGCTTAGCGCTTGAGGTACGTAATAGAAGAACTTAGTCTAAATCTCTGCCCTAAGAGTAGGCATATTGCCTTAATTAAGTAGAAAGAGCTATCTCCTAACTATTAGCTAAAAACAAATAATTATTATATAAAGACGTAACTATAGGCAATAGTGCTTGCTTTACATTACTAAGGAAAGTAGGAGATAGCTTGTATATTTAGACTATAGGTATAGGTTGAAAAGAGAATAATTCTTACGTCTCTCTATAGAGCAGGGCGCGCCTTATAAGTAGGCAAAGCGCGCATTCTGCTTATCTACACAGCCTGTGCTTTAGGTCCTTGTTACAATCTTAAAATATAAAACTATATTATGATAGTTTCCTTTTTCGCTTTTGTTCTTAAAAAGCCTCAATATTTATGAGTATACTACTATTCTACTATTATTTTGTTATTTTACCGATGTTGACTATTATACTCTTTACTTATAATTTGTAATGTACTAATACTAGATTGTAGTTTTATAACCTAAAGTATATATAATATCTTAGTATTATACTTAGAATTAAAGTCTTTATACTAAAGAGTAGTACTTTTGAAATATATTTTGAAATAAAGTATTATTTACTTAAGCTAACAAGAATAAAAACATAATATAAGTAACTGCTTAGATAGTTGGAATTCTATGATAAACAGCGTCTTATATATATTACATTCATTAACGGTTTCATTATCATTATTATTGTTATCGTTGTTATCACTATAATTGTTATTATTGTTATTCATTATTATTATGATTATTGTTGATATTATTATCATAATTATTCTTATTATTATTATTATAATCAATGTTATTATTATTATTATAATCAATGTTATTATTATTATTATAATCAATGTTATTATTATTATTATAATCAATGTTATTATTATTATTATAATTATTGTTGTTTTTATTATTGTTATTATTGTTATTGTTTTTATTATTATTATTATTATTGCTATTTGTATCTTTGTTATTGTTAAGGAGCTGACAGCTACAGCTTGATTACTGCTAATTTATTTATATAGAGATAGTAATGATACTAAGCGTAGCGCTTAGAGCTTAAGCCTTTTATATAATACTATTAGACTTGCGTACAATACTGTAATCCTTTATTACTAATACATCTATGTCAACATTATAAGTACTGCCTATCTCTTTCTACTACGTACTATATTTTGCCTTAAAGTATATTATTATCTCTAATATACTTAGATAGATAACAGCTTAATAATAATTATTCTTGGTAGTACTTCTATTTTTCTGTCTCTATCTTTATATTATCTACTTGTTAGTTATATATAACCTACTTGTATAAGCTATATTCAAAGGTTTTTCAACTTTATAGATATTTATCAAATACGTTAATCTAATTATGTTATTTGGGAAAAGAATAAAGATAAAGATAAAACTAATAATAAAAATAACTTTTGCTAGCAGACTAGCTATATTTAAGAGTAACAAAAGAAGTAGGCAATAACTTATATTTCTTTCAACAGCTTTAGCTAGCAAAGATAAAGAAAGACTGTTATAAGCTAAAAGGCTAAGTAAAATTACTAGTAGTAAGTTTCTTGTAAGTCTAGACTATAGTAAATATAAATCTATGACGTTATTTTGGTATTCTAGACTTTGAAGTATAAAGTACTAGTGAAGAGTTATTACTATATTAAAGATAGTACTAGAGTAGAAATTACTACGAGTAGTAGCTATTTTAAAATAGGAGACTTATATGTAATACTTAATAAGTAAAGGGATAATTATAGATATAATTGCAGATTGATTTTAAATATAATAGTAATATCTAATACTAATAAGTCTTGAGAGTATAAGTATTTTAAAAACTTTTAAGCGTTTTGTTATATAGTCTTATGTTATAGAGTTTTGTAGGCTCTATCTAAATACTATAGTATATTTCTCTAACATAACTTAGTAATAATAATATTACAATGCTATAGTCTGATAGGCTCTCTTTATCTTAGTTTAATAAACTTACTAGAATTCACTTGAAGGTTTTTATAGTTTTCCTCTAAACAGCTAAAATTATAATTAGTAATAGATTTAAGAATCTCAAATCTCTACTAAAGTATTTGAATATATAAATATTAATAGTCTTTGAATTTACTTAAATTCTACAGTATTAGCCTAGGTAGAATAGATAGCTAAACATACGTAATATAACTATCTTTAATACTATTTTAAGAGATTTCGATGCTTATATAACATTATAAGTAATAACGTGCTATACTAGTAAGCTAGCTATACTAGTAAGCTAGCTGCCCTACTAAACTTCATCTAACTCTCTGCACTTCTACTACAATACTGCGATAGCAACGCTCTATACACACTTCTTGTAAAGGCAAGATAATTCTTACTATAGTAATTTATTATAATAATCTAAAATCATTAGTGCCTGTACTTACAGCAGCGTATAACGTGCTAAAATTAACTCTCTTAACGTGCCTCTACAGTATCTAGCTATAATTAGAGATTTAATCTACTAGGCGTAATCTATTAGCTATTAAAAAGCAGTCTCTCGTGTAGTAGATTCTCGACCTTAATTAATAAGGATTTCTGCCCTATATTATCAACGTGCAATAGATAGCAGACGCTAGATATACAGTGTGCTAGACTAGGATATCTATAAACTTAATAAGACTAGCTTTGCTATAAGCGTTGCTACAACGTTAAAAGTTAGAACTAGCTCTAATAGAGTTAGAAGAGTAGTTATTATATAGCTAGGCAATCGCGAGTAGGTAACGGCAATAGAGTGTATTAATACGTCTGGCTAGTATCTACTACTATTTGTAATTCTGTCTAGCAAGGTCTATCAGGCTAGCTAGTATAATAGGCTTCTACTAGACTAGATTACTAGCGTTTTTAATAATAGCTAGATGATAGATAAGCTTAGTTTTAAGTAGGTAAAGCACTTTAATTAGTATGCAGCGTTTTATATAGCTAGAATCTATTATCTTCTTATTCTTAATAGCTATAGTAGCTACGCTACGCTGAAGTCTAACTAGTATTGCGTAGAGAATAAGATTCTTACCCTCTATATACTACCTTGTTGTTACAAGCAACAAAAGGGATCCTCTCTTTACAAAGAAATTAGGACTAGGCGTCTTTTAACAAGCGCTAATAACAAAGGACAACTAGTGCGGGGCACAAATAGGGTTACGTAATATGCTATTACGCTAAGATAAGGCTATTAGTAATAGCAGGCCTAGTAAGTAAAGGCAGCTATTAGAGGTAGAGACGACTATTAGCGATAGCAGGTTAAACCTGTAATAGCTAGAACAGATTGCAATAGAAATAAAGGATAGATAGATTTTATTATTACACTTATTGTAGTTAACTTAAATAGTTTATCTCTTACATAGATTGTTGACTAGTTAGTCTATTATTTATAGAATTAGTATTGTTTATTCTTTAGTTATAACAACAACTCTTTTCTACTTAATTATTCTATACAATACCTTACGGACTACTGCTTTAGTCTACTTCGCCTTGGTACAGACTAAGCCTAGAGAAGTATAGCGTAACCCTGTGTAATATTGTGTGTTATTACTAGTACGTTTTTTATATTTATACTTAAGCTCTAGAAAGCTTTTGAACCTAATTCACTTTTATTAGCTATTATTATAGGTATTTAGAGAAGAACTTTAAAAGACTTCTTAGTAACTTTAAGTACAAATATTTAAGCTTAAATAAGTAAAAGCTTATCAATCTATAAGGTTATATTATTATTGTTACTAAGCTATATTAGAAAGGTAATATATGGTATATATATAGTGCCTACAGAACTTTATTATAGAGAACTTACTAAGTAAGCTCTGTAGAGTATATACTATGTCTATACTCTTAGAATAATTATTAGATACTATTAAAATATCTATAACTATGCTTTTATATATAGTAACAGCTATATCTATATAGTTTTATACTAAGGTTAAGTTATTTAGATTAGCTAATGCTTATAGTAATTTCTACTCTAATACTTATTTATAACAGAGTAATATAGCTTAATAAGTCCTTTAGAAGAAAGATAATAAAATGGTAGAAAGATACGTAGAACTTATAGTAGCTTCAATCTAGCTTTAAACAGAACTTAATACTAGGAATCCTTTTTAGAATTAGCACCTATAAGCTTATTATAGCTATTACTACTAGTCAAAGCTATTAAGCAAAAATTAACATTATTACCTTAAAATTAGTAAAACTATAATACCTTATAAAAGACGATTTATTACTTTTATACAAAGAAGTTTAAAGCTAACACTTTAGAATTGTGTAGAATCAAGATTGTAAAAACGCCTGAGTAGCAAAAAATATTAGTTTATTGTTTCAATCTTTCTTCCTTTGGATTTAGAACAGATGGATAGTTTTCTATTATAACTTTCAAATCAAGCTACTTAAGTAAAATACTTTGCATTACTATTACCTATACTTTTATACTTTTTTTTTTTTTTTTAAATAAGCTTATCTTATTATTTACCTAGTTATAAGCGTGTATATATACTAAGAAAGTAGAAAAGATATAAGTAGGTTAGATATAGCTAATAAATAGCTAGTAAAAAATATTAATAGAACAATAGAAATACAATCAGAGAATAGTATACCTTTAACATAGTTATTTTAAGTACATTAGAGATAAGGATAGAATAGCTAATACTTATTATGCTTTTAATAAAGTTATATTAGGAATTAAGTTATACTTGAATTTATTTAAACCTAGTAGTATAATATAACAAGCTAAAGGCCTAACGCTAAGCGCTATACTTAGGGTTGTAATTATTATTACATCTAAAATATAATCAGTAATAATTAAGCTATGATAAGCTAATATAAGATAGTTCTCGTATTATTATTTTTTGTTTATTGTATAGAAGTTTGTACTCTTATAAGTATACTACTATTCTTTTATAATTGTATACTTTTAGCTACATTAATTGCTTTACTCTATATATATAATAAAAAATTAGTAAGCACTGTAAAGTAGTTTTCTTCTCTTTGTTTATTGAGATATAGTTATAGCAATCTAAACTCAACCTGTATATTATGTCTTTTAAATCTATAAGTAGTGTAAGTATTATTTTTATTGTTCTTATTTAGTATGTATAGGCGTCTACTTTTAGAATTATACTGCTATTATGTTATAAAGCTATAACAGTAGATAAATTAGTACTTTATCCTATGCTTATAATCTATAAGAGATAAATACTCTTAAGTAAATCCTTTAGTTAAATATAGTTAAAGCAATTGAAACTAGAGCTTTATATCACATATGTAGGATTGCAGTACTAAATCAAATATAGTACATAGTTGAAGTCTCTTCTAAGCTTTAAAGAGTAAGTTAAATACTACATTAATTACTTATAAGTAAAGCTACTTTACTATTCTAGGATTTTTTCTTCCCTAGGTATACTCTTACTTATGCTTTTATTATTACTTATACTTCTGTAAGTATCCTCCTATTAAATTATTTAAATATATTAGCTAGCTAGTTACCTACAGTTCTATAACTTAATAAAGCTTTACAGATACAAGTAAGTTAGAGAGAAATAATAGGTAGTAGAATAGAGATCGGAGAATAGGAGTAGTATTAAGGACTAGTATAGTTAGGTAATCTACTACATAGATAGATCAAGCTAATCAATACCTATAACATTAATATATATATATTAGTAATAAGGTAATATTGTGTTGTACGTGGTTCTAATAGTATAATGTAGAAGGCCCAAGCACTAAGCGCTAAGCTTAGCACTATTATTACTCTTATACGAAGAAACTAGTAGTAACAAAGCTTTAATAGATTATAGTATTATTAAGCAGATTAGTTATAATTTTATAGTCTAATCATAGATAAGTACTAATAAGTATAAAGAAGTTAACGTAAGTAGAATTAGGACTATAGTATATTAGTTTCTAAAAATACGTAAACACTAACTTAAATATTCTGTTCTTAATCTCTTTACTTCTATATCTTATTCTTATACTTATAGCGAGTGATAACATATAGCTATATCACATGTATTAACTATATAGTAATGTAGACTAACAGTCTTCTCAATAAAAAGAACAATATTAGCAGCTATAATAATAACAATAAGAGTAAATACTATTAATATAATAGATATGCTAATAAGTTGACAAAGATACAACGCTATTAAGTTTTACTAGATTTTATTATAGTATAAGTATGTTCCTGAACACTTACTTAGCTTTACTATATATAGCCATATCTATACTTGTTCAAAAGTTATATTGAACGTAGCTGAAGCAATAAATTAAATAGAGTTTTAGAGGGCTACTAAAGAGCTTTAGATCGTAAATCTAAAGCTTCAGTCGAAAAGATAGGCATAGTAAATAGCAATTAACAAAGGCTACCTTAAGAGTAACTTTTACAACTAGGTCTAAGCCTATATATAATTATAATATCTATCTAGATTGAAACTCAACAGGCTTTAAAGTAAGCCTAGTAAGTTATTATTCTTTTTAAAAGCTTTTTGTATCAGGACTATACTTATAATAGCTAGAGTAGATATAAGCTTAGTAGATAAGTCCTTTACTCTTATTTACAACGAATTAGTATAATAGTTATACAAAAATATAAAGTAGGTGGCGGATAGACTAATAATTAAAGTAAGTACTCTAAGACCGTCTTTACTAGTAAATATAATAGCATTATACATTTTAACTAAAATGGTATCTATGTTTACTAATATACTAAGAGAATAGTAGTTATATTTACATTATAAATAGTAATAAAGGAGTTGATGAAAGAAGTAGCTACATATAAAACTTATAATATAGTTATACAGAAACTTAGACGCGTACTTTATATAATTACTGTCTATAACAAGAATACTACTTAGCTAAATACGCTTAAAGATACTTAGTAGTTCTACGAATTATAGAATCATCGGCTTATACATACATAATAAAGCAATTACTATAATATATATAGGATTACTACTTATACTGTTAGTTACAAGGCATTATATTCTATTTTGTTTCTATAAAGCGTCTGAAGGCTTCTACTTCTCTAAGCATACTACTACATTGTTATAATCCTGTTATTTTAGCGGTATTAAGTATTTAACTTATCACCTATAGTTCGTAATAAGCTAATCCGAGAAAGTAGTTCTTGTTTTTACGCTAGGGTTTTACAGCAATTTAGTCTAAAGCTTTGTATGATATCTTTTAAATCTTAGATCTAGATTATATTCTAAGTTAATAGCGAGTTTTGATTATACGTAATTTAATACCTATAATATTACTTTTAATATTATATAGGTGAAGAAACTTGAACAAAAAATACTAAGTTTAGCTATATTATATATATTTAGCTACTTATCTTACCTAGCCTAGAATTATAGAATATAGGTAGATTTAGAAGCTAATAACTTTTACGCATTCCTATAGTTTAGTAGAAAGTTAACGATCTTTAAATAATTATTATTTGTGACAGAACGCGCACAGCGAAGAGGGCTTTGATGCTTAGTACCCTGTAATCACTAAACTAGAAGAGAGCATACTAGCAGTGCGCTTTATACAAAAAGCAATGCTCTTTAGAGGTTTGCTTTGATTAATAATTTATCTCCTTGTTATTCCTATGCTTTAAAACGCTACAGTATTTAAATTATAGCTATCTAGAAGGAGATTAAAAGAGAAGACTTTTAAGTAACTCTAAATAAAGCTAATAAATGTTAAAAAATAAGCTTACTACACTATAGCGTTGCTATATTTTCTATACTGCTAACTTAAATTAAGTAAATAGATTATTGAAGCTAAAGAGAGAGCTAATAAATCTTTATAAGATACCTAGGCATTAAATTTCAAGATTAGACTCTTCAGCGTATATAACATATCTATATTTCTTGAACTCCTACTAGGCATTGGTGATAAATCCTTGATTATATCTTTATTTATAATAATCTTTATAGTTTGAAACTATTACACTTGAGTCTACGTTCCTAGGATAGCAATTACTTATAGTAATCTCTACTCTAATACTATTTTTAATCTAGTAATAATACTATACTAGTGATTTATATACATAGGAGTCTAAAATACTAAAGAAAGACTTTTTATCTTTTTTACTTTATTTGATATTTATAAAAAGACTTAACACTAATAATAATATTAAAACCTTCAACTTCTAAGTTTATCTGTATATTACTACTAGCTAAAGCTATTTAAAAAGGACGTAAATCATTATATACCACGTAGTAGAGATGTAGTTATTTAAACTAATAGTTAATATAGTTCTACAAAATAAAGCTAAGAACTAATTACTTACAGCTATAAAAGAAAGAATATCTTAAGAACGCCTATATAGCTAAGAAAAATGCTTGTAGTTTTAGTTTTTTGTTGTATTCTTAGAATTAAGTTAAATCTTCCCTTGATTACTCTTAAATAAAGCTGCTGTAGTATTGTAGGTCTATTCTATATCTATATCTATTCTTGTTTTTATTCTTCTTTTAGATTAAATAATTAAATTAACTAATTACGCGTACGTATAAAGGATAAGCAAGCATTAGAGATAGCTTGTATAAGTAAATTAGATATAATCAATAAGTAGATAGTAGAAATATAGTAATAAAAGAATAGAAGTAGTATTAGAGATTAGCATAATTAAGCTGTTGAAAAACTAAGCGTGTTAGATTGAAGGGATAGCGAGAACGTATAATATAAATGTTAATATATTGGTAATAAAGTAGTGTCGTTTTATACGCATCTCTATTAGTATAATACAAAAGATCTAAGCTCTAAGCGCTACACTTAGCATTATTGTTATTCTTATACTTGCAAAGAAATTAGTCGTAACAGAGCTGTAATAGAAATCCTGCTGTAAACGAGTAAAGTATTAGTGTCTTAGCATAAGTAAAAGGAGTCATTCTTGTACGCTAAACTTACGCTTAGCTAATTTATGTTTGAAAATTGTATAACATCGTAAAACTACGTTATAATATAATTATACGTAGTATAGAATTATTATAGGCTCTGTCTCGATTTACTAAAAAGAATAAGTAATAGCTATATATATAAACATAATTAGATCTATGTATATATAGATGTAAGTATATATAGAATAATATTATCTCGCTTTAGTAGCCTTACGAAGAAGGTATATTCTACACTTTAGGAAAGACTTCTTATTAGCTCTTAGATATTAAAATCTCTCAAGCTGTTATTTAACGTACTATTAATAGTTTCTGAGTATAATTAGAAGATAGAAGCCTTGTTACTCTTATTTAATAAGCTTTTTTAGATGTTAGATAAGGTTATTTAAAATAAATTAATCGCCTTCGAAGTTCTCTTTCTAGATAAGTATAAGCTTAACATATTGGAGATTAAGTTCTATTCTAAAGGCTATATTATAAGCTCTAAAATACGTTGTATTTCTAGTTCCTTAATATATCCACATTCCAAATTAATAGCATAAGTAAAATAAATACTAAGAAGGTATAGTGGATAATTTAGTAATTTGAGTTCGATCCTAATATAGGGAGTTCAGCCTAATAAAATATATTAGCTTGTATTACAGGTACTAATCTATCTGTATCTATCATATACTAGTAACTTCGAATGTAATATTTATACTGTAATCAAAGTATATTATACAAAGCTAGACTTCGAACTACTATAGCTAATGTAACTATAATAGAAAAAAGAACCTAATCGTATCATTATATTATATGTTCTACTTATATAGTGGATATCTTATTATAGATAGTCTTAAGAGATTATGATAGAATAGTAGTATATTTATTTAAGTAGAAGCCTCTAGACACTAAATCGAAGAAAAATATATCTACAAAAAAAGACCTTGCACTAATCAACTGTAGATTCAGAGCATCGCCTTAGCCTAATAGTGTTTGACATTATTTATCTAAGAGAGTAATACAATTTAGCTATTATAAACTTCTTAACAAAGCTCTAATACTTTACAGCTTTCTATTTGTTTGAATTATAGTTAGCGAAAAAGAAAAATTTATAATATTAAGTTAGGTTTAACAACTTAATTGTTAAACTAAAATAAAGTCCCTGTGTATTACTAGATAAACTGATTGTTGTGTTTTTACTATAATAAAAGAAAGTTATATATATAAACGAATATATCTAATAGTACTTAGTAGTTATGTATCCTCAGCTACTCTTCTTTTGTATTTAGTCTTGCTATAACTATAGCGTATCTCTAAAGAAATAGCAAGTTGTATTGAAACTACTATGTAATACTTTATTACAGCTTTATAACTACTGATCTCTTCAAAATCTTTAAGAATAACAACAGCGCTAAACTCAGCGCTTAGTGCTTAGAGGTTAGGCCTTTTTTATGTAAATATTATAATTACGTAGAATACTAGGCTACTTTATTAACAAGAAATCTAAATTAGTATTATAACTACTAGCGATTTTGTCTTTCTAGCTAATACATTTAGAAAAATAACAGCTTAACTATACTTCTCTTTGATACTGCTTCTATCTTTCTATCTCTGTTCTTTTGCTATTAACTATTAAGTTATATTAGACATACTTATAAAAGCTATCTCTAAATCGTTTTATATTTCTACATCCGTAGAAATATCTACCTAATTTCAGTCACTTAAGAAAAGAATAAAATAAGAAACATCTATTATAGTAAAGCTTTTACTTTAAGCAATTAAGAATATAGCTAGCTTACTTGTATCTATTTTTTCCAAACTCAAGGACCTTACTATTAGTTTTAGCTATATAAGCGTCTATAAAATACACTATTCTCTATAGCTATAATTCAATATCTCTTAACTTTCCTTTCTAGAAAACTTAAAAAATATTTCCTATAAAATATAATATTCCGCTGTCTATCTAATTTATAAAGTATAGTCTAGAGTAAATAGTAACTAAGCTAGCAGTATATAATACTTATAGTAATTTCTAGTAGCGCGTCTCTATAAAGCTTAAGAATAAAGCTAATATTAGTTTAAAAAATAACCTAGAATCTATTTTTATAAGCTAGTAGTAGAAGTATGATTTATAGTACTATGTTATAGATTACGTCTTTATAGAATCTACTATAGACTATAGTAATCCTACATAAGTTAATAAAAGAGTAAGTATAATACATAGCTATACATATTTCTATAGACATGTTTTTCGGACGCATTTATAGATATTATTATAATATTTCAGACTAATAGTATTAAATAGATAGACAAGTTATACATATCTAATAGTCTACTTATTAAATATTCTATTATAATATCTTTTAGGCTCTTTCTCTATGTGCTATAATCTTTCTCTCTGATATAACTTAATAATATTAATAGTATAACTCTTTAGTCTATTTATCTCTTAATTTTTACTATATGTATATATCTAGTATAGACTTATTATACTCTAGTTAGATTATGTACTGCTTACCTCTATATAGCTAATATAATAACAAATAACTAAAGATTAATCAGGCTCTATACTACTTGGATGTCAAAACATAGATAATTTTAAATTTACTTAGTTCTAAAGTTTTTGCTAAAGTATATACAGGCAACTAAATATACGTAGTTAAAGTAAGTTAAGTGTTACAAAGTAACAAAGAATGTTTCTCCTCCTATACAGGTCGCATAAAGAGAGACTATTAGGCAGACATAATAGAAGAATGTAGATCTAAGGCGGAGCCTAAATTACGTAATAGAGATAGTATCCTGCTAAGACCTAGCCTCTAGAAGGCTAGTAGAGATTAGGAAGCTACAGCCCTCCTGTACCTCTCTCTTAGAAAGGAGGACAGAGAGAACAAGTATAGATTATAATAAGTATAAAAGATAAATAGATTTTATTATTACACTTATTATAGTTAGCTTAAATAGTTCATCTCTTGCATAGATTATTTACTAGTTATTCTATTATTAAAATTAGTATTGTTTATCCTTTAGTTATAATGATGACTCTCTCCTACCTAATTATTCTATATCATACTTTATAGACTACTGCTTTAGTCTACCTCGCCTTAGTACAGACTAAGCCTAGAGAAGTATAGCTAAACCCTATATAACACTTTAACTAAGTTAGATATTAGTAGACGTTTAACTAACAGGACCGCCTAATTAAGATTTATAATAGCAGCTACAGAAAATACTTAGAATAACATAGCTTAGAGTTAGAGACCCTCTACGCTAGTTTACTCTATACTAGAGAACAAGGAGATGCTTAAGGCATCTAACGCTAAGTTAGAAGAAGACTGCAATATTAGGGAACTTAGAAATCTTAGGCGTATAGCTACTACACAGGCTTAGTAATTAGCTAGAATACAGGATATAATTAATCCGCTCGCGAGTTAGCTAATAGCAACCCCTAATAAACAACCTGTTGCTACTAGAAAACTAAAGATAGCGTTACCTAAGAAATGTAGAGTAGAAAGAGATAAACTATAAGTCTTTTTTACTAATCTAGACGTATACTATAAGTATAATAAAGTACCTAATAATAAAAAAAAAGATTTAATAGTAAGCACGTTTATAAAGAATAAGGCCTCTAACTAGATATAACCTTACGTAGATAATTATCTATTAGATATAGATTATTAGAGAACTAAGGCAGAAACCTATACTTTATTCGCAAGCTAGATAGAGTTTAAAAAGAAAATAGAACGCATCTTTAAAAAGGTAGATGCTAAGAACTAAGCTAAAAAAAAAGATTACTTGCTTAAGGTAAAGTACATTAGTATCTATATATATAGCAGAATTTAAGCAACTATAAGCATATATTAACTAAGACAACGTAGTACTTTAAAATGTATTTAAAGCAGGCCTAAAAGAAAATATTAAAGAAAGACTTATATACTAGAATAAGTCTAAGTTACTACACGCTCTTACTAAGCTAGCTATACGTATTAATAATAAGCTTTAGGAAAGAAATAACTAAAAGAAGTACTTCTAACTTAATCTAGCTAATATAAAGAAATAGCGTAGTAAGTACAATAAAGATAGAGACACTATTATAACTAGTAAAGTATAAGATAAACCTAAAAATAAGAAAACTTAAAGATAGAGATAGAACAGTCTCTCTAAAGAAGAACGCTAAAGGCGTTATAATAATAAAGCCTGCCTAAAGTATAGTAAATTAGGATACTTTGCGCGTAACTACAGCAAGAACAGAACAACTAAATAAGCAGCTATTAGGATTAGAATAGTCTAACTAGGCGAGCTATTCTAGACTTAGATAGAGTTAAATAATAACCTAAGCAATTTAGACCTATATAAAGAGGCCTGCTTAGTTGACAAATAGGCATTTGCAATTATTCTATAAATAAAAAAAGATAATAAAGTCTTAGCTAAAAATAAGCCCTAGACTATAGACTACAAAGTTAAGAGCAAAGACGTTTTAGAACGTTTAGCTAACTAGTAGTATTAGATATATAAGGACGCTGCATATTACGCTAATAACTATAAGATTTAAAGTTAAATCATAATTACTAGTAAGAACGCTAGAGCTATTAGGTACTAAGTAGTAACCTAACAACCCTACTTTAAAGACTTAAGAAATATTTAAAGAAGAGGAAGACATAGAAGAATATAAAAAACTATATTAGTATAATTATAAGATTAATTAAATATTCTATATAGAAAACAAGGAAAAATATAAAATAGACTAAGACTAGTGCTGTTACCTAAACCTATAGCAAGATAAGCGCCTAGTAAAAGAATATTATATCTATAACCTAGAACTTACAGATTCTTACTACAAACTCCTGTAGACCTAATACAAGAATAGGTACACGTACTATAGAGAATAACTAGACAAGGTATAATAAGTAAATAACTACTACTACTACATAATATTGTTGTTACAAGACGCTACGAGCACGTAGTTTAAGAGCTTACTAGAAGTGTTAACTATAGCTACGTACGATATCTAGTGTAATACAAGACGTTGCGTAAGGAAACAGAACTAGCATATACAGGCAGTAAGAAGTTATTAATAAGGGGGCTGTGCGCGTAGCGCTTAGCCCAGCTAGCTAATTAGCAGAATCTAGGTGCTTAGCGGAGCACCTAGATTCTGTAGCGCGTTTAGTGTTAAGGGAACTACAGTAGTTACTATAACAATTGTTAAATATCTATAAAGTCGCAGATTACCTAATTTATAAGGCTAAGAAGGCTTAACTAAGGAAAAAAATTACTAAAGAGGAAATACCTTACTAGAACATTTATTAAAGCTTCTATTATAATAATAGGTATTTAATACACTATAGCTTAAAAAATAACATGAGCTATTTCCTTAAGTATAAAAGAAAAAAGTAGTTAAAAACTAAGACGCTACTAAAGACAAAGTCTGACTAGTAATAGCGTACCTACAACAACCTTAAAGAAAGTATAAGATACTAATAGTTTAGTAAAGTAGTTACTTATAACTATATCTATACAAAGTTAGGAGATCAAAGCGCTTATAGATAGTAGAGCTATATAAATAATAATCTTACCCTAAGTAGTAGAGAAATATAAGATACCTTATAGAATTAAGGATTGCCTAGTACTAGTAGTACTAGCTAACAAGAAACCTATAGAATATAGAAATAGCATAATAAAGTTAGAAACTAAGTTAACTAAGCTAAAGATAGCAGGCATTAAGTGCTAAATAGATATTAATATTATAGACCTAGAAGAACTAAACGTATTAATTAGTTATAACTAGCTAGATGCCTATAACCTTGCTATTAACTAGTAGATAAAGACAATACTTAGAAGAGAGCCTATCTACAAGGCTACTAGGGTACGTAGAGAGACACGCTTAATAAATTAGAGCTTACTTTAGAATAAGATATTTAATAAGATTTTACTTTATAAAATTAAGAGAATCTATAAAAGAGACCCTTAGAAAATAGAAGGTATCTAGATAAGATAAGTTGCAACTATAAAAGAAGAACTTTTACTACTAGAGATACTAAAAGAATATTAAACTAATAAGTTTAAGAAACTCTTTAAAAAAAAATAAAGCTATAGACTTAGTAAACTATTAGAATTAGAATTATAAGATTATTCTAAATAAAAAGGCAAAGCTTAGCCTAGGACTAATATACCTAATAGCGCCTAAGCACGATGCTAAGCTACAGGACTACATTTAGAAGAATCTAAAGAAGGGATTTATCTAACTAAGATTAGGCCTAATAGCCTTACTTATCTTATTTGTAAAAAGGCTTAATAGAAAAAAGTAACTATATATTAACTTCTAAAGGTTAAACAGCGTTACTTTAAAGAACTAATATCTCTTACTACTTATTAAAGAGCTTATAGATCAACTCTAGAGAGCTAAGTAATTTATAAAATTTAATTCTTAGAAAGAATCTTACTAAATTAAGATTAAAGAAAGTCATAAATAAATAATAGCGTTTAGAATAAAGTATAGACTATTTAAGTACATAGTTATGCCTTTTAGATTAATAAACGCACTAGTAACTTTTTAATTAGTTATTATTAATGCTTTTTATAAGTACTTTAGAACATTTTATTACAACGTACTTAGATAATCTACTAGTGTACTCTAGTAGAATACTTAAGAAATATATAGAATATATTTAAAAAGTGCTTAGGAAGCTTAAGAATTATAAGCTATATCTATAGCTAGGGAAGTACAAATTCTATATTAAGAAAACAGAATTTCTAGGCTTTATAGTATTTTTAGAAAGAGAGTAAAGATTAACCTTAAGAAGACCTTAGCTGTATAGAAATAGCTAATTCCTAAAATAGTTAAGGATATGCAATTCTTTCTAGAATTCGCTAACTACTACTAGAAGTTTATTAAAAATTACTTAAAGATTATAGTATCTCTTTTAGAGATTATAAAGAAGAAAATAAATTTAAATGCAATAACAAATATTAAAAGGCTTTTGATTAAATAAAGTAAATACTCTTTAAGGTACTTATACTAGAAATATATAACCTAAAACAAAAGACGTAGATTAAGACTAATACGTTTAATTATAAACTTAGAGCTATACTATTATAGTAGTACCTAGATAAGAAATAGAGACTAGTGTTCTACTATTTAAAGAAGTTTTCTAGATTAGAACTCAATTATAATATTTATAATAAGAAACTAATAGAAAAAATTAGTACTTTTGAATAATAGGAAGTCTACTTACCAAAACTACTATACTAGATTAAGGCTTTTACTAATTACTAGACCTTAGTAGGTTTTATAATAATTAAGAAACTTAATAGATAGTAAACCTAATAAGCTAAAACGCTTAATAGAGTAGTAGATACTCTGAGCAGAAGATCTAACTTAAGTAAAAAAAGCTATAAGGAACTATATAACGCTATGTTTAATAAAAATACCTAATAATAGTCTAAATTATAACTAGCTAGAACTAGCTAGAGTAGCTGAAGTAGATAAGTAGGTAGAAATATTACAGTAGCAATAGTAGTAAAAAGTAGCTAGCTAGCAGTTTAAGCCCAAGAAAGACAGCTCTAAACTATTATAAGATGAATAACAGTACTAAAATATAATCTAAAGAGACTTAATATATCTACTTTAATCAATAAAATGAGGGCTTATTAAAGAACTATATAAGTCTAAAGTATATAGATCTATATTACTAAAAGAAATAGATAGGTAACTATTAAAGGTATTTATAATACTACGCTTATAAGTAAAAGTGTAGAATATTCTAAGTAACTACTTAGCTTATTACTAGAATAAGCCTAAAAGATGTAAGCTATATAGCCTATTTTAACCTCTACTACTACTAATAAGACTATAGAGTAGCGTATAAATAGACTTTATAGTAAAGCTTCTAAAGTTATTAAAACTAAGATCTAGAAGACTATATAATATAGTTCTAGTTATTATATATAGATATATAAAAGAAGTAAAGTTTTTGCTTATAAAAGAGACTATTACTATAGAAGAGTGTACGTATAAAGTTAGTAAGGTACTAATACTAGAGTATAGAATACCTAGAGAGTTTATTACTAATTATAATAAACTATTTATATTTAAATATTAGAATATATTTCCAGCGAAATTAGGTATAATAAAATAGCTATTAACTAGCTTTTACTCTAAGATAGAGAGCTAGATAAAAAGAACAAACTAGACACTAGAATAGTATCTAAGAATATATACTAATAAACTATACAATAACTAAGTTAAACTCTTACTTATAGCATAATTAGCCTATAATAGTACTAAGTTAGTAATAATAAAGTACTTACTATACAATATAAACTATAGATATAAGCTAACTACTTATTAAGATCTAAAGAATAAAGAAAGTATCATAGTAGGCGTAGATAATAAAGCCTGCCTAATATAAGAACTGTATAGAGAATTAAGTAAGAATATTACTTGTAAAAACTTCATATTAGCTAAAGTAGCTAATAAGTAAAGAATTAAGAGAATAACTTTTAAAATAGAGAATTAAGTTTTTCTTATTATAATGGAACTTAAAAACTAAATAAATAAGTAAGAAACTAGATAACTTCTAAGTAAGACTTTTAAAAATTCTAGAAGAAATAGGTATAGTAAACTATAAACTCTAACTACTACTAGGTATACGCGTCTACTTTATCTTTTATAAAAAACTTTTAGAAAGAGCACTTTTAGATACTAAGCTAGTAATAGATATAAAGCTTAAAGATAATAAGTATAAGGTTAAAGAAATTAGAGCCCTATAAAAAGTCAGTTCTTAGTAAAAATACTTAGTTAAGTAGAAAGAATAGCCTAAAAGCTAAAATACTCTAAAACTAAAAGAGAAGTTAATAAACTATAAGTTATAAGTACTTAAGTACTACTATAAATACTTAAAGAAGTAAGAACTAAGTTCTGAAAAGAAAAAAAGTAATTTAAAAAAAAGTTATAAGAAGCGTTAGCCTATAACTAGCCTAAGTTAGTTAATAATCTAGGTAGCAATAGTTTAATTACTAGAAAGTCTATAGTTAGAGTAGAATTTCTCTTAGCTTGCTCTTTTGCGTAGTCTTAAAGATTTAAAATAGTAAGATCTTAATTAGTAAATAACTACTCTTGCGCCTTAGCTTCTAAAAGCTTTAGTTTACTCTAAGCTAGCTAAGCTTTTAAACGCGTAACCTTAAAACGCTTCTTTTACCTCTCTTACTAAACCTTCTTTTTCTTTTTCTTAGATATAAATAAGCTATACTTAGCCTTTACTAAAATACAGCTAGCGCAGTAACTTGTTGTGGTATCTATAAAATTATAAGAGTTCTTCTTCTTAAACTGCTTATAATAAAAAGTTGTCTCTAAACTCTGCTTTTTTATAAGATTAGTATAGGCGTAACGCTTAGAAGTTAAACTCTAGAAACAAGAACAGCAGAAAGACAGAACTTTAGGTATAGTTAGGAAGGTAGAGTAAGAGAGAAAATAGTTATAATATAATAGACTTATAGAAGCCTTAAATGCAACCTGCTTACTAAAACGTAGTATAAGAAAATAATAATCTAGAGTATTAGAATAATACGCCTACAAAGAGGACAACATTATAAGTAATAAAAGAAACTCTTCTCTTTATAAAAGAGTTAGCGTAGAACGCTAACTAATAACTACGTTAGAAGGTGATAATTAGCGCAGAGCGCTAGTTACGTGACTAATATCTTACTAAGGCTAACTATCTAGAATAGCAGAACTACTTAGGATAGTAGAGCTATTATAAACATTCTTTACACTTAAGATAGATAGAATAGTAAAAATAGATTATAATAAGTATATAAGATAGATAAATAGATTTTATTATTACACTTATTATAGTTAACTTAAATAGTTTATCTCTTACATAGATTGTTAACTAGTTATTCTATTACTTATAGAATTAGTATTGTTAGATCTTTAGTTATAATAATAACTCTTTTCTACTTAATTATTTCATACATTACCTTGCAGACTACTGCTTTAGTCTACCTCGCCTTAATCTAGACTAAGCCTAGAGAAGTATAGCTAAACCCTGTGTAATATTATAGTAGTTAAAATAGAGACTATAAAATACTTTAAACATTTCATTTAGTAAGCGTATAGAATTAAAATAAAAAGCTTATTAAACTTAGTAGTTTTTATAATAGGATTATAAT
This sequence comes from Alternaria longipes, assembly GCA_019059555.1. Lineage (NCBI taxonomy): Eukaryota > Fungi > Ascomycota > Dothideomycetes > Pleosporales > Pleosporaceae > Alternaria > Alternaria longipes. The sequence goes on along the minus strand of CM032460.1, from coordinate 2,231,162 downwards.
TATTTTTAGATTATTATAGAAAGATTTAACATAGTACTTAAGAAGACATTAAAGCTTATTATAAGATACAACATAAATTAACTTTATAAAGTTTGTAAGTTATCTATCCTCTAAGATTTGCTATTAGATCCTAGTCCTATTCTTTAGATTATTTTTTAATTACTCTATACTTTCTATAGTAGTTAGCTATTAGACTTAGTATACTCCTTTTAGACCGTAGGAACAAGGCCTATAGTATTTCTATATTATATATTATTATGTTGTTATAGTATTATATAATATTATAGTATAATTTTAAAAAACCTTTAACTAGCTAAGCCTAAATCTAGCCTACTTAAACGTCTCTCTTAATTAATACGTAAGTACTAGCTTTTTACTACTGTATAATAAGCTGCTATAGTTACACTTAAATAAGATATAGCTGTTATTAGAGCTATTGCTAACTTTACCTAAAGATTAAGTAGTAGTTGTGATAGTACTATTGCGCGTATTATAGCAATTACTTTGTTATAAAGCACTAGTGCTATTGTAAGTGTTATTGTACTTATAATTAGTATTACTACTTAGTAGCTATATAGACTCAAAAGCTTAGTAGAAGTTCTATTATCTAGGGTTACTATATTAGTTACGCGCCAACGTTCCTTTATCGCTATTGTTTAAGTTATTTAAGTTGCTAAATTGATTATTTACTACTCTGTTAGTATCTACTACGTATTTGCAACTAATTTCTATTATAGTTATTCTAGAACTCAGATGACTTAAGATATGAAATCTAGCTAACTATTATATAGGCTAACGTAGTTTACAAGCGAGTCGCCTGTATAAGCGAGGCGCCCACCCTACTAACTTTAATTACCTATCTAACTATGCAACTTAACTACCCTTTAAGATTATAAATAGATATTAATAGAGTAGATTAGGCCTTTTGTATTAAAATATAAGTGTTATATATAATACTATTTTATTTTATTATCAATATATCTAAGTTACTATTATATGTACTAGCTATTCGATCTTTCTACTTAATAGACTTAGTAGGATAACAGCTTAACTATAGAAATCGTTTATACTACTTCTATCTTTCTATTACTACCTTTTCAAATCCATTCTTCTAGTTACTATATATTTCTTATGTCTAACTTACTTATATCTCTATAGCTTTCTTGATTTTTATAGGTAATCGTAGATACTCAGCTATTATATAAGATATGTGTAAGAGACTAATAGATAACAATTATATTAGTAAAGTAGTTTAATTAGTAAATAATTAAATTTACATATATAACTAATTTTTAGATAGTTTAGGAAACATATATTATATACTATATTACAAAGGATATATAATCTGAAAGTATATAGTTTTACATATACTAGAAGCGCTAACGTAGGATATTTTAGAGTAAATAACCTTAATCTTACTATAGAAATAAGCTAGCTCTATATTCTTCTATAGTAATATAAAAAGCTTAGCTAATAGTAAGATTAAGTAAGGCTAAAGTAAGTTTATTATAATAAGAATATATATAATTTATTTTACTTAGCGTCTTACAGGCTTGTACTTTTATAAGCATATTGCTATTCTGTTATAGTTCTATTATTCTAGCGGTATTAAGCATATTACCCTTTGCTTATACTCTACAGTAAATTAATACTAAACAGTAGTTTTTTTCTTCTTAGTAGAACGTAGTTATAGCAATTTAAACTAGAGATGTATATTATATCTTCGTGATTCTATTACTATAATATATTATTAGTTACTAGCGCGTTATAATTATACGTAATCTGGTACCTATAATATAACCTAGTACGCTATGTAGCTATAAAATCTTGAAAATAGTGTTAAGATTAGCTATGTTACGTATGTGAAGCTACCTATCTTATCAAGGCTGATGCTATAAACTATAGACAAGTGAAAAGACTAACAATAGTTGTATACCTCAATAGTATTGAAGAGAGTTAATGTTTCTTAATTGATTATTAGTTGTAATTATAGCCGTTTGAAAGAGGACTATAACGGACTCTTAAGTAACCTCTAGTAAGTCTATTAAACTTAAGAGAAAAGAGCTTATTAGACTATAGCGTTATAATATTATTATTATAAAGTTATATTAGAGAGATAATCTATAATACTTAGAGAGAGCTTATAAAGCTTTATAATATAAAACTTTGCTAGCAGACGATTTAGAGTATATAATATACTTATACCTCTAAGATTTTTAGCGCTATATATTACTATTATATCTATAATAAATCTACGATTATATCTATAACTATATTCTAAGTTATTACCTATTATACTTAAGTGTACCTTTCTAATATAGCTGTTACGAATAGCAATTTTCACTCTAATACTCTCTTCTATATAGTAATAATACTTTACTAGTACTTTATAAACTTCAAAGCATAGAATACTAAAATAACGCTTTGAATCTATATTTACTATTTTCAAAATCTATAGAAAAACTAAATGCTAGTAAATCTACATAGACTTCTAGCTTATAAGCTTTTTTATACGCTAATACTAGCTAGAGCTATTTAGAAAGAATATGACTATTAACTACTAAGTAATAAGAACGTAATTATCTATAATAGAAGCTATTATACTTCTACGTTATTATTTTAGAAACGAATAGCTGTCAGACAGTATTCTACTAGCTGATACGGAGTGCACGAGATAGTGGAGCCATAGTATATTGTCTGGTGTGGATAGACGAATCGATACCTTCTAGTACTCGATTCGGCAGTTCTACTTATACTCGCACTAACAGAGGTCACGTGAGGCATTCAACCTCACATTGACCTACGTTCCTGACATTATCCCCCTTCTTAGGTCTGAGCCTCCCGGGTCAGCCATTGTAGGCTAGAATAAGTCGGAATGGGTCAGAATAGGCTTAAATAGGCCAGGCGCGTTGTGAAGGGATCCTGCCGTGTTATGTTGCGTGTTGGGCGGTTGTTGTGACTTCGAACTGTTTTGAACTTTTCCTTCACCTTCACCTTCACCTTCACCCTAATTTCCTATTGTTGCCTGGGGCGCGGGCCTCTACATGGCCCAAGCGCTCTGGGTGGGTTGTATCGGCTTCGATTGGGATTTCCAACGATTACTCCTACACCCCACACCTCGAGTGGTAAGTTTTACTAAATTCCAGCAATTCGGAATATGCCCTATAATAGGCTGTAATGGCCTATTGTAGGCTATTCTGGGTTGAGATATCCTGGAGTGGATTGAAGTTGCTAACAGTGAGCCAGGGAACGACAAACTTTGCCAGCAACATCCAGTTCGTCCAGCTAAGGCCCTATCCAACATACAATAGGCGGTAATAGCCTATTCTCGCCTGCAATATGCCGCCTACACCTAAGGTTGATAGTACGAACGCCTTCAACCACTTCGCGCTCAAGGGACGGATGACTCAACACGCCTGCACTCGGTGCCTCAACGCGTTTGGTGATGGGTCCGTCATGTTCTACGGCAAGTACGGGTGCGTTATGCCCAACCTCGACGATGTCGCCGACCGCAAGATATTTGAAGCATGGACAGAGCCGAACTCCAAGGGCAAGCGTATTCAGTACGCTCGATGCCTGAGATGTTGGCACTTGAACCAGGAGTGCGTCGCCGTGAGTCAAATCGGCCATTTTGGCCTATTCTGGGGTATTATAGGCGACATTAACCCATTATAGGTTCCTGAGAAAGAGGTCGCCGCAAACAAGGAGATCGGAGTCTTGATGGGCCAACTCCGCGACGGTAAGGTCATCACTTTCACCGACAACCCTGACTTCCGCGACACTTCCCGCGATTCGCCTACTAGAGACGAGGGTGAGGGTCTTCGGCCTCCGAAGACCCTGACGGCCCGTCCAGGACTTCCGGTCGCCCTATCAACACTCGGGACCGTACGCTGACCAATACCATGGTACTAGATGAGGCCGAGCGTCAGACTATCAAGTATGAGGTCAGGACAAGGCCACTGCCCTCCACAAGAGCATTGAGGCGTAAGTGGCAACATCCAAGCCTATTATGCCCTGATGTGAGCTATTCCAGGCTATTATGGCCTAGCTAACCCTTCTGTAGGCAATACAAACCGTACCATGAGAACCTGTTCCTACACAGCGGCGTCATACTCCCCGATGAGGCCCCTGAGGTAGACATTCGCCCAGATTTGAAGTCCCGCAGCAACAGATCCATTCGTACCAAGGCTGAGGCCGAGAAGATCACTTATGACCGCGAGGTTGACGCAAGGGTGCTCAATACCCCCAAGAAGGTAAGGTTGCCCGTTTATCGGGTAGAATGGGCTATTCTGACCTATTATAGCGCAAGACCTCTGAGAAGGCGCGTGGGGAGCTTGAGGCTGAACTCCACGACCTTCAGGCGGAACTTGCTGGTCTGAAGAGGCAGAAGGAGAAGGCGAAGTCCAAGGATAGGGCAGCTATCACTCGTCTTGTCAACAAGAAGCAAGAGGAGATCGATGTCATCAATGACAAGCTTGATGAGTTGTAGCTTGGCGGTTCTTGCCCGTACTGGCCAAGAATGGGGTATCCAAGACTAGTATGGCGGAGAATGGGCTCCTCGGAGCAGAAGGTTGGCCTCCTGTGGCCTTTGAGGAATACTCTGGTACATTTCTCCCGTTCTTCGGGACTTGGGGCACATTTGCCCTTAAATGGGTTACTTTAGGGTATTCTGGGCTGTAATGGCCTAGAATAAGGAGTTCCTGGATGATACCTGGCTGATTTCGGTCGACTAAGAATATAGTCTTGACCCAAACTTCTATCTTTTGCCTTGGTGACTTTTCTCTTCTTCTGTTTTCCAACTTGTATGTTCTGAATGGTTTTGATAGCTCTTGTAAGGATGTGGTATAATGGCCCATATTAGCCTATTATACCCTATCTTGACCCACTGTGGGTCTGTGTCGGATGGCGGTGGGTATGATTAGTTTGCAGGGGCCATAGTGCCGTTAAACACCTTGTTCAAAAAACCTCTGTGAGGAAAAAACGTAGGTGAAGGTATACTATGGTTCTATTCCCTATGCTTGTCCTGAACTATCCTCCTTCTTCTTGGGAGGACGCCCACGGCCTCGTTTTGGGATTTCTTTCCTCGACTGGCGTCTGGGAAGAATGTTATGCTCATCCCAAAACTTCTTAAGCGCTTCTGCGCTTATATTAGGTCCTGGCTCCCAGGAGTTCTCTTCTACAGGGTAGCCTTTCCATTGGACCAAGTATTCCCATTGGTCTGCCTCATTGCGCCTCCTCTCTAATATTCGGTCCACGTCGTACACGTCATCGCCGAATTCGCGCAATGTATCAACACTCGGTCCTTCCGGGTGTGGATGTCTCCTGTTGGGCTATAAGGCTCCAACAGAGAGGCATGGAAGATTGGGTGGACGTTCTTTAACTCTGGTAGGTCTATTGTGAACGCAGATGGGCCATTCTGGGCTATAATGCGCCCCGGTCCCACGTACTTCCAGTCCAGCTTCTTCTTTGGCCTTGTGGATCGCATATGGCGGTTGGACACCAATACCTGGTCCCCGACCTTGAAGGTTATGGGTAACCTCTTATTGTCGGCATACGCTTTCTGATAAGCGTTGGCCGCCAATATTTTGCGTTTGCACTCGCTCTGCAAGCTAAGTACCTTCGACGCAGTTGCGAATCCCATAGGGCTTTCGCCGTCACCCTGGGCCATACTAGGCCAGTCTGGCCTTCTTGGGTCTATTCCGTGGTAAGCACGGAACGGGGTGAGTCCAGTGGTCGCGTGAACGCTATCATTGTACGCGAATTCCCCAATGGAGATCCATAAGGCCCAATCGTCTTGTTCGAGCGTGCAGTAGCAACGAAGATACTGTTCCAGTGTCTGGTTCTGCCGCTCAGTTTGTCCATCCGTCTGTGGGTGGAAAGCAGAAGTTAGAACCCTTCTAGAGTTCAGGTAATGCTGAAAGGTGTCCCAATGCTTCGCATTCATTAGCGGTCCTCGATCTGAGATAATTCGCTTTGGGACGCCGTGTAATCTAACAACCTCACGTATCCAGGCTTGGGCGAGGTCTGTTCCGTCCCAATCGCCCCTTGCTGGGATATAATGGGCCATTTTGGTCAATCGGCACACTACTACTAGTATAGCGTCATAAACCATGCTATGTATTTTGCTTGGGGGGAGCTCCGTGACGAAATCCATCGTCGCCTCCTCCCAAGGCCGATCTGGTGGCGGGAGAGGTGCTAAAGGACCGTACGGCTTGTGACGCGCTGGGGTTGCCTTGCGGCACGCTAAACAGTCGCGACAATAGTCCGCTACGTCCTTTCTCATCCCTTTCCACGTGTATCGACGCTGTAGCTTCTCAAGGGTCCTTTGGACCCGAAATGGCCTGCTAGGGGTTGTCGTGGCACTCCTCAAGTGCCTTAGCCTTACTTTGGGTATCCGTTAGTTCTCGTAGGCTAGATGAGCCTATTCTAGGCTGTAATGGTCTATTCTGGTCCATTTCTGAGTCTGAGTCTTCGGAAGCGCTGTCCGTGTCATCTTCTGTGACTTCCAAGTCTTCCGGTGGCTTCGGTTCCTCCAAAGCCACTCTTTCAGCCCGGTTATACTCATTCAACGCCTTATTTAAGGAGTTTGGAGCGTCAGACCTTCGGCCTGACCTTGTAAGAGCAACCGCTGTAAAGAAAGCCTCTTTGCCCCTGTTGTTGAGGATATCCCTCATGGGCTGTACAAATGCCTCATTGTACTTCTGGGCGGGCTTCTGAGCTTCCGCCATGTAATCCGGTCGTCGTGATGGACCGTCTGCTGGGTTGGTGGAACCCGGCCGGTGATTCAGGACGAAATCGTATCTGGTAAGCACCAAATACGACCTTACTTGCCGGTGGTTCAATGCTTTTGTCTCCATGAACCATTTGAGGTTTTGATGGTCTGTTAAGATCTCAAAATGGATACCCTCGAGATAATGGCGCCAATGCTCCAGGCTCTTGACTATTGCAAGTAATTCCTGGTCATGGGTGTCATAATTATACTCCGCTGCGATGAGCTTGCGCGAGTAGAAGTCGATTGGTCTCCAATCGGCTTTTCCGGGCTGGTCTAGCACATATTGGCTTAGAATACCCGAAATGGCACCACCGGATGCGTCTACCTCCACTCTAGTTTTTCGATCTCTGCCGAAGTGGGCTAGGATAGGACGCTCTAGAAAAGAATTCTTTAATTCCTGAAAGGCTTTTCTCGCCTCTTCTCCGATGTCCAATGACTGGCTCTCTTCCTTTCGCATTGCGTGGCCGCCTCTGGCCGCGCCTGGGCTTTTCTGGGTTAGAATAGTCAACGGTAGCGCCAACTTGGAAAACCGGCAATGAACCGACGATAGTAGTTCATAAAACCGATAAATATCCTAACATCGCGCACTGTGCGCGGTTCAGGCCATTCTTGGATCGTTTTGACTCGATCTTCATCGATCTCGATCCCTTCGGGTGTGACTATGTAACCCAGGTACTCCGTACGTTGGGTATGCCACTCGCACTTGCTAAGCTTCAAGTACAGCTTAGCTTCGCGCAGTCTGTCCAGGATCTCCTTGACATGGACAATATGCTCCTTCTCAGTATTCGAGAAGATCAGTATGTCGTCCAAGTACACTATACAGGATACATCAATCAGTCCTACCAGGGTTTGATTGATATAAGCTTGGAACTGCGCAGGTGCGTTTGTAAGGCCAAAAGGCATTACAGTATACTCGAAATGGCCATATCGAGTGCGGAAGGCGGTTTTCCACTCATCGCCTTCCTGAATACGGATCCTATGGTACGCTTCTCTCACATCTAGCTTTGTATAGTACTTGGCTTGTGCTAAGCGATCCAAAGACTCCATAATAAGAGGTAGGGGGTGTCTGTTCTTAATCGTGATCTTGTTTAAGCCACGATAGTCAACACAAAGTCTCATAGTGCCGTCCTTCTTCTTAACGAAGAGGATAGGAGCGCCAGCTGGGGATTTGGATCTTCTGATCCATCCCCTTGCCATGTAATCTTCCAGGTACTTCCTGAGAAGCTCCAACTCTGTCCTTGACAGGTTGTATAATGGCTTATGTGGTGGAGTGGAACCTGGTTCTAGATTGATGGCCAGGTCCTGCGGACCATGGTCAGCAATCACTGCAGATTCTTCTTCTGAACACACATCTGCGTATTCTACATATTGTGGGGGTAATTGGTCCATTCTGGCCAATTCTAGGTCATTCTGACCCACTGAACCCACGAGACACGCATACACGTCCGTCAACGGGTCGCGCATGCTCTTTTCGAACGATTCTGCGTCTTCGACGCCAATCTTCTGAAAAGAGGCCCTATCCTTGGCCTTGTCTCCCCGAAAGAGCATACGCCTCTTAGCGTAATTGAGTTTCGGGTCACAATAGTCAATCCAAGGTAATCCCAGGTACAACGAATACCTATTTAGGTCCGCTACCACAAATGGGATACGCTGCGTCTTTACGCGGCCTCTTGAATCTGTTATGGTTACATCCGTTTCGGCTATACCATAGACTGTAAGCTTTCCACCATTAACCCTCAGCCAGAATATTTGGCAGTGGGTTTATGGGCAAGTCTTGCTCTTTAGCAAGAATTGCTGACATCAGGTTCAATTGTGAACCTGGGTCAATCATGGCCTCCTGCGGCTGAGACAGCTTGATCGTACACTGTACGGTCATGAGCTTCGCGGGCGCTGGCCAAAGCGCCTCTCGGAGCGTGCCTAGATCCTTATTCTCCTCATTCAAGGAAAGGTGGGCGGTCAGGTAGGAGATTAGTTCTTCCGCCCCCAGTCTTTTCCCGACTTTGGTGTACCGGCGGATTTAGCAGCCTTATCGGCTTTATCCGCCTTCGGGCAGTCGCTCTTGTAGTGTCCCTCTTCCCCGCACCCATAACAGACCACTAATTTGTTAGTTGTGTCATGATAACCCATTTTACCCCGTTTTGGGCTAGAATGGCTCGAGCGGGCGCGCTTGGCGTTCTTCGGGGTTTTACCGGCCCCCCGCGATTTACCGTGATCGTGGTTAGGTCGGTAACCTTCCTTCTTGGGCGGTTGTTGCTTATGCTCTACACCTTGACTCTTTTGACGAAAGATCAGGTTGGCATGTTCTTCCACCTGTGGTAAGGTAGATCTCCGGTCTATCGGAAGCAACAAGAGACTTTTCTTGATGTCCTCGCGCAATGCCGCCGTGTATTCGAGCACCTGAACTTCTGGGGTTCTACTTGAACCAAGTTCTTCCCAGAGAGGCCTCATGTAATCGAGTAGGTCTGTTGGGTTTTGGGAAGGACGTTGTTGAGCGCGTTTCAAGCAATCGTAAGCAACCTGCTTACGCTCTTGGGGTGATCCCAAAGCATTGAGCATCACCGCTTTCAGGTCGACCCATAAGGGTGTCCAGGACGGCTGTTTGTACATCTCCGCTGATTGATGCGCTTGCCACAGCGTCTTCAGTGGTTCTGAGATGTACATTGTCCCAAAATCAACCCTTTGTACCTCCGTGCTGAAGCTTTGCGGCACGCGAAGGAAGTATGACTCGCAATCCCTCTCCCATCGGTTGTATTGCGCACGGTTGGCCTTCGAGAAGACTTGTGGTGGCTCTGGTCGCGGTAAGCCAGAGGTGGTGGAAGGCTGCGTCAATCGGGTGGAGAACCCGGGCCTCAGCTCCTCTTCGAGTGCTTCTAAGTCCCCGGCCGTTACCCTATCGTATAGACTCCGTAACTTGGCCAGCTCGATGCGTTTGAGCTGGTTGGCCTTCCATGTGCGCAATCTCGCCAGTTCCGCGTCCAGAATAGCCCCTTCTGGGTCAGAATGGGCTTCTTCGGGTGTCAATGTACTTTCACGCGGCGGTGGGGAAACGGATGCGTTCGATCGATGTTCGTCTATTCTCTCTAACACAGATGGCGATCGCTGGTGGCCTTCATTGCCAGGCTGCGGTTGTTGAACCTGTTCGGCTTCATAGGTGGGCTCTCCCGCTGAACGAGTGTTCTGGCGGGTTTGTCGCGTAGCCATTGTGTTGCACTAACGTACCGTGAAAGGATCGATTCGAATGTCAGACAGTATTCTACTAGCTGATACGGAGTGCACGAGATAGTGGAGCCATAGTATATTGTCTGGTGTGGATAGACGAATCGATACCTTCTAGTACTCGATTCGGCAGTTCTACTTATACTCGCACTAACAGAGGTCACGTGAGGCATTCAACCTCACATTGACCTACGTTCCTGACAATAGCCTAGAGCTAGTTATTAAGTAATATCTTTAAAACTTTGATATAGTAGAGAAAGATAGCTTATAGTTTAAGTTCCTTCTGAATTTTTAGAACTAAGTTAAGTATTTTCTTAATTACTTTTAAATAAAGCTAGTTTACTATTATAAATTCTTCTTATTTTTATCCTTATTTATATCTCCAAGTTCATCCTCCTCTCAAACAAACTAATTAAATAAACTAATTATATGTACGTATAAAAATCGACAAAACTTTAGAAATACCTAATGTAAGCAAGTTGAATATTAATAATAAGTATATAGTAAAAGAATAGAGAAAGAAAGATAGTAGAAGTATTAGAGACTAGAATAGTTAAGCTATTATCTATCTTAGTGTGTTAGGTAAAAAGAGATAAGTAGTACTTATAATATTAATCTAGACGTATTAGTAGTAGATTTATATAGCATTGTATGTAATTCTAATAGTATAATATAAAAGGCCTAAGCTCTAAGCGCTTAACGTTGAGCGCTACGCCTAGCATTATTATTGTTTTTATACAAAGAAATTAGTAGTGATAAAACTATAATACAAGAATATAAACAATAATGCTTTTAGTTAATAGCTTACTAACAAAGTTTAAATAGACTTAAGAATTTGTTTATATACTTCTCCTTATAGAGATTTGCTATAATAATTAATAGTATTCCTATACTACTAAGTAGTAGGTAAGGCCAAAAGTTATACTACACAATATATTAAGTAATACTAAGTTGTATAACTATATATTACAGCTATAATCTTAGAATAACAAGTAATTATTATAGTAATAGTAAGAGTATAGTAAAGATAGTAGAATGTATATAACTAGGATATAATTACTTCTATGTTTTCTTTCTAATATTTACTTAGTTATTATAATAGTTAAAAAGAGACATTACTAGATCTTATAATAAAAACGATAACGCTTATAGACTTGTAGATAAAAATATATAGAAATTTTATATAGTCTACTTAGATTCTTTAATAATCGCCTCTAGATAGCTTTAATTACAACAAGAATAAATTTTAAAAATACTTATAATCTTTCTTAATCTATAGAAATACTCTAATATTGTTACTATTAGAATAGACTTACTCTATGTAGTACTAAATGGAGTAAACTTAGTAGATAAGTATATACATATATATATGTCTTGGATTTAGCGTCTAAAGACTTCTACCTTTGTAAGCATACTGCGATTCTATTATAGTCCTATAATCTTAGCTGTATCAAGCACTTAACCTTAGATATATACATATAACATAGCTAATAAAAGTTTATTAATAGTTCTTTGAGGATTTAACTTCTAGTACTAATATAAATTAATTAAGTATAACACTTCTACTAATAGAAGATTAAAAATAGACAATATAAAAGTTAAGTTAAAACTACTGTTACTATATACTAAAAATAAAAACTACTACTTTGTATTATTGATTTATTATAGATTATAGGTACAGAGTAAAGTACTTTACATAGCTAATAGTGTAAATTAGTATAGTATAGGAGTCTATTTCTAAGGTAGGAGCTTCTACACACTAAGACAAGACCTTTGAAACTCAAACCTTTACTAGACTTCTAAGTAGGTATTTTCAATTAACTTATTTTAGCTACTAACTTTATAGTAATATCTATTATAGCTATGTCTCTTAGTACTACTAACTTTGCTATAAATCTTATAGTGTCTTTAATAACTCTAGTAGTAGCTAGCTTTAGCTATTAAAAGTTAGCTTTAACTACATGTTTATAAATATAGGTACACTTTATAACCTAGTAAAAGAAGAAAAAACTAATATTATTCCTAGAGTTAAGCTAAAGCACTCTTTACTTACTATAAACTACAATATAATCTCGTACTAACTAAACTAGTTTTTTTCAAATATATAAAACTATACTCTGTTATAGCTTTGTTAGTACTTAGTTCCGTTATTAGGTCTAAAAATAATACTATTTTTAATACTTAGTACTTTAAACTTCGACTATTTACATAATGTTTTAAGAATAATATATTGTTCTAGTTTACTTAAACTCTTTGTTAGTTTTTTTTAAGATAGCTATAGTTATAACTAATAATAAACTAAGAGCCCTTTAATCTATTTACTACAATATAGAGAATCGTAACCTTATAATTCTTCTAACAGACTTGTATATCAAAACACCTTTATAGATAAGATAGGTTACTAGATAAATATACTAAGAGTAGACTAATATCCTCTCTAGCTATTTTTTAGTTTATACTAGGATAACGTTTTAAAATTATAGTGTCTGCCTACTAATACATTTAAAAGATACAATACAAAAGTTAGATTTATATTACTATAACTACGTTTTGTTACAAAAAGAATAACCTACCTTGTTTTATAAATCTATTATAGATCTTATCTATAGGATAAAGTGCTTTGAACAGCTAATATTATAGTATTATAGTAGAATAGTAGTATACTTACAAAATAAGAAGCTTCTAGAGGCTAAATAGAATAAAACATAATACTCCGCTATTTCAATTACTATAGAGAAGAAGAAGCGTACGTAAAATCTTATAATAACAGATAACTAATAATCAAAGTGTTACAGGGTAACAGGGAGTTGCTTCCTTTTGTCATGCAGGCCGCAGGAAGGAAGACCATCGGGACAGCCGCGATGAAAGATCGCTGACCCAGGGCGGGGCTCGGGTCACGTGATGTGCCATCACGCCAAGAGGAGGCCATCAGTGATGGCAGAGCCTGTATGTGAAGGCAGCCATCAGAGGTGGAGACAACCATCAGTGATGGCCGGTCAAACCTATGATGGCAGGTACAGATTGCAATGGGTATAAAGGATGGACGGATTTCATTATTACACTCGTTGTGGTCAACTCAAATAGTTCATCTCTCACACAGATTGTCAACTAGTTATTCTATCGTTTATAGAATTGGTATTGTTTATCCTTTGGTTACAACGATAACTCTTTTCCACCTGATCATTCCATACGATACCTCACGGACTACCGCTTTAGTCTATCTCGCCTTAGTACGGACCGAGCTTAGAGAAGTATAGCCTAACCCCGTGTAACACAAAGAGTGTAATTTACAAAATAGTTTAACAGAAGATTTAAGCTAAGAGAATCTAAGATAAAACTAATCTTAAATTCTTTCTTTTAGGGAAACAAAAAGTAGTATAAGTAAAAGTAGTATATATATTGTTTAAAGTATTTTAGGTAGCAAAGAGTTTAGAAAAAAAAAATTAAGGTAATACTTAGGACGAGATTATCTTATATCGATAGATAAATTAATATAACAGAAGTTGTAAGGGGCTGCGCTCTAAAGAGCAAACGCGTAGTATACAGAGGTTGTATTCAATAGGGAGCTAAGCTCCTAGCCACGTAGTTATCTATATATAAGCTAGTTGCCTAAGTAACAATTAGGCTAGTATAGTCTAGGTGCACAAGGTAGCTTCTAGGTCCTGCGGTTATTGTCTAAGCGACGTTTAGACGATACGTAGAGAATCTAAGTGCTACTTTAAGCACCTAGATTTTGCGAGTAGACTAAGATTCTATTAAGAAGCTATCTAAAGGGCGTTTAGCCTGTTGCAATACCCCTCTTCTTATAGTAATACTATATTACCTCTCTAAAACCTCTCTAGAAGGCGGCCTTTGCTGTTCTATTTAGCCTCTATAAATACTTTTGTTACACGGGGTTAGGCTATACTTCTCTAAGCTCGGTCTGTACTAAGGCAAGATAGACTAAAGCGGTAGTCCGTGAGGTATCGTATAGAATGATTAGGTGGAAAAGAGTTATTGTTGTAACTAAAGGATAAACAATACTAATTCTATAAGTAATAGAATAACTAGTTAATAATCTGTGTAAGAGATGAACTATTTAAGTTAACTACAACGAGTGTAATAATAAAATCTGTCTATCCTTTATACCTATTGCAATCTATTCCTGTCCTCTCTATCCTCCTTGCTTAACCTGTCTACAAAGGGAGGTCAGGGAGGACATAGTCTCCTCCTTGCCTCTGGCTTCCCCTGCTTAGCGGGAGGTTACCATGCGTGACGGCCCAACGACCCGGACGGCCCAACGACCCACCTGAACACCAAAACAACCCTACAACTTGAGGCTGTAGCGCCTCGCACAATAGCTGTTATCGCGACATATCTTGGTTGAGAGGTCTATAGGCATTAATTGATATACGTAGCTATTGATATCGCGTAGAAGGGGTGATGTTGCGGCTACGTCGTGACCTGAGAGGTGGCGCGCCTACAACAGCACCTTGAGGCTCTCTACTACCTTGAGGCCTCGCGATAGGCCTCTTTTTGAGTAGCCTTTGCAGTAGCCTTAAAGCTACTTCTCTTTCTCTTCTGGGCAGGTTTGTAGGCTTGTTGGAGTAGTTTTGCTGTCCTGCGAGCAGCTGCCCTAGAGGCCTTTTCAGCAGCCTCCTCTGCCTTCTCCTTCTCCCTCACTATCCTAGCTGCAGTTCTTGCTTGACGCCTCATCTCCTTCTCTCTTAACTTTGCCTCCCTTGCTTCCTCACGAAGCCTGCTTGTTTCAGCTTTTTGGAGTTGTACCCGCTCCTCCTCAAGCACCTGAAGCTGCTGGCGATCACGTGCCTCCCTCACCTTCCTTGGAGACCAGACTACACCTCCACCGTGATACTCCTCGGGCTCCTGAACTAGGAGAGGCTTGCCTCGCTTCCTGCGCGTTCGCTCATTGATCAGAGCCTCGCGTAGGCCCTTAACTTCATGCTCAAGAAGAGTCTTTTGAGTTGAGATTTGGTAGAAAGCTTGGCTTAGCTTTTGAGCTCGTCTATCACCTCGATCCTTCACTACCTGACGCAGCAGGCCTTCAGTCTTCCTCCAGTTTGAGGCACTCAAGGCTGAGGACTCGCTATCGCTTGAGGGGTTTGAGCTAGTGTTAAATCTTCTTAGTATAACCTCAGGATTAAAGGGTGAAAGGCCTGTAGCCTCGAAGGCCTTAAGGATCGTTGTTTCCTTAAAGGAGGCCTCCCAGGCTCGGTAGAAGAGGGGGAAGAAATCCCTCTTACCCATTGAGACGAGGCCCTGGCTCCTCTCCATAAAGGCTGAGATCTCGTTTGAGTATGCGGTCGAGAGAGGCTTAAACAGGGCGACGTCGAGAGGCTGCAGCGTGTGGGTTGAGTGAGGAGGATAGATCGCGAGGAGGATCTTGTTCTGGTCACAATATTCGATAAAATCCATCGTGAGGTGAGATCCATGGCCATCGAGAATGAGTAATCGATAGCTTGAGCGAGCCTTTGCCTTCGTGGCTTGATCAAACACTCGTTTAAGCCAGGCAAGGCCTATCTTATTGTTTGTCCAGCCTGAAGGCGATGAAGAGAAGAAGGCTTGATGGTCGTTAGGATCAAAAGCCTGTAGCCAGGTGTCTTGTATTGAGCTGGAGTCTGACTGATAAATGAGAGTTGGCTTAAGGTGAGATCCATCAGCGCATATACAGGCCAGCACGGTTATCCACTCTCGCGAGCCATCCTGGATATTATTCCTCCTCTTTCCATCCTCATACGAGGCCCTGCTGAAGATCCTCTTTGAACGGCCTACAACACCAAGGAGGAAGCCCTTCTCATCCATATTGTAGGTGTGACGAGGCTCAACGTGATACTGCTCTATCTTCTCGCGTAGGAGGTCGAAGTAGAGCCTATACTTCCTCCCTGAATCAGCCTTGTGGCGATTGTTGTCAATACCTGTTGTCCATTTTGAAACAAGCTTATCAGGATATCGCTGAACAAAGCGATCAACCCAGTGTATTCCAAGCTCTTTCTTTGCAACTTGTGAGCCAAACCTTCGTAACATAGCTCGTGTAGGTGGTAGACCTTGCATTGTAAGGCGATTAATATAGAGTAGAAGCTCCTGCTCCTGTTGTGGGTGGAGAGCCTGGCGATTTTGAGCCTCGAGGCTGCGTGGGGCTGATATGCCTTGGTGTCTTCGCCTGAGCGTTGTATAGCTACAGCCATATTCTCTTGCAATTTTTCTATAGCTAAGTTGTTCTCTAGGTCCTAGCGATTCTATTGCTGCAAGCGCAGCCTCAATACCAGCCATGGTTGTGGAGTTATCGCGTGTTGAAGTCGAGGTCTAGTTTTGGTGGGTGGGTCGTTGGGCCGTCCGGGTCGTTGGGCCGTCACGCATGGTAGTGCTTAGCGGGAGGCTACATTACGTAATTAGCGCCCCGCGTTGATTATTACCTTCTAACGTAGTCGTTGGCTAGCGTTCTGTGCCGACTCCTTTTATTAAGAGTAGAGTTCCTTTTGTTACTTGTAACATTATCCCCTCTCTTAGGCGTATTGTCTTAATACTCTAGATTATTGTTTTCCTGTGCTGCGTTTTAGTGAGTAGGTCGCATATAAAGCTTCTGTAGGTCCGTCGTGTTGTAACTGTTTCCTCTCTTACCCCGCCTTCCTGACTATGCCTAAGATTTAGTCTTCTTGACGTGTTTGTACCTAGAATTTAACTTAATAGCAGTAGGCGCGTGCTGACCGCATTTGTTAATAAGGGAATAAGATAACTTTTTGTTGTAAGCGCTGTAAAGAAAAAAATCTTTGTTGTTTTGTAGATACTGCGTCTGGACAGTGTGCAGGCTATATCTTAGTAAAGGCTAAGTGCAGCTTATTTGTAACTAAAGAAGAGTAGGAAAAGGTTAAGGCTAAGAAGCGTTAAAAACGTCTTAAGATCGCTCGTCTAAAAGCGCAGCGCGCGCAGCTAGACGCCTAGTTGTCGCAGCAAAAGTTAGAGCTTCTAGAGGTTAAGGCGCAAGAGCAAGCATTTGCTAATTAAGATCACGCTATTTTGAGCCTTTAGGATCGCGCGAAAGAGCAAGCTAAGGGGAATTCTGCCCCTAGTACGGACTTTCTAGCAACTAAACTATCGCTACCTAGATTATTAACTAACTTAGGCTGGTTACAGGCTAACGCTTCTTTTAACCTTTTTTCTAATTACTTTCTTTCTCTTAAGGACCTAGTCCTTGCTTCTCTAAGTGTTTCTAGTAGTACTTAAGTACCTGTAACTTGTAGTTTGTTAAATTTTCTTTTAGCTCTTAAGTGTTCTAGCTTTTAGGCTATCCTTACTACTTAACTAAGTATTTCTACTAATAACTAACTTTCTGCAGGTTCTTAATTTCCTTAACCTTGTACTTGTTGTCTTTAAGCTCTATGTCCGTTGCTAGCTTAGTATCTAGAGGTGCTTTTTCTAGGAGTTTTTTGTAAAAGATAAGGTAAACGCGCATGCCTAGTAGCAGTTAGAGTTTGTAGTTTACTATGCCTATTTCCTCTAGAATTTTAAAAGGTTTTATTTAGAGGTTATCTAGTTTCTTGCTTAGTTGCTTAGTTTTTAAGTTCTATTATAATAGAAAAACTTTGTCCCTCTTCTTAAAGGTTAGTCTCTTAATCCTTTGCTTATTTGCGGCTCTAGCTAATGTAAGGTTCCTGTAAGCTATATTCTTGCTTAATTCTTTATACAGCTTTTGTATTAAGTAGGCTTTATTGTCTGCACCTACTGCGATACTTTTAATATCTTTTAGATCTTAATAAGCAGTTAGCTTATATCTGTAGTTTGCATAGTGTAGTAAGTACTTTATCATCGCTAACTTAGTACTGTTGTAGGCTAATTGTGCTGTTAGCAAGAGTTTAACCTAGTTGTCTTGTAGTTTATTAGCGTACATCCTTAGATACTGTTCTAGTGTCTAGTTTGTTCTTTCTGTCTAGCTATCTATCTTAAGGTAAAAACTAGTTAATAGCTTCTTCTTTACTCTTAATTTCGCTAGAAATGTGTCCTAATACTTAGACGTAAACAGTTTATTATAATTAGTAATAAACTCCTTAGGTATCTCGTGTTCTAACATTAGCGCCTTGCTAACCTTATACGCGCATTCTTCTGCTGTAATAGTTTCTTCTGTTAGCACAAACTTTACTCCTTTTGTGTGTTAGCACACGATAACTAGGACTGTGTTGTACAATCTTCTAGATCTTAGTTCTAACGACTTCGGGAGCTTTACTATAAAGTCTATTGTTACGCTGCTCTATAGTCTCGTTAGTAGCAGTAAGAGCTGTAATAGGCTATAGGGCTTATGTCTCTTAGGCTTGTTTTAGTGACAAGCTAAACAGTTGCCTAATACATCCTGCACCTTCGCTCGCAAGCGAGGTATCGCAAACACCTTTGCTAGTTGTCTGACTATTTTTTCTAGTAATGCATGTCTGTATTCTTTAGACTTATATAGTTCCTTAATAAGACTTAATCTTATTTATAGAGGTATATATATTTAATCTCCTTGAATTATGTCTTAGTACTCTTGTTTGTCTTGCAATAGTTCGTCGGAGCCGTTCTCGTCGGGCTCGAACTGCTAGCTGGCTACCTTCTGCTACTATTGCTGCTGTAATGTATCTACCCGCTCGGCCACCTTAGCTACTCTAGCTAGTTCCGGCTAGTTATATTGTAGACTACTGTCGGGCATCTTCTTAAACATAGCCTTATGTAGTTCTTTATAGTTATCTTTACGTAAGTTAGATCTCCTACTTAAAGCGTCTGCTACTCTATTAAGCGTTCTAGCTTAATAAGTTATCTTAAAGTTAAACTAAGCTAACATCTTAGCCTATTAGACCTATCTTCTATTAAGTTTCTTCGTTGTTATAAAACCTACTAAGTTCTAGTAATTAGTAAAAACCTCGATCTAGTGTAGTAGTCCTAACAGATAGACTTCCTACTGTTTAAAGGAATTGACTACTCCTAGTAGCTCCTTGTTATAAACATTGTAGTTAAGTTCTGCTTTAGAGAACTTCCTTAAGTAGTAGAACACTAGTCTCTACTTCTTATCTAGGCACTACTGTAACAATACAGCTCTAAGTGCATAATCTAACGCGTTAGTCTTAACTCGCGTCTCTTGTTTTAGGTTGTATATCTCTAGTACAGGTGCCTTAAGGAATATTTGCTTAATCTAATTAAACGCTTCTTATTGTTCCTTGTTCTAGCTAAATCCTGTTTTCTTCTTTGTAATCTCTAAGAGAGGTACTATAATCTTTAAGTAATCCTTAATAAACTTCTAATAATAGTTAGCAAATCCTAAGAAGGATTGCACATCCTTAACTGTTTTAGGAATTAGCTATTCCTATATAGCTAAGATCTTCTTTAGGTTTATCTTAACTCCCTCTATAAACACTATAAAGCCTAGGAATTCTGTCTCCTTAACGTAGAATTCGCACTTTCTTAGCTATAGGTACAGCTTGTATTCTTTTAGCTTCCTAAGCACTTTCTTAACATACTCTACATGTTCTTTAAGCGTTCCGCTAGAGTACACTAGCATATTGTCTAGGTACGCTGTAATAAAGATTCTAAGGTACTTATAAAGGGCGTTGTTAATAACTAATTAAAAGGTTGCTAGTGCGTTTGTTAATCCAAAAGGCATAACTATGTACTCGAACAGTCTATACTTTGTTTTAAACGCTGTTATCTATTTATAACCTTTTTTAATTCTAATTTAGTAAAATTCTTTTTAAACGTTAAATTTTATAAACTACTTAGCTCTCTAGAGTTGATCTATAAGCTCTATAATAAGTAGTAAGGGATATTAGTTCTTCTGCGTAACGCTGTTTAACCTTTAGAAGTCGACATATAGTCGCTATTTTCTGTTAGGCTTCTTTACAAATAAGATAGGTAAGGCTATTAGGCCTAATCTTAGTTAGATAAATCCCTTCTTTAGATTCTTCTAAATGTAGTCCTGTAGCTTAGCATCGTGCTTAGGCGCTATTAGGTATATTAGTCCTAGGCTAAGCTTTACCCCTTTATCTAAGATAATCTTGTAATCTTAATCCTAATAGTCTACTAAATCTGTAGCTTCGTTTTCCTTAAAGAGTTCCTTGAACTCGTTAGTCTAATACTCTTTTAGTATTTCTAGTAGTAAAGGTCTTTTTTTTATAGTCGCGACTTATCTTATCTAGATAACTCTTACTCTCTAAGGGTCCTTTTTATAGATGCTCCTAATCTTATAAGGCAAGATCTTGCTAAATTTCCTGTCCTAGGTTAAGCTCTAATTTATTAGGCGTGTCTTTCTACGTACTCTAGCAACCTTGTGCATAGGTTCTCTTCTAAGTATTGTTTTTATTTACTAGTTAATAGCGGGGTTATAGGCATCTAGCTAATTATAACTAATTAGCATGTCTAGGTCTCCTAGTTCTATAATGCTAATGTCTATTTAGTACTCTATGTTACAAGCAACAAAAGGAACTCCACCCTTGATGAAGGAGTCGGCACAGAACGCCAGCCGGCGACCACGTCAGAAGGTAATGATCAACGCGGGGCGCTGATCACGTGATGTGGCCTCCCGCCAAGCACTGGCCTCCCGCCAAGCAAGGGAAGCCAAAGGCAAGAGGAGACCATGTCCTCCTGACCTCCCTTTGAAGACAGGTTAAGTAAGGAGGATAGGGAGGACAGGAACAGATTGCAATGGGTATAAAGGATGGACGGATTTCATTATTACACTCGTTGTGGTCAACTCAAATAGTTCATCTCTCACACAGATTGTCAACTAGTTATTCTATCGTTTATAGAATTGGTATTGTTTATCCTTTGGTTACAACGATAACTCTTTTCCACCTGATCATTCCATACGATACCTCACGGACTACCGCTTTAGTCTATCTCGCCTTAGTACGGACCGAGCTTAGAGAAGTATAGCCTAACCCCGTGTAACACTTTGACCACCTTGGATATCAGTGGACGTTTAACCAACAGGATCGCCCGATTAAGATTCAACAATGGCTCAGCAGGGTAACGCTCAGAACAACATGGCTCAGGGTCAGGGACCCCCAGCTCCAGCACACCCTACACCCGAGAACGACGAAATGCTTGACGCATCCGACGCCGAAAGTGAGGAAGACCTCAGTGTTCGAGAAATCAGGAATCTTAGGCGACAGGCCCAGACTCAAGCCCAGCAAATGGCATCTATGCTGGACATGATCAATCAGCTTACAAACCAGCTGATGGCCACACCCAACGAAAAACCCGTTACTGCTAGAAAACCCAAGATAGCAGCCCCAGAGAAATACGGCGGAGACCGGGAGAAACTTCGGACGTTTCTCACTCATGCCGACCTGTACTGCGAGTACAACGAGGTAGTCAACGATCAAGAAAAGATCCTCATGACAAGCACGTACATGAAGGACAAAGCAGCCAATTGGATGCAACCCTTATGTCGACGATTATCTGCTGGATGCAGAACATAGAGGAACCAAGACTGAGACTCAGACCTTGTTCGCAGACTGGACAGGATTCAAGGAAGAAATGGGACGCATCTTCGGAGAAATAGACGCTAAGAACCAGGCCGAAAAGAAAATCACCCGCCTGAGGCAGCTTACGTCAGTATCAGCCTATACGGCAGAGTTCAAGCAACTACAGGCGAAGATCGATTGGGATGACGCGGCACTTCGAACAGTGTTCGAAACAGGCCTTAAGGAAAATGTAAAGGACGGACTTGTACACCACGAAAAGGCCGAGTCACTACACGCTCTTATCGAACTTGCTACACGCATCGATAACCGACTTTGGGAACGGAATGACCAGAAGAAATACTTCCGACCCAACCTGCCCAACACAAAGAGGCAACGTGGAAGATTTGACAGAGATGGTGACGCCATCATGACCGGTAAGGTACAAGACAAGCCTAAAGACAAGAAGACCTGAGGATGGAGACAGGATGGTCTCTCCAAGGAAGAACGCCAGAAGCGTTATGACAACAAAGCATGTCTCCGATGCGGCAAAGTTGGACACTTCGCCAGAGACTGCAAAGAAGAACAAGTCAAGCAAGCAGCCATCAAGATCAGGATGATCAGACAGGGCACGGCATACCCGACTCAGATGGAGCCGGACGACAACCTGAGCGACATGGACCTCTACGAAGAAGCTCGCTCAGCGGACAAACAGGCATTCGTGATCGTTCCACGAATCAAGAAAGACGACAAGGTCTTGGCCAAGGACGAGCCCAAGACCACGGACTGGAAAGTCAAGGGCAAGGACGTTTTGGAACGTCTGGCCAACCAGCAGTGTTGGATATGCGGAGACGCCGCACACTACGCCGACGACTGCAAGATTCGAAGCCGAATCATGATTACCGGCAAGAACGCCGAGGCTATTGGGCACCAGGCGGTGACCCAACAACCCTACTTCGAGAACACAGACGATGAGGACAAGGCCCAAGAAGCGTCCGAAGAGGAAGAAGATACCGAAGAACACGAGAAACTGTGTTGGTATGACTGCAAGATCGATTGCACGTTCCATAAGGAAGACAAGGAGAAAACCAGGACGGATCAGGACAGGTGTTGTCACCTAAACCTATGGCCAGATGAGTGCCTAGTGGAAGAATGCCCTATCCACGAACCCGAACAAACAGATCCTCACCAGAAACTCCTATGGACGCAATGCAAGAATGGATGTACGTTCCACCGGGAACAACTAGACAAGGCACGACGAGTAGACGACTACTATCACAGTACGTTATCGTCAAACATCTGCGAAGTCGCAGATTGCCCAATCCACCAAGCCAAGAAGGCAAGGACCAGGAAGGTGATTCACGAGGAAGAGATACCTCACATCAACATCCATTGGAGCTGGTGCTACGACGACAGGTGCTTGATGCACTACAGCTCAAAGAATGACACAGGCTATTTCCCAAGTACAAGGGAAAGAAGCAGCCAAAAACTAGGACGCCACCAGGGACAGGGTCTCACTGGTGAAGGCGCACCTATAACGACCCTTAGGAAGGTACAGGATACCGATGGTCAAGCGAAACAATTGCTCACGACCGTATCTGTACAAGGTCAGGAGATCAAGGCGCTCGTAGATAGCGGGGCCGCACACACGATAATCTCACCCCGAGTGGTGGAGAAACACGGAATACCATATAGGGTTAAGAAGAAACCCATACCGGTAGTATTAGCCGACGAGAAACCCATGGAATATGGAAACGGCATGATGAGGTTGGAAACCGAATCAACAAAGCTACGAGTAGCAGGCATAGAGTGCCAAATGGACATCGGCATCATGGAACTAGGAGACCTAGACATGCTGATTGGTTATGATTGGCTGGACGCCCATAACCCCGCCATCGACTGGCGGATGAAGACGATACTCAGAAGAGAACCTGTGCACAAGGTTGCTGGAGTACGTAGAGAGACACGCCCGACGAATCAGAGCTCACCCCAGGACGGGAGATTCGGCAAGATCTCGCCTCATAAGATCAGAAGAATCTATGAGAAGGACCTCAGAGAGTAGGAGTCATCTGGATAAGACGAGTCGCGACCACGAAGGAAGGACCCTTACCACTGGAAATACCAAGAGAGTATCAGACCGACGAGTTCAAGGAACTCTTCGAGGAAAATGAAGCCACGGATTTGGCGGACCATCAGGATTGGGATCACGAGATCATCCTAGATGAAGGGGCAAAGCTTAGCCCAGGACCAATGTACCCAATAGCGCCCGAGCACGACGCTGAGCTGCGGGACTACATTCAGAAGAATCTGAAAAAGGGATTTATCCGACCGGGATCAGGCCCGATGGCCTCACCCATCTTGTTCGTAAAGAAACCTAACGGAAAGTGGCGACTATGTGTCGACTTCCGGAGGTTGAACAGCGTCACGCGGAAGAACCGATATCCCTTACCACTCATTACAGAGCTCATGGATAGACTCCAGGAGCTAAGTGGTTTACGAAATTCGACGTTCGGGAAGGATTTTACCGAATCAGAATCAAAGAAGGTCATGAATGGATGACAGCGTTTAAAACAAAGTATGGACTGTTCGAGTATACGGTTATGCCTTTCGGATTGACGAACGCACCGGCAACCTTTCAATCAGTCATCAACAACGCCCTTCATGAGTACCTTGAATCTTTGTCACAGCGTACCTAGACGATGTACTGGTGTACTCTAGCGGAACGCTCGAAGAACATGTGAAACATGTCAAGAAAGTGCTCAGGAAGCTGAAAGAATACAAGCTGTACCTGCAGCCAGGGAAGTGCGAATTCCATGTCAAGGAGACAGAATTCCTAGGCTTCATAGTGTCTACAGAGGGAGTTAAGATGAACCCGAAGAAGATCTCGGCTGTACAGGAATGGCCAATTCCTAAAACAGTCAAGGATGTGCAATCCTTCCTAGGATTCGCCAACTATTATCGGAAGTTCATTAAGGATTACTCGAAGATCACAGTCACCCTCTCCGAGATCACGAAGAAGGAAGCAGGATTCAACTGGAACGAGGAACATCAAGAAGCCTTTGATCAGATCAAGCAGATATTCCTCGAAGCACCCGTACTGGAGATGTACGACCTGAAACGAAAGACGCGGGTCGAAACCGACGCGTCAGATTATGCACTTGAGCTGTATTGTCACAGCAGTGCCCAGATAAGAAATGGAGACCGGTGTTCTACCATTCAAGGAAGTTCTCCGGAGCAGAACGCAATTACGATGTTCACGACAAGGAACTAATGGGAATAGTCGATGCCTTCGAACAATGGGAAGTCTACTTGCTGGGACTACCACACCAGATCGAGGTTTTTACCGATCATCAGAACTTGGCGAGTTTCATGACAACAAAGAAACTCAATCGACGGCAAACCCGATGGGCTGAGATGTTAGCTCAGTTCGACTTCAAGATAACCCATCGAGCCGGAACGCTCAACGGAGCGGCAGACGCGTTAAGCAGAAGGTCTGACTTACGCGAGGACGACCACAAAGAACCACATAAGGCCATGTTCAGGAAAGCACCCGATGGCACACTTCGATATAACCAGCCGGAACTAGCTAGAGTAGCTAAGGTGGCCGAGCGGGTAGATACACTACAGCAGCAATGGCAGCGGAAGGCAGCCAGCTGGCAGTTCGAGCCCGAGGAAAACGGCTCCGACGAACTGTTACAGGACGAACGAGAGTACCGAGATATGATTCGAGGAGACCGAACATATGTACCTCCACAAATGAGATCGAGTCTCATCAAGGAACTGCATGAGTCCAAAGAATATGGACATGCATCGCTAGAGGAAATGGTCAGGCGACTATCAAAGGTGTTTGCAATACCACGCTTGCGAGCGAAGGTGCAGGATGTATTAGGCAACTGTTTAGCTTGTCACCAGAACAAGCCCAAGAGACATAAGCCCTATGGCCTGTTACAGCCCTTACCGCCACCAACCAGACCATGGAGCAGCGTAACAATGGACTTCATAGTGAAGCTCCTGAAATCATTGGAACCAGGATCCGGAAGATTATGCGACACAGTCCTAGTCATCGTGTGCCGACACACGAAAGGAGCAAAGTTTGTGCCAACGGAGGAGACCATCACCGCAGAAGAATGCGCATACGAGGTCAGTAAGGCAATAATGTCAGAACATGGGATACCTGAAGAGTTCATCACTGATCGTGATAAACTATTTACGTCCAAATACTGGGACACATTCCTGGCGAAATTAGGTGTGAAGAAGAAGCTATCGACTAGCTTTCACCCTGAAACAGACGGCCAGACAGAAAGAACAAACCAGACACTGGAACAGTATCTGAGGATGTACGCCAACAAACTGCAAGACAACTGGGTTGAACTCTTGCCGACAGCGCAATTGGCTTACAACAGTACCAAGTCAGCAACGACAAAGTACTCACCGCACTACGCGAACTACGGATATGAGCCAACTGCTCACCGAGATCCGAAAGATATTGAAAGTATCGCAGTAGGTGCAGATGACAAAGCCCGCTTGATGCGAGAGCTACACGAAGAATTGAGCAGGAACATAGCTCACAGGAACCTCACATCGGCCAGAGCCGCAAATAAGCAAAGGATTGAGGGACCAACCTTTAAGAAGGGGGACAAAGTTTTCCTGTCACGACAGAACTTGAAAACTAAACGGCCAAGCAAGAAACTGGATAACCTCCGAATAGGACCTTTCGAAATCCTAGAGGAAATAGGCACAGTAAACTACAAACTCCAACTGCCACCAGGCATGCGCGTCCACCCTGTCTTTCACAAAAACTCCTGGAAAGAGCACCTCCAGATGCCGAGCTAGCTACGGACATAGAGCTCGAGGACGACGAGTACGAGGTCGAAGAAATTAAGGACCTGCGGAAAGTTGGTCGTCAGTGGAAATACTTGGTCAAGTGGCAAGGATGGCCCGAAAGCCAGAACACTTGGGAGCCAAAAGAAAATTTAACGAACTGCAAGTCACAGGTACTTGAGTACCATCGGAAACACCCAGGGAAGCGAGGACCGGGTCCTCGAGGGAAAGAAAGTAATCAAAAGAAGGGTCGAAAGAAGCGTCAGCCTGTAACCAGCCCAAGTCAGTCGACAATCCGGGTAGCGATGGTTCGGTTGCCAGGAAGTCCGTACCCGGGGCAGAGTTCCCCTCGGCTTGCTCTTTCGCACGATCCTGAAGATTCAAAATGGCGAGATCTCGATCAGCAAATGACTGCTCTTGCGCCTCAGCCTCTAGGAGCTCGAGTTCACTCTGAGCCAGCTGGGCTTTTAAACGCGCAACTTCGAGACGCTTCTCCCGTTTCTCCCGCTGAACCTTCTCCCACTCTTCCTCAGAAACAAACAGACTACACTCAGCCTTCACCGAAATACAACCAGCACAGCGACCTGTCGCGGTATCCACAAAACAGCGAAGGTTCTTCTCTTCGCAGCGCTTACAACGGAAAGCCATCTCTAAGCCCTGCTCTTTTACACGGTCAGCACGAGCGCGACGCTCAAGAGTCGAACTCTGGGGGCGAGAACGGCGGGAAGACGGAACCTTGGGCATGGTCAGGAGAAGTGAGGAAAGGAAAGAGAAGAGGATACTGCACCACGGGAATACCTAGACCTCCACCACCACCGCCGCCCTAGGCGCGGGAAAACAATAATCCAGGGTATCGGGACGATACGCCTAAGAAGGGGGGTAATGTTACAGGGTAACAGGGAGTTGCTTCCTTTTGTCATGCAGGCCGCAGGAAGGAAGACCATCGGGACAGCCGCGATGAAAGATCGCTGACCCAGGGCGGGGCTCGGGTCACGTGATGTGCCATCACGCCAAGAGGAGGCCATCAGTGATGGCAGAGCCTGTATGTGAAGGCAGCCATCAGAGGTGGAGACAACCATCAGTGATGGCCGGTCAAACCTATGATGGCAGGTACAGATTGCAATGGGTATAAAGGATGGACGGATTTCATTATTACACTCGTTGTGGTCAACTCAAATAGTTCATCTCTCACACAGATTGTCAACTAGTTATTCTATCGTTTATAGAATTGGTATTGTTTATCCTTTGGTTACAACGATAACTCTTTTCCACCTGATCATTCCATACGATACCTCACGGACTACCGCTTTAGTCTATCTCGCCTTAGTACGGACCGAGCTTAGAGAAGTATAGCCTAACCCCGTGTAACAGGCTGCTCTAAACCCTCTTTAGTAAAGTAAGCAGCCTCTTCTTTCTATTAGTGTTGCGCCTTAGGCTTATCTAACTAGTCTTCTAATAAACTAGCTGCTTTTATTTCTCTCTAGCTTTATAGCTGCATTGTTATTACTAGAGTTCTACTATTAGAACCTTCTTTAATTAACTCTTTGTAGTAGGAGTTTGTTAGCTTAAGTATTTATACAAACTACTTTTATAAGCGTTTGTCTTCTACTCTTTTAAGTAGGTCTTGTTCTTTTCTTAAGAGCGTGTTAGCTCTTACGTTTTCTTTACTAAGCTAATATATTAGCTCTAGGTTATACCTACCTAGAAAAAGCAACTATTTTATCTAACGCTTATTTAGCATCTTAGGTTTTATAAAGTATTTTAAGTTCTTATAGTCTATAAGTACTTTAAACTTCTCTACTAAACGTAGCTTAGAGTTCTATTCTTTAAAGCAACGCACTACTATAAGCAGTTCCTTATTGTAGATCTTGTAGTTGCACTTATATGCATTGTTTTTCTATAAGAAGTACGCACATAGTTATAAAACTCCTTTATTATTATACTATAATAGCACTCTACTTACTGCGTAGCTGCTTAAATCGCATTTAAGCACTGTTTTATAGTCTAGATTAAACGCTGCTAAAGAGGGCTCTATAATAAAGATTTCTTTTAGCTTCTTAAAGGCTAATTGTTCTTTAGGACCTTATTAGAAAAAGACGTTGCTTATTAGCTTTATTAGTAGCGCTAATAGCTGCGAGAAGTTCTTAATAAACCTTTAGTAGAAGTTCGCGAAACTAAGAAATAATCTTACTCCTTAGACTGTCCTCGGCGCCTCCTATTCGCGGATTGCAGCTACTTTTGCTAAGTCTATGCTTATCCTCTTGCTAGCTTCTATTATAAACCTAAGGTACTTTGTTAACTTAACTTTAAACTCGCACTTCTTAATATTAACCTATAGGCCTGCAGCTTGCAGCTTACTAAGCACTTTTTAGACGTGTTTCTAGTATTAGCTTAAATCTCTATTAGAATAGATTAGTACGTTGTCTAAGTACGCTAAACAAAAGTTATTAAAGTGTTCTTTTAGGGTCTAGTTAATATACTATTAGAACGTACTTAGAGAGTTTGCTATACTAAAAAGAGTAACTAGCTACTTAAATAGTCTAAACCTTGTTTAGAAGGCTATCTTCTATTTATTACCTAGTACAACGCAGATCTTATAGAACGCTGTAATAACGTCTAGCTTTATAAACTACTTAGCCTTGCTAATACTATTAAGCGTCTCTTAGATAAGTAGAAGAGGGTATTAATTCTTTTTTATAATTGCGTTTAAAGCTTAATAGTTAATACACAATTAAAGTCCCCTTTTAGGCTTCTTTACAAACAGTACTAAAGCAGCAGCTAGTAAGCTGCTTATATAGATAAACCTCTTCTTAAGCAGCAACGTAAGTTCTTTCTAAAGAACTAACAACTCGCCTTTTAATATACTATAGAGGGGTCTTTATAGTAGCTAAGCGTCTTTTAGTTCTAGCTTAATCTTATAGTCTACTCTTAGACCTTAGTAAAGTAGGAGCTTTTTAGCTTCTTTTAAGTTAAAGAGCTTATAGAACTCTTAATACTACTTTAGTAGCAGTATATATACGTCTACTAGCTTCTTTTTCTATAAGGCCTTATTAATATCTACTATTAACGCAGCGAAGATCTAAACGCTATTTAGAGCGTTCCTGTATCTATAGAGTAATACTACAAACGTAGTAGCGCTTACTTATTAGACCTCTTTCTATAGAGTCCTTTCTATTAATTATACTTAAATGCCTTTTAAGTAGATAAAGATGCTCTTCTTCGCAGAGGCTATTAACACGTTATAGTAGTCTATCTACCTCTTTTTTAGATATACGTCCTTATCTAAAAATAGATTTATTACGTATATATAGGTAGTTTTTTCGTACCTATACAGCTTAAATAAGAATTAAGTAACTTTGTTAATCTCTAATAGCTTACTATTTACTCCCTTAATTATCTAGGCGGGAATCTAATAGCGCTCTAGATAGTAGCAGTAGGCGAACTTCTTATTAACTAGCGTATAGCAAAGGCACCTACAATTAATTAGTGCTATAGCGTTTACTACGTTGTTTATAATTAGATTTATTGTAATTAGTAGAGGACGTATATACTTCTGCTAAAATTAGCTCTATTTACTACTTATCTACTAATCTATCTTTAGAAGCTCTAAGCTAAGACTCTAGCTTAGAGCTTATCTTTTCCTAAGTTGCTATTTATTAGTTCCTTAGCCTTCTTCTAGAGTTTCTGTTCTTTGCCTATAGAAGTATCTTTTACTCTTTTAACCTAGGTAGTGTTTAGATAGCTTCTAGTAATATAACCTAGCTCTCTGCAGCTATAGCAGTTATATAGTAGCTGTTTTAGCCTGCTTTTTACCTCCTACGCTTAATTAATTTTTAATAGTTCTTAGTCTATTACTTCTAAGCTAGCTTCTTGCTAAGTAGTTCTTAAGTAGTTCTGCGCGTTGCTATAAGCTGCGTTCTTTTAGTTCTGCTTATATAGCTAGATCTAGTATAAGTTATTAGATAGCTTAATTGCTTTGTCTATGTACTTCTTTAGGCTTTTATTCTTAGAAGTATAGAGCATTAGCTTCTAGAGCTCTTCTCTAAGGCCTTTACTAAACATCTCCTAAACTACTACTAGGCTAAACTATTAACAAAATTCTACGCGAAGCTAGTTAAACTCTAAGACATAATTGCGTATTAGCCTCTATCTTTGCTTTAGGTGCTAAAGCTTATTTAGCGCGCGCTGCTGCTAGTATACGTCTTAGAAGTAGGTATCTATATACTTTTATAAGCTAATAACTGTTTGTTCTTTATTTTTAAGTACCTAAGGGAGAAGGACCTAGTTTGCCTTATCTTTTGTTTAGCTAAGCACGTATTAGACCTTTACGTCCTTTATTAGAAATATAGCACTATTATACTCTAGCTTCCCTTTATACTTAAATTTCTAGCTTAGGTAGTTACTTTATATCCTGTTAAAACGCTCTAAGTTAAGAAACTTATTCTTACAGATAGCTAGCTTAGCAACTAGTATTAATAGTAGTAGAAGAATGTTAGCTCCTAAAGACAGCTTTAAGCGTCTTTTAGCTTAACTCTACTTAAGCGCTTCTAGACAACTAGCTATTAGGCTAAGCAGTTGCATTATCTACTATATTATCTAGGCTATAGTATCTTAATTGCTTTTTAATAACTTTCTTTGTCTTAGCAAGCCTTTTCCTCTTATAACTAATAATTGCTTAATAACTACTTTAATTATTAGCCTAATTGCTGCCTCCTTCTATTTGTCTTCTCTTAGCATCTATGTAATTTCGCGTAGGATCTCTTTATCTAAGACTTCTGCTTAGCTCTTAGCAGTAGCGTACGTTGCTAGCTCTTCTACGTTTAAGTTTAGAACGTTAATCTCTATTACTATTCTTTAGTCTACTAGCGTAGCCCTAGACTGCAGCCTACTCTTTATTAATATATAGTACTTCTCTTCTATACTATTTTAAACAGCGTTTAGCTATTATTGTGTCGCGTTTCTAGAAAGACTCGCGTCTTACTATCTTGCTTATAGAATCTTGTCTCTAATTAAGAGTAATTATATAGCCTACACCTTATTTAATAGAGGATTAATAGGGCTTTAGACAGGTTCTAGGTAACTAATTTGCTTCTTATCTCTTACAGCTAAGCTTCCTGCAAAACTCTGCTCTAGATATACTATTTTATAATAGTCTACCTACTTGCTGCGCTAAAAGCCTTTTGTACTTATTACAGCACTAACTTTGTATTACTAGCTTATACTAATAACACGTTCTAAAACTTAGTTAGAAGATAGTTCGCCTAAGGCTTATATCTAATTAAGATTAAATACAAAATATAAAGGGCTGCGCTCTAAGGAGCAAACGCGTAGTATATAGAAGTTGTATTTAATAGAGAGCTAAGCTCTTAGCTACGTAGTTATCTATATATAAGCTAGTTGCCTAAGTAACAATTAGGCTAGTATAGTCTAAGTGCATAAGGTAGTAGATTTTGCGAGTAGACTAAGATTCTATTAAGGAGCTGTTTAAAGGGCGTTTAGCCTGTTACAGAAGTGCTAATAATAAAACGTAGATATAACGCTTTTTGGTTATACTATACTATATCGCACTAAAGGTATATTCTTAGTTACTTACTTAGCTTTTATATTTTTAGCTATCTATATAGTTATATAAAGGTTTAATAAATTAGAACTAAAGCTATATATCTTATATAATTTTAGGAAGCTACTATAAAGTTTAACGTTTAGAAAAGAGTATAATTTTAGTAGAAA
This sequence comes from Alternaria longipes, assembly GCA_019059555.1. Classification (NCBI taxonomy): domain Eukaryota; kingdom Fungi; phylum Ascomycota; class Dothideomycetes; order Pleosporales; family Pleosporaceae; genus Alternaria; species Alternaria longipes. Next base: position 2,199,203 of record CM032460.1, on the reverse strand, counting down.
TAACTATATTTAATAGCAGGTAACTAAAAGTTTAAACTATAGTATTTAATCTCTTATAGCTATTTAAACATTAACTTATACATTCTTTTCTTAACTTATATACTAGAATAGTAGATACTATATATATACTTAGGTTTATTATCTTTAATATATAGTAAGTTATTACATCTAACTATATTATAGTTATAAAGCGCTTAGTAATAGAAGGCTTTACAACCCTCTTAATATTAATAGTAATACTAATAAGTATAGAAACTATAATAACTACAGCTAAGAAAATAACTACTAAATACTATAGTTATAGTTAAGTAATTCCTAATAAAACCGACTTTAATAGTAATCTTAAGTACTTAGTCTAAGCTTATATATAACTACTTTACTTATCTAGGTTAAGCCTAAAAGAGCTTAAAAGTTAGCTTAGTAATTTACTATCTTACTTAAAAGCTTCTTTATAAGTACTACTCTTATACTAGTTTAAAAAGAAATAAGTTAAGTAGATAAGGACTTTACTCTTATCTAAGATAAACAAGTATAGTAGCTATATAAATTATATATAACTAGTAGCGTATTAACTTATAAATTAAGTAAGTACTTTAAGAACATATTTAATAACGTAGTTTATAAGCAAGTCGCCTGTATAAGTAAAGCGCTTACCCTACTAACTTTAATTACCTACCTTACCTTTGCGTACAATGCCTTAACCCTACTATATTATATTACGCTTATCTAAAGCTAATATACAGCTAACTATCTTATTTCTTAATAAGTATTAGATTAAGACTATACAAGCAGCTGCTTAAGCCTTTAATATCCTTTGTATAACGCTACGCAACTAACGCGCTAGTAAGCCTCTATAACGCGATTGCTAGCCTAACTTAAAGAAGCTTACCTAGCTAGAAGAGAAGGTAATTGTTAGCTATATACTAAGCCTAGATTAACGTAGATTTGCGCCTACGTACGCAGCTGTACGTAATATAGCTAATAAGCTACTAGCTGCGCGCAGTGTAGGCTAAGTTAGCGTCTACTAGCTGCGCAACTTTGTTAAGCGTATAGATAGGCTTACAACACGTTTTAACTAAGCGTATAATAGGTAAAGAGCTCTATATAAAGACTCTATATTAATTAGAAGCTAGTTTAAGCTTATAGAGCAGATAAAAGCAAAGTACAGCATCTGCAATAAAAACGTCTACAACTTTAATAAAGCAGGCTTTATAATAGGCAAGATTAAGACCTAGCTTATTATAATAGAGTTAGAGAGAAGAGGTAAGCTAAAGGCTATCTAGCCTAGCGACTGTAAGTAGGTAACAGCAATAGCTGCAATTAACGCTGCTAGCTAGTTAGTCCTACTATTCTTTATCTTTGCTAGCTAGTATTACCTATCTGCTTAGTATAAGGAGGCAGATATCCTACGCAACTAGGCGATCGCAGTTAGCGACAATAGATAGATAACTAATAAGCTAGAAGTTAAGTAGTTAAAGCACTTTATTAAGTATATAGAGGAGAAAGTTATTAAAGCACGTTAGCTACTTATTCTTAATAGCTACAAGAGCTACTAGTCTCTTAAGTTTTAAGAGCTCTATAAAGAGAATAATATCTACACGCTCTATATACTACTTTACTTATCTTACCTACTCTAGCCTCTTAACGTTAGCTACTTCTTACTATTAAAGCAAGTGTATAGCTGTAAGATTAAGAGCCTAATCTGCTATTAGATTAACTATATTACTAAGCTTAAATTCCTGCTAGCCTTTAAAGTAGCCTTTAATTGCTTATTTACTATAGCTAATATCTGCTTAGCTTTTTAAGGTGTAGGCCTTGTTCTTTTCTAGCTAGACGCTATCCTATTAAAGCTAAACGTGCAGCTGCGTACGCTTACTCTAGCTGCTCTACTAGAGGCTCTCTAAGAGGCTTGTACGCTAAGTAACGTACGTAAGCTTAAGGCTTAATTAATATTAATATGTAATTGCGTGTAATAGTATAAGAGCTTATTACTAGCTTTAATTATTAAGGCAATTAACTAGCTTAAGAAGAGGGCTAAAGTAATAATGCTCTTAGCTAAGCTAATACGTAATTAGATTGCTAGCCTTAAGAAAGCTAATAAGGCAGCCTTAGCGCGTAAATAGCGTAAGAAAAAGCGTTTATAGAAGCAAAGAGTCTTAACAAAGAGAGAGAGAGAGGATATACTTGCTTAACGTAAGGCTAATTAGTAGATTACTTATAAAAAGCGTTAAGAAAGAGAGTAATTAGGCTTTAGCCGCTAGGCTTAGGCGCGCTGCAGCAGGTGTAAAGAGACTAGGCATAACTTACGTATATACAAAAAAAATACTTTAGATACTACTTAATCTACTCTATTAATATCTATTTATAATCTTAAAGAGTAGTTAAGTTGCATAGTTAGATAGGTAATTAAAGTTAGTAGGGTAAGCGCTTTGCTTATACAGGCGACTCGCTTGTAAACTACGTTAGTATATAGTAAATACCTATTACTCTCTATACTACTTAAGGACAGCTAAGTAAAGAGGGAAGTACTAGACGCTATTAATAGAGTATAGTGTATATACAATACACGCGCGTTAGCTAAGGAATAGCTATATATAGCGTAAGAGTACTAGAGTTACTACTATAATAAGAAATATAAACTTAAAGTTTTTTACTAAAAAGATCTAATGCTCTTAAGTATAAAATATATTAATATACTTTACTAACTTAATAAGAAGTTACTTAGCAAGTTTATAGAACCTTTTTAAATATAAGATATAGTTAGAGCGTAAGTGTTACAAGGTAACAAGGAATTGCTTCTTCATGCAGGTCGCATGAAGGAAGACCATCGGGCGGACACGATGGAAGAATGTGGATCCAAGGCGGGGCCTGGATCACGTGACAAGAGTGGCATCCCGCCAAGACCTGGCCTCCGGGAGGCCAGTGAGGGTTGGGAAGCCACGGTCCTCCCACACCTCCCTCTTGGTAGGGAGGACAGGGAGGACAGGAACAGATTGCAATGGGTATAAAGGATGGACGGATTTCATTATTACACTCGTTGTGGTCAACTCAAATAGTTCATCTCTCACACAGATGGTCAACTAGTTATTCTATCATAGAATTGGTATTGTTTATCCTTTTGGTTACAACGATAACTCTTTTCCACCTGATCATTCCATACGATACCTCACGGACTACCGCTTTAGTCTACCTCGCCTTAGTACGGACCGAGTCTAGAGAAGTATAGCCTAACCCCGTGTAACAGTAAGCTTACTACCTATAACTACTACTTAGCTATTTTATTTATAATGTATTTTATGTATTTTTCTTAGAATAATAGAAGCTTAAATAATATTATAAGAATTATACTTAGCTACTTAAAATTACTTTAGAAAGTAATAAAAATTAAAAAGTTAGAAAGATCTTTAAAAAAAAAGAATATAAAGAAGCTAATTATAATATTAGCTGCGCTAGAAAGGCTATAATAAATCTTAAATACTTAGACTTTAGCTTTAGATTTTAAAAATATAGAAGATTTTATTTAGAAATTTAATTAAAGCGTATAGTATTAAAAGTAAAAAGAAAGAGTAAGAGGGTCGTATTTATAGCGTATAAGAGGCGTAATTCTTATATAAGGAAGTTAGAGTATCTATATAAAAAAACTAAAAAAAAAAGAAAACTACAAAGTTACTTAGCATTACCTCTATTACTACTACTACTGCTTTTACCCTCTTTAGAAGCAATATCCTCTGTACCTAAGCTAGCTGCGCTACTAGCCTATAACTTATTATTGCTAAAACTACTCTTATTATTAGAACTATTACTAAAACTATTATTACTATTATTTTTATTACTTATACTACTCTAAAAAATTAGAAGTTAGTTAAAATAAAGCGTAGAGAAAAAGAACTAAAGAATAAAATATATACTTAAAGCACTATATACTTAATAACCTACTCTAAAGCGCTAGTAATCCTACGCTACTTAACTAAAATTAAGCTTAGGTAATCTACACTAGTCTTAGAAACCTAAGTAGAAACTTATATAGGTGTGCCTATATAAGTAGTAGTATAGTAGTAAGTCGCAAGCTTAAGGTTAAACTAACGCTAGCAACACATAAGCTTAGCGCTAGCACTTAGTATAGTAGTACTAATTCTAGGATTCTCTAAGTTTAATATAGCAATATTATACCTAAACTTAAAGCAATATAGCTAGTTAAGCTTTCTAACTATATCTTTAGAAACCTATTATAATAAGAACTTAAGATACACGTCTCTTAAAAGAACAAAGTACGTGTTAGGCCTAGCTAACGATATATACTATCCTGCACTATAATTAGTAGTTTACTAATTATACGTACCTTTTTAGTTGCATAGCGTAGTAGTGCAGGGCTGCGTTTTAATAGTACGCGCTAAAGGTGCTTATAAGGCGCGCCTCGCTCTCTAGAGCAAGGCAAGGATTATTCTCTTTATAACCTACACCTGTAGTCTAAATATATAAGCTATCTCCTACTATCCTTAGTAATATAAAGCAAGAACTATTGCCTACAGTTACGCCTTATATAATAATCCTTCTTCTTAGCTAATAGTTAGGAGATAGCTCTTTCTACTTAATTAGGGCAACATACCTGCTCTTAGAGCAAAGATTTAGATTAAGTTCTTCTATTACGCACTTTAAGCGCTAAGCCTATACCTTATAAATAAAGCGTAACCTTGTTAATTAAGAAGCGCATCTAAGTAGCATAGACATAACAAGATAAACTTCTAAATCTATAACAATAAAACTAGTTGCGCTAACTAGAGGAGGAAATCTTCTATCTAGAAGAATTAGAGTAAGGTAGAAATATAGCTGTGTTAGATAATCTATTAAGTCCCTACCCTTAAAAGAGGCGCACAATTAACGTTACTACAGCACCTAGCGTAGCGTATATAAAGCGCACGCTAAAACTAAAAGATCTAACAGAGTACTAGGGTAAGAATATTTAAGAATATTAGGAGTTTATTTGCTCTTATAAAATAGCTTTTTGCTTACTACTTAAGGAGCTAAAAGAAAATAAGAATAAAGTAATATAGTTAATATAATACTTTAAAGGCGATCTAAAAGAGCTTTAGTATACGTACTTTAAACGCAGCTTTAAAGCATGTAAATAAACTCCTACTTAAGAGTACTATAAGCAGTACCTACTTAACCTACTTATAGATTCTGTAAACTGCAGCCTTAAAGCTGCTATAGCGCACAGCTAAGCCCTCTAGCAAAAAAACTAGACTATTAGATCTTTTACTACGTACCTAGAAGTTTTAGAGGACTAGTTAACCCCTTATACTAAGGTATAAAGAGTTTAATACTTATTTATAAAACTAAGACCTAAACTCTAGTAATTAATTACTAATTACTACTAAATTCTAGTAACCTATAAAGACTTAATAGCGTTAGCCTCTACGCTTAAAAGAAATTTATAAAAAACACCTGCTATATATAAATATTGCTACTAAGTTGCATCCTAAGAGAAAAGAAAGCAAAGCTCTCTTACTTCCTAACTAAGCTAATAGAGTAGACTAAAAGATAAGTATATAATTACCTACTATAAATGCTAAAAGAAAGGTTACTACGTAAATAAGTGCTAAAGTAGCAATCTAAACTAGCTACCTACTAGTATTAACTATATAGAAAAAGGTTAAGCCTCTCTAAAATTTTAGGATTAGTAAAGCGTATACCTGTAGACATCTTACTAGGTATAAAGCGCATGTATTACGTAGACGTAGACACAGCTTTAGAACATAAGTTAGAGGTAATTCTAGATCTATAAGCTAATGTTAGTTTAATTAGTTAAAAAAGTGCTATAGAGATAGGTCTTACTCTCTTTAAAGAAGTTAAACTTTCTAAGCTAAAGTAGATTAGCTTACAACAACAGAATACATATGCTGTGTATACGCTAAACCTGCGCCTTACTAACAATAACAGTATAGAACGCTAGATTAACGCTACTGTATATAGGGTAGACAAAGAAGGTTATCTCTTATTATTAGGTAACCTATTCTTAAAACAAGAAGATATTACTATAGACTATAAACGCTAAACCTAGCGTTAGGAATACACTAAAGTATAAATATACTTAGTATTAACAAAAGAACTTCTTAAAAAAGTTAAGCGTATTAACTTAAATAGTTATCTACTAGAAACGCTTCTATTAAGTAGCGCAGAGTTAGAACTAAAAGCGCGCGTGTACTATATACACGCAGCGTAGAAGGTTCGCATTCTATATAAACTATTAGAATATATAGATGTCTTTAATAACTATAACGCAGAGATCCTACTACAATACAAAAGTTTAAACTATGTAATCTCTATTATAGAAGGTAAAGAGCTGCCTTATAGTCTGCTCTACACCCTCTTTTTACGTAAGCTTTAACTACTTTGTAAATATATTAAAGAAGCCCTATAGTAAGGTTAGATCTAATATAGTACTAGCCCTGTTAGAGCTCCTATTTTATTTATACTTAAGAAAGACAGTACTCTTCGCCTTTGCGTTAATTACTAGGGTCTTAATAATATTACTATTAAAGATTATTACCTACTCTTATTAATTAGAGAGACTATAAATTGCTTATTAAGCGTATAATACTATATAACCTTTAACTTAAAAGATACGTATTACTGTATTAGAATTAAGGCAGGAGATAAGTAGAAAACTGCTTTCTAAACGCAATATAGCTATTTTAAATACTTAGTAATGCTCTTTAGTTTTACTAATGCTTTAGCTAGCTTTTAGGCCTATATTAACAAAGCCTTAAGCGCCTATTTAGATTATATTTATATTGTGTACTTTAATAATATCTTTATATACTTGTATAATAAGGAAATTACAATACACTAGCGCGCTATACGCTCTGTACTTTAATTCTTAAGGGAAGCAGAGCTATATATTAACTTAAAAAAGTGTACCTTTGCATTAATAAAAGTACACTTCTTAGGGTTTATAGTTATAAGGCGCAGCATACGCGTAGACTCTACGCGTATTATAACTGTAGTTAAATAGCTAACCTTAACTAGTATTAAGGAACTACAATTATTCTTAAGCTTTGCTAACTTCTATTACTGCTTTATTGCGTACTACGCTGTAGTAACAGCCCCTCTTACTAATATCCTTAAGGGAAATTAAATATTCTACTAGAATAAGATTACTATAGAAGCTTTTAATACACTAAAAGACTGTTTTATATATACGCCTATCTTATACTATTTTAATGCTGCACTCGCAATTCGCCTTAAAATAGATACCTCTACGTTTGCTATTTCTAGTATACTGTCCTAGCTATTTAAGGATAATAAATAGCATTTAATTTTATTTATTTTACGTAAGCTATAAAGCGCAGAACTAAACTATAAGGTTTACAATCTTAAGTTACTAGTAATTGTATATTATTTTAAACAATAGAGATATTACTTAGAAAGCGCGTAATAAACTATTTAAGTATTAATAGATTATAACAACCTGCGCTTAATACGCTTAGTGTAGAAGCTTAACCTACGCTAAGCACGTTAAGCGCTTTATTTAGGTGCTTTTAATTTTAAGATTAATGTTACAAAGTAACAAGGAATTGCTTCTTTATGCGGGTCGCATGAAGGAAGACCATCGGGAAGCCACGACAAAGGCTTGATGATCAAAGGCGGGGCCTGGATCACGTGACCGACATCCCGCCAAGGCTAACCATCCGGGATGGCAGAACCACTTGGGATGGCGGAGCCATCACAAACATCCCATGCACTCGGGATGGACGGGATGGCAGGAACAGATTGCAATGGGTATAAAGGATGGATGGATTTCATTATTACACTCGTTGTGGTCAACTCAAATAGTTCATCTCTCACACAGATTGTCAACTAGTTATTCTATCGTTTATAGAATTGGTATTGTTTATCCTTTGGTTACAACGATAACTCTTTTCCACCTGATCATTCCATACGATACCTCACGGACTACCGCTTTAGTCTATCTCGCCTTAGTACGGACCGAGCTTAGAGAAGTATAGCCTAACCCCGTGTAACAATTAAGTACTACTTAGGTTACTTAAACTTAGTAAACAGCCTCTTAAGAAGAGTAGATTATAAGTAAAAAAATACTTTACTAACTTAATTATTGCCTATATTGTAGAATAAACTTCTAGTAAAAGTAGAGCAGAGTAGAGTAAGAAGATCTACACTTAAGCTTAGCTTAGTAAGCGCGTGTAAGACGCACGTAGCTAATATATATAGTGCTGTAAAGGTCTCTACTACTAGCGCTATAAAGTGCACACTATACGTGCTACGCTTACTAGCTAAGGTACTAGTTAGTAGCAAACCTACACTAGCTAAGTTAGAAACGTTATTAGAAGTCCTACTCTAACTCTAGTAAAGGGACGCCTTTGCACAGGAGAGAAGCGCAAGTTCTAATTAACTAGCACGCACTTAAGCTTGTAGAGATACGCTAGTATAGCGTATTAATAAAAATTAAGTCCTAAGATATAATAGCAGAATATACGTTCTAGAGGAACTAGCTATTAAGTAAGAGATTTTGTCCTAGAACTATAATACACTTATAGTAGGCTATTTTAGCGCACGTAGGACGCTTAAGCTAATTAGTAGGCTATACTATTAGCTAATACTAAGCTAAGACGTTTAGGATTACGTACAGATTTATATAATATACTAAAGAAGTAAAGCTCTAAGGTATAGTAAGTATAGTAAGCTAGTACTACTACTAATCCTAGAGGATATCTTTAAAGAAGTGTTACTTAATTTTATTACTAGATTGCTGCTAGCAAAGGATAACTTAGGTTACGTCTTTAATACAGTACTAGTAATAGTTAACTGCTTTTTAAAGATAGCAATCTATATACCTACTTTAAAAATATAAGATGTAAAGAAATTTACTAAATTCTATTTTAATTATATTATCTTGCGGTATAGTATTTAAAAAGGTATTGTGTTAGACTAAGAGTTAATCTTTACTTCTGCTTTCTAGACAGAAATCTGCTACTAGCTATAAGTTAAGCGCAGGCTTAGCACCGCTTTTTATCTACAGACAGATAGGTAAACAGAACGCTAGAATTAGACTATAGAGTAGTACCTAAGGATATTTACTATAGACGCATAGGATAACTAAGACTTTATTGCTCTTTACTACCTAATTTGCTTACAACAACTTAATCTATAAATTAACAAAATTAACACTATTCTACGCGGTATATAAGAGATACCTATTACTTTCTGTGCTACCTAAGGACAGCTAGCAAGAAGGGGAGGTGCTAGACGCTGTTAATAGAGTGCAACGTATGCATAGCGCACGCGCGTTATCTAAGGAATAGCTACGCAGAGCGCAAGAGTACTAGAGCTACTACTATAATAACAAACACAAACCTAAAGTTTTCTACTAAGGAGACCTAGTGTTATTAAGTATAAAATATATTAATATACTCTACTAACTAAACAAGAAGCTCTCTAGTAAGTTTATAGGGCCTTTCTATATATAAGACGTAGTTAGAACGCAGGCTTACCGCCTGCAACTACTACCTAGCTATCGCATTTACAACGTATTCTACGTGTCTCTTCTAGAACAATAGAAGCCTAGAAAAGATTATAAAGATAACACTTAGCTACCTAAAATCACTCTAGAAGGTAATAAGGTTTAGGAAGTTAAAAAAATCCTTAGGAAAAGAATAAGAAGAGGCTAATTGCAATATTAGCTGCGCTAGAAAGGCTATAATAAATCCTAGGATACCTAGACTCTAGCTTTAGATTTTAAAAATATAGAAGATTTAATTTAAGAGTTTAATTAAAGCGTATAGTATAAGAAGTAAAGAGAAAGAGCAGGAGGATCTTGTTTATAGCGCATAAGGAGCGCAATCCCTATATAAGAAAGTTAGGGTATCTATATATATAAAAACTAAAAAAAAATAGAGAACTATAAAATTACTTACTATTACTACTACTACTACTATTACTGCCTTTACCCTCTCTAGCAGCGGTATTCTTATTACCTAAGCTAGCTGCGCTGCTAACCTGCGACTTACTATTGCTAAAACTGCTCTTATTATTAGAATTGTTACTAGAACTATTATTACTATTATTTTTACTACCTATACTACTCTAGAAGATTAGAAGTTAGCTAAAATAAAGCATAGAAAAAGAGAACTAAGGAATAAAGCGCATACCTAGAGCGCTATATGCTTAACGACCTGCTCTAAAGCGCTAGCAATCCTGCGCTGCTTAACTAAGATTAGGCTTAGGAAATCTACACTAGTCTTAGGAACCTAGGTAGGAACCCCTACAGGCGTGCTTATATAAGTAGCAGTATAGTAGTAGGTTGTAAGCTTAAGGTTAAACTAACGCTAGCAACGCGTAAGCTTAACGCTAGTACTTAGTATAGCAGCACTAATCCTAGAATTCTCTAATTTTAACACAGCAATGTTATACCTAGACCTAAGGCGATACAGCTAGTTAAGCTTTCTAACTATATTCTTAGAAACCTATAAAATATTAGTAAAAATCTAAAAAATTAAAATAACTAAAGAAAAAATTACTAAGTAGTAATTGCTATAGTTTCCCTTAACGCAATGCTTATAACGCTTATACTTAGGCTTCTTGCAAAGCTTTTTGCCTTTTGCTACGCTTTATGCGCAGCGTAAGTAAGTTAGCGTAATAAGCGCGTAGGCTACGCTCTTGTTACAATTGCTCTATGTATAAGGCTTAGCCTTCTTAAGAATAGTTTTTAAAATATACTTAGAAAGAGGATAGTAGACTATCTTAAAGTGTAAGTAGTATACAACAAATATACGTATTATAAGTATATATTAGGTAATGCAAAAGTATTAAGCGTATAAGAAACATAAAAAAAACAATAACAATATATATTATAATAACTACTATTTACTATTACTATAAGCGAGCGAAAAATTTTCTGCTTTTACCTTAATAATATAAAAAGTTTTTATTATAATAAGGTAATAGTATTATAATAAAGCAACAGTTCTTATAACTCTTTTTATTGCATCTTCTTACTAAAGAGTAAGTTTAGAGTATTGTACAAGCTATATAAGCGCAACGCAGAGAAGCTGTAAGCGTAATAGATTTAGAGCGCATAGTAGAGTGTTATAAGGTAACAAGGAATTGCTTCTTTATATAGGTTGCATAAAGGAAGACTATTAGGAAGCTATAACAAAGGCTTAATAATTAAAGGCAGGGCCTAGATTACGTAACCGACATCCTGCTAAGGCTAACTATCTAGAATAGCAGAACTACTTAAGATAGCAGAGCTATTACAAACATCTTAGGCACTTAGAATAAATAGGATAGCAGGAATAGATTGCAATAAGTATAAAGGATAGACAGATTTTATTATTATATTTGTTGTAGTTAACTTAAATAGTTTATCTCTTACATAGATTGTTAACTAGTTATTCTATTATAGAATTAGTATTATTTATCTTTTAGTTACAACAATAACTCTTTTCTACCTAATTATTCTATATAATACCTTACGGACTACTACTTTAGTCTACTTTGCCTTAGTACAAACTAAGCCTAGAGAAGTATAGCCTAACCCTATGTAACACTTTAACTACCTTAGATATTAGTAGACGTTTTAACTAACAAGACTACTTAATTAAGATTTAGTAATAGCTTATTAGAGAAACACTTAAGTTAATATAGCTTAGGGCTAAGGACCTGCTATACTAGCACACCCTATGCTAGAAAACAAAAAGATACTTAAAGCATTAGACTCTAACACTAAAGACGATCTTAGTACTTAAGAAATTAGGAATCTTAGGCAATAGGCCTATGTCTAGGCACAGTAGATAGCTGCTATAATAGATATAATTAATTAGCTTTTAAACTAGCTAATAGCTACTTTAAACAAACAACCTGCTGCTACTAAGAAGCTAAAGATAGTAGCACCTAAGAAGTTTAGAGGAGATTAGGAGAAATTGCGAATATTTCTTACTTATACTAACCTATACTACGAATACAACGAGGTCTCTACTAATTAAGAGAAAATCTTTATAGCTAGTACATACATAAAAGATAGAGCCTCTAACTAGATGCAACTCTATATAGACGACTACCTATTAGATACAGAGTATAGGAGAACTAAAGCTGAAACGCAAGCCTTATTTGCTAGTTAAATAAAGTTTAAAGAAGAAATAGGACGCATCTTTAAAGAAGTGGACGCAAAAAACTAAGCTAAGAAGAAGATAACTCGCCTAAGGCAGCTTACGTTAGTATCCGCCTATACAGCAGAGTTTAAGTAACTGCAGGTAAAAATTAATTAGGACAACGCAGCACTTCGCATAGTATTTAAAACAGGCCTTAAGGAAAAAGTTAAAGACAGACTTATACACTATAATAAGCCTAAGTTACTGCACGCTTTAATTAAGTTATTAACTTGCATTAATAACAGGCTTTAGGAAAGAGATAATTAAAAGAAATACTTCTAACCTAATATACCTAACACTAAAAGACAGCGTAGAAGATTCGACAGAGATAGCAACGCTATTATAACTAGCAAGGTATAAGATAAACTTAAAGACAAAAAGACTTAAAAATAGAGATAAGATAGTCTCTTTAAAGAAGAACGCTAGAAGCGTTATAATAATAAGGTATGTCTCTAATATAGCAAAGTTAGACACTTTACTAGAGACTGCAAAGAAGAACAAGTTAAGCAGGCAGCTATTAAGATTAAGATAATTAGATAAGGCACGCTATACCTAACTTAAATAGAATTAGATAACAACCTAAGCAATATAGACCTATACAAAGAAGTACGCTTAGCGACTAACAAAGGGTTTATAATAATATTACAACCTAAAGTCGTAGTCTTAGTAGAACTAAGGACTATAGACTAGAGAATCAAAGGCTAAGTTGTAAGGAAACGACTAGCTAACAACTAGTATTAGATATACAAAGAGAAAACACACTACGCTAATAACTACACGATTTAGAGGCAAATTATAATTATTAGCAAAGACGCTAAGGAAATTAGGTAAGAAGCTATACGCTAATAACTTTACTTTAATAACATAGAAGCTAAAGTCTCGAACTAAGAAGCTCCTAAAGTAGAAGATACTAAAGAACACAAAAAGTTATGCTAGTATAACTGCAAGATTAACTGCACGTTCTATAAGGAAGATAAAGAGAAGTATAGGTTAGACTAAGATTAGTGCTGCTATATAAACTTATAGCTAGATAAATACTTAGCAAAGGAATGTTATATCTATAATCTAGAACTAACAGATCTTTACTACAAACTCCTATAGACGTAATACAAGATTAGCTGTAACTTCTACTGCGAATAACTTAAGGAAGCATATAAGGTAGATAATTACTACTACTGTACTTTATTATTAAACATCTATAGGATCGTAGATTGCCTAATTTATTAAGCTAAGAAAGCAAGGACTAGGAAGGTAATTTACAAAGAAGAGATACCTTACATTAACATTTATTAGAGCTACTATTATAATAATAGGTGTTTAATACACTATAGCTTAAAAAATAACACTAGCTATTTTCCTAAGTACAAAAAAAAGAAACAGCTAAAAAACTAAGACGCTACTAAGGATAAGGTCTTACTAGTAAAAGCGCACCTACAACAACCCTTAAGAAGGTATAGGATACTAATAGTTAAGCAAAACAATTACTTATAACTATATCTATACAAGGTTAGGAGATTAAGGCGCTTGTAGATAGTAGGGCTGTATACACAATAATCTTACCCTAAGTAGTAGAGAAGCACAGAATACTATATAGGGTTAAGAAGAGACCTATACTAGTAGTACTAGCTAACAAGAGACCTATAGAATATAGAAACAGCATAATAAAGTTAGAAACTAAATTAATAAAGCTATAAATAGCAGGCATAGAGTGCTATATAGATATTAGTATTATAGAGCTAGGAGACCTAGACATACTAATTAGTTATAACTAGTTAGATACCTATAACCCTGCTATTAACTAGCAAATAAAGATAATACTTAGAAGAGAACCTGTGTATAAAGTTACTAGAGTACGTAAAGAGACACGCTTAATAAATTAGAGCTTACCTTAAAATAAGAGATTTAGCAAAATCTCGCCTTATAAAATTAGAAGAATCTATAAAAAGAACTCTTAGAAAGTAAGAGTTATCTAGATAAGATAAGTCGCGACTATAAAAGAAGGACCCTTACTACTAGAGATACTAAGAGAGTATTAGACTAATAAGTTTAAGGAACTCTTTAAGGAAAACAAAGCTACAGACTTAGTAGACTATTAGGATTAGGATTATAAGATTATTCTAGATAAAAAGGCAAAGCTTAGCCTAAAACTAATATGCCTAATAGCGCCTAAGCACGATGCTAAGCTACAAGACTATATTTAGAAGAATCTAAAGAAGAGATTTATCTAACTAAGATTAGGCTTAATAGCCTTACCTATCTTGTTTGTAAAAAAACCTAATAAGAAATAGCAACTATATATTAACTTCTAAAAGTTAAATAGCGTTACGTAGAAGAACTAATACCTCTTACTACTTATTACAAAGCTTATAGATTAACTCTAGAGAGCTAAGTAGTTTACAAAATTCAACGTTTAGGAAGGTTTTTACTAAATTAAGATTAAAGAAAGTTATAAATAAATAACAGCGTTTAAAACAAAGTATAAACTGTTTAAGTATATAGTTATGCTTTTTAGATTAACAAACGCACTAGCAACCTTTTAATTAGTTATTAACAACGCCTTTTATAAGTACCTTAGAATCTTTGTTATAGTATACTTAGATAATATACTAGTGTACTCTAGCAGAACGCTTAAAGAACATATTAAGTATATTAAGAAAGTGCTTAGAAAGCTTAAAGAATATAAGCTATACCTATAACTAGAGAAGTGCAAATTCTATATTAAAGAGACAGAATTCCTAAGCTTTATAGTATCTACAAAGAAAGTAAAGTGTTACACGGGGTTAGGCTATACTTCTCTAAGCTCGGTCCGTACTAAGGCGAGATAGACTAAAGCGGTAGTCCGTGAGGTATCGTATGGAATGATCAGGTGGAAAAGAGTTATCGTTGTAACCAAAGGATAAACAATACCAATTCTATAAACGATAGAATAACTAGTTGACAATCTGTGTGAGAGATGAACTATTTGAGTTGACCACAACGAGTGTAATAATGAAATCCATCCATCCTTTATACCCATTGCAATCTGTTCCTGCCATCCCGTCCATCCCGAGTGCATGGGATGTTTGTGATGGCTCCGCCATCCCAAGTGGTTCTGCCATCCCGGATGGTTAGCCTTGGCGGGATGTCGGTCACGTGATCCAGGCCCCGCCTTTGATCATCAAGCCTTTGTCGTGGCTTCCCGATGGTCTTCCTTCATGCGACCCGCATAAAGAAGCAATTCCTTGTTACTTTGTAACATAAAGATAAACCTAAAAAAAATTTTAGCTATATAGGAGTAGCTAATTCCTAAAACAGTTAAGGATATATAATTCTTCTTAGGATTTACTAACTATTACTAAAAGTTTATTAAGAATTACTTAAAGATTACAGTACCTCTCTTAGAAATTACAAAGAAGAAAGTAGAATTTAACTAAAATAAAGAACATTAAGAGGCTTTTAATTAAATTAAGTAAATCTTCCTTAAAGCACCTATACTTAAGATATACAACTTAAAACAAGAGACGCAAGTTAAGACTAACGCGTTAGATTATGCACTTAGAGCTGTATTGTTATAGCAGTGCTTAGACAAGAAACAGAGACTAGTGTTCTACTATTTAAGAAAGTTCTCTAGAGCAGAACTTAATTACAATATTTATAATAAAGAACTAATAGAAATAGTTAATACTTTTAAACAATAGAAAGTCTACTTATTAGAACTACTACACTAGATTAAAGTTTTTACTAATTACTAGAATTTAGCAGGCTTTATAACAATAAAGAGACTTAACTAATAGTAAACCTAATAGGCTAAAATATTAGCTTAGTTTAACTTTAAGATAACCTATTAAGCTAGAATACTTAACAAAGCAGTAGATACTCTAAGCAAGAGATTTAACTTACAAGAAGATAGCTATAAAGAACTACACAAGGCTATATTTAAGAAGATACTTAATAGCAGTCTATAATACAACTAGCCGGAACTAGCTAAAGTAGCTAAAGTAGCTAAGCAAGTAAATATATTACAGCAGCAATAGTAGTAAAAGGCAGCTAGCTAGTAGTTTAAGCCTAACAAGAACAGCTCTAACAAACTATTACAAAACAAGCAAAAGTACTAAAATATAATTTAAGAAGATTAAATATATATATCTCTATAAATAAGATTAAATCTTATTAGGGAACTATATAAGTCTAAAGAATACAGATATATATCGCTAGAAGAAATAGTTAAACAACTAGCTAAAGTGTTTACTATACTACGCTTGCGAGCAAAAGTATAAGATATCTTAAGTAACTGTTTAGCTTATTACTAAAACAAGCTTAAAAGACATAAGCCCTATAGCCTGCTACAACCCTTACTGCTACTAACAAGACTATAGAGTAGCGTAATAATAGACTTTATAGTAAAGCTCTTAAAGTTATTAGAACTAGAATCTAGAAGATTATACAACACAGTCTTAGTTATTATATACAGACACACAAAAAGAGTAAAGTTTATACTAATAAAAG
This sequence comes from Alternaria longipes, assembly GCA_019059555.1. Classification (NCBI taxonomy): domain Eukaryota; kingdom Fungi; phylum Ascomycota; class Dothideomycetes; order Pleosporales; family Pleosporaceae; genus Alternaria; species Alternaria longipes. Next base: position 2,182,548 of record CM032460.1, on the reverse strand, counting down.
AGACTATTACTATAGAAGAATGCGCATACAAAGTTAGTAAAGCACTAATATTAGAATATAAGATACCTAAGAAGTTTATTACTAATTATAATAAACTATTTACGTCTAAATACTAGAACACATTCCTAGCAAAATTAAGTGTAAAGAAAAAGCTATTAACTAGCTTTTACTCTAAAACAGATAGCTAGACAGAAAAAACAAACTAGACACTAGAATAGTATCTAAGGATATACGCTAATAAGCTATAAAACAACTAAGTTAAACTCTTGCTAATAGCATAATTAGCCTACAATAGTACTAAGTCTGTAACAACAAAGTACTTACTACGCTACGCGAACTATAGATATAAGCTAACTGCTTATTAAGATCTAAAAGATATTGAAAGTATTGTAGTAGGTGCAGACAATAAAGCCTACTTAATACAAAAGCTGTATAAAGAATTAAGCAAGAATATAGCTTACAGGAACCTTACATTAGCTAGAGCCGCAAATAAGCAAAGGATTAAGAGACTAACCTTTAAGAAGAGGGACAAAGTTTTTCTATTATAACAGAATTTAAAAACTAAGCAACTAAGTAAGAAACTAGATAACCTCTAAATAGAAACTTTTAAAATCTTAGAGGAAATAGGCATAGTAAACTATAAACTCTAACTACTACTAAGTATGCGCGTTTACTCTATTTTTTACAAAAAACTCTTAGAAAGAGTACTTCTAGATGCTAAGCTAGCAACAGATATAGAGCTTAAAGACAACAAGTATAAGGTTAAAGAAATTAAAAACTTATAGAAAGTTAGTTATTAGTAGAAATACTTAGTTAAGTAGCAAAGATAGCCTAAAAGCTAGAACACTTAGGAGCTAAAAAAAAATTTAACAAACTACAAGTTATAGGTACTTAAGTACTACTAGAAATACTTAGAGAAGCAAGAACTAAGTTCTTAAGAGAAAGAAAGTAATTAGAAAAAAGGTTAAAAGAAGCGTTAGCCTGTAACCAGCCTAAGTTAGTTAATAATCTAGGTAGCGATAGTTTAGTTGCTAGAAAGTCTGTACCTAGAGCAGAGTTCCTCTTAGCTTACTCTTTTGCATAATCCTAAAGATTTAAAATAGCAAGATCTTAATTAGTAAATAACTACTCTTACGCTTTAGCCTCTAGAAGCTTAAGTTCGCTCTAAGCTAGCTAAGCTTTTAAACGCGTAACTTTAAAACGCTTCTTCTATTTCTTCTACTAAACCTTCTCTTACTCTTCTTTAGAAATAAATAGGCTACACTTAGCCTTTACTAAAATACAACTAGTATAGTAACCTATCGCAGTATTTATAAAATAGTAAAGGTTCTTCTCTTTGCAGCGCTTATAATAAAAAGCTATCTCTAGGCTCTACTTTTTTACATAGTTAGTATAAGCGCAACGCTTAAGAGTTAAACTCTAGAGGCGAGAATAGTAGAAAGACAGAACCTTAGGCATAGTTAGGAGAAGTAAGAAAAAGAAAGAGAAGAGGTTACTGCACTATAGGAATACCTAAACCTCTACTACTACTGCTGCTTTAGGCGCAGGAAAACAATAATCTAAAGTATTAAGATAATACGCCTAAGAAAGGAGGTAATGTTATAAAGTAATAAGAAATTGCTTTTTTATATAGGTTGTATAAAGAAAAACTATTAGGAAGCTACAACAGAGGCTTAATAATTAAAGGTAGGGCCTAGATTACGTAACTAACATCTTGCTAAAGCTAACTATCTAAGATAGCAGAACTACTTAGGATAGCAGAGCTATTACAAACATCCTATACACTTAGGATAAACAAGATAGCAAGAATAGATTGTAATAAGTATAAAGAATAAACAGATTTTATTATTATACTTAGTATAGTTAACTTAAATAGTTTATCTCTTATATAGATTATTAACTAGTTATTCTATTGCTTATAGAATTAGTATTGTTTATCCTTTAGTTACAACAATAACCTTTTTCTACCTAATTATTCTATACAATACCTTACAGACTACTACTTTAGTCTATCTCGCCTTAGTATAGACTAAGCTTAGAGAAGTATAGCCTAACTCTGTGTAACACTCGCCTTAGTACAGACCGAGCCTAGAGAAGTATAGCCTAACTCTGTATAATATAGAGGATACTCTTTTCCTACTCCTAAAACAATAAAAGAAGTTTTTATTAAGGCTACTACTATTAAAAACGCTAGACTAGAGAGAGAGGCTCTATAATAAGAACTTAAAACATACGTTCTTTAAAAGAATAAAGTACGCGCTAAAAGTGCTTATAAGGCGCGCCTTGCTCTCTAAAGTAAGGTAAGGATTATTCTCTTTATAACCTATACTTGTAGTCTAAATATACAAGCTATCTCCTACTATCCTTAGTAACGTAAAGCAAGCACTATTGCCTACAGTTACGCCTTACACCTATAGAATATTAGTAAAAATTAAAAAAAATTAAAATAACTATAGAAAAAATTACTAAGTAGTAATTGCTATAGTATTTCTTAATATAATGCTTATAACGCTTATGCTTAGGCTTTTTATAAAGCGTTTTACTTTTTACTATACTTTATACGCAGCAAAGGTAAGTTAGCGTAATAAGCGTATAAGCTACGCTTTTAATATAATTACTTTACGCGTAAAGCTTAGCCTTTCTAAGAATAGTTTTTAAAATATATTTAAAAAAAGAATAGTAAACTATCTTAAAGTATAAGTAGTATGTAATAAGTATACGTATTATAGAAATGTGCTAAGTAATATAATAGTATTAAGCGTGTAAGAGATATAGACAAAAACAATAATATATATTATAATAACTACTATTTACTACTATAATAATTAAGTAGAAAATTTTCTACTTTTACTTTAATAATATAAACAAAACTTTATAATAATAGAAATAATAAACGCTTATAACTTTTTTTATTATATTTTTTTGCTTTAAGAGAGGTTAAAAAGTATTTATTAGGCTTAGCTAACAATATATACTACTGTGTTCTACTAGTAAGCTGCGTACTCTAGTAAGCTGCGCACCCTACCTAACTTAACGCGACTCTCTACGTAATAGCTCTACAATAACATAAGATAATAGAATACAATCTTGTACATAGCTAGTCTATTACTATCTACATTAAGTCCTAGTGTATCCTTAGATATAGCACTTTGTACACGTTAGTAGTGCACGCTAACGTCCCTAAGTAGCCTAAGCTTGTTCTACCTCCGCAACCACCCTTTCTACCTCTATAGCGAGCTGCTGGCCTTACTAAGCCTATAGCGCTCCTCTACAAGCTATATATTAACGTTGCTAGTTTCTCCTACGTTGCTAGCGCTAACTAGCTATACAAAGCTTCCTATTCTCCTCTGCGAGTATAGTTGCTAAGTTTATCGCAAGCTAATAGCCTTTAACAAGCTAGCGTATAGCTTAGCTTATTAGGCTCTGCGACTAGCGGTAAAAGAGGTTCTTTACGTGTTAAGCCTGCTTTTTAAGCTACGCTATCGTACGCAGTGTCTCTATAGTCTATGCGACGTTGTTGTCTACTGTTGTTCCTAGTAGAGATAGCGTACAGACGATAGTAAGCAACGATAGGACGCGTTCTAGATAAGGAGAGATAAGCCTTGTCGCCTAGAAGCCTGCCTAGATATTCTGCTGCGTAAGTACTATTAGCTAGATCCGTGTATAGGCAGTAAGGAAGTCTATCTTGTTAATATAGTAGACGCCTTAGCGAGCTAGCTCCTAGATCTCGTAACTATACGCTCGCTTAAGCAGGGAAAAGCAGCCTACATCAAGTAGCTAGAGCAGGTAGGAGGTATAGGCTAGTATATAGAGAGTAATAATCTTGTTCTCTGTGCAGTACTAGTCGAACTTAGGCGTAGCGTGGCTGCTATAGCTATCTAGGATAAGAAGCTAGTAGACTCTATACGTACAAGGCGCTATATATCTATTAAAGTGCTTTACCTACTCTACGCTAAGCTTATCTATTGTCTAGCTGTTGTCTAATACAGCGAGCACTTAGTCTATAGGGATATTGTAGTACTAGCTAGCCTAGTGCTGCTTACTAGACAGGATCACGAACGGTAGAAGACACTAGCTAAACGCGTTAATACACTTAATTGTCGTAACTTAGTCTCTGTTCCCTAGTTATACTATAGCTGCCTAACTTATAGTATTAGAGCTAGTAACTACTTTAGACGTCGCTGCGACGCCTATTATAAAGCTAGTCTTATTAAAGTTATATATATCTGTGTCTAGTATTCTATAAGCCTAGCGCGTCTCCTCTACTAGGTTAAACTATGCTAAGATTGCGACAGGATCCTTATAGAGAGCGCGCTAGCTATAGACCTTCTTATTCTACTTAGTCTAAAGCTTAGACTAGCTGTTAACAAAGCGCAACACCTAGTTCTTACCTACAGGTAGAGGAGGTAGATCTTAGCCGCAGGCTGCGAGTAGAGCGTCTGCTATGCGTTGTATATTAATAATATAGAGTAGAAAGCTTTGTTAATTAAGGTCTAGAATCTACTGCACAAGAGACTGCTCTTTAGTAGTTAATAGCTTTTAGTTAACAGAGACTATCTCTAATTGCGGGTAGACACTACAGAGACGCGTCTAGAGAGTAGATTCTAGTACGTTATACGCTCTCGCGAGGGCTTAGATTAATGTTACAGGGTAACAGGGAGTTGCTTCCTTTTGTCATGCAGGCCGCAGGAAGGAAGACCATCGGGACAGCCGCGATGAAAGATCGCTGACCCAGGGCGGGGCTCGGGTCACGTGATGTGCCATCACGCCAAGAGGAGGCCATCAGTGATGGCAGAGCCTGTATGTGAAGGCAGCCATCAGAGGTGGAGACAACCATCAGTGATGGCCGGTCAAACCTATGATGGCAGGTACAGATTGCAATGGGTATAAAGGATGGACGGATTTCATTATTACACTCGTTGTGGTCAACTCAAATAGTTCATCTCTCACACAGATTGTCAACTAGTTATTCTATCGTTTATAGAATTGGTATTGTTTATCCTTTGGTTACAACGATAACTCTTTTCCACCTGATCATTCCATACGATACCTCACGGACTACCGCTTTAGTCTATCTCGCCTTAGTACGGACCGAGCTTAGAGAAGTATAGCCTAACCCCGTGTAACAATTAATTAGCATAGTTTATTCTAATAGAAGACTATTGCGAGACTTAGTCTACCTTTACAAGATGTCACCTTAGGCCGTAGTTGTTAAGTTATAGTTGTTAGCGCAGATAGAGTTGTAAGGATTTAGTAGGGTGCGCAGCTTACTAGGGTGCGCAGCTTACTAGTAGAACACAGTATCCTGCACTATAATTAGTAGTTTACTAATTATACGTACCTTTTTAGTTGTATAGCGTAGTAGTACAAAGCTACGTTCTAGTAGTATTATATACGCTGTATTAAAACGTTGTAGTAGGACTGTGTTACACGGGGTTAGGCTATACTTCTCTAAGCTCGGTCCGTACTAAGGCGAGATAGACTAAAGCGGTAGTCCGTGAGGTATCGTATGGAATGATCAGGTGGAAAAGAGTTATCGTTGTAACCAAAGGATAAACAATACCAATTCTATAAGCGATAGAATAACTAGTTGACAATCTGTGTGAGAGATGAACTATTTGAGTTGACCACAACGAGTGTAATAATGAAATCCGTCCATCCTTTATACCCATTGCAATCTGTACCTGCCATCATAGGTTTGACCGGCCATCACTGATGGTTGTCTCCACCTCTGATGGCTGCCTTCACATACAGGCTCTGCCATCACTGATGGCCTCCTCTTGGCGTGATGGCACATCACGTGACCCGAGCCCCGCCCTGGGTCAGCGATCTTTCATCGCGGCTGTCCCGATGGTCTTCCTTCCTGCGGCCTGCATGACAAAAGGAAGCAACTCCCTGTTACCCTGTAACAGACTGCAGGCTTCTTAGGCTTAAAGCGTATAGTAGAGGATACTCTTTTCCTACTCCTATATACTAGAAAAGGTTTTTATTAAAGCTACTACTATTAAGGTTACTAGCCTAAAGAAGGAGGTTCTGTAATAAGGACCTAAAGCACAGGCTGTGTAGATAAGTAGAATACGCGCTTTGCCTACTTATAAGGCGCGCCCCGCTCTATAGAGAAACGTAAGAATTATTCTCTTTATAACCTATACCTATAGTCTAAATATACAAGCTATCTCCTACTATTCTTAGTAATATAAAGCAAGCACTATTGCTTACAGTTACGCTCTTACAAAGACTTAGAGATATATAATTACTTAGTATAAGTAAAACTACTATATAGCTTTAAAGCTGAATAGTTTAGAAAAGCTACTTCTCTATACTTTAGATAGCGATTATTATGTTTTAATTTATATTACTATTATACAATACACTGATTTGACATCGCAGGCAAGAGTTGTCTGCCTCTACCACTGTAGGCTACACATTACTCTCGTGACGTTCGTATGTGCTACAGCCAATCCTCGTTCTCTTATCAACACCTTCTTGGCTATCAGTCCCTTTACCATCTTCTCGTTTACGTTTCTCGCGTCTTTCTTCACTGACCCCATCTCGCCTTGCCCAAAAGCGATGTTGCAGGACATGTTTGTCCGCTATCTCAGCCCCAGTTATCTCCCTTTCCTCCCTCTGCTTTTCAGTCAATCCCAGAGGCAAACACTCAATGTCCAAGGGTTCAGTGTCGAGCCTGAAGAATACCCGTTGGACGAACTTGGTGCGTGTGCGTCGACGAGACAGGTTCTGACGTAGGACTGACGACGAACTGCTACTAACGAATGGGAAGTAGCCTCCTAGAAGATCGTGGTCCTGTTTATCCTCGATTTCGAGCATTTGCCATCGTTCGTTATCCAAAAGATTGGTCAGTTCGCTTCTGCCCCAGTCTTCGTAGATGTCATTGGGGACATTCGCTGTCAACTTCTTGAGGTTCTTGAACTGGGAGGCATAGCGGGCCCAGAAGCGTCTCCAGCCAATCATTTCGCGTTGCATGAGAGCCACCTCGGCAGGGGTAGGGCGTTTCGCTGCGCGAAGCCAGCCGGAGACGCCAGGCACGTCGGCAGGGTACTGTATAGTGAGTTCGTCAACCATGGAGGCAATGGGCGTAAGACTGAAGACGGCTTGGGTCGGGAGCAACACTTCGCGCTTGTTCTCATTGTCACCAACGAAGGTCTTGAAGTCACCAAAGTATAGGCTACCATCGAGGCCAGACGAAGGACACATGTTTGTGCGGTCGCCAATGGAAACACGAATAGGGATGTTGAGGCTTCGCAAGGTTGATACCATGGTCTTTATGCGTGAAAGCACATCTTGTTTGGGTAGAAATGTTCGGTTGGGCTCTAGATTTGCAGGGAAGACGTCGCACATCATGCTTTCCCAAGCCAATATCGGCTTCCAGGCGCACTTCTCGGCTAGCCATCGCAGCGCTTCCTGCACCTCAGGCTTAGAACTAGGGTCACTAAGTGCCTGGTCATTGTTTTGCTGTGTGGTCTGTCCAAAGTGATGTCGCCGTTGCATGACATTGACAAGGTGGAACGGGTGGAGTATGATGTTCTGAAGGTTCCGAATGGGTTTTATGTTGATGTTTGGATACTTCTTGGAAATGGTCTGGAGGCTTTGGAGCAAGTCCTCGAACGATGCTCCAACACCCTGGACGACATGGTTTCCGAGCATCATATGGTCGCGCCCGCATGCATCGAACGTCTTGTCGTCAAAAGCCTCCTCTTCATCGCGATGATGATGTCCTTGGGTTATCCTGTAGGGAATTGGGCCGATCACGTCACGGTCACGACGGTCTTCCATCCAAGAGTATAGACCTATTTCAACATCTTTGATACGCGACCAAGCTGTTGCATCGGTGGAGAAGAGTGAGCGGTAAGGGGCGTAGTCATGTACCCTCAGCTTCGTCATGGTGTCCGGGCAGTACTTTTGCACGCCATCGACAAGACAACAGACGCGCTGATGAACCTCCCACTCGTTCCAGGTGCTGGACTTGAGTTAGTACTTAGTTCGGCGATATGACCACCAGATTTATCTTACTGGAACCCCGAGTACCGCTCTCGTATTGCCAACGTCTTCAGTTTCTTACATATTGGGAAAATGGCGTTTGCAACAGAGCCTCCATCGCGTCGTCTTGATATCCTAAAGCTCTGCTTGAAGCGATAGTCCTGATATGAATAGCTGTACTCGATTCGAGAGTGCGCAGTATAGTCAGCCCAGTTAGCGACCTCAAGCTCTTCCAGACGTCCAAACAGTTCATGGCAAGCATCGGCCATCATTTTCCAAGTCCAAGTCTCCTCCGGTGTCCATACAAAGTCCTTGATGGCGGAGATGTCCAAGCTAGTCAAGCAAGGTAGATTCTCTTCTATCCACTTGAAGTCCTCTATGCTCGCCCAGTGAGACATGGCTAGCTTGTGCACGTGTCGGCGGTTCCCATCATTGATGCTCTCCTTGAAGCTTGTCCACCGTATGCTGCCCAAGCTCCGGTATTTCCAGTCGCCCAGCCTGATGTCGCGCACATCGTTGAGTTGTATGGGGTACTTGTACAGCAGCTGGTTCACCGTCACGCTGCTTGCCATGCCTTTACAAAGCCGCTTCAGACTCCACGCAGCATCGCGGTCGAGATAGTCCATGACACACTTGAAGATGTCGTCGGGCAATTTAAGAAGCATGCTGTTCTGGGCCACGGCGACTGTGGGCTTGGGGGGGATGGGAGCGTCGAAAGCGATGGGGCTGCATTCGCGACTGGAGGCAAAGTCGTGCATGTCGGGCGAGAGGTAGTCCAAGTCGTGCAGGCTGAATAGATTCATCAAGTAGCGATCGTAGCTCATGGGGGACGACAAGGCGGAGGTGTTGGACGAGTGGGCGGCGGAGCGGCAGGCTGGAGCGCTGCAAGTATACCAGGACGGGCGCCTAGGCAACTGTGGGCGAGGATGGAAGTAGCGATGGGGCGCATGTATCTGGAGAGGAAGCGTGCACAGTAGTGATCGGAGCACTAGAGGATAATCGCGGAGAAGGTGCGACCGCGTGGCTGGACTCCTAGCGGCGATGCGATGCGATGCGGAGCGGGCCCGGAGGTAACGATGCCGCCAAGACAGGCCCGCGCGCGCTCTGACCGTTTCTGGCTGCAGGCTTTCTTTCGTGCTCTGTCGCAACACCTTTCGCCCGCCCCAAACCTCTCCGCGAAAGCCTCTTGCTCGGTCCGCAGCCGTGTGCGTCCTCTCACCATGGCCGACGCTCAGGTCTTCGAAGAGACCTTCACTATCACTTCGGTCAACAACGAGAAATACGATCGCGTGTCCCGTCTCCATGGCACTTCGACCGACAGCCAGATCACCATGTCACTCGACATCAACCACGAGCTATTCCCCGTCGAGGTCGGCCAGACAATAAGCCTCGTCCTGGCAACGACCTTGGCCCTCGACGGCAGCGCAAAGGGCGACAACGATTCCATGTGGAGGAGTGTTGGCAAGCAGGGTGTGACAACCCTCGCTGACATGTACGACTACGTCTGCTACGGCAAGAACTACCGCATGGAGGGTGGTGACGGTGATGTCATGTGAGTGTCCTTCGCACTGGGCGAGTCGGCCGAGTCGGGGCTAATGGTCTACACAGCAAGTACTTTGCCAGTTTCGGCGGCCTGCTGCTATACATGGAGGGCCCGCACAGGAAGCTCAGCGGCCTTAAGATCGACGACATCTACATGCTCATCAAGCACTCGTAATGCATAGCACCTTCGTCCTCTCCAGAGCATAACAAAAGTAAGCATACAACAGGCGTCATGGCAGCATGTGTAGTGGTTTTGGTATCATCTGGCTTAAAATTTCGGTATGGCGTCTGGATACCCCCAATCGACTCGTTGACCCCACTCGCACCCCTTGCGAGACAATACCACCTTGTCTACGTCCTTACAGCGTAGGAAACTCGAGCTTTCTGTGCAGCCGACTCACAATTTCAATGTAGTCTCTTTCGTTCTCCGTAGTGAGAATGCCGTGGCGAACTAGGAAGTCTAGCACGACCAGCGCGCAGTTGGGCTTGAACTCGCCCCTCCTCATAGCTTCTTGCACTTCCTCCACACCCCACAGGTAGAACTCCTCAACTTCGTCGTCGCCGGGCTTTGGTATCGTGTCTTCGGGAAGTTCGAGATCATAAACGTATTGAACCTCTGGCTGCATCAAGTTCGTCTCCCCTCCTGCTCTCTCGTCTCGAATGTACCAGTATGTGACTGTGCCACTCGCTTTTGCCTTTGACCGAACCAACTCTTCCCCAAGCGAGGCTTCTTCTCCACACTCCCTCACAAGACTTTCAAATGGCGACTCACCCGATGCAATGCCGCCCGCTACCGCATTGTCTAGCATACCACCGTATGTCTGCTTGGTACGCGCCCGTCTCGGTGTCCAAATTTTCAATTCCCCCTCCTTTCTTGTGAACGCTGTGAGATGCACCCCATACGTGACTACGCCAAATAGGCAACTGGCGCTCCTCTCCACGTTGAATAGTAGTTCTTTACCAATACCATACACGGCGTACAGTTCTCCTCGCCACTTGTCTAGTACCTTGAAGTGACCCGTCTGTCGCATAGCCAGCAGCGTCGTTTCTACCGCTTGCGATCGCTCATCCGCAGTAGAACCGCCGACGAGGTAGAGGATGCGAGCGTCATCGTCAATTTCCCAGCTGGGTATCCCACGGAACACCTCGACAACAGACGGGAGCATGTAACCCAATGCATAATTGTAGCCTGAGACCCGCAGCTGGTAGTAAGTGTTTATCGATGCCAGATATGTCTCCGAGTTCACATCGGGATACGGGAAACCATCGCATTGGTTTACGAGGTCGAGGTTTGTGAGAGACATCGTGGGTGGAGTATGTGATGTATGTTGGGTTCTCGTGTGACGAAGGTTGGGTGTTCCGCGAGCTGCGTCATCTGCTTACTTGCCTCCGAACAGGTGGGGGCGGCGTGCTGAATCGGCAACGACTATCTCGAGGCTCCTTCCTTATTCCTGGCAACGTCCCTCGCTATTCATAAACTGTATATTGAGTAAGATGATCGGACGGATTCAATAGTCCCATTCTTAGAACTCCATCTGAGCTATCGAGATGCGTGCCACCCTTGTGTGCGGTTGCCTGAAGCTAGCAATGTTCCAATAAATTTTGTACAATGCTCCGTTTACACTTTACCACCCTCCAGCTGCTTGTGTTAATCTTTGCCAGTTCACGTTAAGGTAGCAAACAACATGGAACAGTTGTCAAGCTCGAAAATTACCCTCATTGTACCAAAACGACATGTCAAGACTGTGAAACAGGCGCTCGAACGGGCTGGTCAGCTTGACCGGAGTAGCAAAATCACTCCCGAGTCACCGAACAAGAAAGAACACACATCCCTCAGGAATATTGTTGTATCTAGAAACGGTGATGATCGCGCTGAGCCTGACCGGTCCTTAGCAGCCACTCCTGCAGATACACCCGTAGCCATACAGGGACCATCAAGCTCCTCACAGCAGACACAATTCCCAGAGCTATGTTCCGATGCGATCGGTGGCCGTTACATCTACCCGGAATCTTTCCAAGACGATTTTCAACTCGAAGACCAGATAGGAACCTATCAGAGTTCGAGCCACACGACCACAACCCTTTGTGATTCGAGTGACCGAGTATCTGGAAGCAAGGAACAGCAACGCATGTGTATTCCTACAACCACCCTTTATCCCCAACACTCGGATGGATTAGAAAGAATCTTGAATGCGCAAGAGACCAGCGACCTGAAGCTTAGAGTGTTGCAAGATCTTGGCCTCAGCGCATTATCTCAGGACGTTTCAATCTCACACGATGCCCCTGTCACGACCTTGGCCCTAAGACGAACAAATCGGAATCCAGTTCACAAAGCTCTGGAGGAGTCTCTTACTTCCTTCCTTGGATTGTTGCCTTCATCGCAAGCACTTACCGTTGAAGCGCTCGTCTCCAATTTTCCAGAAGGATATTCTGTCTACAGTCCAATGCTTCTCCTTCCACACAATGCCTTTTCCTCCGCCCCGTGGAAAAGCCTCATTGCCACGCATTCAGCGAACTCAGACGCGATGATACCATTATGGCAGAGTATGGCAAAAGCAGTAGGCGCAACACATGTCGCCATAAACTCTCCCATACCACTTTCAACCAGGACCACGGTAGCATCGTCAGCCGAAATGACCAATTCAGAAAACATACTTCGTAGCCCAGTCAATTTAACACCCCTATACGGAGACTTTGGAATTACGCCAACGCCACAAACAATATCTAACCCCACCGCAACCGACTTTGCCAACGCTTTATGGGTGACTGCACGCCAGAACGGGATTTGGCAAACCTGGGCTCCGCTCTATACAATGTTCAGCCGTGGCAACGTTCGTGAGAAGGCGCGAATCTTGAATCTGCCTACTCTCACTACTGGTCTTGACACTGCATCCGCGGCTGTCGACCTCTACGCTGGAATCGGCTACTTTGCTTTCTCATACAGGAAGAGTAGTCAAGCATTGGAGAAAGGCATCAAGCAAGTCTTGTGCTGGGAGATCAATCCCTGGAGCGTAGAAGGGCTACGAAGAGGTGCAGAGATGAATAAATGGACATGTCGAGTGCTTAAACAAGAAGACATTCTGCGGCTACGACAAAGGGGCCAACCTGACCACTCTGATCTCGACGATGCAGACTTTGTGGTCCTCGAGACAAGCAACGAGGCCGCTGACCTGGACTACCCGTCACTTCGGTCGCCAAGATTACCGGTTCGGCATGTCAATCTCGGCTTGCTGCCTTCTTCCAAGCTCTCGTGGCGTGTTGCGGTCGCTATGCTCGATACAAAACGACAAGGATGGATTCATGTGCACGAAAACGTTAATGTCAAAGACGTTGAAAGCATGAAAAATGAAGTAGAAAAGACATTCCAGGATTTACTATACACCATCGACGGCGGACTTGAGAGACGGGTCTGTGTGGTTCATGTGGAGAGGGTGAAAATGTACGCCCCGGGTGTTGTGCATTGTGTGTTTGACGTATGCGTGGGGTGACATGCAAGGTTAAGACAATCATTTGCATTGCTGTTCCAATAGAACGACATACTTGTCCACCACATTTCGTATTGTGTGAAGCTTTGTCCTGTTCATGTTTGTAGCCATGCTACTACAAAAGGATCATATGTCAAGCAGTTCAATATACGAACTGTTATCGACACTACCTTCTTTTTTCCTGAGGAAGTCATCACACCAAAAAGCTTGAGGAATTCCAAGATTCAAGATCGTTCTATTATTGGTATCATCCTTTCCAGATATTCCTAACCCTCGCTCCAACTTGTTACTACTGTTCCGATAATGCTGTCTCGCTAGCTTATACCACAGCCAAAGGCCACCAAGATCGTCGACACGAAGGTCGTACTTCGCTTTAAAAATGCTTCAACGCCCGCTCAAACGCAGCAAAGCCCACATAATACACCCTTGGAACATATAATACATAGATAATGAAAGTTCAAGTCATGAAGAAAAGAACAGTGTGAAACGTCCCCTACTGAGTTCACTCGACCTCTGTTAGCCATCTACGAATACCCTCTTTCAAAGAAGAATCATTCTCAGTCTTCGGGTGTGCATCCCTCGTCGTCTTCCTCAAATCACCTTCTTTAGAGGATTGTCTACCCCCTCGCTCAGCGGCCACTTCTTTCACAACGATCTCTAGTGCTTCGAAAAGCACACTCTTACAATCCACGTGCGGCACTTCGACATGTGGTATTGTATCCGATTCCGTCCTAGTATCGCGACGGCCCCTTCGGCTGCTTGATCGAGAGGACTGGGCAGAGTTTACACGGGTCACCTCACCAGACTGCGCGAGTACGCGATCCACGCCGTCGATGAGCGTGGAGTCAAAATCCATGATGGTTTCGGTGACGAACTTTTCAGCAAGATGTACTTCAGTCATCATTGGAGCAGCGGCACCGGAGGTGTACGGATTACCATATCGCGAGTGGGCAGGAGCCATTCCAGTGACACCCGGTGTCATAGCCGAAGATTGGTACGTAGGCGTGGGAATGAGCTTCACGAGACGCCGCAAGCTGATGCGTTTGATCGAGAAATTGCTTGTGTCGGCAATAAGAGCAGAACAGATATCCATCCAACGCTCAAGCGGGCCCGACTCTAGGCTCGGTGTAGTCACGGTATTTAGAGGTGTGGGCTCAGCGCTCATCGCTCGCTTGATGTCGCGTTCAAGCTCGCGATAAGGCTTTATAGCTTGGACGGCGAAATCAGGGTGGAACTGGCTCAGCCAACCCGCCACGTTGACGGGCTGTTCTGGCTCACAGTGAGGCGTCGATAAGACTGAGGACTCGCCAAAGCTGGAGCCTGGCTGGCTTGAAGCTGACCCAAACCCCCCTAGCAGTGGAGACTGAAGAGCAGAGTCAAAGTCAGGCAGTGGAAGGTCAACGTCGATAACGCCATCCTTCTCGTTGACAGACAGTTTTAAGTGACTCTCGTAAGTCTTCTGACGCTCTGGGATTGGCCTTGCAGCAGACGCAGGAACGCCAGGACAGCCAGCATTGGAGTATATGTCCGGAGAGGTTTTTTCGCCTGAATCTTGTGGAAGCGGAGAATCGGCAGCATCGCCCTCGAAGACGCGGTCCATGGAGAGCTCTTGAACCATGTGCTCCAGCTGCGACCGAGGGCGCTCTTGCCCACGGTATCCCACACCGTCATCTGTGGTCTGAAAGTATTCACTTTGGTCGGTTGAAGACGAACGACGTCCGCTCCAAAAGTTCATAAAGCCACTCCAGCGACTTGTATTGCTGGAATCATTACTAGCAAGACTGGTTTGACCGGTACCGCTCCTCTGCAGGGTGCTGATCAGGTTCGTTGAGGCCAGGCTATCACTACTTTCAGGTCTCATATCGGGCATGGTACCAGATGACTTTGTCCTGGGAAATGTGAAGTGAGCGACAGGCATCGCATCTTGTGGGTTGGCTGTTGAGGTAGTAGCAGTGCTACCCGGCGCGACCGGGCCTTCTGACATTGATGGAACCACTAGAGTGGTGCGAACTGAATGTGCAGAAGAACGCCGAGAGTGTCCAAGCGGACGCATAGGCTCTTGAGTCTCGATCAAGACCGATTCAGACCGCTCATCTGAAATCTGCGCAGGTGGCTGATGAACGCTCTGGAGCTTGGGTGGCTGCAAAAGGATATTGGACATACTTTGCTTGGCCCGCGGTCCTCGTTTGATCTGTCGCCGTAGGGAGGGCTGCCTTGAAGGCGGCATATTGGTCGGAGGTGACTGCGAATAGGCACGGAGGGATGCTGAAGTGCCGGGACGCGGGTAGGTACTTTCACCCATGGCAGATGCGTTGGGTGGTAAGAAGGCGGCGAGTAAAAAGATGAGTCTCCGTGCAGCCATCTTGTCTGGAGAGACGATGACGGTGCGGTTAGGGATTGTTAGAATCTCACCGGCAGTTGCCTTTTGCTGCTCGCGATGACGTTTACGATACCACTTGGGTCCCAAAACGTTGAGCCACTCGGTGTGATTTCCGAGGAAAGCAGTAAGGAGGTTGAAGAAGAAAAAGTTCTGTTCACGTCGACCTGCCCAGCGACCAAGCCATCTGGCCTCTTCGCGCCAGACACCCCACTTGCCCTGACCTGTCATGACACGAGGGATCCTCATGCCGCTCACCACGCGATTGCCAGTAAGCTCTGCTGCGGTTTGAATTTCTTTGTCCATCATGAGGGCATTGGGCTGCAATCGCAGGGCCCGCCGGTTGGCGTGGAGAGAAGTGTCGCGGAGACTAGCCCGCGAAGGCTGATTTCGCTGATGGTGAGCTGTAGGCGTAGGCATGCCTTCTGGCGACCGAGGCGCTTTGAACTGGGCCAATATCCTCTCCTGTACCACGTGTTGCAGGCTACTGAGAGCACGCATAATGACGTCCCAGTGTTGCCCTACGACATCGACACGGTCATCGACATCACTACATAGCGACGAGGATAGAAGTGAATCAACGCCGAGATTGGAGTCGATGAAGGCCCATCCTGTGCGTCGTTCTGAGTCCAAAGAAGAACCAAGCGAGTCCTGCCCAGGAGCAGAGGTAGACAGGTGCACCGGCGTTCTGGCATTGGCGCTCCGAGAAGAGGGTCTCACGCTGGGAGATGTGTTTGATATGGGAAGGTGGAGGATGATAGTGATAGCATACATGGGGCTCTTTCGCACGTGCGAGGGGTACGGTGCCTTGTGGGCACCTGGTTTCGTGCTTGTCGCGGGGAAGGGGAAGCCATTGCCTTTTGGCAGTGAGCTCTGCGGGGTGGGGGTGCGATCATCGTGCTCCTCTTCCGGCACAGTGACTGAGAACATGCGCGTGATAAAGATGGTACGCCGCCTGGGCTCCTTCGGTACGCCCTCACTGGAGTCGGCGCGGGGTAGGTCGGTTGGAAGGTTGGCGGGTGTGAAGGATTTGGCGAGATGGCTCCTTCTGCGAAGGCCCTCGGCGCGACCAAGAGAGTTGGTAGCGTCCTGGACGCTGGTGCTCAGCAACGACGAGTCGGCCGGCTTTGTGTCGAGCGGCACAATGTGTATCTTGTTGGAGTTGCCGCGGTAGTTCATGGCCAGGTTGCCGAACATGCAGTCGAGGCAGATGTTGGCCAGGTCGGTTGACTCCTTGGCCCTTGCCTGGGCTTTGGCCTGGACCTGGGCGTGCTCGTCGATGTTGGGCATGGAGGATATGGAGCTGCCGCGGGTGCGTATGCGCGTGAAGCCTCCGACCGTGGGCGAGCGCGGTGGCGCGGCGGGCTCTGTGACGAGCGACGATGTGCGGGCGTGCAGTCCCCCAAACGTCGGCGCTGGCGTACTGGCATTGCTGGCATTGGCGGCGCCAAATGCGCGGGTGCGGAGGTTGGGCGATGTGGGAGCGTCGACGCGTGGTGGGGCAGGCTTGGAGTCGAACAGGATGGTCTTGGGCATGGCGGGCGTCTCGTCCTGGGCGATGATGATGCGACAGTCGCGCGGGTAGTCGAGGTCTATCTCCGGCAGGGGCCCATCATGGCCGCTTCCCGGGGTCAAGGGCGCGGCGTGCAAGGGATACGGCTGGCCCTCGGGGTGGTAGAGCGTGTTGTACTCGGGATACAGCAGATGGCGCGTGTGGCTCTCTTCTGTCGCCGAGTCGAGCACCGTCGGCGGCGGCGCGTGAGACGCGCTGCTGCCCTTGCGGCTGCTAAACAGGTGTCCGATCATGTCTGGCAGTGGGCGCATGCCTCCATGGAAGCGCGCCCGTCGTCTTAGCAGTGGGCGAGAGAGGCGTCGTGGGTTGGGCGGGCTCGAGCAGTGCGAGGTGCTGGTTGACCCATGGCAGTCGGAGGGCGCCTGTTGTTTTTGTTGTTGTTGCTGTTGCTGTTGCTGCTGCGGCTGGCGGGCTTTGCGTGGGGCAGCAGAGGGACCGTCTCTTTCTTGCGGGCGGGTGAGGGCGGGCGACGTGGACGGATGGGGGTGAAGGTGATGGCGTCACAAGGTGCCTTTGTGCACGGTACAGGAGGCAGCAGTCGCCAGACAGGCCTCAGCAGCGGGGTGCTTGGACAGCAGAGAGAGGAAGCGTGTCGCGTGGGTTAGTGAGGGGAGCGCGCTGTAACGTAGTGGATTCGCTGCTAGTGTTTGGGTTTAGTCGACGCCGGTTGCTGCTTAGTTATAGAAGGGCGGTGAGACGACTCCCGACTATCGTGAACAAGATCGACCCACGGCGCACATCACCCCTCCACCACGTCTCCACCCAAGAATTCTCATCGTCACACGTCCGACAAGTGGGACCAGGATTCGCTTTCACGACATGGCCATAGGCTTTCGCGTCGACAGCGCGCCATTGTCCTTTGTCCATCGTCGTGCCATACGTCCCGCCGTCAGTCATCAACGACTACGGCTGCACATCTCCCGGGGTACCCCAGACCATGATATGCATGTCGTTCCAAACCGTCCTGGTGCAATCCTCCGCCTCTCGTTGACAGGCTGACGCGCGCCAACCCGCACTTTCGATATCAACAACTTGCTCTGCGTCGGACCACTTCCGCGGGTGCCTATCAGCCCAGACGGAAGCCACTTGCCTCGCTCTTCCATTGGAACAAGCACACTGCCCAGCAAACAATAAATCACTATCGGTACTGCCATGGGCTGCATCAGTCAACGGATACTTATCGACATCGTGTAACCATGTCAGTTCATGTCCTAGTGAGTCGAGAAAGGCTCAGCCAGTAAACCGCATCTTGATTGTACTTTCTATAGCCTGTCTATACAACTTACGATAATACCAACTCAACACAATAAGCGGTGTGGTGGCATCCAAGACTCACTCGACACTCCGCTGGGCGCCTCTGTTTGAGCGTTAAACGCTCGGTATGACTTCGTTGGAACAAGATGCATCTGTCTATCCTAGATCGCCTCACTATGCATCTCCCCGTACCAAAGGCGGACTGCACGATCGTCACCCGATACCGGCGACGAGTTCCAGCAATACAAGGACACTCGGAGTCTCGCCTCAGCTTTACCCCATAAACACCAGTACGTGTCGATCTCTTCCTCTCTGGATACATGGCGCATGGTGCAGTATATATCATTACATGGCCGTTCTACCCCGATTGTTTCGTAATCTTCAGGCGCAACTTGCATCCGTCAAGATCCACCTGAGCATATTCAATTCGTGGCACTCAGCTGCATGGCTCGTAACCTAGGGATATGTGGCAGGTAGAGATTTTTCGACGATAGGAAGTGTCAGCATCACCGAAACAGGATTTCCTTCTTTTGCATGCCTAGTCCATTATTTTTTGGATCCTACGTTAACCCACAAGCATGACCGAGATTGAGCGATGTATTCTAGGTCGTAGACAGGTTCTGCCTAAAGTCTTTGACATTTCTTCTGCGGATGAATGGCCGTCTCGAAACCAAACTCGTAGCGTTCTTCAAACATCCATCACGATATCCACTTTACCTCGGCCAAAAACACCAGGTAAGATTGAACCATCATGAGATCGACATCGGTCACATTACTGCGTATTAAGTCATGGCTATGTTTACTACCATCTTCGCCATGTTCGCCTCTATTCAACACTGCTGCTATATCCAGTTTGTGTACTGTCAAACCAGCACCGGGTAACTATCTCGAAACACAGGTAAAATAAACGAGAGCACTCAAGAGGGAGTCATCCACAGCAGATGTAACCCTCGTTCTAGTCATAGCATCATAAGTCCGCAGTCTGATCTGCGGAAATTAAACCCAGTCCGTCAACACGACCCGGTATATATTCGTGCTCTCTCAATGATAACTCTGTTGTGTGTGCCTGCCCAACACATGTCTCTCGACGTAGCGATGCCTCCAGTTGCCCACTGTCCTATAATCACTCTCACATCCTCTCACGAAACACCTCTCATGTTTGACGTCCGTTGCATGGTATGCTATATTATCGTACCTCAGACATATGTTGCACTGCTCGCATTCGATTGGGAACTCTTGTTGATGGTACTGTAGCTTGAGACCATCTGGGAACCATTCACGACAGTTGGTGCATTGTTCGCGATCGAGATTTGCCTGGGCTGAGATGGAGTAACTCCCAGAGGATGGGTTCGCTGAGTATTGCACGGATGCGACGGCATGCGTGTTGCTGAATCTATCGAAAACATGGACAAGAGGTTTTGCTAGCTCATTGGGATGAGAGCTGGACCGGTGTGCATTGCTGTGTATTCTGTGACGTACGAGAGCATTGCTGGTATCGTATTGTCCATATATGTCCTGGTTGTTTGAGAAACGATGTGGACGAGTGCCTGTGCCCATACTGTGACGGGCGCTGCGAGCATTCGTCGAGTCACTACTGTAGTTATAGTCATCGTATCTATTTCTGACGTAGCGGTGTTGCGTGCATCGATTTCCGGGACCTCTGATCCAAGTGCTGCATATCGTGCAGGCTGCCATGTTAAGTCGATTCAAGATGTGATGGGGCTAGGATGAACCGAAAAGTAGTTTGGGAGCGCCGAACTATCATGTTATACATCATGTCGAGCCGCAACGAAACGTGTCAGGCTGCACAGTTGCTGGTCCTGATGGCTTGCATTGTTCACCGGATGGCAGCGATCCAATCGTGGACTACACGAGTTTGAAGAGCCAATGGAAGAAATAACAAGATAAAACTACTTTGAGAGAGTCGAGACGAGGCTCTAACGGTGCATTCACCGGTCTGCCGGGCAGTGGAAATCAGACAGTGTGGCTGCTGATTCTTTGAGTCCAGCGTTGTGGGAAACGGCCATGTGTGACTGGCATATATATACTCAGAGGAGCGTGTCCAATCAGGGAGTTGCAATATGATCCGAGCCATGCTAGGAAGATTGTTTATCGATTATGAAGAAGGTTAGTATGTACGAGAAACGATGCGTTGCCTGGGTACACTTGTGCTGACAGCAGCAGACGTGTTCTGAAGATATGGGGTTCAATTTGCAAAACGCTACTCGTCAGCGCATGTCCCGAGTCGGTCTACAGTCTCTTGGTCTGCTATGATAAAATCAGCGCGTATGTAACAAGGACAATTGCTCGCATGGCGGAGCGGGGTCGAAGGACGATGTCTAGAAGTGACCAGGAGCTGGAAGTCGCGCTACAGTGCCCGTGCGCCAGATGATCACCAACGCCAAATGATCACCCCCAACAACTCAATATAGTCAAAAAGATAAGGTTGTAGAGCCACCACAAATCGTAGTATAATTGCGCAAAGCTAGGACTATACTATATACAGGTCTACGAAAGTTTTGGCTTATTCAGATAATCTTTTGGAGGGCGTTATCGGTCGTTGCCGTCGACTACGCGGTGGAGCAGCTTGTGGAACCCTTGCGGCTCCCACCACAGCTGGAGCAACACCACCACGCTTTTGACGCTTTGCAGCTGGCGTATGAGGTTGTGAAGCCTTGCGCTTACCCTTTTGGGAAAGTTTTATAAGCTTCTTGGTGTTGTTGATGAGCTGTTGGTGTTGTTTCTTGGCCATCTTTTCAGCCTCCTCTTCCCTCTTCTCATCCGCCCGTTTCTCACGCTCTACACGCTTCGCGGCTTTGAGTTGAGCATCACAATCGCGAGCTGCCTTCTTGATCTCGGCTTGTTTGGCTTTTTGAAGCTTTTCAAGCTCAGCTTGTTGTTGTTGTTGTATCTTGTGATCGCGAGCTCGTTTGACGCTTGTTGGTGACCACCAAACAGCTCCACCATGATACTCAGGATGATCCTCAAGCTGTAGGGTATAGGACTTGGTTTTCCGCCTCTTCTTGATGGCTAGGGATTGCCTGAGGCCGTTGAGTTCGCCGTGGAGGAGTGTATTTTGAGCTGCAAGGTGGTGTAAACTTCGTTGAAGCTTCCTGACCCCTTTACTGCTTTGATCCCTCACCTCCTGACGTACAATTGACTTCAACTTGAGCCAATCCTCCCGGAGAGTACAGAGGTTGAACTGGCTTCTGAATCTGACCCTCCTTATCAAACTTATTAAGTACAACTGCTGGGTTGGGTGGGTGTATCCCAGTTGCTTCAAACGCTCTCTTGATGAGGGGAGGTTTAAAAACCTTGTTCCAGGACCTCCAGAAGAGCGGGAAGAAGTCTCCTTTGGTTGTATTGAGTAACCCTTGGCCGTCTTGAAGGTATTGAGTCAACTCAGCTGAGTAAGCGTTTGCTAGAGGTTTGAACATTACCACATCAAGTGGTTGAAGCGTATGGGTGGCGTGAGGCGGGTATACAGCCAACAGGATCTTGTGATCGTGACAATAATTGATAAAGTCCATTGTAACATGAGATCCATGGCCGTCAAGGAGTAATAATCGATACCCAGTTGAAGCATGCCGCCTAGTTTGTCTTTCAAACACCTCCTTGAGCCAATGTAACCCAATATCGTTGTTGCTCCAGCCGGAGGGTGATGACGTAGTAAAGACTGAGTAGTTTCCTGCTTGTACAGCATCAACCCAGCTGGTTTGTATAGCTCCGTTGGCTGCCTTGAAGATGAGAGAAGGACTCAAAGCGCTCCCATCCGAACAGATACAAGCCACAACGGTAATCCACTCACTTGAGCCATCCTCAAGCGGTTGGCGTACCCCCTTTTCACATAACGTGCCTTAGAGAAGATACGCTTTGTTCTGCCAATCCTTCCAAGTTGAAACCCCTTTTCGTCCATATTGAATATATGGGAGGGTTGGACGTTATACTCCTCCATCTTTTCAACCAGAAGCTTGAAATACAAACTGTACTTGGCTCCTGAATCGGCGTTGCAACGAAGTTTGCTCATCCCCTTGCTGTAGCCAGAGATGAGATGGTTCGGATGACGTTGGAGGAACCGGGAAACCCAGGTTTCCGAAACCGCTTTACCAGCCAAATCTGAAGCAAAGCGTTGTATCATCTCCCTTGTAGGTGGCAAACGTCGTTCGGTAAGCGTATCGATGTATCGTACAAGCTCGGTTTCGTGTTGTGGATGGAGGGAGAGGTGCTTTACGCCATATGCCTCTGTTAGACCCTTGTGCCTTCGGGCGAGCGTACAGCGGTTGACGCCATACTTTTTGGCGAGCTGTTGGTACGAGAAATGTTCTCCTGGTTCGCGCGATTCGATTTCTTTAATCGCCTCTTGAATCGGATCCATATTGGTTGAGTTGTGACGCGTTGAAGTTGTGTTGTTGTGGTGGTGGGGGTGATCATTTGGCGTTGGTGATCATCTGGCGCACGGGCACTGTAGTGGGAACTTCCTTGGCGCTCTACGAATTTCAGTACAAGCTCCAACTTCGCGACCAACTTTCGAAACCCGCGCAAAAGGACAGACGATACCGAAGCACGTTGAAACCTCTAATATTGTCCGCTTGACCAGAAACCAATCAATCATCGCCAATCGCCAAAATGAGGTTAACGACAGACCTGATCAACAACTCCCTCTCTTTCATCAACTGTCTCACGGAGCGTGAACTCGATCTGCGAGGTGCGTTGGAAAGAACAGATATTACACTTGAGAGCTGAGTTGATATCAATATCGTATAATATAGGTCACAAGATTTCGGCTATCGAGAACATGGGAGCAGCCAGAGTTAGTCGACCAAGCCACCCGACGTGCATCAGTATGTTAACAGGGTCGCAGGACAACGACGCCATAGATCTCACAGACAACGACATCGCACAGCTCGGCAACTTCCCCCTCCAGCCTCGTCTCCGAACCCTCTTCCTCGCGCAGAACCGCATCTCCAACATCCAACCGAACCTCTCCTCGAGCATACCCAATCTGCGAACACTAGTTCTCACCAAGAACAAGATCGCAGAGCTGGCGGACTTGGATCCGCTGGCGGGATTCAAGCATTTGGTCTATCTTTCATTGATGGGGAATCCCGTCACACGCAAAGACGTACGTACCAAATCCCTTGAACCATGATACTTCGAGCCTAATTGTGCAAGCACACTTGAGCCCGAGGAGCGGAAATGATGCAGGGTGAGCCCCTTGGTGCGATTTGGCCGGCTCAAAATCGCATGACAGTAGACTATAATGTGCAGGATGCTAACGTGGCGTAGAACTACCGGTATTGGGTCATCTGGCGCTGCCCTACTGTGCGATTCCTAGATTTTGTCAAAGTACGCGATGCTGAACGAAAGACGGCCAAGGAGCTATTTGGAACTGCAGAGGAGCCCACCGAGCTTGCAAACCAGGTATGTCATGTCCACTGCTTCTGCCTCTGATCAGATACTGATTCCGCCAGATCTCCAGCAACAAGTCGAAAGGTTTTGTTGTCCCCACATTCACAAACGGTGCCGACTCAGGTAAAGAGCGTATCTACACCGACGAAGAGAAGAAGCGCATGCGCGCTGCCATCCTCAACGCGAGCAGTTTGGCGGAAATGGCACGGCTGGAGAAGGATTTCGCTGAAGGGCGGATACCAGCACATATCCTCCAAGGCGGAGAACCCATGGAGACATAGCGACTATACCGCTGAGAGTCTGGATAGTGACATAAACATGTAAAGCAGGTAGACAGTACAGCTCGCGACTGCGCGAAACCCCACGCCTACAGGGGAACAAGGAGGCGCACGACCATTGTGAGGCACATAAAGGTTTGGTTTGCACCGCGTGCGGCTCTCAAGGAGCGAATGCGCAGTGGAATATCCACGGGAAGACCTGGTGACTCTACCACAGACATGGAGGCGTATGTAGTGAAGCGCTCGAGCTGGAAGTAGATTGATCTGTATAAATTAAAACAGACTGCTTTGCGCTATGAGGCTGTCCCCACCCGTGGTATCGTAGTAACACACTCAGAACGCCGTGATGCCATGTACCATCGTAAATCGATCCTTTCCCACGCTGTTATCCGGATCAGATATGGAGTCGTTTTCACCGTGCTACCATCCCCTTCCTCTACCTCCGCGTCCACCTCTTCCGCCGCCTTGATGACCTTGTTGGAAGCCTCCGCCTTGCTGGCCGCCAGGTCCACCACCGAAGCCACCCATGCCCTGGCCAGCCATCTGCATGAAGGATGCAAAGTCCATCTGGCTGGGGTCCATTCCCTGCGCCATCATATCCTGCATCATCATCTGCATCTGCTGTTCATTCATACCTCCAGGTCCCATAGCATTACCGCCACCTCCAGGCCCTGTTGGCGGCGCACCGCCTGGTCCACCGTTACCCTGTGGGCCAGCGCCCATACCAGGCATACCCGGCATCGGTCCACCGCCCATCATAGCCTGCATCTGTGCCATGTCGTTTTTCTGACCTTGCAGCGTGTTGGCCATACTGACTTGTCTCTGCCGGTACAATTCCCAAGTAAACTCATCGAAACCGTAGTTGAAGTAATCTGACTGGTCTTCACCTGGTCGGCGCCAGATCTTTTGCTCTTCAGCCAGATCTGCATCAATGTCTACACTGAGGATCTCTTTGCCTTGAGGAGGGTAGACAGGATTTCCGTTCACATCGATAGTAGAGGTGCGTTGTGCGGGGAAGGCGGCACCTGAAAGGGCTGCGGCGGACAGTTGGGGCACAGTGCCGCCGGTGGTGGGAACAGTTTTGGGGGCTCCCTGTTGTGAGGGAGTAGTGGATGAGGCAGGCGGTGCTTCAATCTTTATAGCTTTGCTTTCTGGGGGTGCCTGCGTGCTGGACGGGCTTGTCAGTGCATGAACAACTGTTTGAAGCTTGATTGAAGCTTACCCTGCGGGTTTGGGAGGTGCTGGCGCTTTCTCGATAATGATATCAATATCCTACAGCTTCGTTAGAATGACAGCTAGCTTTTGGCAGGCTTCCGGTGCAGCGTACCGAGTCGCTTTCTTCCTCGTCGCCCGACTCTTCATCCATGGGCTCGTCACCACTAGAGTCGTCCTCCTCTTTCTTCGCATCCTTTTGCTGTTGCGTGGTAGTCTCATCCCCGTAGAGATCGTCGTCAGATTCGTCTGCCATTTTGTCGTTCTCTTCGGTCCACAAGTCGCCGAGCGCGTCCCAGCAGTTGAGATCCTCCAGGGAATTACTATGTATCCAGCACTCTGGAGTGCTCGTTTGAGAGAAGGAGCTTGGTCAGCGCTCAGTCTTTTCTTTGCTTGTTTTTGTTGTCGAGAGTGAAACAAGATTAGAAGTCGTGTCTTGAACGACTCTCGTAGTAATGCCTCTGCCAACGAACTTGAGCTTCCTTTGGGTTGCTGGATGAGGGAATGATTAGCCGAGTAGAGTGGACGCGTTCGGGCCTGTGCTTGTTGCTGGCGCGCAGCCAAACAGACGCAGACGTTCCTTGTCACCTCCGGGCGCAACCTTTGCACCTCTAACCACGCGCATTCTCCCAGGCCTTCTTTCGCCGTCTTGTGATAATCTCTACGGGCTTCTCAACGGGTAGACTTCGTTCGCGGCTGCAACCTTGTCCTTGTGAATCTTTCGCAAGCGACTGCATTTACACAACGAAGCTACCAAACATAGCTAGCGACACTCGCACGAGATGGCAGGATTTGGGCGCTCAAACTCGTTGAGTATCAATACTGGTGGGGGTGGATTGTTGTAAGTGCTTCTCCATCCTCCGTCAAACGCTCCTACTCAAGCGATACGAGTGCTACTGCCGTGCTTCATGCGCGCGTCGCAGTTTTGCTGGCAATGGCGCCATATCAATGCATTAGACTGACTCTCGCAGCGGAAACAATGCGAACCAAGGGCAGCAGGCAAGCCAGCCTCAGAGCAGCGGAGGGCTCTTTGGGTCTACCCAGCAACCACAACAAGCACAGTCAGGATCGCTCTTCGGCGGCCAAACCCAGACTTCCCAGCCCTCAAGCGGCAGCCTCTTTGGGAATTTGAACAAGCCTGCGACGACAGCGCCGGCGAGCGGAGGACTCTTTGGCTCATCTACAGCGCAACCAACACAGACCCAGAGCGGAGGCTTGTTCGGCGGCGCGTTGGGCGGAAACACTCAAAATCAGACGCAGAACGCGCCCCAATCCGGTGGGCTATTCGGAGGCGCCCAGTCGAAGCCGTCACTGTTGTAAGTGACAAGGACTATGCGTTGTGACACAAGGGCTAACTGCATCTTCTAGCGCCTCTTCAACACAACAGACAACAACACCCTCTTTATTCGGAAACAACGCATCCACTCAGCAAAACCAAACATCGACCCCGTCGCTTTTCGGTTCGACCCAACAGCAGGCTCAGCCACAGCAGCAGAACAGCCTTTTCGGTGGCACCAACACACAAAACAGGTCGAATACACTTGGTGGCTCTACGCTTGGAGGAACCCAGATGAGCTCAAGCGCACAGCCGGTTCAGATGACCCTGGACTCGATACGAGGGACTACGCGGTTCAACGACCTGCACCCCGAAATACAAAACCTCATTCAGCAATTCGACGACGGCATTCAGCGCAAGGTCAACTACTGCAACCAGATCCGCGAGGCTCTTCCCGGCAGTGAGGGCGACATCTCCACTATTGCGCCCGACGTAGCATATATCGAGACCATCCTCTCCACCGTCGAAGTCGGCCTGGACAACGATTCTGCCAACATTGCACACCTTAAAAATCTTGTCAAGAAAGACGCCGACGACGCGACTCTCAGCTTCCGTGCCATCGAAAATCAACGGCTGCCAGCACAATTTCATTACCGCAATAATGCGAACCTTACAGCTTCAAGCACAAAGGCCCCCGCAACAAGCGCTCTGGATGATGACGACCCGACAAAGCCTGTTGACCTGATGGGCTACTTCAACCGCCGTACTGATGAGCTCGGCAGTACTCTGGATGTGTACCAGCGCCAGATCCGCGAGATTGAAGCACACCTACGAACGATGGAGGCTGGCACTATGGAGAAGGCTCAACAACTGACTGGCAGCCGAAGCGCGCCCCGTGATCAGCGCCGTGAGCTCGTCGAAGCTCTCAAGGCCATTGAGGGGGCTATCCTCGACTCAGCTAAGAAAGTGGGCAAGGTACGGGACGATGTGACGAAACAGACGTTAGGAAACGTAGGCGCCGCCCTGCTCTGAGGCATACAGACACAGAGATGATTTACTTGTGTCAGATAGAATGAAGTTTGTGGGCAGGCTACTGTGTATAATATGGTTAAGGCGTAACAAGTTTTTGCACAAGGTCTTATACACATAGACGTTGGACGAACAGGCGAAAGCAATAGATACCCATCAAATTCAGAGCGTCCTTCCACCTTCGTGATAGTAATTCTCTATTCCAATGGCCTTTCTAGACCGCTCGATACGCACTGACTTGATGCCTAGCGTTTGCAGTCAAAGCGGAACATTATCACGAAATGCTTTGTCACGGCGGACGTTAACGTGCTCCACCAGTAAGCTGGCCACACCAGTAAGCTGGCCGCCCCACCAAACTTGACCCGACGCTCTGCACTACTACCACAATGCCGCGACAACAACGCTCTATACAGACTTCTCGTGAAGGCAGGCTAAGTCTTGCTATAGCTTCCTATCGTAACAATCCAAAACAATCAGTGCGCGCACTTGCAGCAGCGTATGACGTGCCAAAATCAACTCTTCAGACGCGCCTCCACGGTGTCCAGCCACGATCAGAGATTCTGTCTACTAGGCGTAAGCTATCACCTATCGAGGAGCAGTCTCTCGTGCAGTGGATCCTAGACCTTGATCGACGAGGATTTCCGCCCCATGTTATCGACGTGCGACGGATGGCAGACACTTCGCTGCGCGTGGCCAAGATCCACCTCCGCAACCTGTTGGCAAGAACTGGATATCGCGCTTTATCCAGAGCCAGCCAGAGCTTCAGACAAAGTGGAGTAGAAGGCTTAATAGCCAGCGCGCTGACTCTGAGGATCCTATCGCTATTGTAGCGTGGTTTAAGCTAGTAGAGGAGACGCGCCAGACATACGGCGTGCTAGACCAGGATATCTACAACTTTGATGAGACTGGCTTCGCTATGGGCGTCGCTGCAACGTCAAAAGTTGTGACTAGCTCTGATAGAATTGGCAGAGCAGTTGTCGTACAGCCAGGCAATCGCGAGTGGGTAACAGCGATAGAGTGCATCAATGCGTCTGGCTGGTATCTACCACCGTTCGTGATCCTGTCTGGCAAGGTCCATCAGGCCAGCTGGTATAATGGGCTCCCACTAGACTGGATTATCGGCGTCTCCGATAATGGCTGGACAACAGATGAGCTTGGTTTTGAGTGGGTAAAGCACTTCAATCAGCATACAGCGTCTCGTACAGCTGGAGTCTATCGGCTTCTTATCCTCGACGGCCATAGTAGCCACGCTACGCTAGAGTTCGACCAGTATTGCGCAGAGAACAAGATTCTTACTCTCTGCATGCCACCTCATACCTCTCATCTCCTCCAGCCTCTAGATGTAAGCTGCTACTCCCCTCTTAAGCGCGCGTACGGACGTGAGATTGAGGAGCTCGCCCGCCAAGGTGTCTACCATATTGACAAGATAGACTTCCTCACAGCCTATACACGGATCCGGCCGATAGTTTTTACGCAGCAGAATATCCAGGCGGGCTTCCAGGCAACAGGCCTTGTCCCTCCCAGTCCAGATCGCGTCCTATCGTCGCTCACAGTAGCCAGAACACCGTCTCCACCGCAGACAACCACAGATAATAACGCAGCAACGCAGGCAGCAGCGCAGACAGAGACACCACATACAGTAGCAGAGCTTCAGCAGCAGGTACGATATCTCCAAGAGCGGCTGCGCCGGCAGTCAGAGAGCCCAACGAACGTTGCGATACGCCAGCTTGCTAAAAGCGCTTAGCTTGCGATGCAATCAGCAACGATACTTGCAGAGGAGAATAAGAGGCTACGTGCAGAAAATTAACGTCAACAACAAAAGAAGAGTCAGCAGCGTCAATATATTGCTTCTGGTGGAGTGCTCCAGGTACAGCAGGCTCAGCAGTTAGCTGCAGAGGCAGAGAGAGTGGTGATGGAGGCTAGCCAGAGCCAGGCTGGTGAGCGACGTCAGCGCGCGCCGCCGACGTGCACGAAGTGTCATGTTAAAGGACATACTCGGACTTCATGCAGAGTTAGATAGATAATTGTATCTCTAAATTTTATCTTATTTTACAAAGTTATTGTGGCTCAATTGCGCAGGACGTTGCGTTGAGTCTGGTGGGGCGGCCAGCTTACTGGTGTGGCCAGCTTACTGGTGGAGCACGTTAGTCAAGCTTTCCAAATGCTGAGTAAACTCCACCCTCGGAACGCGCGCCCCACCAAATCGGAACCAAGAGAAGCTATGACGTCTCCGTCTCAGTATAGCTGCGAGCTTTCAATGACAGCTATATAGCCACAACGTTTGTTCATATAGTTTCAAGCCGCCGTTCCATGTTCTCTCGTACACTGCGGCTCAGGGCAATCTCGAAACGTTCTTCCTTTGCGATACGACATACACGACTTTTTATCGTAACATCAAGCCGCGCAGCTATGGACAAAGCGTCTCAGCAAGATAGCAAGGATGGGAAGGGGTCGATCCTTGATTGGGTAAGTGCCCGTGAAGAGAGGAGTGTCGCAAGCACGGAATCTAGTCTCTATTCCTTAGGTATCGAACAGGCGGCAGACCCAGCATCAGCATACTGATTGCGACAACAGGTCAAACCTGGTGACAAGAGTGGCGAGTTTAAACGCCAAACGTCCGTCTTCAGGAACTGGATTCAGAACAAACCCGGTGCTGAGTTTCCGCCCGAGAAAGGTCGATACCATCTCTACGTTTCCTACGCTTGTCCATGGGCCCACCGCACACTCATCGTCCGTCATCTAAAGGGCCTCGAGGATATAATCTCCTATAACAGTGTACACTGGCACATGGCGGAGAAAGGCTGGCGATTCGCAACCCCCGATGAGCAGGTTTCAGGCAACACAACACCAGACCCACTCCACAATGAATACACGCATCTACGTGACATCTACTTTGAGCAGAACCCAGACTATGAGGGTCGGTTCACTGTACCAACGCTCTACGATAAGAAAGCCAAGAAGATTGTCAGCAACGAGAGCGCCGAGATTATCAG
Organism: Alternaria longipes; assembly: GCA_019059555.1. NCBI lineage: Eukaryota > Fungi > Ascomycota > Dothideomycetes > Pleosporales > Pleosporaceae > Alternaria > Alternaria longipes. The sequence continues at coordinate 2,152,122 of CM032460.1, read as the reverse complement.
GATGCTGTACACCGAGTTTGACCATATCATCGAGGAGAAGTACAGGAAGGTGGATTTGTTTCCCAAAGATCTCCAGAAGGATATCGAGGCTATGAACGACTGGGTATACAACGATGTAAACAATGGTGTTTACAAGTCAGGGTTCGCTACGTATGCTACCCTATACCGTCCCTTCAATATTGACTGCAACGTATTAATAATGGTACAGCACAGAAGAGGCCTACACAAAAGCTGTGACACAGCTTTTCAAGTCTCTCGATCGCCTGGAAGAGTCATTGTCCAAGTCTTCAACACCATACCTTCTTTCAAGCCCACATGTGACTGAGGCTGATATCCGTCTCTTCACAACTATCATCCGCTTCGATCCCGTCTATGTCCAGCACTTTAAGTGCAACATTCGCGATATTAGATCAGGATACCCTCTTCTACATCAGTGGATGCGTCATTTGTACTGGGTATGTTCCCGTCTTTTGCATCTCCTGCTCCAAATACATCTGCATGTCGTGGATCATAACTGTTGTACTAACATGACTGAAATAGGACTACCCCGCTTTCAAAGAGACCACAGACTTTGAACACATCAAGAAGCACTATACCAAGAGTCATGGTCAGATCAACAAATTCCAGATTACGCCCATTGGCCCTGTGCCAGATATTCTGGAGAAAGAGGATGAAGTGCCTAGCGTGAAGGCCGTAATGAACAAATAGTTAACGATAGAAATTTAACGCACGTGATTTGACGTCTCCTACCGCATTCGCAGTTTTTTGAATCGTCTACCCAACGAGGCCATGTTCGAGAGTATTTCTGCTTCACTGTGCCAATGAAAGGATGAATTAGAGTCATAGGAGCCATTATCAAGGAAACAAGGAAACATATTCGACAAGTGATAATAGTTCGTGACTACTCGAGAGCACAGGCCTATTGTTTCAAAGCTAGTACCATGCTCACTGCAGCCAGGGCGCCCATCAAGCCTACAGCTAGAATGACTGCGGCAAATGGTATCAGTGGCGGGCGAACACTTTTCTGCATCATGCCACTGATCTCCGTCTCCAGCCTCTCAGCCAACTTCTCTTTGGAGAATTCGGCCACAACTCTATCCCTGCCCCACTTGCCCATCTCTTTCAGCCGTTCCTCACCTTCGCCATCTTCGAGCGCAATGCGCATGACCTCGGTCCAATCCTGTACCTTGGTGACGTCTCGCAGCCAACCTGTCTGGCCGCTTATGACTGTTTCAGTGGGTCCACCTTCATTAGCAGCTAAGACCGGTGTGCCTACCAACATGGCTTCTAGCGGTACGATGCCAAAGTGCTCGTGCAAAGGAGTGTACACAAGGAGGCGCGAGGTATGTAGTAGCGCGGCTTTGAAAGCATTCGGAACAGAGTGAAGGAAAAGAATCGGAATGTCGTCAGGAATGGCTTGGGCAGTGATGACGGTCTTAGCAGTCGCGTGCTTCAGCTTGAGTGAATCTGCCAGGTGACACAACTCGGTATATGTAGAAACATTTTCGGGCACTCTAGGATCATAGCCACCTGCGATTACCAGCCGTGCATCCTCGCGCTCTCTAGGCGACAAGCCCGCAAATGCCCTGATTGCAAGTGCCACGTCCTTTTTCTTCTCGAAGCGATTGATGCTGAGGAGCACCTTTTTGTTCTTCCACAACGGCGTGACCTCGTCGACCGACTCGGCTGCGGTGATGTCTACGCAAGGATATACAACGCCAGGCTCGCGGTGCTTCAGGGCAGGAAAGGCCTTGCCGAAAATGCTCTTGGTGAAGTTGCTGTTGACGACAATGGTGTCACTGCATCCCGTGCTCCAGCTCTCGAGCCAGTCAAAAGGCCCACGGTATAGTGTCTTCAGCAGTCCGCCCTTCTTGGCTAGTAGTTTGTCGGGAAAGTGGCAGTAAAAGATGACACGTGGGCGGGGCTGTAGCAGGCGCAAGAGCGGAATGCCAGCGCTGAGCTGGTCGACAAAGAACGAGGAAGGCGCGAGTTTCGGGAGTTCTTCGGTGAACAGGGCAATCTGGAGTATCAAATGCACCTGGCGCAGGATGGCACAAAGTATAGCGAAGCGGCCGAAGATGGTGGAGGGGACGATGGTGTTTCCGCGCACTCGTACATCGAGGGTTCCTTTGTGTGCGCGTCAGGTCTCAGCTGCGTGGCCAGGCATAGGCGGCGGGTGGTCCGAGGTGTTGTAGTAGAGGCTTACCATCGCGCGCCTCATCGAAGCAGTGTTGCGGGTCGCAGTGCGATGTGAAGATGGTGACCTTGTGCCCGCGATTCTGAAGGCCGACTGCGGCATCGATGACCAGGCGCTCCGCCCCGCCAATGCCCAGGTCGGGGTGGAAGAAGACGACGTGTTCCTTCTTTTCCGCCATCGTGTGTTCAAAGAAAGAGAGAGGGAGACGGTCATTACGTGTTGCGATGCACGAGATCAAGTGGGCTGCGGGTGACCTTTCCGCTTTGGGGTTGGTGTCAAGGCGGGCGCGACGGATGAACGATGACCTGGAAGGCTGCACCTGACGCGTGCGAACGTACAATTATACACTACGCGTGCGATCCCGTCTGATAAGACTCCATCCAACGAGGATTTGCGTCGAGTATACACAGTGAAAGATCCGCATCACACCCTTCAACATGTTCGTCGTGGCGCATCAACACTGCCCAACATCCTAACACGACCACCACCACAACTAGACCCGCGCATCAACCGCTGCCATGGGTCAAGGCTTCTCCCTCACTACCCTTTCTGCTGGCTCAGCCAACATTGACGTGCCTGAGCTAGCGGATCTCCAGTATGAAAAGTCGCTGGGGGCTGCGCGTTTTATGAAAACCGTACGGGCGCGCCACAAGGACGGTCTTGTCGTAGCCCGAGTGGTAATGAAACCATATGCTCAATTTGATTTCCAGGAACATGTCAAACGGCTACTCCGTGAGTTTCGTACAAGCTCCGTCATCTTGCAGCTGATTGATTAACATCTACAAGATGAACGCAAAGTGCTGGCAGATGTGCCCAATGCCACCCCATATCACCGCGTTATTGAGACAGCTGCTTGCGGTTATCTTGTACGCCAATACATCCACAGCTCTCTATACGATCGGTTGAGGTACGTCCTTGTTCCTTTACCAGCCATGTCTCTTATTCAACATCATATAGTACACGTCCATTCCTGGAAGAGATAGAGAAGAAATGGCTCTCGTTCCAGCTCCTTTGCGCTGTACGAGATTGCCACGCCAGGAATATCTATCATGGCGACATCAAGACCGAGAATGTCCTTGTCACATCCTGGAATTGGCTGTATCTCGCCGACTTTTCGTCCTCGTACAAGCCAGCACATCTACCGGAAGATAACCCTGCCGACTTCTCCTTCTACTTCGACCTCTCCGGTCGCCGCACTTGTTACCTTGCACCAGAGAGGTTCCTGGCTGCTGGACAGCAACCTGAAGGCGAGGGCGATGTAAATTGGGCCATGGACATCTTCAGCGTCGGCTGCGTTATTGCCGAACTATTCTTGGAAGCACCCATCTTCTCCCTCAGTCAGCTCTTCAAGTATCGACAAGGCGAATACAACCCCGAACATTCCCATCTCAACAAAATCCAGGATGCTAGCGTACGGGAACTGATCTTGCACATGATACAAGTAGACCCTAATTCACGCATGACTGCTGAAGACTATTTGACGCACTGGAAAGGCAAGGTATTCCCAACATACTTCTATGGCTTTTTGCAACAGTACATGTACTCAATCACCGATCCGTCCTCGGGGCGCAAGCCTGTAACCACCGGAGCAGAACATCTTGGTGAACCTGATGAGCGTATAGAGCAGATATATAGCGACTACGACAAGATCTCCCACCTGCTTTCCAACGAGGAAGGAAAGGAGCTCACTAGACCAGAATTTTCTCCTCCAAAGCCAAACGCCAAGCTCTTCCCGCTATTCGTCAACATACCAAACTATCAGCACCAAGCTTCTCCTGCCCGGAGTCTAGCCATCGACGACGGCAACTTGGTCTTCTTGACTATTGTCGTGTCTTGTCTACGTGGAACAGCGAGAGCTTCTGCCCGTGTTCGCGGCCTCGAGTTACTCCTGGCATTCTCAGAGCGCTTGACAGACGAAGCAAAGCTGGACCGAGTGATCCCTTACGTGGCCCAATTGCTAGTCGACAAGTCCGACCAAGTCAAGATTGCTGCACTACGCACGCTGACGCAAATCCTTGCTATGGTGCAGGTCGTCTCTCCCATAAACGCCTACATCTTTCCGGAGTATGTTTTGCCACGACTAGAGACATACCTACCCGATTATCCTACCAACGTTGGCTCCCTTGTTCGTATGCAGTATGCCTTTTGTATTGGCACATTGGCAACTACTGCGGCTAGGTATCTGGATATGATCCAAGCTCTGCGTGCAGAGAGATCATTACCCACTGCAGATCCCGAAACGGAAGATGACATGTCTTCGTCTGCTCACCGGAACCAGTTTGACTCGGACCGTCGCATTCTCGTAGAAGCCTTCGAGAAGCATACTAAAGCTCTTCTTACTGACAGCGACGCTGCGGTTCGTCGAGCCATGCTCAAGTCCGTCTCTGACCTCTGCGTTTTCTTCGGCAGTCCTAGGGCCAATGATGTCGTCCTCAGTCATCTCAACACCTATTTGAATGATCCAGATTGGATGCTCAAGTGTGCGTTCTTTGAGGGCATTGTGGGCGTGGCCGTATTCGTTGGCGGTGCTAGCCTGGAAGGTTACATTCTACCACTTATGGTTCAGGCATTGACAGATCCAGAAGAGTTTGTGGTTGAAAAGGTTATTCGAGCACTCTCGTCCATGGCAGAGCTTGGCCTATTCCAGCGCTCCAAGACTTGGGAGCTGGTAGACATCCTTGCCCGACTTACCATGCACCCCAATCTGTGGATACGAGAGGCAGCTGCACAATTCATCTCGGCCGCCTCTAGGTACCTGTCGGTAGCCGATACGCACAGCATTCTAGTCAACCTCATTCGACCGTATCTAAAAGTCATACCCTCAGAATTCTCTGAGCTACGAATTCTGGAGTCTTTGAAGCTACCTATGTCACGTTTACTCCTAGAGATGGCTTCAAACTGGGCACTTCAATCTCAAAAAGGACAGTTCTGGATCGCAGCTAGGCATCAGCAGACGTTCACCTTTGGTTCATCAGACGATAGCCTTCCAACAATTTCTGGGCGTGAACTAGACCAGAAGGTACTGCAACGGTTACCAAAAAACGAGGAAGACGAGCTATGGCTACGAAAGCTTCGTAATGCAGGCATGACGATAGAAGATGATTTCAAACTTGTTGCTCTGCGAGAGTTCATCTGGAGGGTAAGCCATCGCCGGCGCTCTGATAGTCTTTCCACCCCAACTACGAAATTCAATAGCATTGTCTTGTTGCACGATCTTGGTATCAAAGCCCAGACTGTACTTTTCGATGAAGACGTCCGTCAAGTCATGGAACAAACCAGGAAGCCACACGCTCCCGAGGAACATATGCAGCCTCGAACGATCAAGGATGCCCTGTTGGATGCATCAACTACGGAGGCTAATGGGCTGGCTGACCGTATGCCGCATTTTGAGAGTCAAGCGGGACGCCTCATACGCGAAGAGAGGGGAATAACCATTCCCGTACGATCGAAGATGTCTTCTTCCAACGATGCACACTCTAGTCTGGGCTCGCCACCTTCCGAAACCGATACGCGACGGAGATCATTACAAATCGCGAAGCCGTCCCTGTCGCCATCAAACTCTATTGGCTCGAGTGACTACCCTGGTAGCCTTCGACACCGCAGCAGTGCGCTGGGACTGCTCGGCAAAGGAGAGAACAAAGCATTGGCAGAGATTGGTACTACTTCTGCAAACGCTTTCGGAAAGGTGGATGGAACCCACGTCCGAGATTCTTCACGATCCCGACCTCCGAACTCCCCACTCGCTTTCGATCGGCATGAGCGAAGTCCAATGCGGATCCGATTTAGGAACGCACATAATTATACGGGCAACGATCCGGCAATCCTCAAGCTTTTAGATTCCATGCTGCTAGAGCGCTTCCCTACAGATGAGATCGAGTTCGGTCCTCGCATACAGCCACCGGTTCGGCGACAGCCAATTAGATATAAGGATGCTCATCAATCGGCACCCGGTATACCATGGAGACCGGAAGGCACCTTAGTGGCTAGTTTTGGGGAGCACACTGCTGCTGTCACGCGAATTCTGGTATCCCCGGACCAAGGCTTCTTCATCAGCGGATCAGATGACGGTACTGTAAAGATTTGGGACACGTCGCGTCTGGAGCGTAATATCACCCGGAGATCGCGACAGACTTACAGATTGGGTGAGGATGTCAAGGTCACAAGTCTGGTGTTTGTAGAACAGACTTATTCGTTTGTTGCAACGGGGAGTGATGGGGGTGTACATGTGGTACGTGTAGACTACCTCCAGAGCCAGGACGGCAATGCCAAATTCGGAAGACCTCGACTTCTTCGCGAATATCAGCTTCCCAAGGGCGATTGTGCTGTATGGTCGGAACACTACAACGGAGACAGCAGGTCAGTGCTTCTATTAGCAACCAATACCTCCAAGGTCATCGCACTAGACTTGAGAACCATGGAACTGCTATACACTCTCAATAACCCTTTGGATCACGGAACACCCACCTGCTTCTGTGTGGATAAGAGAGCACATTGGCTGCTATTAGGGACTTCGCACGGCGTACTTGATCTCTGGGATCTCCGCTTCAAGCTTCGTCTCAAAGCCTGGGTATGTCACGGAGCATCGCCTATACATCGTCTTTGCCAAGTTTTCTTCCCAAAGTTGAAAAAGACTCGATTGTACATTGCCGGTGGTAGCGATCAGGGAGAGGTCACAGTATGGGATTTTGAAAAGCACATTTGTAAGGAGGTATACCGTACGGGAACGTGCAAAGACATCGGTAACAAGAGCACCACACTCATCGATCTTGATGAGGAGAAACCTGGCGGTATGCTTGGCCGCTTTGCAACCAGCGTCGAACCAACAGCCAGCTCAACAGCCGACCGCGGTATTCGCGGATTAGCAATACACACACAGGCTACAGATGAGAGAGGCGAGCCAAAGCACACATTCCTCCTTACTGCAGGTCCGGACTGGAAAGTCCGGTATTGGGATACCAGTCGAGCAGAATCATCGATGGTTGTGAGTGGCCTAGAGCTTGATGAAAGCAAGCCAACTTACACCGCTTCGCAACCGAGCCCAGATACTGTCGTCATTACTGAGAGGTTACAGCAGCCTGCCAACCAAGTGAGTAGTGCAAGGGACAGCAGGGCGAACACTTCAGTCAAGAAGGTACCCGGCAAATCATCAAGATCAGGTGCTATCGCGTTGCAGCAGCAGTACCTGCTTAAGAGTCATGTGGACCGTATACTAGATGTGGCGTTGATTGAGCAGCCATACGGCATGGTCATCTCAGCCGATCGGTCTGGAGTCATCAACCTTTTCATGTAGAGATTTGCTTCAATAGAACACAGCAAACTATCGCCATTACAATCACTCGTGACCGGATTACACATTGTGGAAGTGTTTTGACCGAACACTTTCTCGGTCGTGCTATCGCACCAAGGTATACTCCGAGTAAAATCGTAGTCACCAGACGAAACAGGACGCAGCCTCGACTCATTCAGTGGGCAAGGGACCTTGCGGATCCTTCTCTATCAGCACGAACAACATACTGATGAAGTCATCATGCCGGAAATAGTGATGCTTGGTGTATCTTTCCCAAAACCATGCTCAGAAAACCTCACGGTCGCCGGACTCCGATGCATTTCGCGTCTTATCCGGACGCGCGTGATCTCCTTCCCAATTCGTCTTAGCCAACCACGAGGCGTTCCGCATATCTTTATCGACATCGAATCAGCACGCGACTTAAGCACAGGTGAGAGCTCGACGCGATATCGGGAATTCCAAGTTCTTGGTACCCGTTCCTGTTCCTGCAGCGACTATCTTCTAACTTGCTCAGCTATATGCCTAATTCAGTACAGTCGCCATGCATGTGGCGCAACCAAAAGCTGGCACCGGTTCGACCAGAATAGGTCGCTGAGTGCCTATATAAAGTGTGGCTTCTCGGGTGTTTATGGTACGCCAGGAAGGTTGCACGCCGCTTCTGCAAATCTCAAAGCTTAGACGCCCACGTCCTTGTCAATCGGTCAGCATGCGCCTCTCTCTCAATGCTGCGCTCGCAGTAGCGCTGGGTCTTGCCTCGTCTTCAGATGCACTCAAGATCATCATGGGTAACGATGATGGATTCGGAAGCGGAAATCTGAGAGAGCTGTACAAGTTGTTGGTCGATGCAGGCCACGAAGGTAATGCCTTTCATCAATCCCAGCCCTGTGATGCCCAATGCTAACTCCGCGCCAGTTCTTGTCGTCGCTCCGGCGCAACAGCAGTCCGGTAAAGGCAGCACCGTCATCTGGGCCGAGTCAGCAAACCTCACTACCCCATCCCAATACGACATCGTTCCTGCAGGCGCACCAGCAGTCGGCCGTGATCCAAACGATGACAACATCTGGTACTACGATGGTACACCTGCTGCGTGCACCTTCGTGGCGCTCGACTACGTGCTTCCACGTTACTACCCCGACTGGCATCAGACAGCTGATCTCTTCGTTGCCGGGCCAAACTACGGCACGAACCTCGGTCCCTTTGTGATGGGCCTGAGTGGAACTGTAGGCGCAACGTTTGCCGCTGTATCGCGCTCAATCCCTGGAATTGCCACGAGCGCGAGCAACAAGGCGGTGCCCTACTTCAACGTGACAAGTGCCTCAGATCCCGCTGCTTTGGCAGCCAAAGTCTCCTTCGAAGTCGTCAATGAGTTCATCAAGAACACACCAGAGGGGCAAAAGGTTCTTCCTTTGGGCTATGGCGTTAATGTCAATATACCCGAGCTTGTCAATAGCACCATGCCCCCGGTGATCAAGACCAGGCTCACAGGTGAGGCCAACACAGATGTGGCAGTTTTCAACGAGACGAGTGGCCTGTTCACGTGGGACAACGTCGACCCTCTAGCTGCTGGCATCAACGCCGCGTACAACGGAGACACAAGTCTGCCTGGCGAGACGTTCGTAGTCGCTGGAGGCGGCATTAGTGTTAGTGTCTTCACCATGGACTTCTCTGCGCCGAGCATTGAGTACACCGAAGCAGTGTATGGCAAGGCTGAGAGCTTGTTCAGCGCTAGTTCTAATGTGAACGCTACTAGTTACAGTAAGAGGATGGTGCAAGAGCGTATGCGCAAGAGGGGCGCCATGCTGAGCGGACGCGACGGCGGAGCGTAGAAATTTCGCGTTGTTCTAGCAATAGTTATGTCATCAATAAATCATGCTACTGTAACAGCGGAAGCCGTCTGTCAGTGCCCCACACAAGCCGTTCCTATCAACATCACGAACCACACTCAAACGTGAACATAAGTAATCATCTCTTCTCTGAACACCAAGATTCGCTGGCGCATCGCGAGCGCTATACTGTATTTGGCAACGCGACAGGCACCTAACAGGCCAAGCTTTCGCCAAGCTCATGCATACCGGTGCCACAGTAGCAGCTTCTGACATCCGGAGGGTTTCACAGCCTTGTCGTTCAGGAACAACATCCAGCTCAGGCCATGCAGGATTGCGCGATCCATTCTCTGGCGACGCATAACGTTTGCAACTCCAGGCAGAATTTTCCTACTCGTGGGAACTCTTTCAACAGCCGCCGAATTGAAGTGCTCGTGCGCTTTGCGCATAGAGCCTGATACTCCAGGTCGTGTATGAGACGGCGCCTTGGGAGGCGCTCTGGCGGGATAGCTCGGCAAGAACGAAACCTCAGGATCGGAGCTCTTGCTTCGGGTGTGTCTAGCCTACAACAGCGCTGTGCAGAAGATATGTATAAGAACGCATTGCAAACCTCCCTCTTAAGTTTCTTATTATCATCAAGCGTTTTCAATCATCTCCTTTTAACTACTAAACATATCCAGCTTGACGCTGTGACTTCAATTCTTACCTTCTTTACCTCTATCATCAGCTGTGCTGTTCCTACGAATTACTCTTTGTTATCTTGAATATCCACTCGCCACATTTTCACCATGTACTTCCAATCCTTCGCCGTTCTCTCGCTCGCCGCCCTCTCTGTCGCTGCACCCACATCTAGCAAGCGCGCAGTGTTGGCCCGTCAAAGTGGACCAGTCCTTGCCGACACAACCTACAACGACATCTCCATCTCAGGTGGACAGGCTGGAAATGCCCAAGCCGAGGCCATGGCGGTCTTCTCGGCGCTGGACCTACAGAACCCTGAAAACATCGATCCCGCAGATCTTACCTTTTTGAATGAAGTCAACCAAGTCGCCAATGATGCAGAAAAGGAGGCTTTTAACCCCGCAGTGGAAGCTGCTACCGGTGATGAGGCCGACCAGATCCAGGTATGTGACTTCTCATGACCGCGACGTAGCAAAAGCTGACAAGTCGGCAGAACGGAAAGATCAAGAACAAGGTCCTGAAGCTCATGGCCACTGTCATCAAGCTTCAGGCTCAGCAAGCTCAGGGTGACGATTCCGTTGCCGACAAGCTTGCGGAGGAGATGACGAAGCTCAACAACAACATCAAGCAAGACACGGCGGCTGCCGGCCAAGTGTCCATTGCTGAGCCTTTTGACGCCACCATCTCTGGCGGAGGCAACTAAGAAGCGGGGGTGAAGACGAGGATAATCCAATAGTCGTACCATCAAGGTTGGGGGCACCGTAGTACGAAACGAGATCCTTCTGCGCTTCGCAAGCGTAACTAACTGTCTAAATTACCATTGCAACCTGTGACACCTGTCACCAGTTATAAATATATCTACGTCATGTCCGAATTCTCACTCTTGCGCTGACAATGTCAAGACAACGTTGAATCTCAATTGTCGTGAACTATGCAAGACTCGAGGTCTCGATAACGCTGTCATCAGAGCCACGAGGCTGATCCGGCGATGTTGACGTTGAGTACTGTTAGCCGTTCCATGGTGTCTGGCAGACTGCACTTTCCCCACTTATAGCGTGGCCTGATGGCCGGAACTTGAAGAACTGCCGAACATGGAGCCTCGGAACGGCGTCGGCCTCGCGTCATCGTATGTTGGTCGACTTTAAATACTCCCGCCTCGATAACAGCACTAAGCAGCTCTATACCAATTAACATTGACGTTGACATTGTTGTTGCATTTGTTGCTTCTGTAGTAGTTGTCATCAGTTGATTTTTGTTATCGTGGTCCTCGCGCTCGCATTGGCGTCACCATGTCGAAGCTATCACCAACACTCAAGTCGCTCATCAACGCCGCGCATTCGCGCCCAGGCCCCGTACCAGCGCCACCAAGGATACAGGCTGTATACAAGCGGATAGAGCAAGAGGCCACAGATCGCAAGCTTGGGCGACCATCATGGCTCGGCATCTCTACAGCCGCGACCATGACGATGAACTCGCCCGAGTCGATGATGGCCCTATACAACAGCTCAGCTACCGCCAGACCAGAGAGTGAAGGTGTCGCGATAGCAGAATTCATGCGCGAGATCGGTCTGAAGTGCATCGGCTTCAATGGCGTAAGCATTTGACCTGACGCGTGAGAAAAGGCCGTGTACTCATACTCGTTGCAGATACCGCGCACCATCAACATGTTAAACGCCTTCCGCGCCGAACTCCCCTCGTCAATCGCGTCCTCCCTAAACACCAAACCTACGCGCTTCCCAGACCCCTCTAACATCGAACACATAAACAAACGCGGACGCGCTCTCTGGGATGCCATCTACCGCCCCCTAGAAACAAAACTCGAACACAAGCTCGGCGACGCGCATCCCGATCTGCCCGTCTTCATCATCAACAACGAATACGGTGGCCTCTTCACCGACCCTCCCCGCAGAGAAGGAGCCACCGTGGGCCGCATAACAACCAGCTTGATCGCCATCACATGCTTGAGGGCTCAACAAGGAGTCGGACCCCAAGTGCTCAGCCACGTCTTTGGCCTAAGGAAGGCTTGGGAAGATGGCACCTGGAAGCAAGAGCCTGAAGCTGGCGAAGAGGAGGGCATCAAATGGTTGGTTAGCGACGAAGGGTGTACATGGATCCTGGAGAAGGTCGATGAGCTTGTTGAAGCTCTTGGGGGAGGACAGGGAAGCACCTTTGCGCCCATCAAGTCTAAACTTTAAGAGCAATATTTCGATGCCATCATGAGATGATAAAGAGAACAAGTCAGCCATGGTGATACCTCAGTCTTTTTTACCATTCGAGCCATAGGTTTCTTCGCAAGCGCCATCTTGCAAATTATCAGAAAATGCTGAGGCAGGTAAGAATGACTAAGGAATAACAAATCATGATGAACTGCTCAACAATGGCGAGGAGCTATGTAACTTGAGAAAGCGGTCTCTATCAGCTGTATCCTGAGCGACTTTCTAAATTAGTGGCGCCATCTCGACGCAAGTATATGATGCAAAAATAGATGTAAAAGGAGTTTGTATCCAGTGGGCTGGAAGCCCAAGACTAGCTATGGTATCTCATGAGCCTGCAAAAGCCTCCATGTCGGTTAATTCCAAGTACGTAATCCTAGTCGTGTACCTTCCAGATGGCCCATGCTCGACCGCGCATCCCAATTGTTTCGATCATACCAACCGCCTGGTAGCAATCCACCGGTTAATATCTCCATGTTTCCTGGTAGTTCAGCCGGGCAATGCTTATCTCCAGGCCTTACCCCGCTAAACATCCTGTAAAGCTTGATTTGAGCCCCACTTCTCCGACATTGTGGACTAGCGCATAGCGCTACTTGAGGACTGGCTTCCAAAGATCCGATGGGTACTCACGTCACTCCGTGAAAGCGATACGCTAGGGGTTGTGATATCGGTAGCGAGTTTATCCTAGATCCGTACGTGCTTGATAATTGAGGTGTGCCGCAAATCATCGTGTCGTCATCCATGAGAACGCGATTCAAAATGTCTCTTTCCGTATTAGGGGTTTCTGGTTGGCAAGACGTGATAAAGTCATAAGAGGCGTCACCAGACAGGACTTCTTCCAAGCAAGATAAGTATATTGATGCAAAGATGGCAAAGATGACTGCGACATCACTTCTTCCACTGCTTTATGCAAGTGGGATCTGCGCCCAATATGTTCCTGTGCCATGGGCATACACACAAGACGAGCCTCCTGTGAAGGTTACCGTTGATGCTACGGTACGACATCAAACCATGATTGGGGGTGGCTGTTCGGGAGCTTTCGGTGTCGCCTGTGATCAGACCGGATCCCAAGGGCTTTCGCCCTCGAACCAACAACTCGTCAGCGATTACCTTTTTAGCGAAAACCTTGGAGGCCTTTCCGTTCTACGCAACCGAGTCGGTTCGAGCCCTACCGATGGTATTCTTGGTAGCTGTCCATCGACACCTTCAGCACCGGCAAACTATTCAGGCCTAGGAATGAACGATTCCACAGCCGACAGTTGTCAACTCAAACTCACACAGCAAGTTATGAACGCCAATCCGGACCTTTTTATCTACGCCGACGCTTGGTCTGCTCCGGGTTGCTTCAAAACCGATTCTACTGACATCAATGGCGGGCTGATCTGCGGTGTACGCGGAACCAATTGTACGCATGACTGGCGACAGGCATATGCTGACTACCTTGTGGAATACGTCAGGCTGTATGAAGAGAAGGGTATCAATGTTAGCTTGATAGGCGCTTACAACGAGTAAGTGTCCCTCCACGAACCGCTCGCAGGACATACATTGACTTCGTACACCTGCATCTAGACCGGATTTTAATCCCGTCACTTACGCTAGCATGGACTCCGACGGATATCAGGCTGCAGACTTCCTGGAGGTACTCTACCCTACCGTCAAGAAGTATCGCAAGGACTTGCAGGTATCTTGCTGCGATGCTACTGGTGCTCGTCAAGAACGGAATCTCCTCTACGAGTTGGATCAAGCTGGTGGCGGTAAGAACTACGATATAGCGACATGGCACAACTATCAAAGCATGCCAGAGCGGCCCTTCAATACGCAAGGTCGGCCCAATATGGAGACGGAGTGGTCAGACGGCAGCGGCTCCTTCAATACGACTTGGGATACGACAGGTCAGCTTGCAGAGGGTTTACAATGGGCCATCTATATGTAAGCAATATATATGAGCCAACGCTAACCTCAAGTCGATGCTAATCTTGTGAACAGACACCAAGCCTTCGTCTTTAGTGACACGTCCGGATACCTCCACTGGTGGTGTGCGCAAGACAACCCGGGAAATACCACCGATAGCGATGCCATTCTCGTTCGCCTGGATGGCGATACTTTTGAGGTCTCTCGCCGTCTCTGGGCTTTCGCCGGCTACTTCCGTTTCGCACGCCCAGGGTCGGTTCGCATCGATGCTATCAGTCCCGCAGAGAACCTGAAGGTCACGGCCTTCGAAAACACGAATGGTACGCTGGCTATCCCTGTTATCAACGAGGCGCACTTTGAGAGGCAGGTAGAGGTAAGTATCGGGGGCTGTCAATTAGCTCTGGGTATTGCGACTGCATATCTAGCAGACAATGAACACAACAATACGCTGGTTGGGACTTATGGAGTCAATGGGTCAATGTTCCTGGCTAGTATTCCGCCGAGGAGTATGACCACTTTTTTCCTGGAGTGAATGTTGTTAGTGGGAGTTTCAACACTTACTCCTTGGCTACAGAACATTTCGATTCCATTTGATGGAACGTATTTTATAGAAATAATCACCCAACGAAGTGTTCAAGTGTATTTACGGAAGATGGCAATAAGCCTTTTGCTCATGCTCTTACTTACTGTGCTTCGGTAGCTAATCGTACACCAAGATTCGCGAGTTATTGTCCCCAGCACAGCCACTCTCAATCACGGCCAGATTGGTCTTCAGATTCTTTCTTTTTGCTTCGAAGTGATTCTAGAAATGTATTCACCGCTGTCAAAGCCCTTCTAGTGACATGCGCGTAATGGCAGGCCAAGGATGTGAAGCGAGTATCGTATTTGTAGACGTTGAGACCTTTTTGCAAACTGATAGTCTAGATATGCTGTGAACTCTACGCAAGCGTGGAAGTAGCTGGGGAAGATGGTTCATGTACCTAGGGTGAATAGAGAGTAGCTATTATGTGGTTGTAGGACTGAACGCGTAACTGACGTGATACAATACCCTGTCTCCCGTGCTCCAAAATCACCATTGATCTCCACCAGTGCGCCTTTCATCGCTCACTGAGGCAATTTACCACCATTCGGCTCTCTCACTACTGTCTAACCGTTTGCGGGAATTTGTTCGCTTGCGGCATCAGCAACCATACCCCCACCCGACCCTGCCTGCCGCTCGCTCATCAACCTTGACTCTCCGTGCAGTAGCCTCAGGACCACACACCACATATATGCAGTCAGATACGACAGAAGCCGCTCATTCAGCGATGACAAGCCCCAATCTTCCTCTGCAACCTCATCCAGAACCTACACAGATCCCGAATCCAGGACACAGTCAGATGATGGTGCCTATGGGTTTCGCAGCGCAGCTGCGAGCAGTACAAGACATACAGCAAGAGCAGGCGGAGCGTATTTCCAGATTGGAGCAAGAGAACGCGGATCTCAGGAATTTTGAACGAAGCGTTATCGACGTCGCTGGTCGCGTCCGAGCACTTGAGCAGCACAAAGCCTATATTGCCGCGAGACGTAGGGAGGCAGTCGGCCAACTTCTCAACATGCGAACCCTACACCAAGAAGCCGACAATGCGTTTCAGCTGCGTACATCAGACATGCAACCAGATGATCTCGAAGGCATATTGGGAGTGTACGGCACCATGTTGACCACCACAATGAACCACCATCAGCGTGTGCTTGCACAAACGCGTGCAAACGGCCACTTCCCCACCTATGCAACACCGATTCCACAGAGTCAGCAGGTGACTGCACCAATGCAGTATCGCCACGCGTATCCAGCTGCGTACTCCGAACATGGGTACTGCTATGCCCATAACATGCCTTACCACTGTCGTGTTTGCAGTAAGTGACCGTCGCTCCGTCTCGATCGCCAGCTATTGACGACATCTTGTGAATATATCAGGCAACCGTCATACTGACGTTGATGCTCTAGGCATCGATCATGGCCCTGAATTGAGGAGCCACTCCTCTTGAGTAATGTATAGCAAAGTGTTGAGTTGGAATGGAAGTCGGCAGGGTTGGCGTACGCGTGGTATGGTTTAGACGTTTCTGCGCGATATTGATTGAACCACCGGTACAGGAGGCTCCGGCTAGTTGATTGTTTCAGCTTCCTATTACGCGTCATTCATTTGGACGCTAGATCACACACCACGGACAAAAATGAGAAGATAGTTGGCCTCTGGAACAGCATTGCCAATCTTGTGCACTTGTCTGGCTGTACGTTTTTACCTTCTCAGGTCTGACGGAGTAATGACATAGTCGGTCGATGAAAACACTCGATATCAGCGACAAACTTTACATACGTCCAAGATTGAGACTCTTTGCAGGACACCCGCGCAAGAAGGTGGCTGTACACAGGTATCTGGATACGGTTACCATCAAAACAGATGAGTACAGCAGAATGACGACATGACGCTATCATGTGGCGACGCGCTACGACACGCTCCTCAGGTTCGCTAACACGAATGAGGCTGAGCCTTGCCGGACTTGATTCTGCATGTGCCAGCCTTCCTCGTGTTCTATCCATCACAACTCCGGAGCCTTCCCATCAGCGATACTCCGCCATGATGATCTCCGCTGCCCTCTCTGCGATGCCATAGATGGCTGTCTGAATGTGTGCAGAGATGATCATCGGAATTACGCTCGCGTCCACAATCCGGAGATTCCCCACGCCATAAACTCTCAGTTTTGGGTCAACCACGCCACCGTCTTTCTTCGGCAACATCGCACAAGTACCTAGTGGATGGTAGAATGTAAATACGTTATCCCTGATGTATGTCTCCCACTCTGCGTTCGTTTCGGTGTCCATACCAGGGTCGAATTCGGAAACCCAGACGTTCTTGAAAGGAGCAGTCTTAGCCATTCTTCGCGTATACTTTGCTGCTGATATCAAAGCCTCCAGATCATAGGATGTACTTAGATATCTCGGGTTCACTAGGGGCTTGTTCAGAGGGTCAGATCCATTGATGTGTACCGATCCTCTGGCGAATGGGTGCTGGACACCAGCAAGAAGTGTCACATACTGCTTACCGTAGCCAGTTGTACCGTTCTTTGGATATCCAGTCGTTCCAATATAACCATCGCTGAATACGACCTCGATATCTGGCGCTCCAGATCCATGGCCAGTGAGCAGCTCAAGCTTCTTTCGGTCCACAGGGTTTGACATGTTCGCTGATTGCATCGCCAGTTGGACGAGCTTGCTGTCGTCGCCAAGAGCCTGTTTCCACTTCAGAAAGCCATAACAACTACCAGCGTATTGGTACAAAGATGGCTGGCCACGTTTCCAACGTTCCAACTCAATAGCTGCCAATGTCGTGTTGTATTTCAGAACATCTACCCCAAGTACATCGGGTTTGAGCTCGTATGTTGTTTGGATTCGAAGATGATCCTGTAAGTTTTCGCCAACCCCAGGGAGTTCGATAACTTGCTTGATACCAGCGTCGTTCAACACGGTTCTCTGACCTATTCCGGAAAGTTCCAGTATCTTTGGCGAAAGTAAACTCCCGGCTGCGACAATTACTTCCCTCCTGGCTTTCACTAATGTGCCGTTCATGAGCACGACACCAGTCGCCTTCGACCCTTTCGTGTTGAGCTGCACTCTGTGAACGGTAGTGTTAAACATGAAAGCCAGGTTATCGCCAGCTTCTGGAATATAATCAACTGAGTAGGACCGTGTGTGATTGGACGCGCGATACGTGGCCGGCTGGTACATGACACCAAGGTTGTTGCCATTCAACGATTCAAGGTTCTCTTGCAGTCCAAGACTGGTCAGAGTTGGGATACAAGCTTGGAGTTGGGGCGGTGGATTTTCGGTCAGAGCGACTTGGATTGGGCCGCCATATCCAACACCGTCGACGCCGTACTGTGCGGTGCCATTTTGGCGTTGAAAGTTCTGCAGATGCGAAAGTGCGAACTTAGTGAATGTTTCACATACGTTTTGTACGACTACGACTTACCTCGGTTTTCAGCATACTTGGATACATATTCTGCCACCCCCACCCCGGGTTCCCAAGCTTTTCCCACGCATCGTATTCCTTGACAGTGGCACGGTTCCAGACAAGCAGATTCAGGGCCGAGGTGCCCCCTAGGACCTTACCACGGTTGTGACCTATAGTCCGATTGTTTGCTGCAGCCTGTGGCACAGTTGGGAGACTCCAATCATAAGAGGATCCAAAGGTCGAACCTCTTAACCCGGGTACATAAATTCGTTGCTCGTGGCGTCCATCCGGGCCAGCTTCGATTACCAAAACACAATGATTTGGCAGGGCCTTGCTGAGTCGGGAGGCCAGTGCAAGGCCAGCTGTTCCACCTCCGATGATTATCTTGACAAAGCCTCAGCTTAGTCTTGGGTATGCAATCATGTTTGGGAAAAGACATACGAAGTCGAAGCTGACATCAGGCACCTGACACGGTGTCGCACTGGCCGCAGGTACAAGACCCAGCACAGCTGTGAGAAAAAGATTCAAGATGAGCCGCATGGACGATTTAATTTCAGGATACGAGGAGCGTAGTTGCAATGAGCCTCCTGTGTGGTGGTTGTGTTGAGATAGAAGACCTTAACAACGGAATATGAATGGCTGCTGGGGCATTATTTAGGGCCAAAGATCTGGGGAATACTATGCAGTGCAAACAACTATAGCAGGGCCCACATTACCCACGATTCAAAGGGTCCACCTCTCATACCCATCGAGCCAATGCGGGTCGCCGTGTAGAGGATTCAGCATCGACCGAACACGATAGCCGAGCGAAGCAACGGGAAGTTCTTTGTCGTGCTAAGGTTATCTCTAGAAGGTGCTCGACGTCGGCGTTTTAGATTGCAGGGCATCTTGTACAGCGAGTAATAATGATCTAAGAGGATGATCCTAGTCCTTTTATTGGCCAGCATCACGCATCAGTATAGCCGACGGCACGTATCTGCATATCGCTCATGCAGGTAGGGGTTCTTACCAGCGGAACCAAGGCGCTGACCGGAAAAACTGCCAAAGTACATCCATATTTCATCCTCGCCCCGACAGATTCCCTTGAGTTTCGTGGGTCAACTACGTTGACTATACTCCTCTTGATAGCTTATTCATTGTGCTCATGACACTTCTAGTACAAGCTTCTTTCTTTTGACAATTTTATCTACCAGATGACACCAGATCGCGAACCTATTGTCCTCATGAAGACCTGGCAAGCACGGTGAGATCGCGGGTTGGCTAATTTGTGCAGTTCAGTGGGATCCGTAAGCGGGCCAAGCGTGAGTGCTGTGGAGTCGCAGCTGCAAGCGGCACGTAGCGTATTAGCAAGGACAAGCCCTCCGGTTCGACCCAATGCGGCAGAACAAATACTCACCCCGGTCATGGAATGCAGACAAGTATACGCCCGACGAGTTTCTTTACGCGAATGGGCTCATGTTTGTGATACAATGATGTTTCAAAACGGCGTACAAGTCCACGGAGGTCCATCTTCACCACAGTGCCATGGTTCTGTGAAATTGAAACACTCAGTCGATGCTTCTAACGTGGCCAATGTACTATTGTGAATTGGACAAACACTCTTATACCATCCTTTCAATTATTACGCAAAAAGTCACCTATCACCAGCCCTACTCGCTGGAGTACCACTACCATCTCACTAACAGGCGTACCCACAACATTTTCAATATCAACAACCTGTGTATCGATGTCAGACTTGACCCTTCCTCACTCTTCCTCATGTCAATGCTTCTCCATCTCTGGACCCATTGAGTTGAACGAGATTGCACAGCTTCACCAATCCTAGCATCCTTGTGAGCTTGAACTTATGAGCGGTGATTCTACGTCGCGACAGCTTTGGACATCCACCATTGGCGGCGGAGCTGTTTTATTGGTTCCGTTCAACAAGGGCGACCTTGGACTTTCGAAGAGCGACGGTGTCGCGCTGCCACTGTCGTAGCCTGCGCAATCCATTCCAGCGCCTAGATTATGTGGAATGCTGGGTGAGGATTGTGGTGGCGTGATGATAGAAGCTGGTGATGGTGCCTGAGATGGCTCGCTGTGACGGCTTTGAACGGTGCCAGACACTGTATCTTGACTGTCAACACTGTTGCGCTCAATGTTATCACCGCGCAGGATATACAGCCACTCTTTCGCGTCGAAGATCTTTCGAACTTCTCGTTTGCCGTCATTCAGTTTCAGTCTCTTCTTGGTAGCAATGATCTCTTCTTCAGTGAGAACGACTTCTTCGTCGAGGATGGGCGCAGATTTGCCCAAGAGAAGTTGATCGAGCGTTGACTGCTTCCCGGTTGTCGACTTCTCCCTTGAGCGATGAACCATGTTTTCATAATACGGCATCCAAGATGATTCCGTAGGCGCTCCAACGCCAGACTCTCCGATGTGGCCGGAGTCCTCTTCCCGCGTATGAGCAGTCTTACACGCATCTCTTCTTTTCTGGGTACATAAGTCATAGTGGCGTATTACACTTCGCAAAAGGAACTTAGCATCATCCTTCTTGAATCTCAGCGCACTTCTCTGCCGACGCATACGGTTACGTGGTTTGCTGTTCGGTACATGCAGCTTCAGAGCAGCTGCGAAATGGCTTATAGCGGACTCCCAATCGCCTAAACCAGCACATCCTCGTCCATACCAGTATTTGGAGCGTGCTTGTAAGTCGTAGTTGGATATTGCTTCAGCCAGACGTTGCGCGTACCTGGCACACTTCAGAATATCGCGATAGTGGTTGGGTGTGGATAAATTTGGACAATGAGTCCAAGGTTTTGGTTCGACAGCATTAGCTCTAGACTGTCAGACCTCGCAACGCAACAGGTATAGTTGACATTGAACCATTCGCATGCGATTCCTATGTCCATCATGCTCTGTCAATTCGGTAGGAATACCGTCAAGGGTGGACTTTTCCGTTGTGCCATCGATGCCAATAACGTCTTCATCTTCTTGAAAAGACAAAATCGATGGTGACGCGCGATCCCAAGATCGACTTTGCACTTCTGGGAAAGGCAAATCGCTGATGAATGCGCGAACATTCTCAATGAGAGATTCGTTGTGCTGGGGAAGCTCACCAGGAGAGGGACACACGCCCGGCGATAGTATAGCATGTATAGACATTTCGAACTCATCAGTCAGGAGACGAAATTGCAAGACTTCCTGATAATTTGGTGTTGTGACACATTACTGGCGAAGCAGTTTAGATAAGATAAATACGTTATTTGAGTGCGCAGTCGCCTGGTCCAACACATGCTAAGACGTCTTTGTTCGTGGTATGCAGCCTTGCGCGACAGAGGGCAATTGCGACAAAGACTGCCGGGATACCCAACGCAATGGTTGAAAACATTCAATGTACGAACAATGAGATGCACCTCACCAAGGGAGCCCTGGTGGTGAAGCTCACCACACGCCTAGCTATTCGTGGCGTCTACCTTGCCTTCTCGTCATGATAGACTAGTACGATTACAGGACGTTACTCTCGGTGAGGTCCGTCGCTCGTTGACTTAACCCAGCGGTAGGGTAAAGACACTCGTCTCGCTTTTGCGGCGGCGCGCTGCCTAAGTTGCGCACTCGTACGTCTGCGTTTATTCTAGGGAAGATCAGCGTGCCGAAAGTCTTTTAATCCTAGGGCCCTAAAACCTCTGCATTCTTATCTTCCAGTTGAGCGAGCAAGCCTTCCATAGTGCGACTCTCATCAAAGCCCGACCGACGCTTGGTACAGCGCAGCAGATGCTGGTCATCATCGTAAGACTTTGAAAGCTCGCCGGCTTTAGCAGGAAGTAGTTCGTTGTCACTGATGGTACTGAAGGCTTCTCGGGCTTGGTGCAGTAGACGTAGCTCGTAACATAATAGGCTGCGCTGAAATCGTATCCTAGGTAAGAAGTCCTGGAGTTCGGAGAGACGATCGCATAGATCTACGGCTTCGCTACACGTAGCTAGCGCATCGAGGAGCGCATCGGGTCCTGAAGCGCGTAGGATGTTGCTCTTTAGGAGCAAGCCTTCGGCGCGGGCTTTGCAGCTAAGCGGGCCGCGTAAAAGACGCTCGACCTCGACCAAAGCAGTGCCGTAGTTCCGCTGGGTAATGCACTCCTGCACGCGTTCGAACAAAGGGTTGGTGCAGTCCTCTGAAGACAAACGTAGTTGAAGATGCTCAGTTCTGATTGGTGCATACACTGCAGCTGTACCAAAAGTGAAATTGACTTCAAGATCTTCAACACCATCGAGGGATGTAGGGCGGTGGTTGTCGCGCCCATCAGAAACTACCCGAAGTCGTTGACGTTGAGCGCGCTCGTTCTCTAGTTCAGCTTGCGCGGCAAAACATACGTCCTGTAATTGTTGCAGGCGGTTTGATTGCGTCTCGAAAGCCTCTTTGTATTGGAGCGCCACGGCCTGCCAAGTGTCTCGGTCAACCTTGAGGTCATGGACGATTCGTTCCATGTCGGCAATGCTGTCCATGATGTCGGAGGGTCTCATAGTAATGCACAAATCAATATGCTGTTCTGTGTTTGCAGTGTTGTGTGAGGTGATGGAGTTCTCGATCGATTCTAGGCGATAACATACTTGAGTTGTGTTTGAAGCAAGCGCGACCTGCGAACGGCAGCTGTGGGTGAGAATCCTCGACTCGTGCCTTCCTCATGGTGCAGCTCGCAGCCTATGTGAGCAACAGCATGCAGTGTCAGAAGAAAGACTTGCCAATGACATCTGCCAAGAGAAGCAGGTTGTGCATCAAAGGCCACCTCAGATGTTGAAGCCGCCATGCCTCGATGCTTCGACAAACCTCCAAAGGCCAGCTTCTTCAGCGGCTTTCTTGACTGAAGCTACCTCATTCAAGTCTACAGGACGATTGATGTCCGAATACCTTATGTCTTTTTTGGTCGAAGCCGATGCTTCAGCACCGCCTGGCTCAACGACATCTTGACCCGCACGGCCACGCCGCTTCTTACCCACATGGGCTCTCGGGAAATACTGTTCCATAATGTGAACCATGATGTCTTTGCTCACATTGTCCGCAAGCCATCTCATGATCTCCCTACCCTCGTCCTCTTTCCCCGGCATGACCAGATGGCGCACAAGCACTCCCTTTTTGGCAATACCGTCTGCGGTGAAGCAGAGGTCGCTGACCTGGTCGTGCATAGCCTTGATGCTTTGCATAGCCACCTTTGTGTAGCCGTCGGCCTTGAGCAACCGCCGGCTTGTCTTGTCACTCCAGACCTTAAAGTCGGGAAGGTAAATGTCAACCAGGCCATTCATCAACTGGATGCTCTCCAGCGAATCAAACGATGACGTGTTGTAAATGATGGGTATGTGCAGACCGAGCTCACGCGCGTGCAGGATGGCCAAGCAAACCTGGGGTGCGACATGCTCGGGTGTAACGAGGTTGATGTTGTGTACCCGGCCCACGTCCTGCAGCTTCATGAACCACTCGGCAAGCTCCTCGGGCGTAAGATCGAAACCATTGCGCTGGTGGGCTATGTCGTGGTTCTAGATATAGATTTAGCGCACATCTGACCATGGAATAAGAGGCGTTTACCTGGCAGAAGACGCATCTCAGGTTGCACCCAGAGAAAAAAACTGATCCAGAGCCGTTGTGTCCCTGGAAACAGGGCTCCTCTGGTCCACGTTAGCGCGCGCAATCCCGGGCTTCGACAGCTTCGACCTACCGCCAAAATGAGGAGCGATGGTATTCACCTTCACAGTCTCGGCTCCTATCAGGCATACACCCGTCGTCTCATAGCGGTTGACACCGCAAAGCCGAGGACACAGGTTACATTCGCGCAAATGCGCGTACGCCAGGGATCGTTTCTTCGCGGCGTCTACCGAGGACAAAAGTTGGTAACGCGGTATGTAGTCGTCGAGCAGGTATGGCGGCGCGAGGTAGAGGCTTCGTCGGAAAGAGACGTGTTGGACATGAGGGGCGGCGAGTCTGGCCGCACCGCGCTTCAAGGCGGGTCGCAATCTTGAGAAGGATGCCATGCTGGCAAGCTCAAAGCCGTCATCGAGTTGGTGAGATTACAACGCGTACAGTTGGCTGTTGAATGCGATGCTCAGGCTACATGTGCGATGCCATAACGCTGAGGAATGACGACGGCGTCATTGGCCGAGACCCCAAAGCCGCTGCATCGCCGGACCGCTACGTCACCCCCAACCTCTCCACTTCCCAATGCTTTCACCTTTCCTCTTGAACGTGGTCGGATCCAAACACAAATTCAATGTGTAACACGT
Source organism: Alternaria longipes (assembly GCA_019059555.1). NCBI lineage: Eukaryota > Fungi > Ascomycota > Dothideomycetes > Pleosporales > Pleosporaceae > Alternaria > Alternaria longipes. The sequence continues at coordinate 2,127,775 of CM032460.1, read as the reverse complement.
AGCCTTATACACGAGCAGCTACTTGCTTCTGGCTTTCTCCTCTTCGTATCACGTTAACATCTTACCAATATCTCACGTATCCAAGGCACTCTATGTAATAGCTCCACAACGAGCCGCTGGTTATCAGAGGCTGGCTACTACTGTGACGATCACACTAGGTCATAATCTTCTTCAGCTGTATATCCTCCGAAGATAGTGGGGCTGGCCCCAGACAAGCTGGTCGGTCCCGAATACTCTGATCCTTTGTCGATAGCACTTTTCAGATCCGATGCTTGTGGGCGCAGGCAATACTCACTTATCATCTTGTATAGGCATAACACGTGTTTGTACGCGTCGACACAGTTCTTCTTCAGTTTTACAACTTGTGGCATGCTCGGTGGAGCATTGGCTATACATCCTCATCCAAGGATAGCGCCAAAAAAGGGTTATGCTAGTACACAAGCTACACGCATCTTGTTGCGATCGAGAACATGACTTCAAACATATCATTCCAAAGTCACAACTCGACTACAGTCTCAACGCCGCCAAACTTTGAGACACAGCGGTGTGATGAAAGTTCAGGAGTTGTGTCATGAGCACTGACATCCACATCACGCGCTTTTACGTCATCGCATTCCGTTGTTGTTCCTGACATTTGGCTTCAGGTAGCACGGCTTATTTGATACTTCGAGAAGACTGGACGTATCTTGATACCAAACTTCACAGTTGTTCACAACAAGGCAGAGTGTATGCCTAGCCGCTGATGCTCGGCAACATAGTACATGACTTGTTTTATCACAAAACCTGAGTCTACTTGTTGAAATTATGAGCAGAAGCTAATTAATTCGACAAATTATTAAATGAGTCATGCGATTCCTGCAACTACCCGTTTGGTACCTTAGAACTACCTGTACTTTGGCTCTCAATCCTAGCGCACTGTACCGATACGCGAATGACAGCTGCATCACACCTTGTTTTTTTTTTTTTGGAAAAAGTTGATTCATCGCTGCATTGTTGAGCACATTGAGCATGTATTTGTGTTACCGGGACTTGTATTGACCCTTGTATCATTGATCATTCCCCGCATCAAAGTTGGTCGTTGTGACGCTGTTCGCTGCTTCCTTGGCTGCAGCGAGTGCAAGTTCCATTCTGTTTGTAGACATTTGCTTACGTCTTACAAGAACCTAGTCAAGGGCGTCACGACCTTGATGTTGACTTCTGGATCGCCAGGCAAGTGTTACAACGCGAGCCTTGTTGTGCTTCACTGTCAGATATAAGAACACCAACAGTGAAGCATCCATATCTCAGTATCAGCAGCTCCAACTCCAACAAACCAACAGCCTTCATCACTTCTCATATATCCAACATGCGTGTCTCCGCTCTCCTTCTCGTCGTGTTTGGCCTACCAGCTTTTGCGACCCTGCTTGACACGCAATTCCCGCACATGCTTCTGCCTCTCAAAAAGTCTCAGCCAGATACCGCTTTTCCGACCCAGAACAACGCGACCGTCAGCTACGACGTACGTGTTAACAAAAATACACACACACGCAATCGTCTGGATCATACTTACCTCTACTAGGACAGATCCCTTGATGAGCAATGGACAGCCGTCAACTACGATGTCCCCGACAACGCCGCAGATATCTGTCGCCTCCGATTTCTCATCAACACTGACAACTTTAAGAATGCTCCGCTCAGCCTCAAAGGTGAAGCACCTTTCGCCATCAACATCTCACGCATCGAACCCAAGCTTGTCAACGGCGGCACTACCTGGGACAACAAGCCAGCCATAACCGAGCACTACGATACATACGTGCTGTCTATGAACGGCGCAACGGAGGTTGTCGGTAAGTGGTTCTCGTGCCCCAAAGGAAATGTAGCGCAATTCGTAATTCATCCTGCTAGCAAGAGATATTTGGACGTCTACTGGTTCGAGCTAAACTACGGTGCTGAGGATGGAGGCCCACACGGCGTCGTGCTGGAATTGCACATCTGAGCTGCAGGAAACCATATGGCGAATGATTTGATAATTGGTACCAAATTGTAGTTGGAGGAAGGCGAAGGGCGTGTGAATGGAGTTGTCAATGATGTTTTTGGCTATCCTCAACATAAAAGAACCAACGCGTTCCATAAGCTGCGCTCCTTTTCATACCAATATTTCGTCCCGACCACGATCAAAGGTCACCGCGAGAACGTTCCACCAATATGCAACTTACGTCTATCCATCCTTAGTAGGCTGGCAGTTTGATGTATGCATCTCTTGATAGCCCCGTCCTCAACGTTAACCAGCTCACAGCGAGAGTCCTTAAGCAATCAACCATATCTCAGCTTCCAGTTTTGGATTATTTCTCGTCGCCTGTTTAATGACCGCGGGTACAGTCAACTAGCCGAGCGTGTCTGTTTCTGTTGAGTTGGTCATGAGTGTTGAGTAACCGAAGGTGACTGCTGAATAGTATTGCAGCGGCAACGTTGACGCAACGCAACGATGCGTCGTGCATGTGGCTCTAACGCCACCATCAGGCCATAGGTCTTGGGTGCTCTGTTTCTTCCTCAAGTCATCTGTCATCTTCATCTCTTGCCAGTGCGTCAACAATCCTCCCCAAAGCTCTCTCCATCAACCCAGCTCTCCCTGTTCTTTGCACAACACCAGTAAGCTCAACCTTTGCGGCTACAGTGGGCTTGAGGTCTATGAAGAGAGCATTTCGATGCGTGAGATCTGTTTCTTCGAAAACTTCGATGCCTTGTTCGTCGAGCGTCTTGATGACAACGATGCCAGGCGGGTAACGATGAGGGTAGGCGGGTGTGAGGGTGCGGAGTTCGATAGCGCTGTCCGTTATGGGGCATGCTTCGGAGGGTTTGGACGGTCTGGAATCTGTTGGGCGGATTCCATGACAGGTGCTAGGCTCAGTATGGATGGTATCTAAGGAGGTTTGCATGGTAGAGGTTGAGTAGGTTGATGACGCGTATGCTGAGGTAGTGTATGGCGATTTTTGTTGCAAATTTGGTGTTGTTTGTGTCTCTTTATCAGCATATACGTGTCTCCGAGGCGCTCCTCTGACCCTTTGTAATGGTTTGGGTGCTGTGCGATTCTCGCTGGGTATCCCCGTGCGGCTGAAGGTTTGATCGTCATCAGATGTGACGAAAGCATAGTCGCTTCTGGAATCTTCTTCTTCGCTTATCTGATGGTAAACGTATTCATGATTGCCGTATAGATGTCGAAGTGATAGGTCCATACCCGCGCAGTGCGAAGAAGAAATGCGAAAGACCGACACCAGTACATGAGCGTACAAGGGGTCGCTATTCCTGAACTCATATATCCCTCAAACGCGGCATTGAGGAATCCTTCGACAATACCCAGGTAGTGTTGTGTTGTAGAGAAATACCGCACGCTAATCCCAAATAGTTGCTACCTCCAAGATTCCATATGAGGAGTAGCAGTATGTGGCGTTCGGCAACAAATAATCTTTGAGCCAATAAGAACATTGACCTTCTTATTTACCAGAAAACATATGGCTGTGAGTACTGGCCATATGCATTGGCTTTATGTCCCGGGTTTGTAGCTTGGATGGTGTTCTTTGGCTTTTTGCAAAAAGCTTGGAATGTCTTTTTTGCCAATCCCTTCAATTTCTTGGAGATCGCTCGTTCGAAATCGCCGCGCTTGGGGTCTGATTTATCTACCGTATTGGCGTGTTTCTCTTCAATACGCTGGATGTACGTATCGTCACTCTCTTTGGTGGGTGGTTGGCGAGATGTGCGGCTAGAGATCCTTTCGGAGCTTTGAAGCCCAATCGTGATGTCGTTACGGCGGCTTTCGGTTATGCGAGAATATTCGTTTCCTTGAACAGGGAAGGGATATGCGAAGTATCTCATTGCTGTTGCTGTTGTTGTTGCTGTTGTCGTCGTCGTCGTCGTTGTGGGTACGGTGTCTTGTGAGAAAATGTGTCTTTGGCAAGATACCTATATAGTCTGACTTTGTTCTCGTTGAACGCTCATGTTAGATGTGAATAGAGAGAGACAGTGCGCGATGACAACGTTCCCGATTTTTGTACTCAGAACCTTTGGATGCTGTATAGGCCTTTGATGGTCAATTCGCGTAAGCGAACCGGCTGTACCATGTTTTATCGACCACTTCATCACTGGTGTTGAAATGGTACTGAGCAGACGAGCCACTCATAATTCCGATAGAGCATACTATATCTAAGACAGAAACTGTCCACGAACCAGAAGTACTGTAAACATGGCGGGTTCGCTGTACCATGGTAGCTGGACGGCGCCAATCTCGCAGGATACAATACACTAGGTTGTAATGGGGAACAAAGCAATGCGGTAGCATTACATGCGCTAAAGCCTTCTTCACTCTGAAAACGATGGTTGAATTACAGAACCATAAATATAGCTATGTTTATGCATTTTTTTCTTGGTCTGTCATGATTCATGTGATCAAAGACTGGCCAGGTGAGGATCTAACCCGAATGTGGAAATATTTGCTAGCGCGTTCATCTACCACGAGCATTTGTAATGTTGGACGCACATATGAACACCGCAAACGGGTATAAATTGCAGCACGAGGGAGCTGAGATATATGAGAACATATCCACTCGGTCCTACCTCCTTGATCATCACTTGTTGCTCTTTGTGCTTCGCGCAGCGTCAACTCTTAATATTATCTTACGATGTCTACACACTCTGCAGTTGCGACAGTAGCCAAGAAAGCACGTCTTGGCATAATCCAAGTTCCTACTGCTACTCCAGTAGAGCAGCAAGTCCGTGTCCGTGTCGAGTGGACAGCTTCTACGCCCTTGGACCTTCATCAGAACGATGGCGCTTTGCTCGTGAAGCATCCCCAAGTTCTTGGTGACAGTGTAGCTGGTACAGTAGTCGAATTGGGGCCAGATGCTAAGAGACTACAAGCTGGGGATAAGGTCTTCGGCTTCACCTGGAGGACTCAAGTAGAAAAGGCTCATCAAGAATTCTGCACAACAGACGAATGGCTCTTGGCGAAGGTAGATAGTGTTGAGTCTCCCGGTTGATTAGGCTGATGCTGACATATTGTAGTTACCAGACGGTTTCACTCTGGCCGAAGCTGTAACGTTACCCAACAACTTCGTGACAGTATTCCATTCCTTCACAGCCGATCTGGCTCTCGAAATGCCCTGGCCAAAGAACGAGTCTTATGTGCCAGGTAATGTTGATGTACCGATATTAATCTGGGGTGGCTCCTCGTCCGTCGGCCAGTTCGCCATCCAGATTTTGCACTACTACGGCTATAGGAACATCCTGACAACGGCGTCTCGAAAGCACCACGAGAAACTACGCAACCTTGGTGCAACCCAAGTATTCGATTACAATAGTGCAGATGTTGTTGCATGCATTTCAAACGCTGGTGGTGACGAGGGCATTCCTTTGATTTATGACTGCATCGGCAGCCAGAGCGGTAGCATCGCACCAATCGCCAAGATCGCGAAACCTAGATCGAAGGTTGCAATACTGCTACCGGTGATATTGCGCGATTCAACCGAGACGCAGGATCCAGAATATGAGATGGATGTGAGCAAAGTGGCAGAGTGGAGCGATGGTGTCGACGTCAGGGGCGTGCGAACGCACTTCTACCTAAACGTGAGTATAGTTGGTCCGTTGCTCAGGAGCGCACTGCTAACAGCACACAGAATGAGTACTTCAAGCACCATCTTCAGCCCGACATCATGCCCGCTATGTTGAAGGCCTGTGTCGTGACACCACAGAAGCAAAGGATGATAGATGGTGCGACACTGCTGGAGAGAGCACAAAATGCGATGGACATGCTGAGACGTAAAGATGTGAGTATGGAACGCCTTGTGTGGCGCGTCAGTGAGACGTAATCACAGGCATGATATCGACACTGGCCGCATATGTCGTGATCCTGCAGGTCAAAATTAGAGGTGTAGAAGTGGAGAAGGTAAAAAGACTCGGGACGCTGAGCACTTGCGCGTGCCCCACCGAAGCGATGCGCTGAGGCGCTTAGCACACTGCAGGCATGAACACCAGCCATGACCGTCCGTAACTGTAGCGAACCAATTCTCTGTTCATTGAACATCATGACATTTGAAACTATAACACGACGAGCCGCCTACCGGCTATAGTACCTTGAACAGTAGCCAGCCGCATTGTCACGAGCTTTTTGACTGCATCTATCCCACACCCATCACTCTTCCTTGATCACACCTCTTGGCCTCGCCTTGATCACCATACTCAGGTCGCATACAGGCAGGTCCGGCACCGGCAACTCCATGATCGCAATAATCAGAGCCAGCAAGAAGTAGAAGCCTAGTACGCTAGCCGCAAAGAAGCAAGCACCTGTACCCGTAGCCAACCTCGTTCCAACCACAGCATTTCCATTGGAAAGGTTGAAGAAGGCCCCAGCGCCGAGACCAAACCCGATTGTCGCAAACATAAAAATTAGGACAAACACGACGTTGACGCGTAACGAGCCGAGGAGGAATATGAAGGATAGAATGCACATGACGATGAGGTAGAACGCTGTTGGGTGCCAGATCAGTTTCACACACCGCCTTGGAAACCTGCGCTCACTTACCATAACTTGCTAGAAATACTGATGTCTGGTTCGACGTGCCAGGACTGCCAGTGCCGCTTCCATCCGGGTTGAAGTAACCAATCGAGTTGAAAGCGGGAACGAATGTTGTTGCGTAAGCAAAGAAATGCGCACCATATCCGAGGAATACCATCATTGGGAATGTGTTCCCAAGTAGGAACTCTCCAATACCTGCGAGGATAAGGAGCATACCGCCGAAAAATATGTTCACTGTCCCAGTCGCGACGCTGAGACCGCCCGAGCCCTGCCAGCCCACTACGGTTGTTGTCAGACACATGGAAGCAAGACGCGAGGGTGTTGAGATGATAGTAGACGTACTGAAGGCACACGCAAGTGGCATAACGGCAATCGAGAAGCCCAGCACACCCACTGGCGTTGGGTTTCCAAACCGTGAACGAAGGTCCCCCGATACTCGCGTCTTCGGGTTTAGAAACAAGCGCTCATAGAGTTCTGGAGTGAGCGTAACCGTCTTGGCAAGCTCATAACGCAGCTTCTCTTCGGAATCATAATGCGCATCTTGATGTCGGTTCACGGTAGTTGAAGAGTAGTCGTGACTGGTCATCGTAAAGAGCACTGTGGATGTTTGTAGCGATGAGGAATGAGATTGCGCACATCGTATAGCGACAGCTCTTGCTCAGTATTTAATCAACCCAACAAGTTGGAGTTGCATATGGTATAGCCGCGGCTAACGTGTCTCGTGAGTTGAATGCCGGGTTGATTCCGTCTTCGATACATGTCTCTGTCGACTCCGCATTCAATCGAGACCACGGTATCGCGACATTCCCGTTCTCCGGCCACTAGCGTGATGCTATCAATGAACGTTTGATAGTAGAACTAAGAGGTTTGACAGAGTCTATGTGCTGGTCATGAGTAGCAATATACATGTGTTTTTCATGTGTACATAGGCATGACCACTTCCTTGGTCACCACTGTGTTCCCAAAAGGATCCTCCAAACAATACCCCATGAAGAGCTTATGTCCCTGTGACTGAAAATCTAGATCTCTCGTGATAGACTAGTACTAAAGACGGAAGCGACTTCAGCTGCATGGTTGATCGCTAGGCGGCTTACATTCCGATGGGACTTGATGGTGTAAACATGGGCTTGAGGCTATTACAGGGTACAGTTAAGCTTCCTTAGCATCGTCTTTCCCCGCATCTCTCAAGAAACTACCCGTAGACAAGCGCTTGCACATCTTCAACAAGTACTGTAGTTGGCAAACAGAGCCGTCGGCCGGATGCAGAGGGGCAGCATCCGGTTGGATGGTACAGAAGCGGCAGCCTAGTAGATGTCATGGCAGCCATCGAGCCTTCCCTTGAACAAAGCTGCGCGTTCTTTAACCACTCTCCACATTTGTCGCATCGGCTGAAGATGAGTTCAGCGTTCTTGTTCAACTGTGTGGCGAAGCAACCTCGGAGATGAACGCGTTGTGTTGACGAAGGATGGCGTTGACTCAGCATCGTCACATGCGAGATCGAGCGACCCCACCAATCTCCGATGGGCTAGAGCTGGTTGGTGACCCCTTCCGATCCAGCTCACTGCAACTTCTGCAGCCCTCATCAACCGCAAAGAGGATATCTTCAACGCCTCATATGGCGCTTGATGCATCGCCAAAAAGGTAGCGCGCGGTACTGCTGTGTATGACGCAGTTGAAGCTCCTGCAATACGGCCAACCAGGTTGGTGGGGACACGCCACAATCTCGTTTCCGTTCCTTGCATTAAGCCTCGGGACACCTGAAACCCACCGCACGTTCGCGACCGTTTCAACCCGGGATCATGGGCGCTTCAACCAGGTAAGCCGGCTCGTCTATACTGCTGTCTCGAGCTAGACAACTACGAGAACCGGATGGTGTCCTGTCAACAGGCATGGTGGCCGCTGTCGCGGGAACATGTTTGCTTGGCCCGCAGTATCGAACAGCACCCTGCCATCTTAGCTGCGCTCAGGCTTCTTATGACTGGTGGAGTAACGATTCAAGCATGACAAGAAGACCCACGCCACGTCTGGCATCTCAGGAACAGGCAGGGCATCGGAGTCGTTTTGAATCGGGGGCACAGTCAAGCGTTGTTCGAGGCTGCAATCCATCGGGGACTTGTTTCGCATGTTTAATGACACGGCCCACAGATTGAGTTGTGAAGAGGAATAGTGCCATGTTGTCATATTGTATATAGCTCTCTTGGTACTCTCGGTTTCCTTCCCATCAAACAACAGTTTCTTCACTTCCAACTACAGCTTCTTTGTGCATCTTAGGTCTGAGACCTCACATTCGTTCTTTCAACACACACTCATTCATTACACTCGTTCACAGAAGCCAGGCTTCAGTCAATCTTTACAGCAACTCTCACTCTTCTCAACCAACCCATCAACCATCACAATGAAGTCCTACACCGTCGCCGCCGCCATTGCCGGCTTTGCCTCTTCCGTCGCAGCCCACGGCTTCATCAGCGAGCCTGCTCCCCGTATGCCCGGCGATGGCCTCAAGGCTGCCTGTGGTGATCAGGTCTACAACACCCAGTCCTCGGACCACTACGGAAACGTTCAGGGTGCTCTCCAGAACCTTCAGGGTGACCACCCTGACTGCCGCATGTGGCAGTGCAAGGGTGTTCCCTTCTCTGACGCTGGTGAGATCTTCGAGTACACCGCTGGTCAGGTCATCCCCATGAAGGTCGAAATCCGCGCGCCCCACGACGGTGTTGCCAACGTTTCCATCGTCAACATCGCCACCGACAAAGTCATCGGCAAGCCCCTCATCAGCTGGGACGAGTATGCCCTTACCTCCTCTCCCATGTCTCAGCACCCTGACTGGACCTCTTTCGACATCACCATGCCCGATGTCAGCACTGAGTGCGCCAACAAGGGTGACTGTGTCATTCAGTGGTTCTGGGACGCTCCCTCAATCGACCAGACCTACGAGTCCTGCATCGACTTCACCATGGGCGGTGGCTCCGGTTCTGGCAGCGGATCGTCTCCCGCTCCCTCAGCTTCTGCTTCCCCCGTCGCTTCTTCCGCTCCTGCTGCCAGTTCTGCTGCCCCCTCCAGCACGGTTCCTGAGGCTACCCCCACACCTACTGCCGCTGAGGAGGCCGCCACCCCTGTAGCCACTGGTGGTTCCGACTCTGGCTCCGACTCCAGCCTCCCTGAGTCTTTCACCATCGACACCTTCATCACCTGGCTCCGCGCCAACGCCGGCACTGGTGTCGCTGACAAGGTCCGCCGCATGGTAGCCGCTCAGCGCGCCCACCCCCGTGCTTTCCGCGTCTAGATGATCTTGACATATGATCTGTAAGACAAGTACGATAGACAAAATTCCTGTATTGGGCGAGAAGATGGTTAGAGTTACTGTTCGATTCTGTTGTAAATATACAATTCAATGATGCACATTATTTGCTCGCTTGAGCGAGGCTGTAAACTCTTTAATTGCGCCTTGCCTGTAATGTCCTCGGGTAATACATAGCCACTAACTTCGTGATTTTATTCAATGTGGTTGAATTGATGTCTTCTGCTTCCACAGTGTGGGTTATTACCGGTTGTCGTCCACGATATGTATTCGGACGATCTCATCGGTCAAATATGGTTGGGAAGCTGCTTGAGACCGGAATAGTTGCATAGGACAAGAAATAATTCTCGCGTGTGCAAGCTTGTCCGGCTTTTCAATGTGTTTTGGTCGCTAAATTTGCTGAGTCCATTCCCGATGTGGCATTGGAACCATATCGACGTGCTTGTTCTGTCAGTCACGATGATGAAAGACCGAGAGATATGGAAGCTGTAAAGCGGGCGGCTTTGCGCTCATATTAATGACGTCATCGACGCCGAACGACGCGTCCCGTTCGAATTTACTTAGAGACCAGCGAAACCATGGGTACCGTATATGGGGTCCATTACAATACATGCTAACAATAAGTTACAACATAAGAATAGAGCCTCCACGCCCCCACGGATGATGTCCGCTCCATCATCATCCACACGACTATTCAACGCCGCTGAAGCTCCCCTGACTCCATCATCAGATGAACATCGACTGAGAATCGCTGTCATACAGAAAAACAACCACTATTATATACCAAATCAACGTATACCTAACAACAAACGATCGATACAAGTGACCACACTATCCAGGTGGTCAACGTACTGTGGTACAAGAAAAAACAGGGAAGCACGTTAGAAATCCAGATGCACTTTCTAGCGTTTGCGAATACCGGGATGTATGGCTGCTAGGTCCAATGGCAATACTTTCTCCCAAGCCTTAAGACTGATTCTGGCGGTGGCTTGGAGCATTTGTCATTTTTTGCACATCGTCTTGGTGCTGCCAGAAACTAAAGACGTCCTCCCCCGCAGCATCGCCCACGGCGTATGTCGGTGAAAGCTCCATGTCGGCGAGACATACGCCCATCTCAGGATGTTGTGCGAAAAGATTTGCATTGCTGAGTGCGTCTTCTGTGGAAAATGGTTGCACATTATGCTGCCAGTGCTCGATCCCCGGAAACTCTGAAATACCAGTTTGGTCGGCGTATGCGAAATTGCTGGGCGGAGCTACACCTGGGGATATACCATGATTCCAAGGACGGATGCATGAGGTCATGTTCATGTTTGTTGGCTTCGTATCGTCAGGGCTGACCGACACTATGGAGAGATTCAGTGGCTGCGATGGGGGCAGGACGGGCGATTGCTGTCCTGGCGAGACAGAAAGTCTTCGCGAGATGTGCTGGGAGTGATAGTTATATGGCTGCACCCGCAGTGGTGGTGTGGACGGCAACGCCGCAGATGTGTTGTGGGCATGGAGGGATCGAGGTGAGGGATGCATCGACAGTGCCTGAGGTGCCAGAAAAGTAGGTGGGGGGCTCAATGCAACACGCTGCATCGTCTGCGAGGTCAAGTACGGAAGTACTGATGATTCGAAAGCCTGTTGTGGCGTGGTATCACGAGACAATTGCGTCTCAGAGGCTGCTGACGAGTGATTTCGCGTATGTCTCCTCCGTGAAGCAGCGACGGTCCGGGACCTCTTCGATGCCCGGAGGTTATCTCCCACTACACAGCTACCCTTGGCGTTCGGCCTCTTGCTGTTGCCCACCCGGTTCTGGTCCTTGCGCTTAGAGTATGCCTTGGGCGCGTTGACAAACATGCGGATTTGCCAAGCTGAGCACATGACGTTCTCGCAAATCGTCTTCTCTAGCCGGAGAGCTTCGACGATATTATCCAAACGGCCGGCGCAGTTGGTGTCCTTGTCTTCGTCCTCACCCTTGCGTTCGTCGTTAACGTAGTCATTCTGCTGCCACCCGCGGAAGCCCATCTTCACCTGCTCGATTAAACAATCGAACACCTTGTGGGCGTAAGCTTCTACTAAATCCGACTGGTAGTGTGGTTCTTCAACCCATCTCTTGAGTGCGGTGGATCCAGCATTATCTCTGGCGTAGTCTCCGCAGATCATTGCGTTGTAGATGCGCTCTACGTTAATGTTACGATTGCGCTCGACATGCTCGATGGTTGGATCGTTAGCAGGTTCTCTCCACGGTTCACGGTTGAACCGCATTTTCTTACGACGGTATTCCTTCGCTTCCTCGGAATTTTGGAAGTAACCACGGAATGGCCCATAATGCTGACCTGCCGCCTGCGGTGGTGCGCTGCTGTTCCTGGACAATGGCATAGGTGCGAGCGAGGGAACTTCTGCGGAATTAGACCGGTGGTGCATTGTATATGTAGAAGGGGAATCTTTTGTTCTGACTTCGCCTTTTCGATAGTTTGGGCTCGTCATTTCAACATAGTTCTCGACGCCACGTTGAAGCCGGAGGTTATTATCTCTGTAAATGTTGCCCGGTGTCTGCATCGAAGCACATGGATCATACGAGTTAAAATCTTCCGCACCGAATCCGATGTTCGGCGTGTGAGATTGGCTGAGGTCGTTTGCAGTCCCGTAATGCTGGCCGCAAGACTCACGGTAGCCATGCGAGGATTCCAGGTTTCTGGGACTGTCCTCGAAGTAGCTGCGATTGTTGTCTGTATTTGATGGGATATAGGAATGCCGCTCGGCAAACATATCACCAGGATCGTGCTCGATTTGACGAAGTGATGGCTCCGCCTGTCGCGGAGGTTCCTTCATGTGATCGCTGATGCTTCGTGTAGGATGATATGTTACTTGTCTTATAAGATTTGAAGATTGGGGGAAGAGAGGGAGTATTGGTGCTAATATGTAGAGGAGTTTGATTTGAGAAGGTGAAGAAGGGCTGAAGATATAGAGTAATCGTATCAAGTGCCTACACCTATCGTGAAGAGCGATGTCTCATATGTTCGACGAACGCCCATGATAACCGTTGCGTCGGCCCGTCGCTCAAGATACTCATTGATTATAATGGCACTCACAGTGTCTTGTGATCAGTCTGCGTTGGGAGCTCGTGGGGTCACTGAGGCTATGGAATGCGTTCGCGACTGCAGCCTGCAAACCCCCACAACGTTTGTTGCATGTACCATGTGCGGCTCAACTACGTGTTTGAACATCAGCTCCTCCTGGTAGCGCATTGCACACGTGTTGCGGGCCGCGATTTGCGACAGCGATGTCGCTTTCCAGACTTGGTAACAGGACACTCATGATTCGCTGCCATCTACCCATCATGTGTTTATTCCGTACTTCTCAGTATCTGCGAGGTGAGTGGGATTATGCAGCTGCAATTTTCACTTTTCCGTAGCTTCTAGACGTCATGGAATTATTTCCAGGCTTCTACAGGCTTGGAGGTGGCTTAGGATGGCTGTACATTCGTAACCAACATGTTGCCTTACATGCTACGCTGGCAATCATCTGTTACAAGTTCACGGGAACATATCGCAAGAGCTCACTAGCAATTGAAAGGCATAGGAGAAGCTTGGAGATCGCATGCAAGAGAAAAGCATTTGGTTTGGGGAAGTTGATGATTGGACTTGAAATGCGCCGTGCTTCAAAAGGTCTCATTGATATGGCCAAGTTATCCCGTCGTCACTCGTGTGATTCGGCCTTAGCTTCGAAACACATCGAGACACCTTCAAGTCATGCGTGTATCGTCAACGATATGTGCATGTTTTTACATCATACCTGGGTAGTGAAGGTCATCTGTATCTCTCCTAGTCTCTCAGTGCAAATTCAACAGACATTACACGCCTCTATGAATGTGTATCAAGAGCGAAAGCCATATGTCTAAAATGAATCCTGGTTTGAAGATGGGTCTGCTCCTCGTTATCATCTAGCGTTCCAAACCGACCGAACTTATTCGGCGCACTGGGCTTACTCATGTTCCTGTGAATCTCTGCCATCTTTGCCTCCCAACTTGGTGGCGTCAGGCCTCATTATGTAAGAAAATCATTATTAAACACAGATGCTCATACATCAAAGTATATCACCATCGGGTTGTCCTGTCTCATTAATATCACCAACACCCAGGTTCTTCCGGATAGGTCCTCGTTCATTCATTAAGCCCAGAAGTTGTACAATAATCAATTTTTCAAACCGACGCAGTTCAATCCGGCCTACCCCTAGAAGCCAAGGATCTTGAACCACCAAACCAATATTCCATTGACGTCATCGCATCATGACTTCATTTTTGAGAAGACTGTGCTTCTTGTTGACTGTGACAGACGCCGAGTTGGACGTGAATTTCGTTTGGCTACCCGCGCTGATGTTGCTACGACGCTTCCAGTATGGTTATATCTCGAAGTTGATAACCCAGAAATCGTTCTTGCCATCTATTCCATCAGAGTCTCTCATTGTTAGGACGGCCTCGTCGCTTTAAGGGCCGAGACTGCGTTCTGGCCGAAGCATTTTCTCTTTCGCTCTATTGAAGTTAGGAAAAGGTTAGCCTTATTCGCGAATTGCCGGTAAGTTAATACTTAGGTATTCGTTGAGCAATTCAACGGTGTTACTATGTAAGTAGAACACCCCATAATAGCAGCGTATTCTACGAGATTTATCCCTTGAGGATGACTATCAGCCAGGAGCGGTAGTGATAGAACAGAGGGCTAGAAGACGATGCGGGGCCGACGGATTGAAGAGAAGTGGCATGCGGTGGTGACATTGCACAACATTCGCACATCAGTGGCCCGAAGACTTGTTTCTGTATCGAATTGTGTACGTGGCAGGTTCAGCAAGCCGCTGAAGGCGTTAGCAGCACCAGAGAATGGCACAACAATGGTTCCGCGCTCTTGTTCCGCACTTTTAGTGGCCTAATTCCGCTGTCCCCAACGAACGGTGCGACTTCCCCGCATGAGCCGGCCACGCTTCACGTAAAGTCTGGGGAGCCCGCCATGGCTGAGGAATGGTAGACAAATAAAATGGCCGGCCTTCCGCTAATTAAAGCGTAATTCCAACTTGTGGCTCGCAACAACCTTTCGAACATCTTGTTGTTCTCGGCAAGCGTCGCAAGGAGCCACTAGCGAGCGCCATGATTTCCATCATCCTACCACTGCTCTCGTCGCAGTTTCTGGAACACCCAGCTCGCTCGTTGTTCTTGTTGGTAATATGCATTCCCATATTGTATGTTATTGGGAACGAATACGTGCGATACTCCCGACGAATCAAGGGTTTTCCCGGACCGACCAACTGGCCCTTGGTGGGCAACATTCCAGACATCAAGGTTAATGCGGCCGAGAAGTATCGTGAATGGAGCAAGACTTTTGGCGCTGTGTACCAGATACAGCTTGGAAATGAGCCAGTAATTGTGGTCAACAGCGCGGAAGCCGCGAAGAAAATCTTTGGTGGGAACAGCCAGGCGCTGAGTTCCAGACCCGTATTTTGGACTTTCCACAAGGTGAGCTGAACAGTAAGGGCGCCACATTGCTTCGCTAACTAACAGCAGGTGCTCTCAAACACAGCCGGTACGACAATCGGGACGTCGCCATTCAATGATTCGCTCAAGCGCAGGAGGAAGGGTGCTGCCTCGGCACTCAACAAACCTTCGATTGCGACATACATCGACCACCTCGACCTTGAAACGAAGGAATTTGTAAAAGACGGGTTTGAGTCAGGCCATGCTGGTACCGTTGGTGTAAACCCCATGCCCATGATTGAGCGCCTTTCACTTTCGCTCGCTCTGACCCTCAACTGGGGTACAAGGATGAGTAGTCGACATGATCCAATGTTTCACGAGATCTGCGAGGTCGAAGCCGCTATCTCGAAATTTCGTAGTACGACTGGAAACTTGCAGGACTACATTCCCATCTTGAGACTCAATCCCTTCAGCTTCGGCACCAAGTCTGCGAAAGAGCACCGAAACAGACGAGATGTCTACCTAACGAAGCTGAATCGCGATTTGGACGAACGAATGGAGAAGGGTACTCACAAAACGTGTATCCAGGCAAACATTATCCAAGACAAGGAAGCCGCGTTGAACAAGGAGGAGTTGACGTCGATCAGCCTGACGATGTTGTCTGGCGGTCTAGACACCATCACTACCCTCGTTCAGTGGAGTGTGGCGCTGCTGGCTCAAAGGCCGGATATCCAAGAAAAGGCTATCAAGGAGATCCGGAAGTACTACTCGGAAGACGAGCCGCTAGCGGATGCGTACGATGACCAAAAGTGTGAGTATGTTGTCGCACTGGTTAGAGAGTGCTTACGGTACTACACTGTACTACGCCTAGCGCTTCCGCGAGCGACAGTCAAGGATATCATGTATGAGGGCAAGCTCATCCCCGCAGGCAGTACAGTATATCTGAATGCATGGGCATGTAATATGGGTACGTCGTCCTCCCTGGTTCCCCTACACTAGAGACAGCGATGCTGACTGCAGAGTAGATGCCGAAGTTTGGAGAGATCCGGACGAGTTCCGTCCTGAGCGTTGGCTAGAGCAACCCGACGCCCCGCTGCATACATATGGCCTAGGTTACAGAATGTGTGCAGGCTCATTGTTAGCCAATCGCGAGTTGTACCTTGTCTTCCTGCGGACGCTGAATAGCTTTGAGCTAGTACAGAAATCGGAGGTGGACGTGCATCCTGTCAGGGGCAGCTCAGACCCTACCAGTTTGGTGACGATGTGCCGACCTTACGAGATTCTCTTCAAACCTCGAAACGAGCAGATTCTGCGGGAGGCTCTTAGGGTAGCAGATGAGCGATTGGCCGAGTTTGAGAAGGCGTAAGCGGCTGTGTTCGTAGATTAATGCAGTGTGGGCGTATTGATTAATCTAAATGGCATTTGGCGTGCGCAAAGCTCGGCAATGGTGTTAAGGTTTTTGATGTGATAGCGCTGTGACGAGCTCCGACTCAAAGGTCTAGGGCCAGGCCGGAAAAGCTGTCTTGAAATATAGTCGAGATGAGGTGGTTGTTGTGAGCAATGACGAAGGCGTCGGCAGTCATTCATAGGCGAGCGGGATGATGCGTTGCAGGGATGTGGTTCCCGGAAGGACAATCGAGGTTATCGCATCTCCAACATGGCCTCTTGCACTGCCCTTGACATGCGCTTGGCCTTTCGTCGAAGCTCTTGTCATGCTGCTTCCCTCCCCCATTTAATCGAATTGAACCTTTGCGCCGCATTTTTGGCTCCGACAGCGTGAGACGCAGAATCTCGCAAAGCTCCCGCACCGGTCGCACGTAGAACCGCACGCGACACTTGTCCCTACATCGCCATGACCGAGCACGCTGAATGGTAGCGACGGGACGCGCCACAGACAAGGGGTGGTTGCCAGATAGCTTCGTCCAGGGCAGCATGTATCGGAAGGCGATACTTCCGGGCGATGAAGAGCTGGGCAAGAAAGACGATGACCATAGATACAAACCCGCGCGGCATTCCAGCTGGTCAGGCTGGAGCCACACGTTTCGCTGGCGGCGGCGGAGGATACTGCTTGCAGTAGTGGGCTTGTTCCTGCTGTACTACTGCTTCCTCAGCGGCTCTGACGACTACGAAGAGCCGGACGAGCCACGATATCGAGGACGGCCAATCACATCCACATATCAGAAGCCGAGCGCGGACGGCGACGAAGAACCCACGGGAGCGCCACCGGGCGTACAGAAACCAAGGCATGGAGAGGCGGTCCCTCGTACATACGATGGACAGATACGCTTCTTCCGCCTCGCCAGCTCACTGCGCTCATCCGCCTCGGCAACGGGTGGCTATGAGAAGAAGAACAGAAACATACTATTCGCAATGTCGAGCTTGAAGAGTGCATCGACGCTTTTGCCCATGGTATGCGAGATGTCGCAATGGAACAGGAACCATGTACATGCGGCTTTCATGGGCAGGGAAGATATACCAGTAGACGATCTGCTAGAGATAAACGGGATAGACAAGGTCAAGTGTCCTGCTGTATGGCACGATGCGCGACCGGATTACATGGAGTATGTACCTCAAATTGTTCTCAAGTACTTCAGGGTTATGTTGCAGTCGCATGAGCAGCTCCAAGCTTCAAAACTCGTGCATAAACGGCCATGGCTAACTAGAATGTTGCCTGCAGGTATAGTACCGATGTACGCGCTGAGACGGCCGTGATGGGTGCTATGCAGCACATCAGCAGCTTTCTCCATCCTCAAGCAGCCATCATCGACGATTCCGTCTCAGAAGACCAGTTCTTTGTCCGAGGCATGCGAACCAAAACGGGAGTGCTTAAGATGCCTCTCATTGAAGTACCAAAAGACAGATTGGAGGACTTTGCTTGGGTCTCACGGCTCGATGCTGGCTCACTCAGGCACTGGCACGATCCTACCGTAGACATTCTCATCCAAGTACCACCAGACTCTTCCAGCGTTCTGCGATTACTGAAATCAATCAAAGACGCCGATTACAGTGGTCTGAGACCGCCTCGTATCACCGTCGAGCTGCCAGCCGAGCTCGACATCTCAGTAAAAGAGCACATTGAAAGCTTCAAATGGCCCCCACATAATGATAATCCCATGGCAGGGAGCGGACTCAGTATCAGACGCCGCATCTCAGACCATCGCCATAACCAGGAGGACTCTGCAATTCGCTTCTTGGAGTTATTTTACCCCACCAACACGATCAACTCACACGTATTATTACTCTCTTCGCAAGCGCAGCTGTCGCCACAGTACTTCCACTTTGTCAAATACGCCTTGTTGGAGTACAAGTACTCGACCTACGGCGCAGAGGACAATGACAATCTCATGGGTATCAGTCTAGAGTTGCCAGCGGTGCTCCTCGATGGCAAGACGAAGTTGGAACCCCCGTCGACAGGCGACATGCACACTGACCGATACAAGAAGCTGCATCAAGGTGCCAAGAGCGTGCCTTTCATGTGGCAGGCTCCAAACAGCCACGCGGCATTGTTGTTAGGAGACAAATGGGCAGAGCTGCATTCGTTCCTCGGCAATCGTGTGGTCAAGCATCAGCAATCAGCCAAAACGACATCTCGGGGAAAGTTGGTATCCGAGACACTGCCCGCATGGACCGAGTACATGCTTGAGTTCATGCGCGCGCGCGGCTATTCGCTGCTTTATCCTGCGACGACGTCCAATGCGTTGGTCACGATTCATAACGAGTTGTACCACGTCCCCGAGGAGTTCTCTGCTGTATTGCCCAGAGACGGTCAAGAAACACCTGCCATGCCGTTGGAGACCGATGCACCATTTCTGCGCGCCGATACACCACCTCAGTCTCCTCAAACTTCCGAAACACCCGTCATTCCAGACACAATGCCGCTGCATCAGGCGCTACCTTTCAACGGCGATCTTCCCGAGATCCCTCACCTGTAAGTACTCCTGTGCGACCTGTAGGTAAGACACAGACTGACTTGGTACACCCACATTTAGACCCCAGCTTCTCTATGACGGACAACAAATTGCTCCAGCAAACATATCCACTGTGGCAAGAGAGTACGCAGACATATTCCGCAAGGAGGTTGGTGGCTGCAAGATACCCAAAGGTAAGCACAAGAAGGTTGTCGGGGGTGAAGCAAGCGACTTGTTCTGTTTTGGAGAGGACGATGATGGCGACTGGGTCGAAGATGAAAGCAGAGAGGTGGAGATGTTTGATGCGCCGATTGATGATCAATTGGAGAAGTTGATCGAGGATGCACTATCTGCTGTGGCGACGTCGACGAGGGAGCGGACCATCACCAAGCCCACCATTGTCGCGGATGAGGCATAGCGCGAAGACTAGTGTTGCGAAGTTTGTAGCTGTAAAAATAAAAAAGTACTATGCTGTAGTGTTATGTAATCAGGCAAAAACGCTGCCAAGGCTAGCGATGCCTCTTCGGTGATGACGCTGGCATGGATTTGGTCGGCCAAAATTTCTATGGAGGATCTTCAACCACGAGGCAACTACACGCCCGCCCCAAGTCCTCGCTGCAAACTGCACGATTTCCTCTAGTTGTCTTCTGGCGTTTACAAGTCTTGCTTTTGTTTCTCTTTGTTTGTTCGTTTGATACCCCCCATAGACTTTGCACTGGTCCGGACGCTCTTAGGAAAATGCTCTCGCGAGCCGCAGGGCGGAAACTCCGCAGAAATGCCTTCAGGACGCCCACGACCCTTTCAGACCAATTAACGCTGCCATGGCTCTGCCCAGCGTTGTCACGGAGGACCTCGTACGCACCTTCCGCATCCTCGACAAACACACACGACTCGAGTCGACGGCAGCGGCAACGGCCCTCTTCACTGTCCATACGGCACGAGACACGCTCCCTCGCCACATCTGCCGAACTGCATCCCCCACCTTCCTCGCCGCTTTCCTTCGATCCCTTTGCGCAATCCTTCGGGCGCCAAGTCCAGTCTCCCGACCTCTCTCGCATGCCGCGATGGGACCCTCAGAATCCCCTCGTCGTCCGAGACTCGCTGACTGCGTTGCCTGCGTTGCGTCCCCGCGACGGCCTCGTCGGTGACCTCGTCGAGCTGCACCAGAACCTATACGCATGTCTGCGCGTCGGGCGTCTGGACCGGGCCGCCATCATTATCGACCGCCTTGCCACCGTCTACAACAAGGATGCGCCAGAACTCATCGACGCACACAACGCCTACTTGCAGACGCTGCTCGACCTCGGCCAGCTCGATCCTGGTGTGGAGAGCATGAAGAAGATTGAGACCTGGTGCAATGACCACATGCTAGCCAAAGATGTCCCACCAAACGCGCAGACATTTGTTACCCTGATCCGATCGGCCATGAACTTTCTGGAAGAGGGTGACGACGAGGCCGCAGTACGAGAATACATCGCCACGGCACGGCAATACGGCGAAGACATCCTCGACCAAATCAACGCCTCGCCCGAGTTCTCCGATGAGGAGTGGGATCTGTTGATCCGCCTACAACCAGAATCCTTCCAAGAACCTCCGCCCGTCGACCAAGTTCAGCATCTCCATGTCAGCACGCCCTTGGGTCGCAAGAACCTTATCGAACACGGCCTGGTATCCCACCCATCACAGCCGATCAAACCAGTCAAGCAGAAGGGCATGGGTCTGGATTCGCTGAAACAAGCTCTTACCATTTTCGACGATGAGGCCCGCGTTCCGTACCCGCACGATATGCCAGGAACCCAGGAAGAGAAGGACCAGGCCTACGCATACGCACGCCAACTACAGATGGAACAGGATGGCATCGAGGCCGCAGTCAGGAGATGGAAAGCCGAGGACGAGAAACTACAAGAAGTGGGCGTCTATGGCGTCATGAACAGCAAGCCTATCCAGGCCATCATGTACGGCTGGTACTCCGCCCTCGTGCCGCTGTTCAAAAAGCGTATCGAACAGGCCAAGGAGGTTCTGTCCGATTCCACCAAGTCCACGGCGCGTGACGAGGTTGCCGCCTACGGTGTCTGGCTGGAAAGGTGCAAGCCTGAGAAGCTTGCAGCAATCACCGTTGCTCGGGCTACCCAGGCCGCAGTGAAGGGCAAGGATGAAGACAATTCTGCCTACAAGATATCGGCCCTGTCTATTGCCGTTGGTAACGATATCGAGGAATACCTCGACGCTGATTCGCGGGCTCGGCGAGACGCTTTCCTGAGAAAGCAGCGCAAGCAGACTCGTACGAACTTGATCAATCAACTTTCCAAGGAGACCCGGGAGGCGCCTTCCAGCCTACCACCTTTGAAGACATCGTATCCACTCGAGAAGGCCGACATACCACTAGGGGTACGAACAAAGCTCGGAGCCTTCTGCTTGGAGCTCTTGCTTCAATCTGCAACCCTCACCGTCACCGCAAAGGATCCACGGACAGGGAAGCAGATATCCCGCAGTATGGCCGCCTTCCACCACGCAGTCGGTTATCGTAACGGCAAGAAGGTTGGCTACCTTGTGCCGCACCATGAGCTCGCTACCAAACTGCGAACCGACTCTGTTCATAGCATCCAGACTGTCAGGCTGCCAATGGTAGTCGAACCGAAACCATGGTCTAGTTACGAAGATGGCGGATACTACACTATCCCGCAAAAAGTCATTCGTCAAAAAGTCGGTGACAGTGCGCAGAAAGCCTATGCCCGGTCAGCTATAGAAAATGGTGACATGTCCAAGGTGATGGCTGGCCTCGACGTGCTTGGCAGAGTACCTTGGCAGATCAATGCTCCCGTTTTTGAAGTCATGGCTCGTGCCTGGAACTCGGGAGAGACTATTGGGGCTCTCGTTGGAGAAGATTCCATTACCAACTACACGCGTCCCCAAGAACCTCCAGCCAACGCGTCAGTCCAGGAACGAGCGAAATGGAGCAAAGCTCTGAAGGAATACGAGAATCACATCGGCGGTCTTCACTCACAGCGATGTTTCCAGAATTTTCAACTGGAGACAGCGCGAGCATACCTGAACGAAAAGAAAATGTTTTTCCCTCATAGCGTCGACTTCCGAGGCCGCGCATATCCGATCCCACCCATCCTTAATCATATCGGGTCTGATCTCTCAAGGGGACTTCTCAAGTTTGCGCACGGCAAAGAGCTTGGTACTGTGGGTTTACAATGGCTGAAGATTCATCTAGCCAATCTTTACGGTTACGACAAGGCTAGCCTACGCGAACGCGAACAATTCACAATGGACAACCTGGACGAAATTCGCGATTCCGCGACGAATCCACTGGATGGTAGACGGTGGTGGGTAAAGGCGGAAGATCCTTGGCAATGTCTGGCCTGTTGCATGGAGCTGAAAAGAGCTTTCGACTTACCCGATCCGACTCGGTTTGTATCTCAGTTTCCAGTTCACCAGGATGGAACGTGTAATGGACTTCAGCATTACGCAGCCTTGGGTGGTGACTATGCTGGTGCTCGCCAGGTCAACCTTGAACCCTCCGACAGGCCGCAGGATATTTATACTGGTGTTGCTGAACTCGTAAAAGAGATGGTCGCAAAAGACGCCGCCGAAGGTCTTCCAACAGCGTCCTTTGTTGACGGCCACATTACGCGAAAAGTTGTCAAGCGAACAGTCATGACTAACGTCTACGGAGTCACCTTCATGGGAGCGAAAGAACAGGTACACGACGAGCTACGTAACTTGTTCCCTCATTTCGAGCCTACAAGCAAGGTCCGGGGACTTGGTGCTGTCGCTCTGTATGTCGCGCATAAGATCTTTGACGCGCTGGGCAAGATTTTCAATGGTGCTCAGGAGATTCAGTACTGGCTTGGAGAATGTGGCGAACGCATAACGACATCGATTACTGCCGAGCAAGTCAAAAGGATCAAAGATCGCTTCGAAGGATTGGATCCTTCGAATGCGTTGTATGACCCGAAGTTTGTGGCACCAAAGAAGGTTACCGCAGCCCAGCTCAACAAGTTCAACAAAGGCATGGAGAACTTTCAGACTAGCATCATTTGGACAACGCCACTCAAGATGCCAATTGTCCAGCCATACAGGAAGGAAAGTAACCAGACGATCAAGACTAAGATTCAGAACATTACGGTGTCAAAGAGGTCTCAGCATAATGAGGTCGATAAACGCAAGCAGCTTCAAGCATTTCCGCCCAACTTTATCCACTCTCTCGACGCGAGCCATATGCTGCTTTCGGCGTTGAAGGCCAGCGAGATGGGGCTCGACTTCGCCGCTGTCCACGACAGCTTTTGGACACACGCTTCTGATATCCCCAATTTAAATGTCATTCTTCGTGACGCATTCGTACGCATGCATAGCGAGGATATTGTCGACCGTCTTGCTGCCGAGTTCTCTGCGCGTTATGCAGGTGCTATGTACCGAGCGACTCTTTACAATGGAGCAGAGGTCAGCCGGAAGATCACAGAATGGAGACTAAAGCGTCGCCAGAAGAAGGGCACTACCACAAAATCAAGTGGCAAGCGATACGGAGACACCTCCTTTGAGGAAGTTGCACTGGAGGCTAAGCGACAGGAATTGCTGAAGAGCGAAGATGCCGAGGAGAGGAAACAGGGCGAGGCGATGGTCACGCCGACCAGCATCTGGCTCGCGGACCAGGACCCCAAGGCATTCCGCTCGGCCAGACTCGCTCTGCTTGGTGAGTCTAAAGACAAACAGTCCGCCGATAGGGAAACAAAGACTATGGATGAGGCATTGGGTGATGAAGTTGATGCTATCACCACCACTGAGTCAACGATCGATGTTGTGGAAGACGAGGCCCAAGATCTCGCAAAGGACCCACAAAGCGGCGGTGTGGCCAAGAAGAAGGCGCCGTCTCGCCTCGGCCACGAGAAGAGCACAATTCAAGTATGGATCCCGCTCAGCTTTCCACCTGTTCCACAGAAAGGTGGGTGGGACGTATCCCGTCTCCGGGAATCCAAGTACTTCTTCTCTTGACTTAGCCCAGCGCTTCGGGGCGATGCTGAGCGCGAATTCTTCGCGCCAGACGAACGCACCCCAGTAGGTATTGCAGCAACACAGAAGATTCGCCAAACTGCCCTGCAAGGAGGCCTGGGAGAATGCGGTTGGGATGTCAAAATTCGTCCAGAGGCGTGGTGGAGGGAAGATCACCCCGGCAGTTCGAAGAGAGAGGGGCGGAGGAGACAGATTGGAGAGAAGAGAGGAAGGAGGAAGAAGGGTTTTTGATTGATTGATTTACCATACCTCTGCGATCGGCGTCATAGCGGGTTTACTGTGGACTTTTGCATTGCTTGGTGTTTTGGTAGGATCGGATACTGGAAACCCCCCTTATGGTAAAGCTTTGTAAGAAGGGGAATGATACCCCATGTATGTTCATGAGCTAGAGTACTTCGCCTATCAGGCTTGTTGTACTGAATGTTGACGATTACCATCCCAAGACTTTGTTGTGCTCCTATAGCGACATGTTAGGTCTATCGGGTTTGCTAAGTAGAAAAACCTCGGCAATAAACCGAGGTTGACCCTAGCGTTGGGAACGCACGTGGGCAGGCAAGCGCGACGCGGTTGCCGCCGCGAGATAGCGCAACTCGTTGTTGCGACCATAAACCGCCCCCACCTAACGATTCCGGCATGTCTCCACATCAGCCTTATCTCTTGCCTGCTTGCCTTCTTCGCCCTATCGGCAATATACTGGCGATACACGATACCAGGATTGTCTGCAGTCAGGCGAGAGCCGCAAGTCCTTTTGCCAGAAACAGCTACCACGAAGACGTACTTCATGGGCTCAAGCCCGGCAGCCACCAATATTTTGGAGCGGCTCGTCTCGTGCAATCAAAACATGGCAGACATAGGGTAAGGCTAGACAGAGGACCTGATAGCAGAAAGGTGAGATCGTGCAAGAGCTGACGCTGGTACTCAAAAGTTCACCGGTGAACAATGAGGCTCGGGATCCGCATTAGACCGCCTCTCATGGGTCCCTACACAACCACATTCCTATTGGATATGCCACTGGAAGGCAGCCACTGCGAGATATACGAGGTGGCGCTGCAACCTAGTGACTGTTTGTTAAAGCCGAGGCGCACCCAACCTGCCAGTTGCACGGCGAGTTCTGCCTCGCGCACCCTGCGGTCGACATGACTACCAACTTCAGAGAGTGCGCCAAGCGATTCGCAGAAAACTCAACACTCCGCGAAACATGGGGTTGGCATGGTAAGATCATCGGCATCGATTATAACTCTACGACCCAGATATCCCGTGAAGGGTGCATATACCTTTGTGGTAACGGCGCGCATTACTACCCGTGGAAAGACGTTTCAGGTGTAATCACCACCTGGATACTCCCAATCATCGGTGTTCTTTTGCAGGCACCTTTTGAGAGCAACGCAACTCAACGAACATTGTTGGCCATCACGCGGTGGGTTGGCTCGCCCATCGCATCGATATCCTACGTCCTATGGAATATCAAAGTGTCTGCCAAGGCTGCCATGATGGTTGACATGGCTGTCAAGTATGACGAGACCCCCCATCGCAAGACCGACTTCGGTAGCATGCGAGACTCTATGTATCTCTTGCTGGTTATGAATCAGTACACGCTAAAGCCTACGGTCATGTCGAAAGACCTTCAGAAAGAAGCCGAGGGCCTATTGCGCATCACGCTCTTTAGCAAAGACCTTGTGTTAACAGATACCGACAAGACGCTCCGTCAAATGAGACGCATACTGGCCCGTGAGGTGCGTGAGATGAGAAGAAGGGGGACCGTTCCGGGTATGTACTCTTTCTCCAACGTTACCACAGCCGCTAATTGATGCTCAGTCTTTATATCCATCATGTGGTTCTTATTCGCATTTGCGCTTTCCATTCAAGATGCTTTCGGTGACCTGGGAAATAACTCAACCGCTCACGATTTGGCATTGGGCTGTTTGCTGGCCTGGTTCCCAGTTCTGATTATGGGCTCTATTGTTGACCGCAATCCCATAGCAGCAGAAGCGATCCGCAAAAAGCTCAGCACCTTGGTCGATCACGTTCGTCACGCACTACGCGACAAGCAACATCGCGACGAATTCATCAAGACCTTTAGAGATCAGCCAGACTACCATGAGCTGAAGTGCCGTATCGAGAGTGTGGCGGATAAGGGCGAGTACATGGAAGAATTCTTTGTGGATTTCGCTGGCCAGGCGAGAATCCGGTGGCATTATGGTGCCGCACATGCAATTCTCTCTGATATAGAAGACTGCTACATTGAGAGGAAAGGCCGTAATTGGCTGGCTAATGAGCGCGAAGCACGAGCAAGTCTTGTGTTGGGGCCTGTCAATGAGGAAGGGTTGGTTTGGTTCGATGTCCGAGAGTTCTGGCAAGTGCTAAGTGCCATCATCATCGTTGCTGGAAGTTGCGGAGGTGCATTCATCTTAAGTTACTTCACACCCACCGTTGGCCTCGGTTGCCGCAGTGGAGGATACACCATCTTCTTCGCTGTTGCATTGGGGCTGCTTATCGTCGAAATGACCGTCTGGATGTTCCTTTCGCCGTACGAGTTCGATGCGCTGTGTTCGCCGTGGCTGGGTAGAGTTGGAAGTCGTCTACATAGCCATGTCACCTTTAACCATTGGGAGGACGATGCACAGGCGAGCTGGGGAAGACTCAAGCGAAGAGCTTCGCGAATGGTTGACGTTATGAGCAGCCTCTTGATCCGTTGTATAGTCTCCATGGTTCTTGTAGCGCCTTGGGTGAACAGAGGAGCCACCAGGGAAAAGATTCAGATAGCATTGGAGAGGAAGAGAGCTAGTCTCCGTGAAATGCCTCTCAAAAGGAGGTGGGAGCTCTTCTTCTTCCGGCCAGTAGAGACATTCAACACCATATGGTTAGTAAGTCATATCCCTGTCGGCATCGCAGCAATAAGACCACTGACTGATCGCCTGTAGATATACATCGTCATGGCGCAGGTCTTTGGTTGGTACAAAACTTGCGATTGCATGACCAGTAATTGGGCTTGGGGAGGTGGATACCTGGATTTCAGTCAGCAAGGGTAAAGTAGCCGTCACACGCAGAAAATATGGTTGATAATAGCTAACGACTAAATAGTACGTTCTCACTTTACTACTCACCCCCTGCAGAGATAAGAGAAAAGGGAGACACGGTTGCTTTTTTTCCTTCAATCTACCAAAGCAGGACAGGTTTAATACGATACGCTTCATAGTCTACGATACGTTATTGCCTGTGTTAACCGCTTAGTAGATCAGTCGAATAGCCTATGGGTCGCCTGGTGCTGGATCTCCGGGACTGTCTTGACAGCAACAGTGATGGGCTTATCCATGTTCTACATCACTGTCGAGGTAATTTGTGCCTGTACGAGCTGCATGTGAGATATTCACTAACTTTATGTCTTCACCTCTGCAGTGGTGTCAACAGTCCTTCCTATCGACCGAAGATTACGAAGACGCTATGAAAGGACTGAGAATGACACGAGCCTACCGGTCATGGACGCTCTTCGCTCGCCGTACCTCTCGTGTTACAATGAACCAGTTAGAAAAGCTTGCTCTTGCCATTGGTTTGATCAAGAAGCGTAAAAAGACGCTCATGTGGACAAGGCATCACACATGGAATCCGCTTGTTCCTCGCCGGACTTCCTCATCAGGAAGAGACCATCTCCGCGGAGCGCCGTCAATTGAACTGACACCTTACGACAACGATGGAGTGCCCGATGTTGTCTTCGAAACCCCAGCAATGGCTCACTCGTTGTTTCCACCAGCTATTACACCACGTCGGACACGCAACGAGAGCGACGCCTCCCTCGATCCACTTGACCTACCCGGTCGGCCCCGCACAAGCGGCGACTCTTCGACACCCCTTATACAAAGGCCGTCGCAAGTATATCAGCAGAATGAAGCAGACGGCCATGTGATCGGCGAAGAGCGCAGAAGCTCAGAGACTCCTCTCTTAGAAACAGGTCTGGTGCGTAGTAACGCACAGACAGGGCCACATATACAGGATGCAGTGCAGAACCGGCAGGGCTATCATCGTGCACACTCGGATCTGGGATCTGCACTTCAGTCGAGAGATACTGAACACGCTGGTTTGGGGATATCGTCTTCCTCGAAAGATCATGACTACAGGTAGACTTAGACAGTCTTATTGTAAGAAGAAGTTTGCTTTGATATAGATGACATTTGCATGAGCAGTTGAACTATTGCTCCCCTGCCTTCTCTTGCCTTCCCTCGGGGATAGTGCATATATTCCAATCAATACTTGAGATCCCCATAGTATCTGTTACCATCGTGTTAGTTTTTGTTCTTTGAATCTCTTTATTCTCGATGTGAACTTACTGGTCCCTGAGAATACCCCAATCACGAAAAGTACTTCCCTGTAACGTCAGATACACACTGTAAGGCGCTCCTCTGTGCTCCAGTCTCTCCAGTGACTTCTGTTCGTTATCTGCAAGCGTGGTTTACACCTTTGCAGTGACTGCTCACTTTGATGAGCCATATCGGTTACAGGTATGAACTTATGCATTGACTCTTGCCTCTGCTGCATAGACTGTACTATACACGACATCTGTGTCTATCCACCAAGCTCGCAGACTTAACATAGTCGAGCAACGACTTGGGTATCTCCCATATGAATAGAATAACAAAAGAACAAATACACCATAACGTGCCCCACCACTGAAATGCGCACACCACTGAAATGCGCACGAAATGCAGCGACTAATGTTTGCACCTAAATAACTTAACACTACAATAAGCTATCTAAGCCTACAATAGCTAGAATTAATCCTCTACTTCTGCTGCATCTTTCTTGCATGTGCGCTTGTTATGTCCTGCTTCGCCGCAGTTCTTGCAGCGTCGAATACACCCTGCACTACTACCTGTGCGCACCCTCTCCTGACGCCTCTCCACCTCTAACTGAGCGTCAACATCCCTTTGCCCAACTATATCCTCTGCCTCTACCTGCGATAGGGTTCCTCCCTTCTGAATCCGCTTTTCCTGCGCTTTTTACGTTCAGATGCTGCCTGGTTTGCCTCCTCAAGGTTGGCTATCCTAGCCTCGAGCAGCGCATGTGAGTGGACTTTCAAAGTTGATCCTTTTTTGACCTGCAGCACCATCTCAATAATAGAGTCAGGTGATAAGCTCTTGTGCTCTCTTATCCTCTTAACAATCAGCGTTGTTTGAGCTTCTATCTCCCAGGCGTTGCTTGGTGTTTTGGGTTGCCAGGGAGTAGGCCCTGGTGCAGGTGGCGTTGGCGTACGAGGCTTTACTTCAAGCTTCGATAACACCACCTCTGGGTTGTGTGGAACTAAGCCAGTTGCTCTAAAGCTTGACAAGATATTGTCCTTTGAGAACGCCTTATTAAAGACTAGCCCAATAGTGGCTAGAAATGCCTTTTTGTCGATGTGGTGAATGTGGCTGTCTGCCAAGCCTCTGATTTCCTTCTTGTACGCCTGCTTCAGCGGGGCAAAACAACCTACATCAAGCGGCTGCAGGATGTGCGATGAGTGCGAAGGCATGCAGAGTGTAACAATCTTGTTCTCTTCGCAAAGATCCTGGAAAGCGAGTGACTGGTGGCTCTCGTGGCCATTAAGAATAAGTAGGCGGTGACTACCTACTGTGCGAGCCTCTGTATGCTGGATGAAGTGCTGCAACCAAGCAAGACCAAGCTCGTTTGTCGTCCAGCCGTTGTTACTAACACCTATCCTCCAATCCTTCGGGTTGTTGTGATACCAGGCCTGGTCGTGGTGCTTTGCTTTGAGGATAAGGAATGGTGGAATTGACCACCCCATCGCGTTGATGCCGGCAATCAACGTCACCCACTCGCGATCGCCAGGTTGAACTCCAAGTGGCTTAAGGCGTCTTTCAGAGGCTGTTACTACTTTAACAGACCCTCCAACGCCTATCTGGAAGCCTGTCTCGTCGAAGTTGTAGGTGTCTTCGTCTAGAATACCGTACTTGGCTTTAACATTGCGCACAAGGTCGAACCATGGGCTAATTATCGCTGGATTGCTGCATAGGACTCTTTGGTGATCGCGCTGCCTAGTAATTTGAGATTTTAACTCAGGCCTCCGGCGTACGAGCCTGTAGGCCCAGTTTTCTCCAGCCTGGCCACCACCACGAGCAGCTAGCAGCTGGTTGGCCATTGCTCGTACATAGCTAAGCGTAGGGGCAAAGCCTCGCGCGTCAAGCTTCCTTGTATATTGTACAATTGCCTCCTCTTCATGCCTCTGGAGTTTAGATTGACTGTGTTGCGTGTCGCGTCGTGAAGCTTTCCCAGCGCGTCGGTTGCGAAGGGTGCTTTCATGTACGCTAAAGGCGTGCGCAGCTCGCCGCTGGGTAAGCGATGGATTAGATTCTATGGCTTGGATAGCTAAAGTAACTCTGTCTTCAACAGAAAGTAATCCAAGATTAGGTGGTTGAGACATCGTGATGAAAGGTTGAAAGTGGTGGGGGCTTGGCAAAGTGCGCATTTCAGTGGTGTGCGCATTTCAGTGGTGGGGCACGTTATCCCACAAATGCTTTTGAATAGATGGATGTCCCATGATGCTCTCAGAATTACGCCGTGCCATGCGCCATCAGTGCCATGTCCGGCTATGCTAAAATGTAAAGTTATTGTTGTTACCGTACTCCATACCGGCATCGTCGCCCAGATGATCCACATTCATAAATTCATCGATGGAAAATGGATCCGCCATGCTACCAGCACCCATATTCATGTCCATTCCATCGTGGGACTGCTGTTGTTGACCGATTGGTTGACTCGGAGGTTCCAGGCCCTCGACGATGCGTGTTCCCTTGGGCACGGAAGCCCCAAAGGCACCAATGCGGTCGGACTGCGCCACACTTGCTCCCTTGCCCTTGCCCGTTGCATCGCCGCGCGAGTTCATCCAGATGCCATTACCGCCCTCGCCGTTCTTTACAGCTTTAGCAAAGGGATCCTGGAATATAAGACTTGTCTCATACCATCGACCTTTGATGTCGTCGATGTCGATCTTGTATGATGGTTGGATGAGCTTCCACCACGCCGCCGTGCGGGTTATAGGCACGAGCATTCGGTTTCGCCATACCATGTCGTGCACCATGCGCGAAGGAATGTTGGCGTTCTGCTGAGGCGGTTTTGGAGGAAGGTTGGCGTCTGGCGCATCCAAAGTGGCGTAGCTATATATGTCACCGACTGCGATGACTTTGCTCTTGGGCTGGTTGGGCGGTGGGTTGGCATAGACTTGCTCGATGATGTCAGTGACGACCATGAGGTCAGTTCCAGTAGCGCCTATGCGCAGGCGGACGGCCTCGCCTTTCCAGATCTTCTCAGCGCCAAGGTACATGCCGTTGTATTGGCGAAGTTCGTTTCCCTTGTCGTCCTTTGACGTTTTGAGGGGCTCGAAGAGCGTATATGTTGTGTCAATGGCTTTTGCAGCTAGAATCGATGCATCCACGGATGCGATGCCCTCGCCTCCCTGTCCACTTATGAGGGCCCTCCAGTCAGTGTTGCCATATTCGAATTGCGGATTCTGTTGTAGAAAGGGGAAGGTGCAGCTGGGTGCAGACCACGCGAGCCAGGGCTTGACGTGCTCATCCGTATGAACGATTTCTTGTGGAGGCGTCTCAAAGGGGTGCGACAGTGGTTGGATCAAATATGACCTGCTCATGGGTTGTTCTTTGACAGCCCATCTTCGTACCACGAGTCCCAGACCCCAGGCTGACGTCTTGGGCCTGAAAAACCACACCACCTCTCCAGTTCGGCAGAGAAATTTGTTGTATGACAAGTCGACTTGCTGTTCAAAGGACCGCGGCTGAGGGAGAGGGGTCGATTGCAGGGTTGGAGGGGCTCTGATTTGCGGAGCACTGGGCGCAGGTGCAGGCTTAGGGGCAGAAACGGGCGTAGAGGGCTTGATGATGGGACTGGGGATAGGCGCACTGGTTGAAGGCCTTCGGAGAGGGATTTGTACTACGGGATTGCGCCCGACGACGGTGCTATTTGGTGTAGCGCCGCCGGAGCTGTTCTCTCGCTTGATGGCCATGGGCTGCTCTTGCTTGGCTTCAACCTTGACTTGGGGCTTCTCGACATCCCCGGCAGGCGAGCACATCTTGCACGTGCAATTGGCCATGTCGCTGTTCTCGTCGGTGCACAGCCACAGGAGATGGGGAAAGAATTCGACGGGACTCCTGAAGCGTTTCTTGGGGCCCTTTGGGTATCCGTAGAGGTATGCGTCCTGTCTATCGTGGCCGCCGCCCGAGTGGTTCTTGACCGTCTTCAGCTGCCCGTCTGCCTTGGTCTTGATGTGCTCGTAGAGGACGTAGTTTTCCGGCAGCTCCCACAGGATGCATTGCTGCCACTTG
The DNA here is from genome assembly GCA_019059555.1 of Alternaria longipes. Lineage (NCBI taxonomy): Eukaryota > Fungi > Ascomycota > Dothideomycetes > Pleosporales > Pleosporaceae > Alternaria > Alternaria longipes. Next base: position 2,095,236 of record CM032460.1, on the reverse strand, counting down.
TCTGTCACATGTTAGTCTGCAGTCGGCCATGCGCCTCGCACCTTGCCTACCCTCTTGCTGCTTGCCGCCCACCTCGCGCAGAAGCATGCCACCCAGCTTCTTGCGCCAGTCTTGGTGCTTCGGATCGTCCTTGTCTATGAGGCGGTAGAAGTCGCGCTGGCCCTGGTCGTTGGGCGTCGTGTTGAGCTGCTCCTCGGTTGGGCCGTTTCGCAGAGGACGGCCTTTGAGGTTGACAATGTGCTGCCCATCTGACTTGGACGCGAAGATGGGGAAGAAGGGCGTCATGGGCTGTTGAGCCATGGTGTGCGACGAGTGTGCGCCGGCTGCGCGAGTTCGGCGAGTGGCTTCGACAAATGTCACGTCTGAGGGTCGACGGCGTTTGACGAGCTGGTGGTAGCTCGGAATGGTTCCGGAAGGGCCCATCGCAAGTCGCGCTAGGACGCGTCTGCTAAGATTGACGTATCGCCTCCGCGTACCTGACGGCGCCGCGAGGTCTCACTTCACCGTGAAGACGCCCAGTCGTCTCGATGCCCTCGTTTGGATGCGCTGAATCGCTTGCTCTCCCCTTCATCATCACTTGTCTCGAATAAATTTATTTTTCTCCCTGTCTTCGCCTCTTTCCAACAACTTTCCAACAACGCGTTTCTAATTGCCATTCACCGGTACTTTCCCCTGCATTTCCAGGCTTACAACTCTGCTTCACCGCGGAACCCACTCGCCTGCACAGTAACGCATACCTGTCACAATGGCCCGGCAGCCGGTCATAACTCTGGGCTCTCCTCAGCCCATCACCCCCAAGAGACGAGGCGGCCAGCTGCAGGACCTCCTCGCGCAGTTTGGATCTCAGAGTTCAGCCCAGTCGGCAACCAAGAGAAGACGTATATCCTCGCAGCAGGAGACCAAGCAGGACGAGACAAGCGACAGCAAACGGAGCCTGCGACCGCAGCCAACACCAAACTACATCGCTTCCGATTCATCCGCAAACGAAGCCTCCCCGTCTACTCCCGACCACAAACAGCCCGCTGTCAAAGCCACCAGGAGCACTCGTGCCTCGACCTCAAGAGAAGCAGACGTCGACGCGGGAACCAGCGAAGACGAACTCGCCCCATCCGCCCGCCCAAACCGCAAGACTAGCGCCAGGATCTCTGCATATACTGAAGAGCTGAAGATGGAGAAGCACAGAAAGGATCGCCAGCGGACAGAGGGTCTGCGGCGAAGTGGGCGTGACAGGAAGACCACTATCTTGGAGTCGGACACCGTATCCACCCCCTCGCCACCTCGTCGAAAGGCTGCGCGACCGCCTCCTAACCTCGACACCGCTCGTGCTCGTCTGCGCGACGAGATTACTAAGAAGACCAAGGCGAAGGCCAACAGCTTTCTTGTCGCCAACAAGCATCTCTTCCTCCCGCTGCTGCCTAAGAATAACCAGGTTGCGAAGCTGGTCGCCGAGGGCAATACGCAGCCTATCGTCGAATACGAAGAGCTCTCGGAGCAGCCCAAGGGTGTCACTGCTGTCATGAAGCCATACCAACTATCAGGTCTGTCATACTTGGTTCATCTTTACAATAACGGTTTCTCTGGCATACTCGGCGACGAGATGGGTCTTGGAAAGACGCTGCAGACCTTGTCGCTTTTCCAGTATCTCGAAGAGCTGGATGAGAAGAACGGCGTGACGTCAGAAGAACTTCGGCCATACCTCGTCATCTGCCCTCTTAGTGTTCTCAACTCGTGGGTCACCGAGGCCCAGAAGTGGGTACCGCAGCTAAAAGTCATGCGCTTTCATGGCGCTGTCACTGAGCGGACCCGTTTGAAGCGCGTTGCAGCTGGCATGGAGGATATGAAGGGAAACGAGACTTCACACGCCAAAAACAAGAAGGCGTCGCGCAAGGCTGGCCGAAGGGCGTCCAAGCTCTCCTCGAGCAATGGAGGATCCGATGCCTACAAGATTGTCGTCACCACCTACGAGACCTTCCAGGCCGAGCAATCATGGTTCAAACACTCTTTTGCCTGGCGCTACGTCGTTCTGGATGAGGGACATAAGATCAAGAGCAGCGTCACCCAGATCTCTACTGCACTCAAGAGCATCAGCGCCGAATATCGTCTCATCCTGACTGGAACACCACTCCAGAACAACCTGGTCGAGATGTGGTCGCTTTTGACATGGCTGTACCCCAGCGTCTTCGATGACAAGACTGAGACGCTGTTCAAGGAATCCTTTGACCTAAGCAAGGGCAAAGCGAACAAGCAGACCATGACAGACGCCCGTCGCTTGCTTGAACTCATCATGCTACGTCGCATGAAAGATTCTCCTTCTGTCAATCTTGGACTCCCCCCCAAGGAAGAGGTGCTGCTCTACGTACCCTTGACTCCCATGCAGAAAATTTGGTACACTCGTCTGTTGACACGCATTGACGATGGCATGCTCGACGAGCTTTTTGCGGATGGCAAGCAGAAGGAGAAGGCGGCTATTGAACAAGACATCGAAGAAAACAAACTTCTTCAGAAGATGGAAATGGTAGAGAAGGTGGTGCGCTCTGGCGATGCCGGAACTGATTGGGACGAAACTACCAAAATCTTACAAGAAGCTGTGGCGAAGGAGCAGACTGACACAGACGCCAACAAGGGCGCTTGGAAAAAGCTCATGAACCTCGTCATGCAATTGCGCAAGTGTTGTTCACACCCATATCTGCTCCCAGGTGTCGCGCCTGATCCGTACTACCTCAGCGACCACATCATTCGCGCATCCGGCAAGTTCATTCTTCTCGAGAAGCTCCTCAAGCACACGGTCTTTAACGAGGGCAAGAAAGTCCTCATTTTCTCTGGCTTTACTCGCACACTTGACTACTGCGAAGATCTCTTATCCCTCATCAGCAACCATGGAGAGCATTTCAAGGCCCTTCGCCTGGATGGTAGCACAGCTCGAGCTCGCCGCAACCTTGATATTCGCCTCTTCAACCAAAAGGACTCAGACTACAAGGTCATGCTTCTGTCTACACGGGCAGGTGGCTTGGGTATCAATCTCACGAGCGCCCAGGACGTCATTTTCCTTGACGAAGATTGGAATCCGCAGATTACACTTCAAGCTGAAGCTCGAGCTCATCGCATTGGACAGACAAAGAAGGTGACCATATATAAGCTCTGTACCCAGGGTACCGTCGAAGAGCAGATGATGGGTCGTATTCGCAAGAAGCTTTATTTGTCGGCAAAGATCACAGAGTCGATGCAGAGCGTGCATGGCAAGCAGTCGACTATCAGCAAGAAAGCCGGACGCGTATCTGCTACCGAAGACTTACCCCAGATGGACACTACACAACTGAAGACACTTGTACGACGAGGCGCCCAGACACTGTCACATCCGGAGATTGACGTCAACGAGATGGTGTCTTGGGATTTAGAGACAATGATGGCCAAGTGTCGCGACAATCCTGCCGACTTGACCGAAACAGCGACACACTCTGAGGCTGACGAGGATAAATGGCTTTCTACCATGGAGCGTGTCGAATGCGCTGTGTTTGAGGGCAAGCACCACCAACGCCAGCTTGACACAACCTGGAAGGCTAATACCTCAGCTGCAAATATTCTTCCAGACACCATCACGCGCGAAGATCGTCGCAAGGGAAAGAACACTACAGTCATGGTGGACGGCTTTGCTATCAACAAAGAGTCCATGGACTGTGCCGACTGGGAGGCTGTGCCAACGTATGCTGGCAAAGATCCTCGTCTTGCTGAGCCGGTACGTGAAAAGCGGCGCCAATTTGGCCATGAGGACCATTGTCTAAGCTGTTTCGACGATGCGGATGCTGGACACATGGTCGAGTGTAAGGGTTGCCCTCGTGCTTACCATATCGACTGTCTTGATCCCGAGTACAAGGCAAAGGTAAAGGGCTTCAGTGGCTTTCAGTGCCCACAGCACAACTGCGCAGAGTGTGGGAAATCGACCTCGGATGCTGGAGGCCTCATGTTCCGCTGCCGTTGGTGTCCACAAGGCTTCTGTGAGGATTGTCTCGACTGGGACAAGACTGAGCTTATTGGCGAGAACCTTCCCGAGTTTGAGTTCATGGGCGAGGATTCCACAACTGGCGGTTTCTACATCAAGTGTCCCACTTGTGTCGATGAGAGTGAGGAACAGAAAGCGTGGGTGGAGAACAAGGAGAAGGAGTACAAGAATCAACATGATAGCTGGCTACAGGAGCGTGAGGAGATGCAGCGTCAGCTGAACGAGTACGATGCGAACGGTAAACAGGAGAGCGAACATTACAAGGCGAACATGATCAATGCGAAGACCAACAGCCGCCTCCCGCAGCTTATCGAACCTCAGGTCAAGCACGAGAACGACATGCTTATCGACGACGATGATGTCACCTCTCCACCTGCTCTTACTGACACTTCGCTGCCTACTCCCGCGCTCGGCGGCTCTCGCGTCGGCACACCCATGTACACAGAGCCTGCGCAGAATAGCAAGAAGGCCAACAAGAGAGGCGAAGCATTCGGTGAGACGCGCGCGGAGAAGCGGGCTCGACTGGATGCCCAGTCTTAGACTATTCATGAGGATCCACTCATGAAGAGTGTAAAGATATCAAAGGGTTGAACGTACAAGACAACGCAATCTCGGCTTGTTGAGAAACACCAGTCTTGGCAAGGAAGGAGTTGTAACAGTCGTATCTTGAGCATTCCGAGGGCGTTTGGGAGTTTTATCTGGTAGCTTTGATGGATATACCCCCTTTGGCATTCAAAGCTCTAGTACCGTTGAGACCGGTCGATACATTAGTGTTAAGAGCGATGGTCGCAACGATTGTGCGACTGGCGCTTGACATGAGTGTTGTGCAATACCGTAGCATAGAGCGACAATAACGAAGCGTCTTATTGAATTCACCATCAATGTCGTGATTAGTTCCTTACTCTTGGTATTGAACATACTTGTCAAGCTGTCAGCAACGGCTCTTTGAGCCTCCAATTGATGGACGTACCTATGCATCCCGCCCTCTCATATCCCGCGCTTTCGCTTCATTTTTCTTCACCCTCTTTGCCTTCGTTTCCGTCCTCCTTCGTACCTGAGCACCGTCAGGCCCAACTTTTCATCCGAGAGTCCTCACAGAACACGTATGACTAACCAAACATGCTCCCCCCGCCTCCACCCATCCTGCCTCCCCTCTGTGCCTCCCTAACCAACCACTCCCTCAAAAAGTCCTTATTACGCATCTCCTCAGGCCGCGTCAACCTGGTATCAAACTGAGCCTCTTGTCGCGAAAACGCCAACAATGTCGGCATACTGCTGATGCGGTATTTGATAGGTAGATCTTCAATCAAAGTACTATCCATCATCACTTCCACGAAGCCTAGCCCGCCTTCTCGCTCCCCAATCTTCTCTTCTTCGACAAGCTGTTTTATAAGCGGCTTGATTGCTTGACACGTCTGACACCAGGATGCGGTCCATAAGGTTATAAGCGAGCGGTTGTCAGCAGCGTTGAGGAGAGTGAGTGTGTGGAGATCGTTTGGTTGGCGGACAGGGTCAAAGACGCGGTTTGTGTGAGAGCGCGATTTGGGGTTCAGGAGGGAGAAGGCGCGTTTGTTTGTGGTTGTGATGGCATTGAGACGGAGAGTGGAGACAAGGGTTGGTCGTAACATTTTTGCGGGTTGTTACGTGGGATCGTGTGTTCGGAGATTGGAAATGGAAGCTGGGGTTTCGTGGGTAGACTTGACGCGTGCAGGTTTTGGGACGACGTCATCGGCTGCCAAGACCGGGGTTGCACCTAATCGCGTCTGCGCACCACAAACGACAACATCCTACCATGCTTGTAAGAATCAACTCCTTCTATATTCAATTTAACACAGTGCGCTACAGATACATCATCATTCCATTCGCGGTGAAAAATACAACGGCCGGGCACATTTCAGTACGTGTCAAAGAAAGACAAGACATCGCCTAATCGCTGTCTCTTCCTCAAAGGCGTTGGAGGAGCTGAATCTACTACCTCCATGTCACAATCAAGCTGTGTATCGCGTGTGAATTCTCCACAGTAACCAGCTTTTTCTCCTGGCTTGCGCTTCTTACTGTTGATCGTAGCAGCTTGTCCCCTTCCACCATATCCATGTCGAATCTGAGATTCCCCACCAAGCTTCTGGGTCGTATATTTAGGGTGACCAAGGAAATCCAGATCTGGATCATCGTAGCTTCTCCACAAACCGTGCTTCTTATCTTTCTTTTTGTTGTTTACCTCTGTCTTCGCCTTTCTTTTCTTCAACACAGCATTCGTCCAATGTACAGGGTTGTTACCTCTATCGTAAGGTAGGTCCGCCTCAGACATCGCTGCGACAGTGATTTCATTTTGTTCATTCTCCCGAATCTTATCGGCCAAGGAATTCTCGTTTCTCCAGAAGTCTGTCATCCGAAACTGACGATCAGGTGTTATATCGGATACCCTCTTCTCGAAAGCAAGCTGGCGACAAAATATCCATGCAGCTAACGTTCGCCAGTCCAGTAGACCGAATACGGCGGCACGCGCGAGAGCATGGAACTCTTCGTATATGATGTCGTCGTATGCTTTACTAGGGTCCGGATGCAAGCCAAGAGCTAGAATCCATGCATTGACCACAACATGAGACCCGCACTGCCATCCACCGCTCTGCTGACTTGAAGCAGGTATCGTCTGTATAAAGTACTCCGCTTCGTCATTCAGACGCTGTTGAGGCCATTTGAGCTCACTAGCAATGTTCTTGATGATCATGGACAGTGGGTCGTCTGCGGGCTTGATCGCATCGGCCAGTGTGCTCGGTGCGCTGTCGTAGACGCTTATCTCAAATTTCTTCCTATTTGAATCCTCACCTTGCTCTAGTTCTTGTAGAACCACCAGTATATGATGTCCTTGTCCGTTCACGGTCGTTTCTGAAGTTGGCCTCTTATTTTTCTTACGCCATCTATCAATTATATCCAGATAGCCTCCTCTCGAGACGGCCAGAGGCATGAACCAACATCTTCGTGGGCGCGAAACTGGCATACCCGCCTTGCCGCTTGCAAGGGCGATGCTGTAGCTCGTGGGAAGGCAGAAACCACCCGCGAACGCTGCGAGCGGGTTAGTGTCCTTGTGCCTCTGCAGTTGCAAGTCATCGATCGCTGCAATAACTGAGGCGATTGCCAAGCTGACATCTGAGTCATTCCTTGGCTGGTTCCAATTTTCTGTTCCAGATTCCTCGCCTTTGAGTATATTCCCGAGAAAGTCCTCTCGGAATATATACCGATAGAAATGTAGAGTGTCATGGAGAATCGAACATGGTCGAAGCTGTAAAAGCAAGTTCTTGCTTTCGTGCCATTGATTCAAATGATTTTGGCATACTTTGCGTAACTGCTCAGGGTTTCGTTTCTTGTAGTCTGCGTCATCTTTCTCGAATTGCTTTCTAAGTGCTAATCCTCGAACATCGCATAAATCGCCATGGGCCTCCTCAAGCTGAGTTTTGTTGAAGTCCAAATTCAACCTTCCATTCCGAGCCAAGTCGTTGGCATAATCCATACGAGCGTCCGGGCTCCAGTCATCGGACGGAAAGGCTTCGAGACCGTCATGTTGTCTGCCCGGAGGTAGCCGAATCCTGTTGGCATGCCTCAGTTTATTTGTATCTAGCATTCCAGTATCCATACCTGCAAAATGAATGTCCTCCAAATGAATGATATGCTCCCGTGCTTCTTCGACACTTCCTTCATCCAAAAGTGCCGTGGTATGAGTGAAACGCCGGTCGGCCGATACTTCTCCAGAGAGAACAAAGCCGTAGCATACGAGAAATCTGTAGATCAAGCTCCAGTCTGCTCGACCGATACGAGCTAGGTGTATGACATCTTGCAGGTCACCGTAAAATCTATCCGTCTACTCAATGTTTGCATTGGGATTTGGAGTCAGACCAAGTGCGAGAGTCCAACCATTCATGATAGTATAATGACCACATTCACAGTCGCTAGGCTGTTGGGACACAGGAACCCAAGTTGTGTGCGCAGGCTTATGGTTTTGCCACTGAGATGCTGGAAAAACTTTTTCCAGCCACATTGACTCGAGCACAAATTTCCAGGCCCATTCGTGTATTTCTGTGCGACCATCAGGCGTTATATGGTACGCTTTCGAGTCCAACACTGAAAATTCGGGCTCACTTTTGTCATCGAGCTGAATGACGAGCAACACAAAATGTTTTTCGACATGAACCGGTACAAGTAACGGCCTTCCTGGGCGCGGCGTCCGCATTGTACCTGGAACATCGTTTTTTATGACTTCAACATGGGTTTGCGCGATGAAACCAAACCCACGTAGATAGTCTTGTTGAGCATTGGTGATCGCAATGGTGACGGAAGCAATAGCGAGTGATAATTCCTCATCTTCCAGCCATTGTCCAAAGACAGTAGTGAGATTCTTACAATCTCGGAAAGCTTTAAGTTGAGTCTTGATCTCTTCGTTCTCCAGAATTTCGTTAAGCCTACCATGAAATTGAGCACAAGGCGATTCTTCGTCTTTGTGAGGTAACTTCTGTACTGCACGTTCCATCTGTGGCGAGAGAAATCTGGTAAGTTTTCCTGCCTTGATCATCTCAGATATCCGTGTACTTCTGTCAGCCTCGTCGAAATCATCCCATGGGAAGGTTTCGGTATGCGCTAAACCTGTATCCACTGGGAAATGGTCGTAGTTAATGTTGTGACGGGCGCCAGTAGCCCCGAGTGTTCTTTCTTCGTCTATTTTCCTGCGCTCATAGGGATTCGGTTTCCTGATAGTCCTGAAACGGCGCTCCAGTGGAGGTAATTGCGTAGAGTGGATATAGCCCACACAGAGTAGGAACGCCCAGATCAGTTTCCAGTCCGCATTTCCATTCTTCACTGCTTTAATGAGAGAGAATGTTTCCTGAAAGAAGCCTTTTCTTGGGCAGAAGTCATTGTTGATAGGCAGACCAAGCAGTACGGCCCACGAATTCATAATGGCAAAGTATCCAGATTCCTCCGCCCGAGATTGCTGGGGTCCGTGCATCCATGTTAGAACCGATCCTACAATAGTCCCGGTTTGAGTTGTACCAGGATGAGTACCAACTTCCAATCGACCAGAATCTTTCAGTAGCTCATGCAACTGGACGCGCTTTTTCGACGTGGAAGTCCACGGTGCAGAGTCCAAAACACGCGCTACAGCACACGGGTAGTCTGCTTTGTTCTCGTGTTGTAAAACCACTAGTGTAAAATGCTCTTCTTCTCCCTCTTTCTGGTGAAGCATCAAGACTACATCGTCCAAGCATCCAGAACTCTTTCCGTCTGAATGCCTTATTACACCATTATATTCTCCCAATGTGAAACCATGACCGGGTGGAAGTATATCATTGGTAGCTTGTCCAACAGCCTCGATACTGTCGTAGACTTCACTGGGCATTAAAGTAGATATTGTCGCTTCCTCGAGCCCAGTCTCGACACCCTTCATCTTCTCTTCCTCAACAAGCTTTTGTAACTCCGTACGAAGATGGAGACAACAATCAAACTCATCAGCAACTGGTTCAGTGTCTACATACGGATTTTGTGGTAGTGGGAGTGACGCAGCTGGCGGCGCGCGTTCTTTCAAAAGTGTTCTCAGCTCTTCTACTGTATCTGTGGATGTCCATCTGCCCTCCCGAACGATAGAATCGAGATCACACCTCTCGCGCTCGCTCAGAGAGTCGGAAGCGAACTTTTGACGGTGTCGCTTACCGTGTTCGAAGCCAAAAGTGGTCGATTCCATGTCGATCTTGCCTTCAGATTTGGTATCTGAGACTGTTTGGCGAGTGATAAGATCCTGAAAGGAGCACCTGCGCAGGTCAAATTGGCGCAACCTTTCCGGAAATTTGACCTCTCTGTCTGCTCCGTTGACATCGACCGACTTAACAAATTTGGCGCACCGGAAGAAAGCGAGCAAGACCTTCCACGTCAATTCGCCTCGGAGGGCTAGATCAAAACTCTGCTGGGCCTGGATGAAGGAAGACTCGTGATCGTAGAGGCTGGGGGCAAACGAAGGGTTAAGTTCTAGACCCATAGCCAGTGCCCACGCGTTCAATACGGCACATATGAAGCTTCCATCGCTGGTGGTGATTTGCGCAGTCGGGATCCATTCAGCATCACCGGGAAGGTTGTCGGTCATGTGGTTTGATGGGTCAAATATATCTTGGTACCACTTGCTGTTGAGCAGTAACTCCTTTGCACGCTGGAAAATGGAGATTCGAATACTCGGTGTTGTTCGCCAGGTCATAGGATCGAGGACTGTGAGATTGATCTGCCTGTCAGGCTGATATTGAGCAGCTAGCAGAACGTAATTTCGGTTTATGTCGAGCGGCACCAGCAGGGTTTTTCCCAGCCCGAAATTTTGCCCCTGAAGCTGGTAACTGAAGCCAGTACCATCTGATTGTCGTTGATTCACAGCAGCAAGCACCCTAGGAATAAGTTCAGCATATCAAACAGATCGATGAGAAGACAATCGAGCTCGCACATAGAAACAATCTCCCATATCTTCTAGATTTCCTTCACCTTCTTGATCTTCAGTGCTTGCTATACTTTCTGCGGCTTCAGTACCTTCCGTGTCCCCTGCATTCCCTTCGCTTCCGGATCCTTTCCCTGATGAAAGAGCTGCGACTGGTCTCCATCGCACCACAATATCTTCCATAGCAACATTGCCATTTCGATCTCGACGATTAAGCTCTTCTCTAGCGACCACTCTGCTTGACGCTAGTTGTCTTAAACTGTCCCTAGTCCTGAAGAAGAATACAGGCTGCGATAGTAGCTCGATTATCGCGTACCCTTCGAGTGGCCCAATGTAGAAAGGCGTGGATGGTAAGTCGTCGCTGTTAGTGTATGTAGTGCCGTTGACTGTTACTGTGATCCCGTGAGGCAGCTCAATGAAATAACCCATCGGGTTTTTAGTCTTCGAAATCGACCGTCGAACAAGATTAATATGGGCATGCGTGTTACTAACGGTTCTACATATGGTCAGCTTGAAACGGACTAGCGGAACTTCATCATCTTACACTTCTAGTTGTTCATCTTCATTGAGGACAAAAATCTCGTCGTTCTCCGCCCGTGAAAGCACTACGGCAATGTTCTGGTCCTCTTCGTTGAAATTCTGCTCGAGATGAGCGAGGGTGTAACGGACGTCCTGCACCGTCGTACTCTTTCTCTTGATTTCATTAAAAAGGCTGCGCAATGACGCACTGGGACGGTTTTGGTCTGCGGCTAGCAAGTCCTTGGACTTCTTGATTTGGTAGATTGGTGTTCGGTGTTGCGGGTCTGGTAGAGGTGTCTGCTGCGGATTTATATCTTCTCGAGCTCTTTGGTACAGTGCTTGAGCATATTCGATGGCATATACCTCTTTGTAGATAGATTTAGCCTTCTCTTTTGGTATAGCCCAGTTAACTTCCATCGCAGGCCGTTTATGATAGTGGTCATACTCTGACTTCGTCCTTCTCCTGTGTTGTCTGTGCCCCTGATCATCCTTTCCACGTTTTGGAGGCATTCTGGTGGTGTATCACTTAGTATTCGATATAATCTGTTTGGTGAGCATAACAACTATAACTTGAAACCCGAAATTCAGACACACAATGATGTCCCACTGGATATATGCTAGAAATGTGTTCTTTCAGGGAAGGGTCTTTGTCCATGAGAAACAAGAAGCAGATGCCGGATCTGCTGACATATTGCGTGCTATCTTGGCCAGGAACACAAAGAAGTCGCGCAGATCCCTTGAACCTAGTGATGTGGCAATCGGAACAGAATTATGACAATATCAGACGATCATGAGCAGCAGCAAGGTCGCTAGGATACATGTAAGGCTACGAACCAGAAGAAGCTAGAGGAGATTTTGATCAATTTGAGCAATTTCGTCAGCATGATGCTCGTCATCAACAGAGGTCGTTACGAAAGATCCTCGCGCATGGCGTAACTACTTTCATCGGTCGTTTCGATATGCTCGTGAGTTTCGTAATTGCAGACTGTAGTTTGGTGAATGGTTCGATGAACATAGATTTACCGGCGTGAAAGGTCATACGAACGGCTATGCACAAAGAAAGGAGTTGATAGATGGACTGCCTTTTCTATTGGATGCATACATGAATCGAAAGACTTTCTTTCATGAATTTCATGACCCTGGGCGAGAAATTCACAAGGACTAATACATGTCGAGAGTGGGATCTGACGATGAATCTGCTGTATAACTATTCCGCACGATGCAGTGATGCGTTGTGTACCTCCTCCGGGTGATTGACTCGCCACAGCACTCTTCCAAAAGCATATGCACGTCGAGATTGAAGACGCATGTCGAGCTGATGATGCATAATGATGCATAATGATGCCTTGCTTGTGTCGTCGGTAACAAGCTCCGCGACTCGGCTCTCACAGTTCGGCCTACTTTTGGTACGGCTGCTGTGGTCCAGCAAACTGATTTCCGATGAGCTTTACGCTTATGACCAAGAGCTGTCTTCTCTTCTCTTCATATTGTCGCGTTGTGTTGGGAATATCGATCCATGGCGCTGAAAACCGTTGCGTCGTTGACATAGCAACGACGATCAGATGCGTGACACCCTAGATCGGCCTCCAACCCAGGGCCGACGCCAACCCGCATCGTGCGGATGATATTCGCAGCGTCAACGCATGATGAGCTGTTATAGTAAGACACCGGCTCTGCAGTGTAGTTGCCATCGCTCGAGTAAGCCCACGCATTGCCGTATGGCTGGTCATAAGGGTAGTCGTACTGAACATGCTCTGATTTGATTTGGGCAGCTGATGGAGTCATGGGCGTAGTGTAGAGCGTTGCTGGATACGATGCCGGTGGTGGTGTACTCATGGTTGATACCATGGATCCGGGGCTAGGTGAGTCGTTGTAGCTGAGTGCTGTTGGCCGCGTAGGTGGGATTGTAACGGGTGGCACTGGTGGTTTTTGTCGAGGTATCGAGGCAGCCCTTGTATATGAAGGAATAGGCGAGCTTGTAGAAGATACTACGTTGGTGTTGACCCTTCGTTCAAGCATCGCATACAGTCTGGAAGCCGCAGTATCATGCTCGTATCGTCGATCAGACATGTCCTCTAATGCTGCCAAAATCTCGGACTCTGATACTCCTCTTCCATGGAGCAGCGAGCGGAGTTTCTGATTCTCATGCAACACTCTCCTGGCAGCAGTCTGGATTTCTGAAGAGGCCTCGATGCCTATCTGCTCATAGCTGCGCAACTTTGCCTCCAGCTCGTGCATGTACTCTTTGCGTCGAGCGCGTGATCGGCCTAAAAGATCATGATTAGCGAAAACTGTCAGTGATCGAACGTTCAAGCAACATCTGGCTGGGTGTATTATACAAAGTACCACCACTCTTCGTGCTTGAAAAGGAAGATGGTGGGAACAGTGGCTGCTATTGGCCGGAGGTACTCACGCTGGTTATCTCTAATCCGAGCAAGATTCTGTGCTTTCTGTTGACAGTCGTTAGTTGGGCCTCCATGGGGTGACAGATATCTACGTACGGATACTCTGCTGTCACTCATGGTGATGTTTGTTACGGAGCAGATCGGTAGAGAAGAGCTTGGTATTGGATGGATTGGAAAGATGGGTGTTCAGTTGCGTGATCATTCTGGGTAGTATAACTTCAAACAGATGGCATCCCGTAGTCTTAAAGAAGAAGGCAGAGCCATAGGGTCGAGCAAGCCACTTGTACCCAAGCGCGCTGCAGGCCTCATCCTGGATAGCCCGCGTCTGCACGGTAAGGATATAAGTGGGAGTATGCTTCGCCTCTGCGACCAGGGCTACAAGCGTGGGTGTCAAGCGGACGGGCCCAGAGGCGTGATGGTAGACCGGGATAGGGCGTAATGTTACGAAAACGCGGGTGATCCTGTCTGTCCTTCCGGTGACCGAGACTAAATTGAATGCGGCCTAGCGCAACACACTAGTCAAATCCTCTGAGCTCGGTGTCTCTGCCCTTTTCAGCTTCAGCCTCGGAAATTGGGGGCTGGAGGAGTTTTGCAGCTGTCTCGCAACACCACGTCGCATCATCGCCATCGCAGAATACTACGCGTCGTCTTTCGCGCATTACCCACGAACCAGTTTCTACGACGTCGGAACGTGCCGAGAGCCTGGCAACCCGATCTGGTGGCACTCGACAAGGATCCTATCTAACAGCCTCGACATGGCGATTGGCCGACGAATAACGGCACCTTACGCCGGCCTTTTCGATCCCACGCGGTTTGTAACGTCGTGGATTCTCCCACCAGGCGCCCTCTTCGCAATACGCGCGCTATTGGCCCTATACGCCTTCACCACCCTCTTTTTCATCTTCGGCTGGAACGGTACCCATGGCAGGTCCGAGGCGTCGCAGCAATCTTTCTCCTTCTTTACGGTGCTGACGTATTGGGGCCTCGCCTTCTATTATGCCTTTGCTGCTGTGCATACTGGCAGTTACTGGTTTACTGGGACTCCGTTCTTAGCCCGGTGGCCCAAAGCGCTACAGGTGGCGCACAGCATGTTTTATTCTACCATTGTGGTGTACCCGTGGATAGTAACCAGTAAGTCAACTTAGCTAATCGGCTTTGCTATCGATGTGCAGAGGAACTCGGCGATACCACGTTCGGTGTCTTCATGTCTTTCTATCGCGGTCCTCACCATAGACCCTTTGGGCACATGAATGCTAACTCATGATAGTCGTTTACTGGACGCTTCTTGCGGGGCAATTCCCTACCACCTTCGCCCTCTGGTCAAACACTTCACAGCATGCCCTCAATTCAGCGTATGCGCTTTTTGAGATAGTGTTTCCCCGGACGGAGCGACTTCCATGGCTGGATCTAATCCCAATCATCATCCTGCTGGCCCTATATCTTGCCTTGGCCTACGTCACACATGCCACTCAAGGTTTTTACGTGTATCCTTTCCTTGATCTTCAAAAGAACTCTTCTGGTATAGTTGGAGCTTACATAGTGGGTATCCTAGTCGCCGCGATTATCATATTCCTCATAGTGAGGTATATTATCGCACTGCGAGTTTGGGTAACGGAGAAGAAGCTTAGGATGACCGGGAAGACCTCAACACTTCACAAAGGGGCTGTCGCTGACGAGTATCCTTTACACAGTGCCATTCCAAAATAGTGGAGAGGTTTCCGATGTTTTGCGTTTTGGTCCCTTGACCTTTATATCCCTGTATGCCTATCCACGCTTAATAAGTTTTAAAATAAGTTTCGAAGATTTCTTCACGTCGTCCACTCCGCTGCCCTCAATTTCCACCGACTGTGCTGTCCCCTAACATATCAAGCTACTAGTTAAGCATGACATGGTCACCAGGTTGGCGTGAGTTTGTGTGGCTCATCAGTCGTATCCCTATCTTCACACATATAACTCATACACATACTGGTATTTGCTTCTTTCTCGTTCTGCACACACATTACCCAGCAACTACCGTCATTCTGGTGTCATGCCGTTCACTATCATCAGGCACAGGCAGGCTCCGATCATGGGCTAGGACCGAATCACCAGGTTTAATAACATAGGATTTACTAGGGTTATCGGCGAACACTGTAGGGTGTGGCTTAGATTGCCTGCATCACCCCACGCTCAGCTCTTTGGAATCGGTGCGGGCAAATTGCTTTTGCGAGGCTTCGAAGCAACCACCTCGCCTTGGTTCTGGATTTGAATCTGCTACATCCTCGTGTCTATCGAATGTTGGACAATTGGTCGCAGCGGTTCCACGGAGCCGTAAAACTGAGAGATACCCCCACCTCCATGCGTCGCGTCGATCATATGGCTAAAGGTCAGTTGCCCATGCGACTTAGTTGCGCATTGTCCTGCGTCCACAGCCAATAGGGCGTCCACGTAAGCAAGTGGTAACCAATCAACCTCACACGTGAGCATTCGTCACCCAATTAGTAGCGACACGTGAGAGTGAAGATCAAAGACTGGTAGACAATGCATCGGCATCGAACATCAGTCACCTCTATAGCTACAGAACGTCAGCACGAGCTTCTAGAAGTACCCTGCTTCCGTCTACATGCAGTATTTAGCGCCCAGACTTTCCATATATCTCGCGTCAGATTGATACTGATTGGCCGCGCAGAATTTTTTTGGCTCTAATAAAGTCGCATTTGCTGGCACTTCAGCCTTCGGGGCCGCCCGGTCAGGGGAGATGTGCTGCGTTACATCAGCCCCCGGCACTTTTCGACCCTTTCCAAGAGGCTGCATGCAGGATCCTTCCCACTTCTGCATGCCAAAGAGAGGTAAGAGCATGTGCCATGTGCTAACTGAAAACGCAATTGTAAATCTCTGGAAGGTGTCTGGTCTAGTTTTACTTGACAGGGTCTGATCTGCCGCTACCACCCAGTGTTCCTCGCACCATCAGTGCCGTGTCATCTGAACGCTATGGCTCATGGCTATAGGGCTCTTGGGCAGTATCAACATAATTGCTTTTTCACGTTTGTCCCAAGCTCCCGGAAGACATTTCGAATCTCAGCTACACCAGCGGTCGACGTCAACTCCGGTGCTGCAACGCCCATTGGCTGCAGATGGCATACTACGACAAACACACATGTGCGTCGCACTACCTAGGTACTTGATTGCCGGAGACCTACCTAGGCAATCACATGCGTGCTCATTGAAGTGCGCGTGAACATTCAATACACGTAAATTTCAATTCTCCCGCTCCGGACCCGGAAAGCGGTGTCTCTGCGGTATGTCGGGACTGCCCGGAGTTCTATCCTTCTGGTAGAAGGGCAACAGTTGGTTGCACGGACCCGTTCTCACCAAACGAACCCTGGAATCCAACCTGATGGAGACGGGATAACCCCTAGCTTCCTCCAGTAGTCGAACTTGACGCTGATCATCCCCAGTCCACGAACGTATTTGTTCCGAGAGTTATACCCGTTACACTGTGACCGCGATGGAGGCGGACCTCGGATGGCACTGCGGTAATAACGTCGTCGTAACCATGCGGTGATCATCGATGGCTTGCAGCTCATCACTAGGATTAGGACTCCTATGTTTCGAATGCGATTCAAGTTGGCAGGTGCTTTATTGTTCAGGCAAGCGCGGGTCGTGTGCCTTCGTTTCCAGTCCTTGATGGCCGTCAAGGCTAACGGCACCTTCTTAGTCAGGGCTGTGCGATGGGCATGCCCTAGAAACACACGTGTGAAGATCTTTCGGGCTTCATTTGCTGATGGCTCTGTAAGGTCTCATGTCCCACCACAGTCCACACATGTTCATCCGTCAGGCCTACCTGTTATCTCTGACCCCGCGTCCAGCTAATATAGTCCCCTGGAAAGGATTTTAGCCCGTGTCTCATCCATCGCTTTCTATGCCGCTGTCATCAAACCTCCCGCTCCCAGGCAAGATGCCGTTAGTTTCCGGCTACAGACAGCATGTGAAGCTTGGAGTCTCGCAGATTGTGGAGAGACTCGGAAGCACCGATGATGAGAAGCAAGGGTAAGGGCCAAACCGTCAATTGCGTCGTTCGTTTCAATATCGTCCCGTCCTTCAGATACTTCATACTTCCCGAAGGACCCATGTGTCAAAACACCCCTGCAAAAGTACGTTGCAACAGTTGCATTGACGTGGCTTGCGCAATAGCATACTAACCAACAAACAGCGCATCAGTGCAAAACGTCCCTGCGCTGCGCTTGCGCATACTGTAAGTGACGGTATGACGCTGCGCATTGTTTGAAGGATGGCTCGTTCCTGGGCTACGACCGCAAGAGTATGAAGTCCTGCATGTGTGTGCACGTAAAGTTCGCGTTAGCGCCTGTCAATGCTAGAGGCTGCACAGGGACGGCCTGCGCGTGGGGGCCCACCGATGATGGAGGCATCATATCGTGAGTGGCTCACAGTCGGACGCGGTAAACGACGATGATGGCCATTGCTGAATTTGCGCGAAGGCGGTGCACGTGCTAGGAGGTGACTGTCCAGGTATCTACGAACGAGCAGTTGAGCTTTGTTGCATGGAAGCTGCAATGCTACAAAAGCCTCTGTTGCGGCGATAATGATACCCAGGAACCACAACAATAGTAACAAAGCCTCGAGTGTCTAACTGGGAAAGCAACCTCGTACCGAGTTCTCTACAACCGAAGTTGAAGCCTCGAAAAGCCACCCGAAAAAGGTAAAGTTGCCGAGGTAACTTGTGAGCACCTACACCCTCCATCTCAGGAACACCTCGTACTCCCAACAGCAACCACTACACCCAGAATAAACTTTGCCCTCCCAGAAACTCTCTCGGGGTAGCAAGGCGACGGAACCATGATCGAAGTCATCTACATCGTGCGGCACGCGGTACGTACAAAGCTCGACCTCCGTCGCCGCGCTTCATGCCCTCCGATGCTTCCACACGATAGTCGAGGAAAGCCTTCCGTATCGGGAAGCTACCCTGACAGCCATCTCCGTCCTCGCATTACCTCCATACACATCTCGCTTGTGTACACCTCCGCGTGTATCACATGAAACGCCATCCTTTACACTCTCCACATGCAGATCCCTTGTTCCCCAAAATGGCATCCGTTCTAACGTATCCCCCGTAATATCTAGTTCCGCGCCAACTGGTCCGTTGACCCCCAAACGGGTATCTACACCGCCTCTATGGCAAGGACTCCGACCGGGATACCCACTGATCCGCCTCTGACGTCCAAAGGTGTGGACCAGAGCAAGGAGTTGGCCGAGTTTCTGAGTAAGATCGAACCCCCGGTTGAGAGAATCTACTCAAGCCCTTTCTATCGCTGTTTGCAGACTCTTAAGCCATTCAGCGATAAGCTGTTTGAGGAGGGAAAGGCAAAGGGGAGGATCAGGATTGATCGTGGCATTGGGTACGTTGAGGCTGAGTAATGCTCATGTATGCGATATGCTGATGCGTGGATAACAGAGAGTTTTTTGGGCGCGCGCACTTTGAACACCCTAATCCACCGCATCTCGAGCTTCTGACTCCTCATTTCCGGAACTTAGACGGCCAATATGCGTCTGTACACATGCCGGGATCCAATGGCGAGTTGATCGTGGAGCTACACGAACGTGTTAGGAACGCACTAGATCACATCGTCACTACACTGGATAACGACCCCGAGCAGCCGAAGACCGTCTTGTTATGCACCCACGCTGCGACTATGATAGCAGCCGGCCGGGTGCTCACGGGAAAAATGCCGGAGAACCCCGACGAAGATGACTTCCAGTGCTTCACGGCCGGGCTGTCCAAGTATGTGAGGAGATCAGCGGACCCCATGAAAGGCGTTGCTGGAAACTGGGAATGCGAAATGAACTCCGAGACGTCTTACCTCTCGGGCGGAGCCGAGAGAGGCTGGTAAGTGTAGTTTCCATTCTTTGTATCCATGTCGTGCTGCGTCCTTATAGCTTCCAGGTTCTTCCCGTACCATAGGAAAGACTGGCCAAAATCAGAGCCTACGGCTTATGGTTGGGGCGTCGCATCGACTCATCTTAAGATTTCTTTACCTCCTTCTCGCACAGACGAGCATCTCCTAGCAACTCCATAACCTTTCGTCACGGCAAGTGGCTAACGAACGATGATGGCAGGCACTTCAGTGGCGAAGAGAGTTTTGTAGACTTCTCGGATAGCGGTACAAAAGGTGAGGAAAGCTCGAAGTTGTGAAAAGTAGAGGCAGTCTCACTTGCAAGAGGTGGGGTATGATGTTTGTTTGTTCGCTTGCCAAATGATGAAACTACGGCAGCTGTTCTTGCATTCACGGGGGTTTTGGTTTCCGCATTAGGCTACGAAGATACCCAGAAATACCCTCTCTTTCTCGAAATCAATTCTGTTTCAGTGATCGTCGTTTGCCTTGCCCGAGTGACTGACGTCTGATGATGAGCACTACATGCGGCTCTGCTCCACTTACCCTGTCCCCATCCCCAGTTCTCGGAATCACCCGTTCCCGTCCACCGGGTACCGATGGTGATTTACCGGCCTGTGCCTGGTCCACAATTCCTACTGTGCGTTTTCCAGACCCATTGTTGAGTTTGCGCAACGGCGTGGCGAGCACGTGGGATGTTTTGGACCCAGATGTGAGTTCGCCGCGCGGTAAAAAGCTGTGGGAGCGGGGTGCATTACACCGAACCGAGAGCAACCCTGAACAAACAGAAACGGTAAGAACAAGTTACGCACTGATCTGGGGTGCAGGTGAATGGGGACTGATAGACTGGTAGTTTTTTTTTACTTTAGAGAGAGACTTGAGATGATGTGAAGGCGTCGAGGTAACAGTGTGTCAAAAGCCAGAAGCTGCAAGCGAGATTTAGGGACAAGAAATATGCCACAGCACTACCTTAACTGCGATGCTACCAATCAACAGAACAAAACAGCTCCGGCCTGCGGACGAGGGTAAATTTGGTCGCACCAAAACTCCATTGCCTTCACACGGGGCATCAAACTTCTTCTTTCGAATTCTCAGCCTCGCTATCGTCCTGCAAGTATCGATATCTTGTCACCTAATTGGCGCATTGTCCTATTTCCTAGTATCTTTACCTTCCTAAGATAACAGCTGCGTGCTGTCATCTGACCCGTCTCTTACGACCTACGCGACCGTTGCCTTTGGGTATCAGCAAGACTATTACTAAATGTCGCACTACAAAATTCATAACATCGTCCTCCTCAACAGACATCAATCTCTAAAGACCCCTGGAGCTCTCACAGCCCTCTACTCACGCCTCTTCAAAATATCTCCCTCACTCGTCCTAGGAACGTTTTACCTCGCATCGAAACTCATCGGAGGCGGCCACACGAACTCGGATACATAGTACATGGCTCTTGAATACCAAGACGTTTGGGCCAACTACATCAACGTACACTTGTAACTCAAACTCAAAAGTAACCCGAACGAAGAGAAGCCAGAGCTGACACTACTGATCGGGAAAGTCAGCAAGATATGGAACAAGTACGGAAGGCTGAAGATGGGCGGGTTTCATTTCTGACGACGGTTCGACAGCAGGTGATATGAGGAGATCGCGAACTGAGCCAATGTAAATGCACCAGGTACGATGCAGAATGCGAGGTCGCTATATAATGATTTGTCACCTGGGGTGTGGCTACATATGTGGCTGTTGACAACGTACGAGAGCAATCCGGTAGCGGTTCACACATGGGCTGGAACGGGGCTGGAGGCAATGCAGGGCGCCGCTGGGGAAATTGAGAATCGCAGAGATGTGTGGACGGTTGGAGGCCGCTTGGGATAGAACATTGATCTGTGGCTAAAAGCTGAGCACAATCAATCCGGACCGTAACACCTCAGGTATCTTTGACCAGAGCTGTCCTCTATTCTGCCTCCCCTGGTCGAGGTCAAGCGAATCTTCGATATTGTTTCTCAAACGGTATTGCCCCCCATCTTTATGCCTTTATCCTTTTCCTCTTCATCAATGTGCATGCTCTCTGCAAACCCAACCCACTCACTCATCCCCCTAATGAATGCATCCCCACTTCCATCGACCTCACCTCCATGTCCCCATACAATGACTTGGTCAAACTCTCCTACTTGCTCCGCAATGTTGACTTCGACAGATATGCTCTCTTCCGTCTCGGCGTCTTCATCGTCCTCGTCTGCAGGCAGTTGTTGTGGCTGTGTTTGACTTTGAGGTAATTGCTGGTCGGTAACACGTAGAATGGCGCCGGTGTAGTTGTTGGGAAGTGGAAGCGCAGTGCCATGGAGGTGTCGACCACGGAAATATGAGTGTCGCTTTCCTGGAAATATGTCAGAACTAATGTCCATGTTGTTGTATGACGATGATCAATGACCTTTGTCATCTGTCTCAGGCTTCCAGTATCGTTCTGCATCGTTTACAGGTCCGTTGTGGTTTATCCGCGCAGGGAGCAGGTTTGGTGTGCATCTTTGAGGGTTGGAGGGCCGAATTGACAGCATGTTTGTGAGATATCAAGATCGAAAGTAAGTGATGTATCGACTGAAACACAGATTACAAAAATGAACCTCGGACTGATGCGTAGTTGAAAATGTTTGGGTTGATGTATAGGTACAAGCATATGGACGTGATTTACGGTAATACGCGTCGACGCGCCGGAGCGTGTCTCCGCGGACGCACGGACGTTTTCCTGATAGGGTGTTCACGAGCTCAAGATGACGACGAAAGTACGAGCAAGTACATGGTCTTGGCTTGGCTATAACCAACTTCATGTCCGTCTCTCCTCTTTTGCTCATTTTCATTCATTACCATAGTACACCTGTCGCAAAGTCCACGCCATCCATTCCGTTCTTTCTGGCACAGTCCGGAGGCCGCGGCCGCCGCTACAGCATCGCCGATCGGAGAGATGCTGCATGCCATGCTTACACCCGCAGTACCTCTTCATGCCACATGGAAAGCTCAAGGATATATACGAACTGCTGTCACCGACCTTCTGGACTCAACGTAGACACGGGACTGCAAGGCTGAGACGCACAGTGAGTTGTGCCCCTGCATAACTTGCCCCTCCCAAACATGCCGCCAAATGATTTTGTGGACCCTGGAATGCGGCTTATCGTCACTTACAAACTTCCTGTCCAAACATCGCATGGGAACAGACACTAGAAGCTACAGGAGAAAAATACGCATATCCGAACTTCTTACATGCCTTTGCACTGCCTCAACCTCCGCCGACGTGTAAGAGTTACACTGATCTTGCGACATTCGCGATGTTTAGGCGGATCGACGGCGTCATAGATCACTCGAATTGGCAAGGTTTCCTCGCCCGATACTGCACCTCAGACAGAATGCAACACGCATGGCTTTGAAACGGCGCAACCAGATGCACCGTGTCGGCTTTCGGCCGTTCCGGCGATAGGACGGCGAGCTACCTGGACTTCTGAAATAGACTCTGGTGCCATGTGCTAGCCGACTAGTTACCGTCGTTCGACTTCTTTCTCAGCTCTTCTTCCGACGCGTTCACAATACCATTGTCGCATTGCTTTTGGGCGATTGACGCGCTAATTCCCCTCCACGACCGCCCGCACACCGTACAGCCACCTATCTTACAAAGAAGCTCGGGCAGATCGAGACGTACTAGCAGATTTGTCTCGCTACTCGCACTGAAGCCGCGCGCCTTTTGCTTTGAAATTGGACAGCTTCGTAGCCTAAACGTCTTTCAATTGATCATTTGGGTTTGCGCCAGCCGGAAAACCTCGATTTCAAAAGGCATACATCGGGATTATGGCGATTTATAGTTCTGTGACAGGAGCGGTGTCTTCATTGCTCAGTCCAGTTACGTCACAAGCTTGGGGGCCACTGGTCACTCTATGCAAAAATGGCACACTTTCCCAATTCCAGAATCTAAAGCATGGCAAGCTGGTACTATTTGAAGGTGGTTCGAGCAAGGCGACCGCTGCGTTTGGTTCTGACAAAGAGGGCCTTCCAATTGCATTCCTAAACGTGCTCGATGAGAAGTTCTGGGTTCGATTGGCGCTTTTTGCAGACATGGTACGCTCCGGCATGCTCGTGCGATCGGAGAGAACAAGAGCTGATTGATTTTAGGGCTTTGCAGAGAGTTACATGTTGGGAGAGTTCACAACACCGGACTTGACCAAGTTCTTCGAGGTGAGCTGCCACATTTGGTGACCGTTAAGACGCGCTTTTCAGCTTACATTCGCAGCTCTTTATCCTGAACCGCAACTATCTTTCCAATGGTTCAACTTTCACCTCTGCCATCTCTTCTGGTCTCGCTGGCCTGGTAAGAGGCAGCAACAATCTCAAGAACGCGCGCCTCAATATTTCCGCACACTACGACATCTCCAACGAAATGTTCGCTGCCTTCCTCTCCCAAGACATGACGTACTCGTGCCCGATATGGCTACCGAAATCGGACCCGAAATGTGCGAGCGAAAGCCTCTACGATGCGCAAATGCGAAAACTCGATCGCTTCATCGACAACACACACATCAAGGGCACAGATCACGTTCTGGAGATTGGTACTGGCTGGGGAAGCTTCGCCATGCGCGCCGTACAACGGACAGGTTGCAGAGTCACATCATTGACCCTCTCGATTGAGCAAAAAGAGCTGGCAGAAGAGCGAATACGAGAAGCGGGCATGTCAGACAAGATACAAGTCCTCCTATGCGATTACCGAAGTTTGGAAGTACCAAAGACAGGGCCTTTTGACAAGGCTGTCTCAATTGAGATGTTGGAGGCTGTGGGCAAAGAATATTTGGTGACATACTTCAAGTGCATCGACAAGCTGCTCAAGAAGGAGGGTGGCGTAGCATGCTTCCAATGCATAACCATGCCCGATGCTCGCTACGAAGCCTATGCCAAATCTGACGACTTTATCCGCCGATACATTTTCCCTGGAGGTCATCTTCCCGCCGTCTCCGAACTCGTTGCTAGCATACAAACCGGATCAGGTGGATCGCTTGTCGTCGACAGCATAGAGAACATCGGGCCCCACTACGCGAAAGCGCTGCGATTGTGGCGTGAAGAGTTTTTGGAAAACTGGGAAGGCAAGATCAAGCCACAACTTATTAAAGAGAAGAGTCAGGAGGGTATGGACGATGAGGGTGCGGAGGTTTTCAAGAGGAAGTGGGATTACTACTTCAGGTACTCAGAAGCAGGATTTTCGACAAAGACGCTGGGAGATGTTATCATCACGGTCGGAAGGGAAGGCGCCATGCAGATGATGGAGGATGTACCGCTGTAAACATTGTGCTTGTTAATCTTGTTGGATATGGTATATACCCCTCTCCATCCTTCGACTGAGCGTTACCGCTTTTCAATGTTGAATATCTGTCCTTACAACGTGCATGAGTAGCTCTTTACATGTATACGCGCACGAAGGAATTCCATGTTCATCTTCTTCCATAGCCTTCGTCAAACTGTGGTAATGCTGCTTGATACTCCATCGCTAGTATGCTCGAATCCAGGCTCTGAATCACTTCTTGGACATGGTGCGAAGCTTGCCGGTTATGCGTAGCAAAATAGTGTCCCATACCATCGATATCTTTCACTTGCATGAAGCTTGTCGGCCGGATACGGTGTTCGGTGCCAGCGCTATCAGGTGGTGAAACTGGATATACCTGCCCTGAATTGGGTATGGTCGTAGGCTGATACGCCTTGTATACCGACAATGGTGCTGGTGTAAGAGGTGGTGATGCAGGCAGACTGTTTGGTGCCTGTGCGAAGGAAGGAGGCGGGTATTGTCTTGAATATCTCGATGCATTCGTTTGTGTCGTTGGATAGGTAGAAGGCGTGTTATGTGGAGGTGTAGATGGCAGTTGGGGAGACGCATTGCCAACCATCAAGCTTGCTGGAAGTGTGCTTAACGAAGCGGACTGTGTACGAGGAACGGGTGGCCTATACGAGTCGTGTGACTGTGGTAGCGCGGGTTGCGGAGACGTGCGAGGATGGTGGCTGACTTGCAGCGCAGCATCGATGTCTGCAGAGAGCTCTGCAAGGATATCATGTGGTGGTGGTGTCGCGTCGAGTTCGAAGATTGGAAGGGAATTTGGGGATAATGTGGTAGCTTCACTGGCGGTTGGTGGTGGACTTGGGTGATTCTGCGGTGCTTGGTAGACTCCTTGGGGTCCTACAACATGTAGGTTATACGCCTCATCTTTTGCCTCTGCATCATACCGTGTGCGTGATATAGTTTCGCCAGCAGAGTTGACTACTTGAAGTCTGCTCAGTCGCTGCTCTGGTACAGATGTTCCAGAGCCCTCTGGAGAGCTTTTTCTAGGAATCCGATGTGTAGTCCTATTATCGAGGAGCGGTGAATGAGCGCTGGACGTGTTCTTTGCTGGCAATTGCGCTGCACGTGGTCCTGGGACGCTAGGGTGGACGTTTGGTGTTGAATAAGAAGCCGCACGCTCGTGGAGGGAAAGTGACGGAGCTGGCTCGGATGAAGGTTTCAAGTTCGAGAACTGCATTTGTGGATTGGATCCAGATTGAGTATCTGTGGGACTAGTACGTCTGCTGCTTGGGGCACTGGACATACGGTATCTGGAACGTGAATCCCTTGTATAAGCCGCTGCATTTGGGGAAGGTCCTGTGTGTTGCATGAGCGTCGAGGTCGCATGTTCCGCACGCGGGTGAGATGTTTTGATCTTCTGAGACTCCGGTGGACATAAGAAATCTGGTAACGACGCGCGGGAAATCCCTTGAACTCTCGGTAGCTCAGATGCGGACCGCGACCGGATGTGATTTGCTTCCGCTGTCGGTGGGGCCAGCGTGGTGGCTGAAGGAGGTTCCCGACCTGTCAACGTACGATAGCATCTTCGCTGTTCTTCGAAAGGAAGCTGGCTGATGAAGGCCGTTCGTAAAAACTTCCGTTCTATGAAATCCAAGTTCAAAAGACTGCGAATCGACTGCAGTTGATCTCCGTAGTGCTGGCACAAGAAGTGAATATCCTTCCGTGGTTCCCAAGCTAAGCCGCGAATCTGGCAAAAGTGAAGTAGGGTCCTGACGAGGTATAGCATGTTCAATCCGTAGAATGTCCTCAACACCCCATCGGTCCTAAGGCTCAGCAAGACGACGTTTTTGGCAAGGATTCCGTTCGATGGAGTCTCGTATGAGCCTATGCACCGTTAGCCGGAGGTCAAAACAGGTTCGTGTACAACTGACCAGAGGGCACTAGGGTTACTTCTATTGTCGCCGGACCTTTACATCCTGTATCTAAAAAGCTAGGCCCAGTTTGTACCACCATCTTGGAAGGGAACAAAGGGTTCATGCCCTCAGGCAGTCGTATCCTGACGCTGTTAGCCAGTCGCCATTTGGAGAAAGTAGGCTCCTCTGTTATACCGTCGGTCGGACTCAAGCTTCTTCTTGATCCGGTTGTAGTCTTTATCGTCGTACGCAATGAATACATCCCGCATCTCGCATCCATGTCCTAGACAAAGCATCGCAAGCTCGCCCATGATGGCATAAGTGAACTTCTTGTTCTCAAACACTCGACGGACATAGCTGGCTGCCGCTAGTACATTTGCTTGAGGCGGTATCTTCATCTCGTTCCCTTGCCTGGTTTGTTGTTTTCCATGCCCAGCGACATCGTTGTGACCCATGTTGGTAATCGTGTTTTGCGATCCGATCCGATCAAAAGCGGCAATCGTCAGTATAGAACATAGGCAAGTTTCCGGATGAAGATGTGAATGAATGAATAAAATCCGACAGGCGTATGCAGTCACAAAAACAAGACTACAGAATGATCGCGTAAGTTTCTAGCAAAGTGATAGGCCTAGGGCATCCTTTTGCAGCTCCGCCATCCTGGTGCACGAGTGGAGGATCGTACTATAAGTGATTATGGCATCGTAAGGCTGGACGGCTCTCCTGATCCCGTATTCGAGATAATCTATATTCATGCTGATGGACTGTGAGCTCATTGGCTAAGATCCTGGTGAGAGCTGACAAGGACGCCCGCAAAGGCTGAGCCAAAAAGCTGAGAAGTGGACCCTCAACAAGGAAGTCGTAATCACTGAACAAAGTGGAGGTGAAATTCGTAACGGCGGGTCTTGGGCATTCCGACGATTCGTATGGTTGTCATACTATTTTCATCTCTGTTGTCGCTTTTCGGGCATTCTTGATTGAGGCTGAGTGAGTTAAATTTAGCATCGGATGGGTCGGCCAATCGTAACTAACAACGGATGCGGGTCGCCCGAGTACGAGCGAGTTCGAAACAAATGCTCGGCGCATGCGAACTTGTTTCGGGGAGGGTCAGGCACATTCTTCGTATGAAATACTGTTGTTGGTGTTGTTGCGCGCTGGATAAAAGTACATCGGGTACGGAGATCATCCTGCAGGTACCATGCGCTGCCAGCACTTGGAGGCCTTGGTATGCATCACTTGAGACAGGATACGCTGTAGATCTATTAATGCCCTCTTTTTGGCAGTAGCATACAAGTGTACGAACGAGTGTCGCTTCGGTGCGGATTGGGAACCGCTGATGGTGTTTGGTGTGGTAAAGAAAGGCGCTAAGCTTGGAACGCTGCAAACATGATGAAGGCCATTGCATTGTGAAAGAAAAGGCTGCACACCGCTGGTCATATGCTGGAGCTGGCACATGGCAGTCGACGCTAGATTGTCGACGTGCTCAGACACCGCCTCCTATATTTTGTAGTCAGCGTGATGTACGTATCGCAATGGTGGACCCTTCTCAGGTGGAATGGGATCTTGTACCTGACCTATCGACTGTGACAGTATAGTCACCTGCAGCACGGTCTCTCTGCTTGTCGGCGAGCGCCTTTGACTTGAGGATGAAGTAGCCACTGCCGAGTGAAGCCAAAGAGACCAAAGTCATGTTGCGGGGACTGCAGGCGGTCAGCATCAGCTACATGTTCCAATGCTATGCATAAGCTCAAGCTAGACTTGTGCATAGCTCCCGACTTACGTGAGGAGTCTGGAGTAAGCCATGGTGTTTTGTCTGGGATGTGTTCAGCTGAGACGGGTATTGTGGAAGTAGAAAGCAGACTGGCAAGTTGACCAAGACGTGAAGAAGTTGTTGGGACAGCCGGAGCCCTTCCGGGACCGTCGTGTGATGTATTTCCCCTCTTGAGAGTGACGCAGCTAAAGCTTCCCCAGATCGGCTGTCGAATCCCTAGCCGTCGATTACCTCCGAGGCGGTATCCAATCAAACGTCGGCGCCGCCGATCTGCCACCGCCCCAGAAAAAGTTCAGCTTCCCGATCCAGCGCTGCGCGACAGCCCTCCGCCTCCACGGACAAGCAAACTTCACAATGCCTCTTCCGAAACGACAGACGATACCTGTAAAGGGCGCGAAAGCTAGCGCGCCTACCACAGGCGACTCGCGATTCGCAAACTTCGAAACCGACCCCAAGTTCAGACTCCCCTCGAAGAAGCACACCAAGACCAAGCTTGATCCCCGGTTCTCGCGACTACGGAGCGATCCAGACTTTTACAACAAGGCCACAGTCGACAAATATGGCAGAAAGGTATCCAAGGAAGCTGGCAAAAGGGCCATCGACAGGCTATATGACGCCGACAGCGATGACAAGGACGACGAAGATGACAAGGACGACGAAGATGAAGACGACGAAGACGATGGAGACGAGCTGGAGCTAGAGCGACCAGCTAACAAGAAACGGGACAAAGCGGTCAAGAAGGAAATGCAGAGGGTACAGCAAGAAGGCTTTGACCCCATCAGAGACGGTGGACTTGAGTCTTCATCGGACGAGAGCTCCAGCGAAGAAGAGGACGAGGTCGAACTGGAGGAGCAAACAGAGCTTGCCGGCGACGACAATGAAGTTCCGACAGGCGACATCTCTGCACGCTTGGCTGCTGTGAACATGGACTGGGACAACATACGGGCCACCGACATCATGGCTGTAGCAAACTCGTTCGTTCCGGCTGATGGGCGAATCCTCAATGTTGTCATATACCCTAGCGAGTTTGGTATGGAGCGCCTGCAGCGTGAGGAGATTGAGGGTCCGCCCCGCGAGATCTTCACATCCACGTCCAATAGGGACAAGAACAACATCGGCGTGCTTGACGACGACTCGGACATCTCGGACGCAGACGATGAGGAACAAAACAGGGCAGACTTGCAAGGAGACGAAACAGGTGAAGAATTCGACTCCACCAAGCTGCGGGCCTACCAACTTGACAGGCTGCGATACTACTACGCCGTCATCACATGTTCCTCTGCCAATGTCGCAAAGTCCATCTACGACAATCTCGATGGCCGAGAATACCTGACGAGCGCCAACTTCTTCGACCTACGATTCGTTCCCGACGGCACAACCTTCGACCAAGATCCCCACGACGAATGCGCGAAGCTGCCGGACGGCTATAAACCCAACGAGTTCTCAACGGATGCACTTACACACTCAAAGGTCAAGTTGACCTGGGACGCTGACGACGCGACACGGAAGGAAGTGCAAAAGCGAGCTTTCTCCCGTAAGGAGATTGATGAGAACGAGCTGCAAGCATACCTGGGCACAGACGAGTCATCTTCTGAAGATGAGGAAGCAGCAGCAAAGGCAGACAAGGCCGCAAGTCTCAGGGCTGCTTTGGGACTGGAGGCTCCTGGCAAGTCTTCAAAAACGAAGAAAAAGACGTCTGCAAAGCGCGATCGCGACTTTCCAAAGCCAGATAGCGAGATGCAGATTACCTTCACAGGAGGACTATCCAACGGCGCTAGCAACGGCGACGTATTCGAGAACGAAATCCCTCTGCAAGAGACTACAATGGAGAAGTACATTCGCAAAGAGAAGGAAAGGAAGGCGAAGCGTAAGGAGAGGTGGGAAGCCAAGAAGGCCGGCAGGGACCCTGATGCTCCAGTTGAGCAGGAGGCGGATGCGCCAGCGGATGCGCCAGCGGATGCGAACGAAGACGATCCATTCAACGACCCGTTCTTTGCCTCTGATCCCGAAGAAGCTGCAAAGGCCGCCAAGCCCAAGTCGAAGAAGTCTGAGAAAGCAAAGAAGAAGGCAGAGCAAGAGCAGCAGGATCAGGCGGCCGCAGCTGAGCGCGCGAACCTGGAGCTGCTTATGGCAGACGAAGACGACTCCAAGCTGCGCCATTTCGACATGAATGAAATCGTCAAGTCGGAGAAGGCCAAGAAGAAGGGCAAGAAAGCCAAGAAGAACGCTCCCATCATAGAGGACAGCTTCAAGATCGACACGACCGATCCTCGTTTTGCGAAGTTGTACGAAAGCCATGAGTTTGCTATCGATCCTACAAACCCTAGGTTCAAGGAGACGTCAGGTATGAAGGCGCTGCTAGAGGAGGGTCGCAAGAAGCGCAAACAAGGCAAGGATGGTGATGAGCCAGGACTTCAACGAGAGTCGAAGAAGTCCAAACAGGATGCTGCAGAGGGCGGGGATGATGTCAAAAAGCTGGCTGCTCGCGTCAAGGCGAAGAGTAAGCAGAAATGAAGTAGGCTGTCTAAATAGTACTTGATACCCAGCGAACCAGCTTGCACTACACACAATGTATAAGATTCGTACACGAGACTTCGTGGTTTATTGTTCCAAGGTTTCCACATGAGTGGCTTGCGAGCTTCAATGGCAGCACTTTCCTCAATTACTCTTGCCACGTGCGATAACATGTATGAAGCTTGACAAAATCGTCACTCAAGGTCATTCCAGACACATCGACCACCTTTCCCTTTTACTCTTCTTGTCTTCCACACCTACGTCTCATCCTACTATCTACGCACACATAGTCCACCCAAACCTCCCTCGAAAGTCTTTCACAATGCCCTGTTTGGGCAACCCAGACATCCTCATCCTATAGACTTAACGGTTTCAAAACGTCCAATTCCACACGCAACCCAGCTTTCGATTCGTTGCTCATGCATGGCACCACCATGGGTCACATTTGACAGCATAGCGGCCTGGAATGGGGATTGCGCCAACGGAGCAGAGCCAGACATCGCTGGTGTAGGAGTTAGAACCCCAGATTACTTCGTGTGGTATCAGTTTAACAATGTCGCAGGTCGTCCTGTCATTTGTCATCGCAAGCTTCATGACTACATTTGCCTCTATCCTTGCTATGCTTCTCGACCAAGCATTCGATACGAAGGGTCACTTCACGCCTCGAGCGCCGCTCACATACATCCGGGAGCGCTTCTTGGAGAATGAGTGGAAGAAGCATTACGCGTGGCGTCCTTTCCTAGACCCACTCATAATTGGTTTCGGCGATCAGCAACTCATTACGGGCTACGCTGTACTTCTGAGTGGATGGATCAAAGTACGGTCGACGTCTCTTCATGTTATTACCTACTGACAGTATACCTTCAGGTGGCGCAACGCTCATTTCGTGTCCAAGGTGCTCACTTCGTCCTTATCCTCTACATATGCGCTCTATCGTCGTCATCGCATCTCGCTGCTTTGATCACGCTCCGAAAGTACTTCCGTAAGTACAAGCTCATTGCAAAGATCCGCCTCGCACTTGTCGTATGCTTCGCTCTATTTCTGCTTACGTCCATGATCACCGCCATTGCGATGCCGCCCAGTCTTATCGAAGACGAAGACGGTACATCTATACTGCGCAGTCGTGTACAAAGACTGTCGTTCCTCGTACCACTATTTCTCATCCTAATCGGCTTCTCGACGGCTTTGGTTTGCATCCTATACGACCCGGAAGGCAGAGATCTGGACACACCATCGTCTTGTTCAGAGTCTTCAATACAAGCCCTCGTACGCCGCTTGACCGACTCCACACAAAAGGAGAGAGGGTTTTCACCACGGTTCATATGTCCAGCGCGTCTTGGTCTGCGTCTCATATACTTTCTCTTCCTCAATCCAGCCATTGCATTCGTGGTGCAAATATTGCTCGCAATTTTGTCCGCTATCTTAGTCCTGACGCAGAAGTTCGCGGCACCTGAGGACCCGGCAAACTTCTGTGGTTTGCAGGATAACGAGGAGAACGTTTGGGGATTCGGACAGACGTTGAGTGCAGTCATGCTTCTGCTACCAGCTATCACAGCATTGCAAACGTACCTTGAAGCGCGACAGGATATCAAACATGGATTCAGTAGAACGCACGACTGATAATCTGTATGTTACTGGCGAACAGGAGACTCCATAGACATCGGTACCAAAATCAAAGCATCATTTGCCGCCACAAATCTAGCTATACATGACGCTCTACAAATTCGCCTTCTTCTCGTCCTTTTCCTTAAGATACCTCACCGCAAACTCGATAGCTGCCTCATATCCATATACTCCCAAACCACAAATTACTGCTTCGGCCTTATCGCTCAGATAACTGTGATGTCTGAACGCCTCCCTCTTATGTATGTTACTGATGTGCACTTCAACAAAGGGTATCTCCACGCCGGCCAACGCGTCCCTCAGTGCGACGCTGGTATGTGTGAGCGCGCCGGGGTTGATCACAACGAAGTCGACTTTGCCGCGTGCCTCGTGTATGCGATCAACGAGTACGCCTTCGTGGTTCGATTGAATGTGCGAAAAGTTCACGGATCGTTCGGTACATTGGGTATGCGCGGAGGTAATTACGTCTGAGAGAGATGTAGAGCCGTAGATTGTAGGTTCGCGCGTGCCGAGGAGGTTCAGGTTTGGACCGTTTATTAGAAGAATGGATTTGGGCATGTTGGGCTGTAAGTATGGAGGAGACGTCCTGAAACGGTAGCTTTTGATACGACCTGAGCTAATAAGCCAATATCGGTGCTTCTAAAACTGTACTGATGTTGGGAGAGATTGCGATAACACGACTGATCTGTCTTTCGTGTCGCGTATCCTCTCAGTGTACGCTCGTTCCGAGATTCCGGTGGCTTTCGGAAAGGGAAAAGTCCTTACCCCCACCCTTACGATCGGCCGTCTTGCTTCCAATCTCAAAGAATGACGTCCCACTTCCCTACATGTAGCTATCAGGACCCTTTCCGTTCCTAGCCGATACGGCTTTAGACGGATGATGTGCGACGCGATCGCTTCTGGCGCGTGTTGGTTCGCCATGGCGTTTCTGCCATGCCAATCTAGTATTCTTTGTATACACGACAACAGGCAGCCAACATGACGGACATTTCAAGAGAAGAACTCGATGAGATTTACGCGTTTGCTGTCCAGTTGGGGCGGAAGGCGGGTAAGATGCTCATGGATGCCGCGCAATTGAGAATCGATGGTGGGAATGCGTCAGGCGAAGAGAAGGAACATGTTCAGAAAGAGAATGCTGTCGATTTGGTTACGGAGACGGACGAGGATGTTGAGGCATTTATCAAGAAAGCAATAGCTGAGAAGTACCCCAAGCACACGTATGTCTTTAGTCTTCGATAGCAGAAGTATATATTGACTGTCTACAGGTTTGTCGGCGAAGAATCGTATAGCAAAGGCTCCTCCCGCGAATACCTAATCGACGCCTCACCTACGTGGTGTGTCGACCCTCTCGACGGAACGGTAAACTATATCCACCTGTTCCCCATGTTCTGCGTGAGCATCGCCTTCATACACAAATCCAAACCGCTCATTGGCGTCATATACGCGCCCTTCACGAACCAATTCTTCTCGTCCTGCGCTGGTCGCGGCGCCTTCTACAACGAAACTCAACGTCTCCCGCTGGTGCGCAACCCCATACCGCCCATGCCGGCAAAGGCGCCTAGTGGTTGTATTTTCTCATGTGAATGGGGCAAGGATAGAAGAGATACGCCAGACGGCAATATGCATCGCAAGATTGAGAGTTTTGTCAATATGGCGGCTGAGATTGGAGGAAGACAGGGGAGAGGAGGCATGGTTCATGGAGTTAGAAGTCTAGGAAGTGCAACACTAGATCTGGCATATGTTGCTATGGGAGCGTTTGATATCTGGTGGGAAGGAGGGTGTTGGGAATGGGATGTTGCGGCTGGCATTGCTATCTTACACGAAGCTGGAGGACTGGTCACAACGGCGAACCCCCCGGAGGATGAGGCCAATGCGCCTATTGAAGAAGTGAAGTTAGGGAGTCGGTTGTATTTGGCTATCAGACCCGCTGGACCATCGCCGACGGAAACAGGGCGACAGAGTCAAGAAAGGACAGTACGTGAAGTATGGCGGCGGGTCCGTAATCTCGACTATTCGCGACCTGGAGCGTAAATAGTTTTCGCATCACACCTCGAGTTCATGGCCTGTGACAAGTATACGTAGATATGTTCAGTTCGATTAACGACTACAATCTTGCCTCGCTCAGCTTCCTGGCGATAGCTTCTTGCACCTTCTCAACTGGCAACTCAGCTACTGCCTTTCCGGTCCAATAGCGATCTTGTTCCAGTCCCTGGTATATTAATGCCTCCGTTCCCAGCACAATCTGCCAGTCATTCTGCTTTCCTACTTCCGCAATCTCCGTCCAAGTGGTCGGATGGTAACACATCTCTAGTAGCGCTCCCTTGTGTGGTTTCGCCAAAAAGCATTCAAGAACTTGCCGCGCCTCAATCTCAGCTGGTGTGACTGGTGTGAAGTTTGGTACGCAGGCTACGATTGCACCAACACCCTCTATACTCTGTGCTTGTGCGACGGTGGAAACGTGGACGAGAGAGTCGCCGTAGCCGCGGGATTTGCATTCGCTTATTACAGCTTCGACTTCTGATGGGTCCCGGTTGACCTGAGAGTTCATTATCAGCATCATCTTCAAACCTTGAATCTTTTATAGTATAAAACTTACGAGATATATCGCGCTGGCCTTCATCCATTTTCTCAACGCGTAGACTGCGCTTCTTGCTGCACCGCCTCCGCCGATCACCAACGCTGGCCTGTTCTCAAACTTGGTTGGTTCTACGTTGTATGCGAACGCATCCCTTATGCCTATCACGTCGGTATTGGTACCCATGTATAACCGATTTCCAGAAGCGTCTTCTTGGATGAAGAGGGTATTTACTGCGCCTACATCCTGTCCCTCTTCTGTAAGACCGTCAAGGTGTTTGAGTATCGCGACTTTGTGAGGCATTGTCACCGAAGCTCCGTAGAAATGAGGATGTTTGATCAGTTGTAGGAACAAGCTCATGTCTCTCGACTCCAAAGGATATTGTGCCCAATTTAACCCTAGGTTGTCGTATACAGTCTTGTGTAATAAAGGCGACATCGAGTGTGCGATTGGGTGGCCGAAGAGGTAGCCATGGCGCTCGGTTTGCGATACCTCCGGTATGCTGAGTTCAGTGGACATGATGGTATGTAGGTGTCGTGTGTTGTGTGTCGGATATTCAGGGAATGGAATTGATGGTTGGTGAGGTTTGCCGAGTAATTGATAACTGATGCTGTTACAGATGATGAGATATTGGAAGAATGGTGCTGGTGGTAAAGCTCAAGGCGTGTTCTATCATGCCGTCTAACGCATGCGCCAATACCCCAGATTCAACACGTTGGGAACCGGAAAAAGTCATGTCGCACGTGGAGAAGACGCGAGTCAAGCGTGTTGACGTTGATGCTACTGACCGGTGTTCTTCTGACTGCTACGCGATTCATCCAATCAGCGAGAAAGCTCCGGCCACTAAACCTCGCGTGTAAATGCGCTTCCGGACCCTGCGACATCACCAACCCTCTGGGTAATTCCATCACTTCCCGACTAGGAATGACCGGCGTGAAAACTCAGGTTCCCGGGACCAGTCCGGGGTCGGCGAGAGCATGGCTTCTCCATGCGATCGCACAGTGTCCGATTCTTCCTGGGGTGCTTAGCGATTCTTCCGGGCCAAGGTCAGCATCAACCTCTCTACGAACCAGACGGCCAATGAGTGTGTGCGCGATTGTTTGACTCCTTCGTAGCTCATCTCCATGGGGTTTGTGGCGTTTTCTCCACATTCTCCGCAAAACAGCACGTTATCGGACTCATCTCGGCTAGGATATATAGGTGCAGACTGATCTTCATCTGTTGGGTTGCTCTTTCATCTCGCCCAAGCCAAGCCTACTTGCCTGGCTGACGACCTCAATCTCTACTTCGACACCAACAGAGACCAGCAACCTTGAAGTCTATAAGCACACCGATTCTTCGACTTCAACATGGGTCTCCTTACCCTCGTCGAGGACCGACCGACGCCCAAGGCTGTCTACAACTGGAGAGTCTACACAGCAGCATGTGTCGCATCATGGGCAGCGTGCATGATTGGTTACGACAGTGCCTTCATTGGCACGACACTGGCTCTACCATCTTTCGTTGAAGAATTTGGCTTCGCGGAGATGGATCCCGCAGACCTAAACCTCACCAAGGCCAACATCGTCTCGGTATACCAAGCTGGTGCTTTCTTCGGTGCTTTTGGAGCATATGCATCCAGTCATTACATCGGCAGGAGGAAGTCTCTTATTCTCTGGGTCCTCATAGTGAGTCACTCAATGCTTTCCTGATAGTAAGAACGGACACTGATACATTCAGTTCATCGTGGGCGCTGGTATGATGCTGGGTGCCAATGGCGACCGAGGTCTCGGTTTGATCATTGGTGGCCGTGTTCTAGCAGGCTTGGGGGTAGGTGGATGCAGTAACATGGTCCCAATCTATATCTCCGAACTGTCACCGCCAGCTGTTCGTGGACGACTTGTTGGTATCTACGAGCTCGGATGGCAGATGGGAGGTCTCGTTGGATTGTAAGTCAAGCACGATCATCATTCGCGAACAGCACATGCTAACTCGTAGATAGCTGGATCAACTATGGTCTCCAAGAGACCATGGCGCCTTCTCACAAGCAATGGATCATTCCTTTTGCCGTGCAACTCATTCCCGCTGGCTGCTTGTTGCTCGGTGCTTTCTGGATGAGAGAATCACCCCGATGGTGTTTGAGCAAGGGGAAGCGCGAGCAAGCGCTAAAGGATCTCTGCTGGATCCGCAACCTCCCCGAAGACCACCCATACATCATGGAAGAGCTTGAGGCTATAGATGCTCAAGTCGAACATGACAGACTTACCGTTGGACCCGGTTTCTGGAAGCCATTCCTTGCGCTTAAGCATCGCAAGGTACAATACCGCCTCTTCCTCGGCGGCATGCTGTTCCTTTGGCAGAACGGATCTGGTAAGCAATTGTCTCTTTACAAACTGCATCTGAAACGTTTGCTGACTTTGTGTACCTTAATCAGGAATTAACGCGATCAACTACTACTCTCCAACCGTCTTCAAGAGTCTTGGCGTTACTGAAGGGTTCCTTACCACTGGTATCTTCGGTGTCGTCAAATGCGTTTTGACTTTTGTCTGGCTCATCTGGTTGATCGATCGTCTCGGTCGCACCAAGCTCCTTATGTACGGTGCTCTAGGTGGCTCTCTCTGCATGTGGTACATTGCTGCCTACATCAAGATCGCGGACCCCGCGAACAACCCCAACCCCTCAGGCAACCTCTCCTCCGGCGGTATCAGCGCAGTCTTCTTCTTCTACCTCTGGACCGCCTTTTACACCCCCTCATGGAACGGTACCCCATGGGTCATCAACTCCGAGATGTACAGCCAGCAGACCCGTTCTCTGGGTCAAGCTTTTGCTGCTGCTAACAACTGGTAAGTTTTCACTGTACGAAATGCCTGTAAGACATTTACTGATACCTTTGCAGGTTCTGGAACTTCATCATTTCAAGATTCACTCCTCAAATGTTTAGTGCCATGGGCTACGGAGTATACATGTTCTTCGCATCCCTTATGCTGCTCAGCATACCGTTCGTATTCTTCTTGATTCCTGAAACCAAGGGTATCCCACTCGAGCGCATGGACGAGCTCTTCACCATCAAGCCTGCATTCAAAGCACACGGCGTCCTGGTTGACAGGATGAAGGAGAACGAGGAAGTGAACCTCGTAATCAGGGATGAGAAGGCAAGGGCGGATGAACACAAAGAGATGGCTTAAGCGCTCGATTGTCTTGCACACGTGCAATGTCGTACATAGCAATGGAACAATCAATTTCACCAAAGCCACTCTCTAACCAAACAAATCTGAGCCGCGAAGATCATTCGTCGTGATGTATCGCTTACGGATGTTTCAGCAGCCCAACAATAATGATAGAAAAAGCCTTCACAGTAGCTTGTGTACCGACGCTATGCTCAAAGACAGTCCATTCTACACGTTCGCGACAAAACCCCCCACCAAAATCATTGCCTAGAAAATCTCGGAGTATTTCGAGACGATAATTTGATCGCAACATACAAGTCGAATGAGTGACCACAGTGACATCATAGACCCTGCAGCATACAAAGTATTGTCACCTTTCACGAGATGACCCTTGACACTTTCAGGATCAACGGCTATGTCGGCTACGAACCGCTCATCGTTACCAGCAGGAATAACGCCTTCGTCGCCATCTCCACATTCCTTCTGTGCCGAGCTCGCAGTGGTACCGCGGAAACAACAATCGGTGACCGAAGTGGCGCCGTGCTCGGAGTGTAAGTTCTTTTCCGCTCGGCTAGCGCCAAACCTCCATCTGCGCCGACACCAGGGCGTGCTTTCCCACTGCTTGCGCCGGAACAGCACGGTTGCGAAAGGCACCGTCTCACATTTTCCAGCATTATTCCGGGGTATTCAGCATCCAGTATTCGCCGAGCTTGTCTGAATTAGTAGTATTTACCGTGTATTTACACGGTAGGAAGCGGTGGTGGAGGGTGTGTAGATCAAGATCTCGGACGGTTGTGAACGGTCTTAGATATACGTCAGTCACCTCATAGACGTCTTATCAGTCAAGTCACTGCAATTGCTAGCTTTGCAATCCTCAACTCTATAGTTTCGTCCTTACAATATCATACTATAAACTACACAAAATTCCGCATCCTTCTTCCATCAGCATCACATCATGGCGTGCCGTCCGGGTATCTCGTCTATGTCTCTAGGCCGGTGTTACGCTGGACACAGCCTCGAATACAAGCTCTCTATGGCTGCAAAACGTGGATTAGAGGGCATCGAACTCTTCTACGAAGACTTGGTTGATCACTCCGGGTCCGATTCTCCGTCCGATCTCCTGGCAGGCGCTGCCTCGGTCCGTGACCTATGCTCTTCATTGGATCTTGAGATCATTTGTCTGCAGCCATTTATGCACTACGAGGGTCTCTTGGACAGGAAGCGACATGCTGAGCGGATCGAAGAGATGAAGCTTTGGATGCAATTGGCACATGTCCTCCAGACCGATATCGTGCAAGTGCCCTCAACCTTCCTTTCCCAGGACGAGTGTTCTTCCGATATCAACCTCATCGTAGGCGACCTCCAAGAGATCGCAGATCTAGGGTTACAGCAGACACCAATCATCCGATTCGCATACGAAAGTCTAAGCTGGGGAACACACGTTGACAAATGGGAGATGTGTTGGGACATCGTACAAAGGGTTGACCGACCGAATTTTGGCATATGCTTGGACAGCTTCAACATCTTGGGCAGGATATATGCAGACCCCACCTCGGAAACTGGAAAGGTCGCAGGTGCCGATCAGGAAGTTCGCGAGTCAATACAGCGGCTGGTCACGCAGATCAAGCCTCATAAAGAGAAGATCTTCTTCATCCAGATTGTCGATGCTGAGCGTCTCGAACAACCTCTGCGACCTGGTCACCCTTTCTATAATGCTGAACAACCGGCACGCATGTCTTGGAGCAGAAATTGCAGGCTGTTTTATGGCGAGAGTAGCCGTGGAGCGTACTTGCCTGTCAAAGATGTCGCACATGCTATCATTAAGGACATCGGCTTTGACGGCTGGGTCAGCATGGAATTGTTCAATCGAGTCATGAACAGTGAGGATCATGGAGTTGTCGAAGAGCTCGCGGAGCGTGCTGCGAGTGCGTGGTTATCTATGTGCTATGATTTGCAACTTGATCCAGGAGTGAGATGTGATGGGTCGAAATCAGTGGGTAAAACGCGTAACGAAGTCAATAGGACTGAACAAGCCGAGTATGCGCGGTTGTAAGGTCGGAGCTGATATTTTGTTTGATTTGACAACCTATATTGTTTTGGCGTTTTGGTGGTTCGAACGTAGAAGATACCCAACAATCAAGCATCGTTCTTAAGCGTCTCGAGCATGATATGAAGCACGCACATCTCGGCTGTATGCTCGGATCAAATCCCATATAGGGGCTACTTTTGGTCTCATCCAGCATCATAAAATGTGTTCAACGGAAATTGGGGAGACTCCTCGTTGTTGTCTGCGCCCATGTTCGACGCGGTAGGCATGAACCGCCCAGGGTCCGCTGCTAAAAGGTCGGCCATGCTGACTTCTGACGAGAAACCTAGGTTCTCCATGAACTGTGGCTGGTTCTGCAGTTTTTTGGCACCGTGTTTCGAAGCGAAGTCATCGAGAAAGCTTCCCAGGTCACCAGACACCAAAGCATTATAGGGATCATGGGGATCGAAGATTGGTCCGGCCATCCCGAAGTCGAATAAGTTTGGTTCAAATGGCGGTACACTATGTCCTTGGTGATTGCTATCCATGTCTGGTAGTGTGCCATGAACCATACTAGAAGGGTCAGGTGGTTGCTGGTATCGTTCAACGAACGGGCCACGAAGTTGTGGTACAAGAGGTTGGGGAGAGGTCTGTAAAGTCCCAGGATTTTCTGAAGATGTATCTCTTCGGCTAATAGATACCGATCTTAAACCTGTTGATGCTCCTTCTGAAGGCTCATAGGATGATTGGCCGAGCGCGGCAAACAATTCTCGAATCCGGATGTGAGTCGGTTGATCTAGATTTAAACTAGCGGTACTTCTCCTGATACTTTGTAATAGGCAAGCAATGATCGCTGGCATTCTTGTGGCTCCAAGTTGCCGTTGCAGTACGCTCAACATGTCCAAGATCTGCTGAAGCCATGCCTGTGAGGGGACAAGCGTGAACGCAGTAACAAGATATGTGAATCGCAAGAGTAACGCGGGCGGCGTTGCTGGAGTAAAGGCAGAGTCTTTCCGGATGTATTCAAGTTTCTGTGGTAGTGCCGATTTCCACATCTCAAGCCGACCGATCATCTCATGTAGGAAATTTGGTGCTGTCTGCTCCCTAGAGGTACACCCAAGAATATCAACCAACTCCAGGAGAGCGTTGAAGGTACTCAAGGCAAGTGTTGGAGAATTCGACCGACGCGTTGGATCAAGATTAAGATGCCCACTCCACGGCTGCCATTCTTCCATTCCATCCTCTTCTATCTTGCCCATCCACGACAGTTCAGCCCTGTCGAGATAAGGACGTCGTTTCAAATGTAGAGAAAGGAGACTGTCAAGTACGAAACAACCAGACATGACATGCTTTCGTCGAGACGCAGCTACATCCGATGTTTCAGCAAGCATGAGTGATATTCGCAAAGCAGCTCCAACTAGATGCCAAGAAGCATCAAAAAGTTTTCTGTTAATGTTGAATAAGGCCAGATTAAGAAGAGCCTTCACGTGATCCAACTCGAAGTTGCCTAACTCGTCAGGGATGAGCTGTCTAGCAATATTGTAAAGCTTGATTGGCGACCATGCACGGTAGCTTTCTCCAGTGACATTGTTGTCGTCCTGCGAGGAACCCACTGCGAACATGCTCCACATCTCGGCATGACTTCCCGAGCTCGACATATCGCAGGAAAGGGCCAGTCCTCGTTCCGGATAAGAATACGATAGCTTCAGGATCTCAAGCTTGTCTGCGATAGGAAGCCAGCATTGCGTATAAATACAGTATATCTCGATCAGCCGCCAGCAGTCGCCAGGTAACGGTGTAAGAGACGAAGAGCCCGTAGATTGTTGCAGACTAGGGGAATGGAGATCCGGTATCGAAGGTAGACCCATCTCTTGGGACATGTAACTTGCACCGCTTTGCCACGAAGCCTGCTAATGTCAGCGTTTATCATTATTCCAATCTGGAACTAATACCGAATGCTGAGACTGAGGTTTTGGTGTCATCTGAAGAAGTGTTGCATCCTCGGTATCGACCTCACTGTCATCGTCGGAGCTTGGCAGTCTGTCTGCGCTTGCCCCTATCTGCTCTCCAGATAATGCTTTGGTGACGTCCCGACAAAATCTGCTCTTGGTCCAGCTCTTGTGTAAACGGTTTGATTCTTTAGTGCCCCTTGCTAGCAAGACTGTGTTCCTTTGGGCTAACTGGTCGTGTACCAAAGACTCAATTTCAGTGTTTTGTTGGAAGATGAAGGCCAATGTCATTTCAAGGGTGCGTATGTACCCAGGTTGTAGTCCTCGTTTCTTAGGATTTGATGTATAGGTACAAATGCGCCTAGCCTCCAAACAGGGAGAGCAGTTGGGCTGATTTGCATCACACTTCTCGCGAGCGTTGCGGCATTGATCGCACGCTCTTGATACCCGAAATCGTTTTACCGGTACATCTTGTGTGGCCTGGCGGCGTTTTTCCTGGGGTTGCAAAGACATAGGTCGGACAGCTCTTCTTTCGCGTCGCAAAAAGAGCGAAGCAGCGCCTCATGGAGCCTTGCCAAAGGAATGGATTGGAGATCGTGCGGGCACTGGGTATCCAAACATCTTTCGTCCAAGTAGCTTACGAAAGAAGCCATCGAGCTTACCGAGTGAGGCAGTGGAGAAGCTGGGGAAGCGTCTGTGCAGGAGGATAAAGTTTTACCCCCGAGGAAAAGCGGGGCGGGTCGACATCACGTGCTTCGCTAAGACACCTGTCGCTGCCAATTGCAACGCCATGCTGTGCTTCATGCTGTTGACACCTCGAGACAATTTCGGATCGCAAATTCTGTAAGCGATGGCTTCCGTGACGGTTGGTACCAAGCGTTCATTTGCCGCAATGAACACTGAAACCGGAGCGAAGGATGGACGCTCTTCTCTGCCAACACCATCTCCGCCTGCCTCCAAACAGCGAAGTTTACCGAATTCGGCAAGGTCAACACCAGCACCCTCACAGTATGAATGTCGGAGGGTATTTGACTCCAGAGCGTCTATCGTGCTCATTGGGATGCATGGAACAGGCAAAGCAACGTTGGCTATGATGGCTTCGGTAGCCTGTCAGCGAAGGGTCATCGACATGGAGAGTGTCTTCCACTCTGCAACAGGCTTCTCGACCACTGCGTATCGCAAACAATTTGGATCTTCAAACCGTAGTCTCAGGCAAGAAGAGATCTTACGCGACACACTGAAAACTTATAGCAGAGGCGCCATCATCGTCTGCAACGGAGGTTTTCCGTTGGATAGCAGCAGCCAAGCTCTGCTGCACGAATTTTCGGCATCTCACCCAGTCATTCACATTACACGCGACGTGCGTAGTGTACGGGAGTATCTTGACACGGACGAATCGAAAGTTCGAGAGCTGCTTGCTCTTAGCACTCCGGTTTTCCGACGGTGCTCGAACTATGAGTTCTACAACATCTCCGAAACGAATGCAGCCCATCTCTCAGTTGCACCTGCACATCAGCCCTCTGTTCCTGCTTTCTTGACTCTGAAACGAGCTGAGAGAACGTTTTTCAAATTTCTGGCTTTGATACTATCTCCCCAAAACACACACCGGAAGATCAAAAGCGATGCGCCCACGCTAGACCCTGGCCACTTTCCACTGTCCTACGTCGATTTGGAGCTGAGAAATTATACTTGTGCTGTCCAAGTACAACTATCTGATCTTACGCCGGAGGAAGTCGATATTGAAGAGCTGGAGTTTGGCTGCGATGCATTTGAGATTGTCACCGAACCAACACAGCTTACGGCGGATCACGCTGAAAACATCAGCAAGAGCATATTTAGAGTCCGGAGGAGTACCGTGACTCCGATCATCTTCCACGTCATGCCGCCTTCAACACGCGCCAGCCATTCCACATCTTCTTATTTGGCGAACTTATGGTATGGCCTACGGATGGCGCCTGAGTTCGCCACTGTTGATCTGACAATGGACGAGGAACTCATTCGAGCGATTGTTGCGTCGAGAGGATCAACAAAGATAATTGGCCATCTGCACGCAGCTATGGATTGGTACGATGTTTTCTGGCTCGAGAAGTACGACACTGCAATGCGCTTAGGTTGTAGCCTTGTACGCTTTACCAGGCCGGCAAACTTCATGGACGACAATGCCGCGATTCAATCATTCCGCAATACCATATACGCCAAGTCACAGAGGATACCCATGATATGCTACAACACCGGACGCGCAGGTCGTCGTTCCGCTTGCTTCAACCAGGTTCTTACTCCTGTAATACCAGA
This sequence comes from Alternaria longipes, assembly GCA_019059555.1. NCBI lineage: Eukaryota > Fungi > Ascomycota > Dothideomycetes > Pleosporales > Pleosporaceae > Alternaria > Alternaria longipes. Next base: position 2,050,858 of record CM032460.1, on the reverse strand, counting down.
AAAGCTTCGAAAAAGTGCAAACTTTGAGACCAGAGCGCAAGAGAACCCAGAGACTTCGTGGCTTACTGTAACAGAGGCGACGCATATTCTCTACGCGTCTTTCACGTACGACCCTATGGAGTTTTACATCATCGGCGCGGCAGCAGGATATAGCTTGAGCCCAGCTATGCACAATGCGGCATACCGAGCCTGCGGCATGCCCCATCACTTCGATCGCCTTCAAACTGCGACACTGGACGAGAACATAAGGGAGTTGTTGCGGAAACCGAACTTTGGTGGTACTGCCGTCAGCCAGCCTTTCAAAGTGGATGCTATTGCACTTACTCACTCTCTGAGTCGGCATGCCCGAGCGATTGGAGCCATCAATACGCTCCTTCCAATCCGTCATCTTAACAGCGACGGAAGCATACCCGATGCGGATGGTGTTGAGCTCTACCAAGAGCGAAACCAGTCTGGGCCTGTCAAAGCACTATTCGGCGATAATACTGACTGGATAGGCATAAGATCCTGTATACGAAGGGGGCTCTCTCCAGCTAACGCTGTTCGGCCCACTACCACCTCTAGCCTCGTTATTGGGTCAGGGGGAATGGCCAGGGCAGCAATCTATGCCATGCTACAGCTTGGAATCAAGAATATTGTCATCTTCAACCGAACAGTCCCGAATGCACGGAAACTAGTCAACTACTTCTCTCAGCTAGCTGCGAGCCCTTCGGCAGCCAAGCTCTTCCCATCATTCGTCCAAGGATCACAACCCACATTCCGCATACTCGAATCTAGGACTGAAGCCTGGCCAAGCGATCTCCGCGCACCCACTGTCATTGTTTCCTGCATACCCACGCACGCCGTTGGCGAACAGCCATCACCCGATTTCACGCTTCCCCTCCACTGGATGCAGTCACCATCAGGTGGTGTAGTCATTGAGCTCGCTTATCGTACCCTCAACACGCCCTTGACAAAACAAGTTCGTGAAGAAGCATCGGCTTCTTGGATCTGCTTGGACGGCCTCGACCTATTACCTGAACAAGGATTCGCGCAATTCGAACTTTTCACAGGGAAGAGAGCTCCGCGCAGAATCATGCGGGAAGAGGTATTGAAGTGCTGGACCGACGAGCAAGGACGATCAAACCCTAATATGGTCCGAACACGACTCGAAGCCATGGCAGATGAACAAGAGCCATGAGAGAATTGCTTTAGATGTTTTTGAGGTCTTGAGCTTCATACGAACACAAAATATCATGGAGGTACACCTCAGCGTAGGCCAGCCTTTAGTAGTGCTGCACAAGCTGGCTTCATCTCAACGCAAGAACGATGGGCATATATCGAATATGGTTGCAAGAGCACAAGTCAGCGGAAACGATCTGCGGTCCCAATTGCACACTCTACTTCATTCTGTTCTCTTCCTCGGTTTATGTTGCTACTCCACGGAAGATGGCTGTCGATGCTCTTCTCCAATAGTTTCCTAGCTCAGTCGTGGAATACCTTGATGATGTTGAACGAGGAATATTCACCTAGTTCCCCCCAAACCGAAGAGCAGCCTTTTTGCTGCCATTGCAGTTCCCAGATATACAGACGAAATCTATGTTACAGAAAGTATAGGGAGTCAGCCTCCATCATCTCCAACCCCTTCTTTTTGCACCAAGAGGACATCCGGATACCTACTTCGGTACAAATCAGCCACAGAACAGACGTCCATGGATGAGGAAAGCAGGATACGACAGTCGGCTTCTTGTATCTGTTGCCGTCATGGTTGGCTCAGCATTCGACGGTGATGGCGAATACTTTGAAAACAACGGTGGCTTTTTCAGTAGCCGAATCAGCAGTCACTGTGGCTGCTTCCGCCTCCAGACACTTCAATTGGTTATGGCGTTAGAACAAGGTAGAAAGAATCAAAGTGAAGCACAGATCACCAAAGCTTTGCAATTATCATCGGAAAGTATAGAATAGAATTAAGAGCAGCATCATGCCGCCCTCTTGAACAGAAATAATAATAGTAGTCTACACAAGAGAAGACAAAGAGGTGCCGAAAAAGGATGTCGGTCTATACACTCTAAACTTCGCTACAATAAGCCATGCATCGATTAGAAGTTCATCAAGTCTGTTTTGACGTTAGCTTAGTCACATTCAAGAAAAGTGAGCAACGGAATAACATACCTCGTCCAAAAAGTGCTCTCTTAGTCCAGTCCATAGCAAGCAAACACCTCGTCCTGAAGCTCACACTCTGTGCGAAGTACACGCCTCTCCACAGGTAGACGGCCAACAGACCACCGCTCAGGCCATAGCCGTTGTAGTCAAAGATAGCTGCATTGCCAATGTAGGCCAAGCTACCAAGATGCTTGTACTCGAACGCTTTGTATACTGCATCGTCTAGGTCGCCGTAGTCAACGTTATTGAGTGCCATGCCAGGGGCTGCCTGAGCGATCTTGTTGAACTTGCGGCCGAGGTATTCACCCTGCTGGTTGGCACGTTGAGCGGTGGCGGGTAGGGATGTGAGCTTCGAGTCAATCTGGAAGAGAAGCTCTCTAAGCTCGCCAAAGTCTAGAGTACCAGACTTGTCCTTGTCATACTGTTCGAATAGCTTGTCCAGGCGGCGAAGGTGATTTGCTGCCTGTGGGAAGCGCTGCTTGACGCGCTTGGCAATGCCGCGCCAGTCTGAGTACGAAATCTGCAGCTTCTCGGGGTCCTTACCCTTCTCCCAGGCGGTGGTGCGGAGGAAGTTTACGATGTGGTCAGAGACGTTGTTTTGGACAGTCGCGCAGTCACCAATAGCGTATACATCGCCGAGGGGTGAACCGTTTAGACGAAGGTGTGTATCGGTTTCGAGGGCATGCTTGTTGTTCTGGCCGTCAAGTTTAGCAGCGAGACGCTTGCAAAGGTCTGTCTGTGCAACACCGGTTGACCAAAGACAGAAGCCCATTGGAATCTCCTTAACTACCACCTTGCCATTTTCATCCTTTTGTGAGAAGAGGATCTTGTCTGACTGGACCTCCTTCACGCGCGAATTTGTGAGAATATCAACAGAGTCGTGTGCGAATCGTTGCTCAGCGTACTGGGACAGCGCCTCTTCGTAGGTGTTCAGGATATGACTGCGGGATTGGATGACGTGGACGGAGATTTCGTTGCGAAGAAGTCTTGGGTAGAGCTTGCAGAGGTCCTCGTTGAGCATGTCGAAGAGCTCAGCTGCGAATTCTACTCCAGTGGGTCCACCACCACAAACCACAAACGACAGGAGCCTTCGCCTCTCCTCGTCAGATGTTGTAGGTAAGCATGCGTGTTCAAGATTCTTTACGACCTGGTTGCGAATGAGTCTAGCATCGCTGATATCCTTGAGGAAGTGGCAGTGCTCAAGACCCTTTACGCCGTGGGAGTTTGAGACAGATCCGACGCCAACAACCAGCTTATCGTAAGGGACGTAGAATCTTTGCTCCTGACCATGGGCATCGACAGCTGAGCATTCGATGAGCTTCTCGGAGAACTCGACGTCTTCGGCCTTGGCCTTGAGGAAATGTCCGCGCACCCTTCGCACAATTTTTCGGACTGGTTCGACAAGGGATCGCAGCTCCAGTGTTCCTACGGTGGCAGACGGCAGCATAGGTGTGAAGAGGAAGGTGTTGGACGGTGATATAACAACAACGTGGTAGTCATCCTGGTTCAATTGCTTCAGAAGGGCCACGCTGCCCCAGCCCGTACCCAATATGACCAACTTTGGCTTGTGCTTGAGCTTCTTATTCTCAGGACATTCATCGTCGTCTACGAAGTGGTCGGCGATTGGCAGGTTCTTTGGTCCTCCTCTCCTCGGGCTGAGTGCGAGTTCTGAGACGGGAATGTCGGTCGCGATGGGGTCTTCGTTGTATGTGTAGGCGTCGTAGACGAAGAAGGCGATGACCAGAACACCGCTAACGGCGACGAAAGAGCCAAGCATTGCTGCTGTTCTGTAGGCATAGCGAGCAAAACGCGATCGCGGAACATCTAGAGGTTTTGTGGAGGCGGTTCTTATCGCCGTGGTGGTGGGGGTTTGCTTGCTCAATTGTGAGGTTTGTAGGGCAGCGCGTCTCGAAGCAGAGGCTGGACTGCCATTGCTAAAGGAAGCGCGGAATTGTGCGGGCGTCGCTTGGGGCAATCTTCTGCAGAGAAGTGAGGCTCTAGAAGATGCATTGTATCCGCGTGATAGCGACGCGGCTTGTCGTGGTAGCATTGCGGGAACTCAGAGCTCTCGCGGAGCAGCTGGAAGCGGGAGAGGAAGCTGGGGCGGACAGGAATGGCGGGCAGGATGCTCCTGCGTGAGGTATGCGAGCAATTGACTCAACAATCGCAAAATTAGAGTTGAAATATCATAGGTAGATAGGACAAGCGAATGTACTATACAAGTGTGACAGGTGCGTTGGAACAGGGTAGGCGTCTAGGGAAGCGCGGAAATGTTAGTCGGCATGTTCAGCGTTACGTCACCATGGCAGATCGGAGCGTCGCGGGCCATCCCTGCATCGTACAACCAAAGCTTCCATCGGCCCCAGTAAACGCGTGCTTGTAACGTGCCGCGTCAGAACTGTATTATTTTGTTGTCTCACAACGCTAGTATAGGTTGGAAGATTGACTGTAATCAGACAACATGTATCCTGCAAACTGCGATCTGAACAGTCTCAATCTTAAACGCCCATATCCTCCTCCACTAAGCATGCATCCCGCCCGGGCAGATTTCATATCTCGTTGAGCTTAGTACGCGAATTGTGGATAAAGTCTGCTACATCAAGACATTGGCTTGAGCGGCCCACATGCGTCACGACTGACGCATGGTAAAAAACATCTTGGTCATTGTGGTATCGGCAGATTGGTTGAATAGTCATGTGCCAATAAGCATTCTGCAATAGTACAACACTGCCATTTCCATGACTGGCATGTATGCGCACCAGTCATGTTCTTATATACAATTCTCTCCGCTCCTGCTTTCAGTAGCTCCACTAGCACGACCATACACCAACGGTACCATCTCTGCGTCCTTCAACGAGATAGCCATCCTTTATCCTAACATGCTCAATGGTGGGATACTTGGTCTCGTCGCTTTCATCAGCGCCGGGTCCACAACTCCAGTGTCTTCCATCCGTCTTATCGTAAACCTTGACTACGTCCTCACCCGCTGCAGACACAATGCGGCGTGAGTCGAACATCATGCTGGTGATAGGGTGGTCGTAAGCATAGGCATCGGCAATGGCGCCGGTTCGGAGATCCCAGATCTGTTCATATCAGTAAAAAAGCCTAGATGAAGACGGAAACGATGAACTTACACGTATACTCCTATCGGCACTACCGGTTACGAGGTGGACGTCGTCGAATTGCAGAGCTGTGACAGGGCCTGTGTGGCCGACGAGACTTCGGTGTACTTGTCCGCTACGCAGATCCCATAAGCGTACCATACCGTCTGCGGTACCACACGCCAGTGCGGCATCGAAGACTTGGATAGCCCCTACGAAGTCGGCAGAGGAATCGGCGGAGCGTCCAGTCTGTCGCCATGTGCTCTGAGAGGTGTTTGTCGCGGTTGCTTGAGCAGCGGCCCAAAGGACATCAAGCGTCTGAACGCATCGTCCCTTGACCAGATCCCACTGTCGTAGTGTCTTATCAGCTGAGCCAGAAACCAGAGTGTCACCACGGAAATGGAGTGCAGTGACTTCATCGACGTGCGATTCAAGGGAGAACAGAGGGCAATCCTGCATGCTGGTCGATGGCGGTGCAGGAGGTGCGTCTTCCGAATTCTCAAAGGCCAGACCATCATCGCTTTCTTCGTCGTGCTTGTTTATCCGGTTGTCCATGGGCGCATATTCAGCCTTGCTCAAGTCCCAAAGCTTGATAGAAGCGTCCATTGAGCCAGTTGCAACGATGTTTTCTTCGACCTGGAGGCAGCGCACGGAAGACAAATGACCCTCAAGCATTCCGATGCACCGGCCGGCGCTCAGATCCCATACTCGTACGGTGTCATCCAGAGATGCCGTGACCATCATACCCCATGGCGCGTCAAAGTCCATGGCGGTGATGGAGTCCATGTGCGCGGGCAGTTCCTTGATCTTGGATCCTGATTGCAGATGTTCGTGTAGTACGGGCATGGACATTCTCTTGGAAAGCCTCTTCGCCTTGTTCTTCGTCTTTGGTGATTGCGGTATCTTCTGGTATATTGACTCGGACATGAATTCGCCCTTGCCTTCTGACTGTTCTTCGCTTGTTTGCGACTCTGCCGTCTTGGGTGCCAATGCGGCTTCGTCGTCCAGCTCTTCTTGGAGGTCCTCGATGCGGTTGTCCACGGTGAGGAGATCCTGCTCAAGCTCGCCCTCTTCGAGCTCAAGGCCGGCCAGGCGGTCGAGCACCATCTTGCGCATTGTGTTGAGGTTCGCGATCTTGTTGTCGATTTCGTGTATTTCGGCGACACACATGTGTTTCCGCACGCCCATCATCTCTAACCGGTGGCCCATGGCGTTTCTCTGCTTCCTCAGTTTCTGCATGGACGGCGGGACGTTGGGGTCGTCTTCGTCTTGGCCGCCGCCGATGAGCCTCTGGCCGCGCGCGTTGTGGCGGCCATGTTTGTTCGCATGGCTGTCGGGCTTGTCGGGCAGCGAGGCTTCGAAGCCCTGGAAGAGGGAGAACTCGCTGTTGTCCTCGGGGATGTTGGACAGCAGGTCGTTGGGGATGTAGGCCAGTGCTCGCTGCTGGATCTCGGGGACGGAGATTCGCGAGCGCACGATCTCGCGGGGGGTGGTCTGGGCGAAGGAAAAGACGGATCGCTGCATCAGAGGGCGCTTCAGCTCGCGGTGGAGCTCGCCAATCGCGTTCTGGTAGTGCTGGGTGACTCCTTCGGCGCCTATCAAGCTGCCAGCGGTGGCAGTCACTTTTTTGCCAAAAGCTTGCAGATGGCGGGTCTAGCGAGCATTAGCATCACCGTCTGCGAGTTGGAAATTGCGGTGGGGCTACATCTGGGAGGGCGTCTAGATAGCTGCCCTCGTCATTGCTGTCGTCGAAGGCCTGCGAGTACCGGGGCGAGCGCGGGCTGGTGGACCTCCCGCGACCTGGTGATCCATTGCGGGCGGTTGACGAGGCCATGCGAGCAGGCGTGGCGGGTGGGACTCAACGGGCGGCGCAGTGCAAGAAACCGTCTTTATGTCATCATTTGTCTTCGCATTCCAGTCTCAGTGCTGCTCGCGTGCTCAATGGGAGAGGCCAGGAGGCGGTGAGGCGCGTGGTGGTGCTGACAGAGGGATAGATATGTACAGGACGCTCTGGTGGTGGTGGGCGGTCTTGTTCTCGCTGCATGTGGGTGGAGCTCAGCCATCGGCAATGCGCCTGCGTCATGGGCCGAAGAGCAGCGCCGATGGTCGGGTACATGCTCGTTGTACCACCAGCGCCGACTATCATGGCTGCCAACACCATTCACGCACACGCACACGCACACGCACACGCACACGCACACGCTCCCTCTTTCTGCATCTTGTCGACGAGGAACCATGGACGCGGCCATTGACCTCTCGGACGCCTCCAAGGCCCTGGACCTGGCCAACATCCGCTTCCAGCTCATGTGCGCGCCCTCCCCACCATGCGCGCGTCTGAGTCAAACTGACAGCCAACAACAGTCGTCTCGAGGACACAATCACCTTCCACCTGATTGAGCGCGTCCAGTTCCCGCTGAACAAGACCATCTACCTCCCCGGTGGCGTCGACATTGGCGAGCCCGACACCAGCCTGTTCGACTGGATGCTGCGCGAGCAGGAGCGTCTCCAGTCCCTCGTCCGCCGCTACCAGTCGCCCGACGAGTACCCCTTCTTCCCCGAAGTCCTCCAGGAGCCCATCCTCAAGCCCCTCAACTACCCCCAGATCCTCCACCCCAACAATGTCAACGTCAACGCCCAACTGAAAGACTGCTACATCAAGCACATCCTACCCGCAGCATGCGCCCCGACCGACCGCGAGGACAGGGGAGAGTCGCAAGAAAACTACGGATCCTCGGCCACATGCGATGTCATGACCATTCAGTCCTTGTCGCGGAGGATACACTTTGGCAAGTTCGTTGCAGAGGCCAAGTTCCAGCAGGAGACTGAGCGCTTCGTCAAGTTGATCAAGGACGAAGACAGAAAGGGCATCGACGAGGCCATCACAAATGCCGCCGTGGAGAAGAAGGTCCTGGAGAGGTTGAGACTAAAGGCGAAGACATACGGCACAGACCCAGACCTGGGCGCCAATGGTTCGTCTAAGGTAAACGCAGACGCAGTGGTCGGCATGTACAAGGTAAGTTATTCTACTGCATTTTCACCAGGACATTCTAACAACCTCGCAGGATTGGGTCATTCCTCTGACCAAGGAAGTTGAAGTCGAATATCTCATGCAACGACTAAAGGGCACGCAATGGGAGTAAACCTCTGATACAATGAAAACAACATATCCACTGCGCCATATCTTGAAACCCCATCTCCAGCAGTTGCAACCGATTCGTGATTGAAATCTGGAGTGCTACATTATCACTTTTCAACACGCTGACGCTGTATTCTAGCTGATTTCTTGTTACATCAACAAAATCGATGTCGGCTCGTTCAAGTCAGGCGATGAAACTCGACGGCATGTGTTTCGTTCGCCGTCTGGCGCGCCTCTTCTTTCCAATCTATCAGCCTCCCTTCGAGCCGAGTCTCCAGCGTGCTGAAGTATGTTCGCCAGATCCAGTGACCAATAGCACTGCACGCCAACGTCACGCTCGTCGTAGCTACGAATGTATGCACCGATACAGGGGAGCCTGATACTGTGAACGGAATAGAGGGACTGAGCAAAAGACCTGCCGCAAATCCAACGATCAAGCACAGCTGCTGATAGTAGTCCTCTCGATTGACCTGGTATTGCACAATGGTGGCAAAACTGTATAGAAGTGTGACCATGATGAAAACACCGTCCGACGGGTCATGAAGTACATTAGGACCCAGCATCGAGTCTGAGCGACACGGAGTGGTCGAGTTGCGGCAAGCGTAGTAGTCCTGCAAAACCATGAAGCAGCTCCACTGTCCCCACATGGGTATACATAGGCCGATCAAACTGGGACGGTATGGCTGCAGCTCGATGGCACCGTAGGTACGCCAGAAAACCGCTGTCTTTCCTTTAGGGCTCTTGCATACTGGGAAACCATGCTCATGCAGCGACTTGTAAACAGCTCGGGCATCGGGTGCCTGAGCAACCCAAACAAGCGGTCTTGTTGCTGATTCATCATGTTCGTCTTCTACTGCCCTATCGAACCAAACATCTGAGGCATCTATTGTAGGGTCGTAGCACTCCGACTCCATAATCCACCGCAACAAATCGGTAGTGCTGCAGTAGTAAAATTGGTGTTTGCCTGGAACCTGTCGCTCCACGCTTTCGGTGGAGTCTTGAAATTCTTTGATTCGCCATGCACGAATACTACATCGAGATCTGTATCGTTCGTGGTTTAGATTGTGGAAGCTTCGACATGGCTAAAAATACTGCGGGGAAGATGTTTTGAGCCGCCTGACGTATCTGACATGTCGCAGAGGGAGGGGCAGGTCAGGATCGCTTGACCGACAAACCTCGTCGTAGCTGTGCTCTGGAGGAACGGACACTGTCCTTCGGCTACTTTATGAGATGGTTATGCAGTTGATTCGGATGAGGTTGTGTATGGCGGTCAGTCCATCGTTTTGTTTAGCCTTTGGAACAACCTTGGAAAGGTCGCTGACCAAATCGTCATAGCTGTCATATAACACCTTCTGTATGGTCGCCCCCCAAGTTACAGCCACGCTTGGGAATGGCCTACTATCGCTTAACCATTGTATGTTCTTCTCGCACACGGACGCTCGTTCATCACCACCAACCTGCTTCTTTGCAGTTGTTCTGAAAGTAATATGGAAGTTCCAAAGATTACATGCGCAAAATGCCCAATTATCTCTTCCATACAACACAGATGACGATCTTATGAATAGCGCTAGTCGACAGCCAATCGAATACTCAAATGGCCTCAGTCTCCCACGTTCCCGAGCTTGTTTCACATTTCCAAATCGGTTCCTGCATCGACCCCGTCATCCTCCACTACTCCATCGATATCGTTCCATGTGCTTACTACATTGGCTTCTTTGTCAGCATCACTAGATAAACTCAAAAAGCTCTCGCTAGCCACGTTTCACAAAATTCGCTTTCTGTGTCATTGACCGAAGCATAGTCAAGATCCTTGTCACTGCTCTCGCTATCCTTATCAGGGTATTGGTCCTTGTCACTATATTCAACCCTGTTGATTGTATAATTATCTTTGGCATCATCCTTGCCATCACCCTACTGAAGGTCAACTTCACTACTATAGGGAACATTTGCTCTGCAAAAGAATGCATGAGGTCTGAGAGCCAACGATCAAAAACAAGCTGTGTGGTAAGCGTCCATAGAAGCGTTATTTGTGTGCATTAGATAGCGACAATTACCCATTTTATAGCTACGACACGGCCTTGAGCAACTAGCTTTGCGTGTACGCACCCACAGTTGTGAGCTCATTAGTATGCTTTGTACTGCGCAGTATGCACGTTACCACTAATATGCTCGGATGAGCATATTAGTTTGACTAGCGAGGCATTGTAGCAGGGTAAGTACCGACTATCGCACGTTTCCATCCTTCGCAACGTTTTCCGCATCCACTACGCTGCGATCTCGTTGGTGGCTCTACTCTTACTGTGGCGTAGGTGACTCTGCAAACCCATTTGCTCCTGGCTGTAGGCTTGCATGCTGATAACTGGATCTCATGTCTCGGATTGTGATTAGTGCACATCCTATTCACACGAACAGTGCTCCAAAGTTTCTCGTCAATGTCACGGAAAATTCAATCCTCTTACCCGTTCTTGTTGGCTCCTGCTCTTGCCTCTCGCTATGACCAATATGTGGACTACCGTCGTCTCATCGACACCTCCGTATGCGTCTGGCACCTTTCGCACCCCCAGCCGTCCTAAGGTAGTTCAAGCTAGGCGAAGCCGAGATGTCCTACGATGAATCCCCACATCTTGTCACCCCATACTTCCGGCTGTTCCTGAAGATTCGAAGACCAATCCGCAGTGTCGAAGTCGAGACCCCTACCGCTGATAGGCCATGGACGACCATTCCGATGGCTCCACTCAAGTGTTGTCAGCGTCGACAATACGATGTCACGTCCAATATCATTGCTAACTAGGTACCAGTGCAGAGACATCGATCCGTCAGGCTCCGATTAAATTAGCAAACCATTCAGCCAGGTTCCGAGGAAATGGCAGGTGCCGTCAGTTCCCAAATATAATAAAGAGATCCTCGTGAATGACCGAAAGTGACCGTACAATGTTTGTGCTGGGTCTCAGATCATCACTGCGTGTATCTGGAGCTTCTTCGTGCACGGTAGGCACAACCATGGAGAGTCTGTTGCCACTCAAGTAGTTCCCCAGGCTAGATGGGCCTCTTCGTAGCGTAGGACGCATGGTATTCGTTCTCGTTCAAGGCTGAGCCTTCGATCGCGTGTCCAGAAATTGCAAAACTAGCGTACCGCCGGAACAACTCCGATCGCGCATTAGTGGTTGTGGTGTCGATGGCAGTCTCCGCTCTCTGAGCGTGGACCCTTGAACACGAGCCTTCAGGTGATCGGCAGCCACACCCGTCACAACCGTCTATGATGCAATGCACTCACGGCTCAAAGTTCCATCATCTCGGTTCATTTCCAAGCGACATCGTATTGTGATCCTTCGTCCAAGAAAGATCTTCATGCTAATTATTCAGGCTCTATGCAAAGAACCAGATTATTGATCGCACTCGAGCCACCCAGACGGCGGGCGATGAGGCCGCTCGAAGTTCATGGACGGACCGACAGGAACTCTAGGAAATTGAAGTCATGATTGACATTGCCATATTTCCCAGAATCCACAGCACTCAGACTCTACATGTCAGCACGGATAACCTCTTTGCCGCGTTCCGAGTGTGCCGGTAAGCTACAGTTGTTCTTATCCCAGCATCGGAGTCTGTACCGCAACAATACGAATCTAAAAGATGCAGTCGTCTCTCACCATCGTATCCATCGTAACAGCAACTAGAATACCTGTAGCCCAGGACGTCACGTCGCTAGCGTCCCGAAGCGAGTTCTTGTGCAGCCGATCGGCCAGCGCACGATGCTACTGCGCAGACCCTATTCATCCTACTAAACGTCACATCTCGTATATTTGGCACGGTTCTAGCGCCGTTAGGTTTACCAGCTGTCTGGATAGGACGTATTGTCGCCTCATCCGGTTACCCCGGATGCCGCTAATGGCTCATGACACCATTGACAAGGGTTCTGAGGCTCCAAAAATGGGGCAGTAGTGTCTTTCCGGCGCTGTCGGCATGGGCCGATGCTCGTGTTTCCAGAAAGGTTTTCATGGTGTACCCCTCTGGTGTGTTCTTGTGGGCATGGCCAAGGGGGACGCTTGATGTCAATCCCCTCGTATTGAACCTTGGAAGAGGACGGGCATGATGGTCGTGGTAGCAGTAGCATACCCCAGATACGAGATGCGATGATATATAATGCCAGGCAAGTGTCCTGTGTTAAACTCATCATCCAACAACAGTCTTCACATCCAACAACAACTACTTAACTACCAACACTCTATTCTTCAACCTCAACCCTCAAATCAACTTCATCAAAATGCAGTTCGCCACCATCGCCTCTCTCTTCGCCGCCGCTGGCCTTGCCGCCGCTGCTCCTCTCGAGTCTCGCCAGGACACCGCATCCTGCCCTGTCACTACCGAGGGTGACTATGTCTGGAAGATCTCCGAGTTCTACGGACGCAAGCCGGAGGGAACCTACTACAACAGCCTCGGCTTCAACATCAAGGCTACCAACGGAGGAACACTCGACTTCACCTGTTCTCACTCAGCCGACAAGCTTGAGGACCACACTTGGTACTCTTGCGGCGAGAACAGCTTCATGGACTTCTCTTTCGACAGCGACCGCAGCGGTCTGCTCCTGAAGCAGAAGGTTAGCGACGAGTAAGTTACCCTTGTACCTTCGATTACTTCGCAGATTCAGATATACTAACACATTCCCAGCATCACCTACGTCGCTACCGCCACTCTTCCCAACTACTGCCGCGCTGGCGGTAACGGCCCTAAGGACTTTGTCTGCCAGGGTGTTGCCGACGCCTACATCACCCTCGTCACTCTCCCCAAGAGCTCTTAAGCGATAGTTGGTCGAGCATATAAGAAGCATCAACTTCTCTTACTGTAAATTTTTTATTAGCGCATTCAAGATAGACATTCCTTATTCTAGACTTAATCTAACCATTTATCTGGTCATTCAAAGTGTTCGGTCAGTGTTGAAGGTACTAAAGCGGTGATGTGCGGCTTATCGTCTACAAGTAAAATGAACGAACCACACACAACCATCACATCATTACATACCAAAGTAAGCAAACAGATTTTGAGTTGAACTCTAAACATAAAAAGATCATCGTGACAAAAACAGAGAAATCCTTGACAGCCAAAATCTCGCGCTTACCCTTACAAGCATAAAACGGATGCATGCGCATCGCTGTCTGACCCCAAAATAACACATCTACCTCACATCAAACCACTATTTACATACGCCTCGCACGAGGAAATCGATGCCTGAAACACACGTCGCGCGAAACCATCATCCTTGAAACTTCAAACCTCCTTCCCACGTGACACGCGACGCGAACTATAACACCATCGTCAACCCGCGAACTTGCCATCCTCAAAACCGCGTACAACAACAGCCCGCCATGTCACTACTCGCCCGCGCGAAAGACCTGGCCTACAATCCCGATCACACAAGATGGATGACACCTCTCTTGCTCATTGCAGACGCGGCGCTTTCAGGCGTGATCATCGAGAAGATACCATGTTCGTGCTCTCCTGTCTTACTTATAAACCACCACGTGTCCTAACGAGGATATTTTTCCAGATACAGAGATAGACTGGACGACGTATATGCAGCAGATATCTATCTATTTGAAAGGCGAGCGCGATTACAAGAACATTTCGGGCTCAACAGGTCCGCTTGTGTACCCTGGTGCGCACGTATGGATCTACAAGCATCTGTACAAGTGGACGGATGAAGGGCGGGATATAGGCCTTGCGCAGTACATTTTCGCAGGAGTGTATCTGCTTACGCTTGGTGTGGTTTTCCAATGTTACAGGAAGGCTAGGGTGAGTACTTTTCTGTTCTAACTATTGCTTGCCAAGGCTGGGTGGGAGCTGTAGGTGTTGTGGTTGATGCTAATGTCTTGATAGGTCCCACCTTACGTCTTCCCGCTGCTGATTCTATCAAAGCGTATGCATAGCATTTTCATGCTGCGATGCTTCAACGATTGTTTCGCTGTACTATTCTTTTGGTTGGCTGTCTACTGTTACCAACGCAATCAATGGCATCTGGGAAGCGCGCTGTATAGCACGGGCCTGAATGTCAAGATGAGCTTGTTGTTGCCATTGCCGGCGATGGGCATCTTGATGGTGATGAAATTGGGCGGAAGAGAAGCATTAACGCAGGCTATGATCATTGGGCAAATTTCGGTACGTATATCTTCAAATTTCCATATCTATCACTTCTCAATTGGTATTGATCAGTTTGTAGGTCCTGTTTGGGTATCCCTTCAGAAAGCGCGCACCCAGTTACTTTGCTCGCGCTTTCGAACTCAGCCGTGCCTTCCTCTACAAGTGGACCGTGAACTGGCGCTTCGTCCCAGAATCAACGTTCCTCTCCCGGCCTTTCGCCATCGGCCTACTCGCTCTCCATGTTGGTCTCCTTGTCTGGTATGCGCGAACCCGCTGGATCAAGCCTTCGAAGCGCAATGTCCGCGAATTCCTCAAACTTTGTATTCCAGCCATTGAGCCACGCGACCAAGATACCATGTCTAGCAAGATTACGCCCGACTTCATCATGACGACAATGCTGACCGCGATGACGATTGGATTGCTCTGCGCGAGGAGTCTGCACTACCAGTTCTACTCTTACATTGCATGGAGCACGCCCTTCCTTCTGTGGAAAGCAGGTTTCAATCCGGCCGTGGTATATGCATTATGGGGCGCGCAAGAGTGGGCGTGGAATGTGTACCCAAGTACACCGGCTAGTTCGGCGACGGTTGTGGGCGTTCTGGCGATTACGGTCGCAGGCGTATGGTGGGGAACGAGGAAAGAATACGAAGGCGTGACGAAGGGTATAATCGAGGAGGATCATGAGCACGCTGAGTGAGTGCAATCGCAGGCTCAGTCTTCGTCTGAGTCGGTGGGCGGCATCTTTCCGACGGTTGATTCTTCTTCATCGCTATCCTCGACATAGGTGGACTTCTTTACGAACTCCTTGGGCCTGTATATTATGTTATTAGCGCTCTGTACACATATCACATGATACCCGGTTGCAACATACCAGTACGCCATCTTCCTCCAGGCCTTCTCGTCGCGAACCACATTGACAATTTCTCCATCCAGTTTGTTCTCCCGATCTGCCAGCGCAGAAGTGTCTACAACCACATAGCTACCCCTCTTGATCCATACTGTCGATCTGAACCTCGCTTCCAGCTCTGCAAGTACGGGCTTGCCATCTGGTAGCTCGGCGGCATAAATGTTCTTCCCCTCAGCTTTGGTAATGCGCGCGATGACGTGGTTTGGCGACAGCGCGTCAGGCGGTGTGATGGTGCTGTCTATGGTGGCGAGTACATTGCGCTTTGGACGGGCCATGTTGGAGTAGAGCTTGATAAGCAGGGTGAGGGGTGATTGCTGATTGCGATGGTGGTGGTGCAGCAGTGGAGGGGTGCTTGGGAAATTTCCAAGTAGGAAAGGTTCGCCGCGCTCGCGGGGAAGTTTTCACCGCTCCGACCTCCAAAAGTTCGCACTTTGGCGACCGACTAGGCAAAGCGGCTTTCCATTCTCAATTCTAGACTCAGTCCTTCTCCAACTGTCGGATCCGTTACCATCTTGGGACAGCTGGTTGCAGTCGTAGACGCGTCTGTTTCGCTGCACAACGTTCCACGAGCTTCGTGATCGACTCGGTGACCGTTCACGATCTCCACACTGCTGCAGCGCGACCACACGATAAGTACTCCGTCGCCTGTGATAGGCTCCAAGTCGGAGCCGGTGGTTCGTTATCAGGTGTGATATGGTAATTATGCGCTTTACAATTTATCGGCGGTTGCGCCCTCAGCCCTTTGATTTGGCTAGTCGCTTTCGTTGAGCACTTCGTGGACTGCCGCTTAAGGGCACAAAGTTTTCATACAATCAGTGCTCGGTAGACCTTCTCATTTATGACTCTACCTTTTTGAAAATCTTCAACACTCTTTACAGCCTGAACTCTACAATTGAAAAGCAATTGTTTTCAAGTCCCATAGCTCGATATCCTCTCCCCGCAGATCGAGGGTACCGACAACATGTCTGCGTTCCATAAGTTCTTCGATATACAACCCGCGTCGAACATTACCAACCCGGAACCAACATATCAGAAGAGCAAAAGCAAAGCACCTCAAACACTTGGTGATGCAGGTGTATTGCCGGATGTTGAACTCACGGATTTTGCTTCTCGCAACACAGACAATGGTCGCCAGGCTTCAGTCTCGGAGTTTGATATGCCAAAGGGTGCGCAAGCCCCCAAGACTCCCAATGAGCTTGAGATGAGTCGCCCGGCTACACCGACTCGAGAAGATGCGGTTGGCAGGGAGAGGATGTGGAACGCTGAGCCCATGACCAAATGGAGGATCTTGTGCTGCTGCATGATCTATTTCTCAAACGGAATAAACGATTCAGGTAAGGAGGATCGCGAATCTGAACTTACACACCATTTTCATAGTACCAAGTGCGGACAAACACTGACTGTTGACCAGTTGTTGGCGCTTTGATCCCATACATGGAGTCGTACTACCACATCTCATACTCAATCATGTCTCTGGTCTTTGTCGGCAATGCCATCGGTTTTATCTCTGCTGCCTTTTTCACCAATTCAATTTTGGGCAAGTTCGGAAGAGCAAAGACGTTGATATGCGCAGAGTTGATACAACTATCTGCATACATTATCCTTGTGTGCACGCCTCCTTATCCTCTCGTCATCGTATCGTAAGTCTGCGGTCCAAGATATTAACAACGTACTGCTAACATCACTAGCTTTTTCTTATTAGGATTTGGTGCCGCTATCAACCTAGCGCTCAACAACGTGTACTGCGCGAATACGCATCCACCCAGTGTTATTCTTGGCCTGGCGCATGGTAGTTATGGCGTCGGAGGAATAATAGCACCTATCATCGGGACAGCAATTGTTTCGCAAGGAGTCCTGTGGTCACGCTTCTACTTCATATGCGTCGGGCTGCGACTTTGCTGCATCGCGTTCGCCGCATGGTCCTTCTGGTCATACAGGGAAGACTCTGAGGAGACCCTCTTAGAAGCCACGACCAGCAGGCAAACTTCCGCAGAGAATGCCGCGTCAAAGCTGAAGAACCTGAAGCTCGCATTGAAGAACAAGGTGACCATATTCGGGGCACTGTTCATTTTCGCATACCAAGGAGCCGAAGTGAGCATCTCAGGCTGGTTCATCTCGTACCTCATCAACTACCGCAATGGAGACCCTGCGAAGGTCGGATACGTCACAGCAGGCTTCTGGGTATGTAGAACGTCTTTATGCCGCAATAGACATGCTAATTCTCCAATAGGCTGGAATCACTCTTGGCCGTTTTGTACTCACTCATGCTGCACCCAAAATAGGCGAGAAGAGATTCGTCGTCATTCTCACAATTGGAACAGTAGGCCTTCAGCTTCTGGCATGGTTGACGCCGAACTTGATTGGAAATGCGGTCGCTGTATGCTTGCTGGGTTTGTTGCTGGGCCCTGTCTACCCTTGTGCGCAGACCATCTTTTCTCGTCTCATGCCTCGTCATGTTCAAACAACTGCAATCGGCTTCATAGGCGGTGCAGGAAGTTCAGGCGGTGCAGTCGCTCCATTCACAACTGGTGTCCTCGCACAGGCCTCTGGTAAGTTGCCACTATTCAAGACGCAAACATCGACTAACCAATCCCGTAGGTACTTGGGTGCTTCACCCTGTTGCCATTGGTATGTATGCCGTCATGATGGTTTGCTGGTTCGCATTGCCCAAGGTGCGCAAGCGGACTGAGTAGAGTTACCGATCTTGCGACAATGTCGGGGTCAGTGGACGCCGCAACCGAAATGTTCGTCTGATACGAGAAACGCCATGACATCATCTCGATAACCGCGTTCCTTACGGGATCCACGGAACGCGTTGCTTGTGCACCGACAAAACGACCACATCAGCGCCTCTGGTATATATGAAGACAGCTTTACTTTTCTTGAATCCTTCTTGTCTCCTTTGGTGATTGTTGCCATACCCCCCAAAAAAATCCCCCAATTTCACACTAGCCCAACAACATGTCAGCAACACAAACCGTACAAATTATAAGCATATCCACAGCGCTGCTGGCGTCGGGTGGCATCGCAGCATTGTCCCTTTTCGACATACCCATGATACAATCACAGCCGGCATCTCGCTCTCTTCCCATGGTACGCTGGCTTTTCTCACGAGGCTCTCACACCTTCCCAACCGCGGCAGTTACTTCAGCCTCCGGCTTCATCTATCTCGCTTACAGCGCCCTCCCTACCTCATCTCTCAACTCCACATCGTCATTGCTCCAGCATGCTGTGAAGGGAAAGCCAGGTCTCTACCTTGTAGCCGCAGTACTTTCCTTCAGCATCGCACCAATCACCAGTTTTATGATACCAACCAACTTTGCCCTTATCAGGAAGAATGAGGAACTAGGCGGGAGCCGAAGTGCGGCATCTGCTGAGTATCGAGAGAAAGCTGGATTGAAGGGGCGAAGCGCTGATGAATCTGTCGATAGCAAGGATGACGTGAGTCAATGGAAAGACTTGAGCGTACCACAAGAGAAGACCGAGAAGAACAGTAGCAAAGCGGAAGATAAAGAAGTGAGCGAGCTGTTGGACAAGTTTGGTAAGCTAAATATGCTCCGGGCGCTGGCTATTGGATTGGGTGGTATTGCGGGTTTGATGGCTGCGTTGGCGTAGGACTACTACAAAAGCTTGGTCGTCTGTTCTTAAATTGGGTGTAATCAGTAATCACGCCAAGCACTTCGAGATGCCGAAAGTGTCCGCCCTGCGCCTTATCCCACGAATCACGTTACATGTCTCTTCTAATCACGACATCAGTTGTACAGCTGACGTGAGATAGCCTACTGCCACTTCTGTAGGGAAGTCAAAGCAGCCAGGGTGATTGTGTAGCGGAGTAGGAGTTTCAGCTTGCTTCCGGCTCATCTTCTATTCCAGTAGTCGTATATAACCTCACTCCGTGCCCATGTCATACCCTGATCAAGTCGATTGCTACCCCTCGTACCACAGTATGCATCGCATCTTTCTACTCCCAGGATTGCTCATGGAAATCATCTCCTTCCTGCCACCCGCAGACCTTCGTACCTGCGCCTCAGTCTCGAGACACTGGAAAGAAACACTCCGGCTCAACCTCCATCCTCGCAACTTTCCTCTACCTGACACTGTGTGTAATGATCCCAGTACTCCAAAACCACACATACTCAAGAAGTTACCTCAATCCATCTCATCTCTCGCCCAAGATATCGTCCATCGAACAACGCTGTGGCAGAATGCAGGGGTCGTTTTAGATATCTCAGACGACTACTACTTCTGGCACGAAGGTGCTTACAGTAACCTTCTCGCTGCACTGAGCCAGTACTTGCATCCTTGGCTGGGAAAGCATGTGTGTGAGTTTGTTGGTGGTTTGGAAGAGATAGCGAGGGGAGACATGGGGATTTGTGTCAGGACGAAGTTGGGTGCGGAAGAGTTGGATGAGTGGTTTAGGGAGGGTGAAAGGGAAGTGAGCAGGGAGAGGAGTGTGATAGATGCGTACTTGTCAAGGCCTGTAACGCGGAGTGTAGAGGTTTATTGTGTGGAAGGGGCGGGGTGGGACCAAGAGTACGTCAATGTACTACAAAGAGGAGCAAGGAGAGAATGGCAGCAGCGCTGTGTAAAGATCGAACGAAGAAACGGGATTCGATTAGGAGATGTGGTCGATGAGTTGAGGGGCATGTTGAAACCTAATGAGGCGGTGACGGAGTTTGGGGGGGATGTACAAAAAGAGGTGCTGCTGGAATGGAGATTCGATGATGCAGCAATAAGAATGATGTGTTTTGAGTGGTTGGACAGCACGGGATAAGAGCCGTACTACTAGGGGAGGACGAAATGCTGTGAGAAAGCGCTGGACGCTCTAAAGTAATATCAATAGGAGTCTGGGTATACTATGAAGCAGTAAACTATCAACGCCACGCGCCAAACCAATGATTACAAGATCAAAAGAAGCGAAAGGATGAAAAGTTTCACCAATTCCATGTCCGACTCGCTGCAGAGAACACGGGTGGCTTCCAGATCAGGCGATCAGGATCGATGCTCCTCTTGCCTTTCAGCTTTTCCTTTGCCTTTTGTCTCTCCCGCTGCGCAATAACTGCATCTGTAAGGACGACGACATGCTGATTCTTGCTATATCGCAGCATGTTCAGGTTCTGCAGGGTGTGTAGAACATCATTCGTGGTCATTGCGGTCGCAGCACCCAGATCTTCGATATTTGCTTCTGTACGGCCAGGCTCCATGAGTATGTCGACAAGAATCTCCTGCCAGTAGGCACGATATCCCAAAAGACCCAAATCAGACAAAGGCTTTTCTGGAGACCCGAGCTTGTTTTCACGCTTGGAAAGGAGGTAAGAAAAGTCGATGAGCAGTTTACCGAAACCTTTCCGTTGGTATTGAGGGAGCGTGAGGATACAGGCTACGTTGTAGCCCTCTGCGGATTCCTTTTCTTTGGAGAAGTAGCCTACGAAATGGCAGCCGTGTTCGTCGCGAGTGCACATGCAGTAGAACAAGAAAGGGTCGACATCGTAGTAGAGCGTCTTGTGATCTAAGAAGAGTTTTGAAAGCAGACAAAGATTGCGACACCATGTTCGCTGCCTCCTCCCGTCGATCTCGAAGAAAGATACGTAGTCATCTCGGTATATTTCGTTGCCAGGGGGGTGAAGGAGGTGGCACTTTGAACGGTGGCGCTCGAACTGCGTAACTTCGCCGTAGTAAGAGAGACAGAATTCGCAGATGTAGACTACATCTGAATCTACAAAGTCGACTGGGTAGGGTGAGAAGTACCAAGGCTCGACTTCGAACTTGCCCATCTGAATCTTCTCCAAGTTACGCACTCGTGAGATTTCGGTCTGGTTCTGCGTCATGGATCCTGATGTACGGAGCTTTTCGATTTCGTCTTCTCTCGAGTAATCCTGGGGTGGCATGGCCTTTGCTGCTGCAGCGGCATCCTGCACGTCGACGAGGTCCATCTCCTCGTCCTCGGGTTTTGGTGTGCCATCGGTAACTTCGCTTGTCACTATCAACTCTTGATTTTCTTTTCCACTTGCTTTAGATGGCCTTGGTGCTTTGCCTGGCAAGTTGCTAGACGTCGACTCTGGGGTGCCAGAGATCTCGCGGTCAAGTTTGCTGCGTGATCGCTTGAGATTCTTCTGATCAGACTTTGAAGGTGCTTTGTCAGTCTTGACGGCAGTGCCCTTCTTCTTGTCGGCTTTTTCAGGCGCAGGCCACTCCACTTCTCTCGAAAGATCTATCCGCTCGGCTTCGATCCATTCATCCAAACGTTTGTTAAATTCCTCATAATGAACATAAAACTTGGGCCTGCCCTGCCGTGTTTGGATGGATAGTATTTCAGCTTTGCGCTTCTCGCCGTCCTGTGGGGTGTTAGTTGGAATTTTAGAAGACTGGGTGTCTTCATCCCGATGATGGATGCTGTTGGGGCTCGCGTCGCGCATCACGCTACTCACGTACCTTCTCAACCCATGCCTTCACACCGGTTCTGCACTCAATACATCAGCATACGTGTTCAGATTTTGCACATGGTGTCGCACTCACCTGAGCTGTGCAAGAGTGGCAAATCCAGTTTCTACCGGCGCCGGCGTGCCGGAGGGCTCATGCGAGTTCTCTCGAGGCGCCATGGTGATGCGCTGCGTGTTCCTCGACTACTGCAGTTTTTTGGGTCACGTTGCGAAGTTTGATGTCGCGATGATGTTGGGGGTGCTGTCCTGTGTCGCGATGTTGCCGCCTGCCGATCGGGCCTTTGCGTCGCGTCGAGCCGACATCTGGAATGTGCTAGCGCGCGTTTGAACTTTTGCTCGCGGGGACTGAGCGGAGAAAGTCAAACGGCCAACATTCTCGAGAACCACTGACAGGACGACCCTCACACCGCTATGCCGCGCAGGTAACGACAAAATGGCTCCAATCGATCTCGGCACTCTGTCCAGCAACTGGAAGATACTGCAGCAGCGCCTGAAGCCTTCAACGCCGGCAACACCTCCGAAGAACAAGAAGTCGGAAGAAGAGAAGCCGTCTTCACTCAAGCGCAAGCGACCACAGCACGCCAATGGGAAGCACGGAGACGAACCAGCAAAGTCTGTAAACGGCTCACAGAAGAACACACCGCGCAAACCCCTGCCCTCGAGAAAGCGACAGAAGATGGAAGAGCCTACGTCTGTGGGCGCTTCAGTCAAGCAGCATGATACCAAATCCCTCTCTAAGAGCGTCTCGATGCCCTCTCTCAAGAAGACGCCTCTTCTGAGCGATCCGCGAGACGCTGCAGCTGCAGTGTCAATCCTCGAACCACATCCCGACTTCCCCGATGTAGAGAATGAGGGCGTGTCAGAAGTAGCGCTACCCGGCAAATACGTCGCATTGGATTGCGAGATGGTGGGAGTAGGACCAGAGCCCAACCGCGACTCTGCGCTAGCGAGAGTGTCTCTGGTCAACTTTCACGGTCACCAGGTCTACGATTCCTACGTCCAGGTACCGCGACAGATCGAAATCACCGACTATCGAACACATGTCTCTGGTATCGAGCCCAGGCATCTTCGCAAGGACGTCGCGCGACCCTTCGACGAAGTACGAAACGACCTTAAGATCCTCCTCACCGGGCGCATACTCGTTGGTCACGCGGTGAAGAATGACCTCGACGTGCTCATCTTGAAGCATGACAAGCGCTTCATTCGCGATACGTCCAAGTTCTCAAAGTTCAGAGAATTGGCCACCATACCTGGGCGCACACCAGGTTTGAAGCTATTGGCAGAGAAGCTGTTGGGCGTGGAGATTCAAGTCGGTGCGCATAGCTCGGTCGAAGACGCCCGGGCTACTATGGCGCTCTTCAGATTGGAGAAGGACAGCTTCGAGCTTGAGGTACGGCAGAAGTATGGCAACATCCGCCTCGACGCAATTGGACCAGAAGTCGACGTCGGTGGTAGTGAAGATACCAAAAAGAAGAGCCGGAACAGGAAGAAGAAAAAGAAGAGGAATTAGAGGGCAGAGAGATGTAACCTCGCCATTGTTGTTGTTTCTCATTTTGCTGCATTTGCATGGAGTCTTGCATGGTACGGATACCCTGAAAAGTCCACATGTACATCGTTACTGTTGGATTCTGTATTGTTGGTAGCAGTAGCTTCTACAAGCTCTGGCCAAGGTTGTCTTTAGCCGGGAATGGATCAGATATTTCCACCACCTGTATTGAACAGAGGCCTTTTTCTGACGTGGAGTCTTCCGTCCATTTCTGAAGTAATGACCACCCAAGCCATAGATTAGTACGAAGCCAAATGCGACTTTGACGGTATAGCATCAACTTGTGGTATCGCGTAGTGGGGCGTCATGCACATGGCTGACCTGCCAACACCACCTAGGTATCAACTCCCCAGATATTTGTCCGCTACCAATCATCGTCACGTCCAGCCGAAACTCACTCCACTTACCGGGTGCTTTCCGAAACTTCTAGACATGACCAAAATTGCACAATTTGCACTCGTCCGACATAGCAAGTTCGACGACACATACTCGGAGCTTAGCGGAGATAACATCTACCATGATCAAAGCTCTCCACATCAAACGTGCAAGATGTTACCCCTCCGCTTAACGCCATCCGACAGCGATCGGCCCCGAAAACCTTCGGTAGCTTCCAACCTGGACGTAATAGAGGAAGGAAGCGACCATGGACCCTGAGGTACTCTAGCCTAATACGTCATGCCCATGCAGAGCTCCATTGATATAAGAAGAGGTTTCGTCCTACACTAATCGCCTCACAAAGAGCACTTTAACATCCTGCCTCTCGATTTTACATCTTCTTTCAGAATTCTACAAAACCCAGATTCAATATGCCTTCTCCATTCGGTGATGCGCCCAAGGCGGCGTCCCTCCTGGACTTCCACCGCGTCATGTCGCCTACTGCCGGAGTTCGCGTTTCTCCTCTTTGCTTGGGTGCCATGAACTTTGGTGATGCGTGGGAAGAGATGACGGGCAAGTGTGACAAGAAGACTGTGTTCGAGATCCTAGATTTCTTCCACCAGCAAGGTGGTAACTTCATCGACACGTAAGTCCTTGTACTGTCCCCGCGCCAATGCTACTGCAGTGTTACATGAAAACAACAAGCCTCCACTACTGAGGTTGACACTAAAACAGCGCAAACAACTACCAGAACGAGGAGTCCGAGACCTGGATCGGCGAGTGGATGAAGGAGCGAGGCGTACGACACGAGATGGTCGTAGCCACCAAGTTCACCACTTGCTTCCCCGATCCAAACAATTCTCCTCGCCAACGTATCAACTATGCCGGTAACAGCACAAAGTCCCTCCGCGTTTCGCTCGAGGCATCCCTCAAGAAGCTTCAGACTGATTACATCGACCTGCTGTACGTGCACTGGTGGGACTTTACAACGTCTATCCCAGAATTGATGCAATCCCTCAACGCCGTCGTCAACTCCGGAAAGGTTCTATACCTTGGAATCAGTGACACACCTGCCTGGGTCGTCAGCAAGGCGAACGAATGTAAGTGCCACCTCGTGGAAGTATACAGGGTCTGAACTGACGGTACTAGACGCCCGTAACCACGGCCTGCGCGGCTTCAGCGTCTACCAAGGACGTTGGTCCGCAGCTGAACGTGATTTCGAACGCGAGATCATTCCAATGGCACGCGAAGAAGGCATGGCGCTCTGCCCATGGGGTGCTCTTGGTGGTGGTAACTTTACATCCGAAGAGAAGCGCAAGAACAACGAGCAAGGCCGCAACTTTGGTCCCCCATCTGAGAAGCATGTCGCAATCTCTAAGAAGCTGGAGGGTGTTGCCAACCAGAAGAAGACCCAAATCACTAGCATTGCGCTGGCATACGTACGACACAAGTACCCCTTCGTGTACCCGATCGTTGGCGGCCGCAAGATCGATCATCTCAAGGGCAATATCGAGGCGCTTGAAATCGAGCTAAGTGAGGAGGAGATCGATGATATCGACTCTGCTGTTCCCTTCGATGTTGGCTTCCCCATGAGCTTCTTGTTCGAGTTTGGCGGCGGCCAGAAGTACAAGAACACCATGACTAGCTCAGACGTTGGCCTCCTGAGGTATGCTGGACCCATGGACAGCGTACCAGTACAGCAAGGGCCTAAGCCGCATTCGCTACAAGGACATGGAGGCAACTAAGAGCATGGAATGTTCAAATCAAACATGTATAGCCGAGTGCAAAGCTACATGAACGAATAAACGTAAAATCTCAAAACTCATATCAATCGAATATCATAATCTTATCTTCTCCCCGTTTCTCTATGCTGTGTCTTTCTGACACACCTTATACTTGACCGAAGCCTGCTCTTGATGTGCTAGTCCGACCAATGAGAATCTAAGCAGTAGCCCCACTTACACACCCTTTGCACTTTCCAATTCGCTCGCTCAGTGCAGCACATCACACATCCCAAACCATGGATTCTCAAATCACTTCGCTATCCGATTTCAGGCTACCCGACTACCCCGATGCTGCACTACGCCTCAATGGGTCCCTTCTTTGTGTTATCGACCCTTCTACTCTCACGCCAGAAGCTTCCAAAATCATAACTCCAGCAATCGGTCTAGCGACAGTTCTCTACAGATGGCACCCAAACGCTTTGGCAGCTTTCTTAGATCTGGATGCCTGGTTTTCCCTAACATGGACGCTGAGCATTGCAGAAGGTACGCCAGACGGCTCAAAAATTGAAATTGGTCGCATAGGCAACCAAATCACTTTCGGCAGTCTGGATAGCAGCGGCGATAACTGGACATTAATGCTTACCTACAACATTGTTCTAGAGGGCGAAAACAGAGGGAAGTGGATACCAAATCCCAAAGAGAGCATGCTAGGTGAAAAAGACGTTACGGATCCTGACGAGATTGAGAAGCTAGGCTGTGAGTTCGCGGAAAAGATAATAAATGAAAAGAGATGGGAGACGGGGAAGAAGATGAAACATAGGTTCTTTGTCGAGTATGCGCCCATGGATGTTTGGGGTGACGGAATACCGATGAGCCCGCATTGGCTTTATTCGTCTCTTGATCTCTCGAGTTGTACGGCTTGCAAGAAGACGGACGTTTCGCTACAGAGATGTGGAAGATGCGGTACGTCGACTTACTGCTCGGATGTCTGCCAGAAAGGGGATTGGGCTGTGCATAAAGATGTCTGCACTATGAGTATGGAAGACAGGGGACAGGCAATCAAGTTGTCAGAGAAGGGCGGACTGATCAAGTGGGACGTGGAGAAGACTTACGCGAAAGAGGAGGGCGAGATGAGCGCGAATCCGAACTTTGAAACCCCACAAGTGAAGCGTAGGAAAGCCGACTGAGGAAAGAGCGCAAAGAAGAGCGAACGAAGATGATAGAGCGGTTTGCCTCCCAGCAGACCGGCAGCTACATTGCTATCCCTGTTGATGTTATAGATAAAGTACTCCTCAACATGCAGGTATGTGGTCATACGACGTCTCTTGATGATTTCATTCTCGTCTTAGAGCTACTACGATCTATCATGCACAAAGTTGCCCGCATTGTATCCTGTCGATCTCGTCATCGTCTCTTTCTTTTGTGAATATCGAGCATTGTCTAGTTTGACCAGTATCGAGCTTTTTGTAACATCGCTTACATGGTCTTTTGTTCTCTCTTTCATCTGTATTCGGATGCTTGTTGCTCCATCCAACAGGATACTGGAGAGCGTTTGGTCCAGTGATACGACGCTTGTGCTTCATCCTTAGATCGTGTTGGGAGCAAGCGCTCAACCGTGCGTTAAACGCGACACAGCTTCGTACCAGCCCTCTCTATTCACAATTGGTGCAAGCCTGCAGCAGATGTGGAAAGAGGCGAGGGACCCAAGTCCGAAGCTTAAAATGTTCGAACTCCCTTTCCCTCCCTCGGCGGGTCAGATGCGTAGAAGACTTTATAGGTCTCAACTGTCCTAGTAAGTCTCACTCCTCCTCGGCCTCCTCCTTGACCTCTGTCTTGATCTCCACCTTGGCTTCCGTCTTCGCTTCCTTCTTTTTCTCCTTGTCCCACTCTTTCTGCTCCTTCATGAACCTCTCCTTCTTCTCCACATACCCATTATGCAGCTTAGCCTTCTCCCAAACCTCTTTGAAGATACCACTGGCCTCCAATTTCTCCTCCTGCCCCTCATGACCCTTGCTCTTCTCCAATAGCTCCCCAGTCTTTCTATCATACTTTCTTCCCCCGGCATGGTTTGCATATCTCTTTGCCCTAGTCATGCCCATCTGCAAGAATTTGCGAGACATGTCCATGCCAATGAAGTCGTCGTTCTTGTCATATTCTAGAAATTTGCTGTAGATGTCGGAAGAAGACTTGCGAGCGATAGCAGGTGTTTTGAAACGCCATAAAGGAAGGATCTCGGACTTGTAGGGCTCGAATGTCAGGACACCGGTTTCGCCGCGTCCGATGCGGTAGGCCATCCGCTGAGATTTTGTGAGGGGCTCAGAGGGCATTTTGATCACGCACTTAATCATGGAATGACATCTACTAAGCGGGTGTCGAGTTCAGGGTCCGGAAGTGTTGACGACAAAACGCGGTGGCTGGTGAGGTTCATGACGTAGTGCGTTCACGCTACGCGACACGCGGTCACGTTCTTTTGTTACGTACTAGGCAAATCTCCGAACAGTGCTGGGCTTCAGGGTCGAGGCGCGTAGTATAGCGCCATACCCTCCAGAAGAATTGGCGTAAACTAGTGTATGTTCTCATGGGGTCTGAAAAGTCGCTGCGACTGACCTGTACACGGATAGAAGCGGTGTTGAGATGTTCGATCAGGACTTGGTCCTTTCTTATATACAGTCTATAGCGGTTCTCTTTCTAGTGCCACTATATATGTGCAGATCCTTAGATGCAGTGGTCGCACTGGCGTGAGTTTTGTACCCCATGTCTGTGAATATGTCCAGCAGCGGCATGTCTATTTCGTTGAATTGTTCCGCACGTCTCCTGTTATTGATTGTTGTTCTTTCCCCACGGTCTGCAGACGACCCTCTCGACCCTTTGTACGATCGACAATTGTTGCTCCTTGCTCTCCTCGTCTTGCACACCCAGTACCTGCCCGATCAGACCACCAGGCTTCGGCACTGGGCACTCCCTCTTGGCAGCCAACTTCTCTTCCAATAGGCGCTGCCTCCTCCGCTCCAAACTCATGCCTTCATTACAGCTCTCGTCTTCTGATATTCTCCGTCTCCTTCTCCGCCTGTTCTCTCCTGTGGGGTCTGGGGAATCGGCGAGCGTTCGAGGGTCGACTGGGCAGGGTATCAGGTGTGGAGCGGCGACGACGAGGAATGAAACCATGAGGGTCGTTCCAAAGAGCGAAGTCGTCATGCGCGACCGCGGGTGGAGGTGCGGAGGCATTTTATGTGTGTGAGTGTAAAAATTAGAGAGCGGATTGCGGAGGCATCACTGGACCTGAGGAGTCGTCAATAGCTGGTAGATGTAATTCCAATGATCGCCAAGAGCGTACTGTGCCAATTGAGATGCCTCGAGCAGGTGTGGATGGTGGGGAAGTGGGGTTGTCGGCGGTGATGGTGTTCTGGTGGAGTGAACATAGAGGGTCGAGCTAGCTGAACGGCTTAACGAAGATCCCTGCGCGTTCGGCATGCCCGCTGTGGATCTCTCTCGTCCTCGACTTCACCAGCCCACCACTTTGACTTGATAACCCACCAAACGGCTACCGTCATATTACAATCGCTATCTTCACTTGACAGTCATACACAACCATCACGTAATCGTACGATTCGCGCCGTCATTGCATCCATAACGCGCCATACGCGTACCGCCACCGTCTATACTATTCGCGCCCACCAGAATCTTCAATTACGAACAGCTTCTGCTACTGCGAAACTGTTGCGCACGTGATAGAAAAACAAACCTTTATCCATCCCGAAAAGCCCCGCGCGGGCGTGTAGCGCATAGCCATCGCCATGAGTGCCGGTGGTAGCGACCTTGACAAGTATGGCTACCCACTCAGCCTACTATTATACATGCGATACACAGGGCTGACAATGATCGCAGGGCGATCCAGCAGCTCCGCGCATGTCGTCCGATTCCCGAGAATCAAGTCCGAGAGCTATGTTACAAGGCACGCGAGCTGTTGATCGAGGAGGGCAACGTGGTTGGAGTGGATGCGCCAGTGACGGTAGGCACGGTATTGTTATATTCGTGAACATAGCTGATTATACGTCCTTTCTTAGATCTGCGGTGATATCCATGGTCAATTCCACGACCTCATGGAGCTCTTCCGAGTTGGTGGAGATGTACCAGATACAAATTACCTTTTCATGGGTAAGCCGACAGGATCCCGCCACATTCTTTTGTGCTGACTCTGTGTAGGCGACTTCGTTGACCGTGGTTTCTACTCGCTCGAATCTTTCCTCCTACTTCTATGCCTCAAAGTCCGATACCCAGACCGGATAACGCTCATCAGAGGCAACCACGAGTCTCGGCAGATTACAACTGTATACGGGTTCTACGATGAGTGTTTGAGGAAGTACGGCAGCGCGAACGTATGGAGGTAATGACCATTACCCAGCTGGTTTAGTAGAGCGCAACACTAACAAGAACAGGTATTGCTGCGAAGTTTTCGATTACCTAGCCCTCGGCGCTCTCGTCCAAGGCGCTGCGACTTCTCTCCAAGCCACCGATGGTCCCATAGCCGAGTCTAGCAACGCTGAAAACATGCCAGACATCGATCAAGACATTGAGATCGAAACGCTCAACGCTAACGGCGAGGTTATGTACCGCTACGCACGCAACTCAGACTCCCAATCAAGCGCCGCATCACAAGTAAGCGCAAACATGGGCTCTTCATCCCCTGTCGCTCCAACACCTGGACGTGTTGGCCCTGCAGGAACTGGCGCAACTTCCTCCGCCAACGGCTCGGCTCGGAACGATACAGGAGCCATTCTATGCGTACACGGAGGTCTATCACCTCTCGTTGACTCAGTGGACAAGATCCGTCTGTTGGACAGGAAGCAGGAGGTGCCCCACGAAGGAGCTATGTGCGACCTCCTATGGTCTGATCCCGACGAGATTGACGGATGGGGCTTGTCGCCGCGTGGTGCAGGATTTCTATTCGGGGCCGACATCGTCAAGACTTTCAACCACAAAAACGACCTCAGTCTCATTGCTAGAGCTCATCAATTGGTTATGGAAGGATTTAAGGAGATGTTCGACTCAACAATTGTTACTGTGTGGTCAGCGCCAAACTACTGTTACCGTTGCGGTAACGTAGCTGCCATTTTGGAGCTCGGCGAAGACGGATCAAACGCCGGTTTCCAACGGAGGTCGAACGGAGATAGAGCGGGTGGTGGTGGAGGCTGGGTGTTAGGCTCGAATGCTGGACCCAATGGCGAGAGGAGATTGAGTTCTGTACTCAACGACAATTTTCAAAAGAATAGAGATGGGCCAGGGCGGCGATACCGGGTATTTGAAGCCGCTCCACAGGACTCACGAGGCATGCCAGCAAAGAAGCCAGTAGCGGACTATTTCCTTTAAAGAACAGAAGGCGCATGAGAACGCTTTGAAGTTAATTCTGTCAACAAGCTTGGGCGTCTGGAGTTTGTAACAAGGATTGGATGAAATCGAATGACATGCCTGACTATATTGCGAGGCTAGCACACTGCCATTCGACGCGACGAAACATTTGGATGCTATCGCTCTACCAAAGACCCCAGCACCAGGGCTTCGTTCCTCTCATGCATTGGCCGCATTCACGACCGTCATCCAGTCCACGTACCGCTTTACTTTACAACGACTAATGAATGCTTGACAGCGCTGATGATGTATTTAATCAAAGAGTCTTCGAACTAACCCAAACGCTCGTCAGACATCAAAGCCGAGATAGTACGGTATCATCTCAACACCTACCGTGGGCGATTTTTGGTTATCCCAAACTTGACCGGGGCGGCGATATGGCCATGAACGTATCCCTTATTACCAAGCTCGACGTCTGGTATTTGTCAGTAGCCCGAATCTGAGAGGACTGAAGGACATACTGGCTTCAGACTGGACAACTCGACGGTGCGGCATGAAGTTGCGCAACAACAATACCAAGATGGGAATGCAGGTGGCTAGGAGAGTTACAAAAGCTATAATTGCTTCTACCGACCAGGAAGACATAGCGAGGTTTGTATGATCAGTGTGTAGTGTACAAGAGGATTTCTGGCTGTGACATTGAACAAGGAGCGCGACCTGTGCTAGGATTTTTATCACATTCCAGAAAGCAGAATCTGCCTTCGAAGCCTCTGTAGGACCCCCGACAATCAGTTTGACAGGTTTTGCATGATTGGGCATGTTGACTCCGCCTTCTTCAGCCTGGTATGAGAACAGGGTCACTTTTACAAAATCTTGCGCTAACCAATTTAGACCGCACTCGGAGACTACAAGGTTCTGTTGCGCAGTATACTCCATGTTCTGAGGCTATCACAGGTTAGGCATGATTGGTCAATCTGCTAATGGCTTGTTGCGCTGTTTACAAAAGCTCGCTGCAGTCAGGTTTTGCATGATTGGCCGGATACTGAACGGCTGACAGATGCAAGGAAACCGAAGCTGTGTCATTGGTCTTCGCGAGGGACGCCGCTCACAGGCGCAGCACGCGCCAGGCGGCGTTTCGGGTCCAAGACTCACCGTTCAAATACCTGGATATGCTCCAAAGTGCTTAATTTAATCCTCGGCGTACTTCTTGCTTCTCATTCTTTTTTCTTTGATTTTATGCTTTGTTGTACAGGATGAACAACACCGTCAAGACTAACAACATCGATGAGAAAACATGGGAACGCCATCGTCCAAGCATCGAGAGCTTGTATTGGGGGAAATCACTCAGTGCGATCGAAGCGCATATGAGAGAGCGTTACGCTTTTGTTGCGAGGTATTTACGCCAGCTCGCTACAGATCCATGAGCACTAACACTCAATGAAGCAAATCACAATACGAAAGGCAGTTCAGAAAGTGGCAACTACGAAAGAATCTTACTGGGCCTGAGTGGGCGGTCATCATAAGTTATATGAAGAAAAACTCGATTCGTCTTGAACAAGTGGAAGTGCTGTTCAAGGGACATGAAATTCCCCACAAGAGGATTCTACAAGAGATAGCGCGACGCAGCTCACTAAACAGCACATGGAAAAGTGGTTTGTTCATGCTTTGATCTTTGTGTATGTCGCTTACAATGTCTAGGCTCCTGCAAACTTCCGAAAGAGATCACTGTGCGACCACGATCACGCCCTCTGGATATGGATGCCGCGAACGGTCTTCAGACCATAATAGTTCCTGCTGCGATCCCGTCACTCTCTTCCATCCAGACCGAAGCTAGCCTTGAACTGGTTACCATACCCTCAACGTCGATCAATCGCTACATTCTGAGCGTACCCACCCTAGCCGCTTCGTGGAGTGCCCCGTTTTCTTGGATGCGGGCTGTCGACCTGGATTCGTTCTCGCAGAACCTCTCCACTATCCAGCAGTTAACGAAATGGACGAAGCCCCCGAAGGCCCAACTCGATGCACTATTTTACTCGAAGGGTCGGTCGTTCCTAGATACTCCGCACGAAAGCCATGAGACATCAGTTCCGTCATACGCAATCGCGTCACTAGCCAACAACATATCCTCGATATACCATAATGTTTCAAATGAAGCATATTTATTGTTGAAGGCGCTTCCACTGAACGCCGTATCACAAAGCCTGAAAGCCCTTCCGGTTCCGGTCTTGGATGCTCTCAAAGAACGAGTGTTTGCTACTGCTGTTAAGGTTGGGGACGTAGATCTTGTTTCAGCTATGCTGAAGTTGAATATTGATCCTCGCGAGCGTATCATGATTGATTGGCCATCCGTATCAAGACCAACCTACCCGCTCGATTATGCAGGGTATGCAGGTCACTACGCCGTTGCAAAAACACTTGTTTCGCACATGTGTCAAGGCGCAAATCAGTTACAGCTTGATGGCCTACATGATTGCATCTTGTATGGGATGGAATGGACAATGTTGAAAGAGAGAATAGGGGGGTCGATGACGAATTACAGTCATTTCCAATACTTTAACGAGTCAGAACTGACCGAGCTCATGTGTATCGCTCTCGCTGCCGGAGCCAGCCCCAAGTGGGGGTGCCTCAGACCCGCTGGTCGTAATATCTCGATAGTTTCTCTCAAGAAGCTGGTAGAGAATACGGCTGCAGGTATCATAGCTTGGCTAGAGATAGGCCTGCTGAAGTTTTATCTTGGTTACAGATGTTATTCGTGGGAGACATCCCCGATCGAAAATGTCCTACAATACGTCTTTTCAGACTGCCAACACCATCTACCTCGAGGAGACCCAAAATTCAAGACAATAGTTCTCGAAGCGTTGACAACTGCTATAGTCGATAACAAAGAGGAAGCCGCCAAAACGATCTTGAGAGCGTTCAGTCTACTAGGTTACCGCCCCAATAGCGAAGAGACTCGCATAAGCAACAAAGCAACGAACGATTCCATCGTACAGGCATTTGATAACGCAGACTGGGATCTGACAATATCCTTAATTCTGGCGCAAAACTTGATCGCAGTAAGAGAGAACTCGAGACAAGACCTAAAGGAAACGGGATCACAACAGCCTATTGCAATAATTTTCATTGAACCTCCCCGAGGCCCCTCATGGTATGAACAGTTCAACGGTGCTGTCAGGGAAAAGGACTTAGTGCTCGCATACCAGCTGCTCCAAGACCCCAGGCATTTGTCGAGTCCCTTTTCAAGACTCCCGTTGAAGTTCGTTGAACTTGCAGTCAGCCTCGGCCAATCTGACATGATTATCAACGTCATCAGATCTACAGAAAATTTTGATGAGTGGGGCCTTGATGAAGTCTTCCCTCTATTGGGCTATGGTCAAATTGCAGCAGTCAGTGCGCTTCTTATGGAACACCCTGCATGGAAAGCTGCTCTAGATGCCGCATGCTACCACGAGGGCTTTGGTATGTTAGAATCCATGGTATTCCAAGGGCCAGACTTGCCTTTGTTTGAAGAATTCCCATCATATGATGATGGCGATTATTTGATGCAAGAGCAACAAGTGATCTTTCGGGTCATCGCTTTTCATGCCATTGCAACAAACAGTTTCAAGCTTTGCGAATGGTTGTTGCAGATTGGTATGGATGCTGACGAACTCAATGTATGCGAAGATGAGGATACTGATATGGTCGTGAAGAGTCCGGTCACGCATTGCAGCTTGCCTGGTGTGGGCGGTTGCTCGGTACGCCGCATCCAGTGCACAATTCCATCACTTCTAGCCGTCGCAGCCCAACACAACCGTGAGGATTGGATGAAATGCCTTTTAGCTCAAGGTATCCAATCTGCTGACTCTGGAGCATTGTTATGGGCAGTGAAGACGAAGGCAAGTAGTTTTCCTGCACGAGCTTCATATGCGATATCAGCTGACTTCCTAAACTGATCGTTAGGCAACCGTTGCTACAATCTACTTCCTATTGAAGACAGCAGAGCCCGACAAATATTCAAGCCAGCGAAACTATGGCATTGCTGCACTTCGGGAAGCCATCCGGTCCCGAGACTTCACCATCATTGATATTCTATGTGGAGCAGTGAACATTGATGCAATCGAGCCGTCAACCAAAGAATTCCTTGGGCGCGAAGCTCCCCTCAGCCCGTTAGGTGAAGCAATCATACTGGGCGACGTCGCGATAGTGAAGCTTTTGTTGAAGCGGGGTGCCAGTCCAAACGCATACGTATCCTTCGATGGTCTGAAGATGCTAGAACGCATCACGAGCCACATACAAAGAGTGACACCATTACTAGCTGCTATCGACATGCAGAGTCTTCCATTGTTGAAACTTTTGTTGGAGCATGGAGCGGAGGTGAATTACAAACGCAATATGGGAGTCTTTCGTACTCCATTGCAAAGAGCCGCCGAAATGGGTTGCTTTGACGTTGTTCAATACCTCATCAAGAAGGGTGCGACTATCGATACCATTCCTGTCCACTCTGGTGGTACTGCTCTGCAACTCGCAGCACTGAACGGGTTCTGCGGTATTGCCGCGTTTCTGCTTGAGCAGGGAGCTGATCCAAATCATCCCCCTGCTAAAAGTAATGGACGAACTGCTTTTGAAGCCGCAACAGAATGGGGTCATATCGATACAATGTCGCTTTTGGTACAGTGTGGTGTCGTTCTTCACCTGCAATTCGGAAACCCTCTTCAGAGTCAGTACGAGCGGGCTTGGTGGTTTGCGGAGAAGAATGGTTTCATGGCGTCGAAGCGATTCGCAGAACACCTTTATAGGCAGGTGCTGGAAGGTCATTACTGGGATAATAGTCTTGCATTAGACCCTATATAGTCGATGTGCTGAAGGAGGACTACGAATACCTTCCAAAGTTCATTTCGGTGCCAGATCTAATAATGTTCCTCACTCATGTCCTTCTGCTAGTTTAAACGATTCCTGTACTATATTCTGCCTTTATCTAATCGAGTGTATTTCTTCCTTCGTCGCTCTGAAAAGGACGCCCTTCTGCTGTCTTGTTATCAGTCAGAGAACCTACGCATCACATGTTAATAAAACACCGTCAGATATATGATGAGCGTGCGAGCAGAAGACAAAATCAAGAAAGGTTGCCCGACTTTAATCATGACTATCAAAGTCCATGTAGCTACAAGCTCAGCTCACTAGTGTAACTATCCTCTCGTTCCCTTATTGACTTCTCGCGGAACTCCTCCATATGCACAAGTTCAGCCTCATCGTCGTTCTCCTCATGCCGCACAGCAAACGTCCTAGTATATGTAATCGTGCTCCGGTCAACAAGCACGCTCTCTTTTCCACTTTTGGCACTCCCTATCGTGTCGACATTTTCTTTTGTGCCGCGACTTCCACTTCCGTGATGGTTCTTGTTGCTTCGCTGGGTGCTTCTTTGTATCGTACTGATAACTGTAGGAAATGCGCGGATGAGAATTAAGCGGAGAGCCGGCATGCATGCGCATATAATTCCGACATTGATCTCGTAGACTGACCACAAGACGACGTTCGTCTGCTCCCATGTGACATTGCTCGTGCCACCGAAAGCAATGAGCGATCTGAGGCGGAGGATGGATACAATTGTAACACTGTGGACATGTTAGCTGGAAGCCAGATGGTGTAGGTTGCAAGAGTACTGACAAGGTACCAACGAAGAACATCAGAGCTACGCTGAACTTCTTCGTCAATGTCATCTGGAGGTGAAAGACCTCGTACAGAGGGATAGAAAGCATCCAGATGTCGACCACGATACATATGATAGCGTGTACCCAGATTACCGCGTATATGTTGAGACACTTAGTCGGCTTGGCCTTATCCCAAGCTGTCCAGTAATCGGCAAGCTATGTTTTGAAGCATTGAGTTAGCGTACGCCTCACGCACTTCTTGAAAGAGTTTCACTTACAGGCAGGCATGGGAATGAGCCAGGAATGAAGAAAGATATGGTCCATATTACGATAAAGGCGATAGTCCCCCACAAGAGCTGCACTGTCCGCCTTCTTGGAAAGATCCGCAAGAAAAATAGAATGAGCGAGATCTTGACCATGGCACACTGGATAAAATATAGTAGGGTAATGGTATACAGCCATCGAACGAAGTTCTCGAGGTGGTCAAAAGGAACAGTCCAGAGATCGACACCGATCCCGTTCGTAAGCATGCCCCTGTCGATTATAATTACGGAGGGTATAGATATGAGTACTGTAGCGGCCACGGTAAAATCATCCCAGCCAAGCCCGGCAATTGTGAAACATCTTTGGTAGACGAGACGTAAGATGGCGCAGGAAACTGTTACCACGCACATGAGTATATTCGCGACTCGCAGATGGGTAGTTTCCGACCGGACCGGCGGGTGGCAGAAGGTTGAAGTAACGTTTTTGGTCGCTAACAAATGTTGTGAGCTGTAAATCAGTGAATCATAATAGTTCCTGACTTACTCAAGCTCTCCTTCACGGTGCACGAAGAGACGACGCATTTCTCAACGGCGGCCTGAAGTTTAACGTTGGTACATATACATGTGGAGTTCGTAAGTTGGCAAGGTGAGTCGACAACAGCAGTCACCAAACATAGTTGCTATGAGCGTCAGCCATATACCATCTTCTCAAGACCGGATCCAATATACCGCGCAGTTAGGAAGCTTGGCGATCACCATGAGCGAGTCGGCATCTTGTGCC
The DNA here is from genome assembly GCA_019059555.1 of Alternaria longipes. Classification (NCBI taxonomy): domain Eukaryota; kingdom Fungi; phylum Ascomycota; class Dothideomycetes; order Pleosporales; family Pleosporaceae; genus Alternaria; species Alternaria longipes. The sequence goes on along the minus strand of CM032460.1, from coordinate 2,013,335 downwards.
TGTCCAGTAGAGGTCCAAGTGGCAAGAAGGAGTAGTAGATACAGCGGTCCCCTCATGTCTCGTCACGTCTGAAGACACGCTTTATCCTAGTTAGAGTCGTGCAGCTAGATGTGTGGGCGAGGACAAGGGGCCAGCAGTACTATTACTTTTCAAGCTTGGATATACGTGCCTGTCTTATACTCTCGGAAGTCCTAGTAGAGTTGGCCGGACCCGCATCGTGGCTTGCTGCAAGGATGCGTGTTAGAATGGGGCAGAACTTAATCTGCACGTTATCCTTAGATCTCCCGACCAGAATAGCTGCACCCCTAAGCACTGTTGAAGATCCCCTAGTTATGTTAAGCTTTCACTTCAACATCTCCTTTTTGTGGCGTATCGACAGCAGTGGCTCATCTAGATCGACCTCGGACCTCACTCATATTTACGAGTACTCGCATAACATACTGGGTATGCCAAAAAGATTGCTGTGCTGAAAGGGCTGACATCCGTGCCTGAGGAGGATATGTCTACATTCTTGGGAACGCCCACGCTAGCCTTTGCTCTAGAGGTAGCTTGATGAGCTTCAACAATCCAGTTCACTGATCGTGGATCATCGAAGGAACACTAACGACTAGTCTAGAAGGATTAATAAACAGCCTATGGTGAGGTGGAGGTGGTACCCGACGCATTTGGAAACGTTCACAGAGACCGTCTCGCTCTCTCTGGTCGTTCATAGTTCCCGCCCTTATCCTTGCATACAAGTCTCCTGTACATGCGGTGTAGATCAGGGTGTTACCTTGCCATGCCATGTGGCGCGTCTCTCTGGTGGCCGGCGGTTCGAGCTCCCCACGGTACCTAGGTAGTTCCTGCTACTAGCCTAGCGTGACCGAGAACCAATTAGCTGCGATACCAACGCATTATATTTCCACCACGACTCTACAGCAGAGGACGTCTATGATGATTATGCTCTCGTTGGCTCCGTGTACTCCGTATGCTCCGAAGCTCTAAGTTCAGGGTCAAGGTGAGAGCTCTGGATTGGGTCTTTGTCTGCTTGAGGATTTCCTGCTCTCTTCCTCCCACCCGGCCGTAAGTTCACTGTATTTGGGTTGAGCAGTGCTGTTGTCTCTGGCAGCCATCAAGTAGCTACGATTGGTTTCTTGCAGATACCCGCTCATAGCCCACTATGGGTTCCTTGTTGCTCCAGCAGAAACATGTATACCACAAGCATTCCAATAATCCACCAGGTACAGTGTCAAACTGTATCTTGCGATCGACCGAGCTAGTGTCATGACGCACTGTAGCAATCGAATGTCTAACAGATCTGGAGCTCGAAACGACGGCTCGTCATTGGTCGGCTCGTGTCTAGCTTCCTTTCGACAACGGTAGGGCACTGTCAGCTAGGGCCCGATTACTATTCATCAACCTGATGGTATTGCGACGGGGACTAAGCCTGGCTACCGTCATCATAATTGTTAACTGACATGTGGATGCAAGAGACATGGGCGACAGGAACCTGATGATCGCCATACCACTAAACACGCCAGGTTCGGAGCACTCATGCGTCCTGGTTGTTGGGAATGTCTTAGCTTGTAAGGCACGTTCTCACGGTTCTCGCTCTGGTTCTTCCCTAACAAAACACGTTGGACGAACAAGCCCTAGTGATGTCAACACGATGAGAACAAAGCATCGCACACGATAACCATCGTGACGAGGCTCATACGGTACATACGACAAAAAAGAGCACATGGTACGAAGGACTGCAAAAAGGTAAGGAGGGTGGAGCAGATGAACAAAAACAAAAACATACAACAGCGGGGATTCGCTAGTGGTCACCCACCTAACTACTAATCCGCCGGTACACTGCTTGTATATGGCTGAGCGGACGGGAAGCCTAATTTTCAGTGTCCTATGGTCGTATGTGAAAGGATAAGCCGTTGGTAGTGTATATATCATGGAAGCATAGCGATGTGGTAGAAGTACAGCAGCAAACTGCTCGGCTTATCAGTATGGATACGGTAGTCCCCTCGGTTTCTGCTGGCATAGTGGTAGCTAATGATCTAAAGTATACGAAAAGGCTGCGTCGGTCCAGGCAACCGTCAATCTCTTCTGTTGTGGTGCTGGTGCTGCTTTGTGTAGAAACGCATCTGTGCTTCGGCTAGTCCGCATCGCAACAACTGAGCGAGGGTCAAGAGCGATACAAGTCTGAGAAGAGCCGCGCTGCTCGAGGTGACGAAAGTCAAGCCGGTGTTGAAGATGGAGATGAAGATGAGCATGGGATGAGGAAACCCCTTTGATGGCGCAGCAACCAATGAAACCAGGTATGACGTTTAGCGCGGGAGCTTGGCCGTTGTTACCTTGCAACGTCTCGTCGCAGGCCCGACGTTGCGCAACCCCAACCATACTCCCGAGCTCTGTCCTAACAAGCTCCATTTTCCATCTCATCCCATCCGTCCCCTCCCCAGCCCGTTGCGCGAAGTCGTCAAAGTGCGGTTCCCACACCTCGCCGGTCAATCGTCCGCCATGGATTTCTCAGACATCTTGTGAGTACAGCTGGAGCTGTGGGGAGCTGTCTGCAACTAGGCAGCGGCTTCCGACAGAGGCATTGAGCACTCGGAGGTGTTGAGAGTAGGAGCTAATTTACGATTGTGTAGTCGCATGGTGAATTTCGCCGTTGCGGTATTCGTGGTCCTTGGTGGTATCGCGAAGTTGTTCCCGTTCAACGACTTGTGAGTCTACCTGGCGCATCCATCGTCACTCCAATCCCGTCGCGTCGGCATTCGAGTTCGTAAAACAATTAGACGGCACTTCATGCCTTGACAGGCAAGCCGTAATGAGCGCGTGTGGGCTTTGAGGATAGAGGCAGGTTGCATAATCCTGAGGACTGTCGCGAGCTTAGTCCACACACGTCTCGGCACGCGCCCGCATCTTATGAGGGTGTACAAACAGTACGCGAGCTTGGAGCGTTGCATAACAGCGGTTATGCAAGCTCGAGCTAGCAGCGCTATACAAAACATCAGACTACGTTGCATAGGCAAGCGCTGACAGTGTCTAGCTCTCACATCATTCTCGGTGTATACCTGATAATATTCGGTCTTGGTGCGTTCAGCGGTCTTATATTACCACATGTTGCTGACAAACGACAGGAACCGCTCTACTCGAGTTCCAAATTCCCCAGCAAGTGGCACGCTATGCCTCTTTCATGTTCTCTTTCCTCGGCCGCGGCATCTTCTACATCTTCATCGGTTCGGTCATCGTGGGTGAGCGCTGGTTCCGCATTGTGCCAGGCACCATTGTCGGCATAATTGGTGTGGGCTACGCTGCTCTGGAGTTCATTCCTTCTATTGAGCCCCCAGCGAACATGCGGTAAGTTCTCCATACTTCTTGAAAACATTCTGCGTGTGGTACTAACGACGTTGCAGCGACGCCGACGCTGGCTGGGGTGCCGAACAAGTCTAAGTTCGCAATCTGTAGACAAGAGGATGGCGGTAGAGGATTCCTCATACAAGAACGCTTGCCTGGTTTTTGGACCTCGGCATAAGACCGTCGTGCACTTTCTATGTGCTCAACCAAGTATCGCATGTTACGGATTGGAGTTGACCACAGTTACGTCTACGGATGTTAACAAGGTGGTTTGAGTATGTCTTTTTGGATTTCGTTGGTTGGTCCGGTGATCACATCGAGGTTTTGGTTACACGGGTGGAGAACGCCTTGGAAAGAGTCGATGTATGATAGGTTATCTGATTCAAACGAGGCTGTAGTCGTCACACGTGTTCGCTTGTCTGTCTAGTGTCCGCAGTGCATGAAGCGAGGACAGACTACCGGTACTTGCATTGCTGCTAGCGTATCGTTTCGGAAAGGACTGCGTTGAGCAATTGTCCAGATCTAGTCTGATGCTGCTGTTGCTGCGATAGTAACGTTGACGCAATGTTGGTTGTATCATCTCAACCCCTTGTGATTGGTGCCAGCTATGCATCAGTGGCGTGCGGAGCAGCAACCATTACGAATCGCTAGTCGTAGGCGAGCCGGATCTTGATCCGCTGACAGCTGGTCTATTGCAAGGCTCAAGTGGAGTCCAAAAGTGATAGAGCCGAGTTTTCCTTTTTCTTGCCGCCGAGCATATGTATCGGAGATAAGGACGCCCGGCCTGCATCTTAGGATGCATGTACCTGACTGATGGTTGGCTCCGCATGCAAGCACGCGCATGTGTAGAGCCAAAGTCAAATCGTCTTCACTGCTTCTGAACTCGTCTGTTGCCTATAGTCGCCGTGGACGTGCTTTCAGGGTTGGTGCGCTAAATCTCGGCTTAGAATAGCAAAGCCTTGATTGGCCACCGCCTTCCATTCACCGCCTAAGAATTCCAGCTTGTACCGCACCAGCATCGCCAGACCCAGTAGGCACCTTGCGCAGAATTATGACGACGGAGATCCCGAACCCACCTGATATCCTCCCTTGCTAGACCCGTCCTTCTTAAAGTTGTTTGCCAGCCATCCGAGTGCCACACCTCCCAAACATTGTGTACAAAGGCCCGAAGATCCGCATATCACACCAAGTCACGTTAGCGCCTGCTCCAGATTGACCTACACTTTCATCGGGTATCAGATCAAGCCGATAGCCAAGTCCGGACATCTATTTGGATCGAGAATTTGCAAATCTCCGGATTGGAGGATTCTATCTGCGAAATTTAGGCAACAGTGTATCACTACAACCTTGAACCCACCTTCTTGAGACACGTATCTTGGATCAATCAAGCGCTGCCCTATGGCACACCCTCCTGGAAGCGGAGGCACGTCTTTGGCTCCGACTCCGACACATCCACATCATTTATCACGGGAAACAAGCAGAGACGAGCTAGAGATGGCTGAGAGCCTGCGACTACTCAATCAGGCCCATGAACACCACAGACCGAGGACAGAAACTCCGTCTCAGGAACAGCACCAGATTCAGGGCCAGGGAGACGAAAAATCCGAGATATACCACTCACTCGAGGATGCGGTGCCCATCTCAGAACAACCAATGACACCGGCAACTTCAACATCTCTACAGCTGCCGAGTATGAACTATGATGCATCCAACGCGCCTGTCACCGGACAAGTCTGTAGGTACGTTGTCTGAAATTTCACTGTGTGCTTGCCACCAGTCACTTGATTACAGTTGGAACCAGATCTGCAGGGAAGACGCTAACGGACCGAAGCAACTGCAAGACGACACAAACGCCGCTTTGGCGCCGATCTCCAGCTGGAGAAACTGTGTGCAATGCGTGTGGTCTGTACATGAAGGCGCGGAATCAATCACGTCCAGTGAACCTGAAACGGAACACTCAGACTCAGCCGATTATGCCCGTGCAGCAAAGTCCAACGCCGGGCCCAGGTGACGGCAACGGAACGTCACCCGGAAACCTCGCGGCTTCGCCCCGAGTAGCAACTTATGTTGCTGCAGACCAGATGACCGCAGGTACATGTCCTGGTGGAGGGCGATGTAATGGTACTGGTGGTCAACAAGGCTGCAGTGGTTGTCCAGCGTTCAACAACCGCGTGTCGAAGACTGCGAAGTTTGCGTTGGCCCAGGCAAATGCAACATCGAGTGATGGTACCAACGGCGCAGACGCTGCGTCCAGTGCAGCGGCAGCAGGTTCTACCAGTGCCATCCCCGCGTGCCAAAATTGTGCAACTACAATCACACCACTGTGGAGACGGGATGATGCTGGTCACATAATATGTAACGCTTGTGGTGAGTTCACACCCACAGGGCTACTTTGCAACTGAGTCACCATAGCTAACTCCAATTTAAAGGACTCTACTACAAACTCCATGGAACACATCGTCCTGTCGCAATGAAGAAGCAAGAGATCAAACGTCGGAAACGAGTCGTGCCAGCTGGTGACACGAGCTCTCAAGCCACACCGTCGGTTGCCGATTACTCTCCACCACAGCGTCCGTCCCAAACCCCCGCATTCGAGCATTCCGTTTCCCCAGATCCGTCAACGGCAATTGAGTCTAGGGAAGACTATACGCCCGAGCCACCTAGAGGACCTATCGCCGTCGACTTCACTCATTACTACGGCAAGGCATCAGTCACCTCTAATCCCGCAGCCCTTATACCCAACATGCAATCCAATGCACCATCGCCCCGGAAACGCAGCCGCAGTGCTACCATGGACCCAGAGGAAACCGCAAACCCGATGCCCCACCGCCCAAACGCGATTTCTTCGATATTGAACCCATCTCAAGCTGACGCTGACGCAAACATCGATCCTTCACTTTCAGTGCCGCTTCGCCCGAGTGCTGGTACATCGCCTAATCCAGGAATGTCACAAGAAGAGAAGGCAGCTAGGAGGGAGAGACTGAGGAAGGAGGCAGAAGCTATGAGGCAAGAATTAGCGAGAAGGCAGAAAGAACTAGATGAATTGGAAAATGATTGAGGCGTTACTGCAAACCCAAAGAATATACAACGAAGTACCCATATTTGGAGAAAAGCAACGGCGTTAAAAGTGGTACTGCTAAGATGGCGAGAGACGAACTATCATCATATGTATAAGCTTTGGGGTCTTCAATGACGACCGCCGGCGTTCGATATAATATGTTTCATCCTCATCCCACACTCAGGGATACAAGGCGTTGTTCTGGGGGGCCAGGGATTACGGATTATGTTTTACGACACACTCTAGCGGATACCAGAATACCAGAATCGCTAAGACAGTGGGCTCGGCATCACAGCCTAACCACAAGATTACTCTCGCAATATCCTGGTCTTTGATATCATCTATTGGATTGAATCAGCTAACCTCTCTAGTCTGTGTTGTAGTAGGATTCCCAAGCTCAGAAGGTGCGACTGGGGCTTCAAGTGTGGCAGACGATGAACAGACACAACACCCTTTGACCACAGAGGAGATACCATCGCACTCGTTGCATTAATATGACTACTATCTATTCGCCTGTACATATCTAGACACCTGTTCATGTTGGTTCCCACCTGCCATATCCAAGAGTTCTGGACAACAATCAAACGCCGAGTCATACGGTGGTGCGGATCGGGTGCAGAAGATCTCTGCACCTTTACCGCGTCACTTGGCAAATCACGCAATTATGGTGGTTGGTATCTTCCCTATGTAGCCAAGTGGAATGACAAGGTGTGCATATAGCATACACATCTTGGTCTGAAGCCGAAGTTTCTGAGAAGAACATATGACTAACAATGTCACGTATCATTGAGTAATCTTTGTCATGGAAAGCATGCATCAGGAAATGGTAGCCCCAAATCAGGAAATGGTTGCGTCCTGTTCGGGTAACCCGACTCCTACCACAAAAGGCTAATGGCCCCTGTCATCGTCTCACATCAGACAGCTATATCTCTCTATTCCCGCCCTTTCGCGCCGGATGCCATCGCCTGATCCAGCTCTGCTTGTCTGGAGACAAATTTCTTTTGAGACACTATCGTCGCACATCAGTATTCACATCCACACACAGACCCAGCGCTGTGCCCAACCAACCCTTACTATATTTCCCCCTATCTAGGTCTTGAGTCACAGCTTTTGTTCCAGTGTCAACCATTGTACTCATTGACAAAATGGCTGTCATTGCTCTTTCACGAGCAGTCCGATCTGACAATTTATCGCTCTCGTATATGACATGCTCCCATGAGATCTGTCTCTCTTCCAACCTGTGCGGGATCGGGATTTGAAACTGCTCACAATCCGAAGCCACGAAGCACGCCTCACGGCTGTCTAAGCTCGAACAGACCATCAGGCCAGCGCGTTTTGTGCTCACATCACAGCCTGCCCCTGCTGTCGGATTGACTGGACCGATTAAGCATGACTTTCATGCAGAACTCTGAGCGCAGGTAGGTGCATGGAACTTGGCTTTTACAGACACTAAACCAAAAGCTGATAGTTAATACTGCTTTCGCCTGGCTCCGCCCGAGGAAGTGGCCAGTCGAAGCACAACAATAACATCGATCGGGCTATGAGTGGCCAACATCACTCATAGCCTGGGGAGACGACAATATGGAACACGGCAGACTGAGTCCGAGAAATGAACTGTCAGCCTCATTTCATGCAAGCAACCATGTTTCGCGAGCCGATAGGCTGGTTATCAAGAGACACCTTCTCAACAAACCGCCCCCTCAAGGTTCCCAATCCTAGCGCAGCCGGAATACCAATGATCCTTACTCTATACTGGCTGTAAGAAGGCTCAATAATTGGCTAGTTTGAACGCAAGGAAGCATCAGGATCACTGCAGCCGGGCTCCATAGCCTCTTCGAGCTAATTTATCTGTAGCTCATATTATGCTACAATCCAAACCATGATACCTGGCTTCACTCAGCTCTATTGATTCAGGGGCATCATTCATGCAGAGCATGTGCGTTCATAGACCAGGCGTCTTGGCCTTGGTATTAAGAGGGAAAAGAAGTTGTTGAGAGGAGCACCAGTCTTTCTCGTCCAACTTGTAAGAAGATAGTCAAGGCTTCTGCAGAATGTTTTCCATACCTAGCCGTGCATCTGACGATGGCTTCCGGGCCTTCATCCCATCATCAATCCGCCCTCGAAAAGTAAACGCTACAAAGCGGAAACAGAAGAATAAAGCAGCGGAGAACAAGCCAGGCGACAAGAGGCCATCCGTAAACTGTACAGAAAACAAGGTTGCCGATATCCTCCAACAAAAGATTACTCTATCGCCTGCACCCGTTTCGATTGCGACAGCAGATGCCACAGTTACTCTCAATGATCAAGGTACCGTAGACTGATGCATCTTCTAGTATGTCGATTCTTGACTGACTTGAACTTAACGATGCAGGCGTTCATATCGGCGTCGCTGCTCTCGATCGAAAGCCAGATGGATGCGAAGCCAAGGATGATGTCTCTATTGTAGAAGGAGAGCAAGATATCGCGAATACCTCAAGGACAAATTCAGCGACAGAGTTGTGTGCAATTAACAATACTTCAGGTGGGTCTGTCAGGATAAGGCTAGATTTCATACTAATCTCAACAGCACATTGCATCCTCACCGTGGAAGATGTTGCGACCACTGGTGATCACAATTCGTCATTCGTCAACCACGGTTTCGGAAGGCAACAACCTTACCCAGAGACTCAACCGAGTTCGTTTAGCGAAGGAGATCAATTGCGGACGATACCTGAGGAGCCGGAAAACAATGGAACATCCGCCTCCCATATGAACAGTACACATAGCCGTAGTAAGTACCAGTCGAGAAGTGCAGCCTGAAACTTCTGACCTCAGATACAGCGATTGACGTGCCAAGCCCTGAAAGTTTTAATGGTGCAGCGACCGGAAAACCATCAGAACCAGGCGAGCAACTGCCCTCCTCCCTTAGTATGTTGATTCATGACGCGAAGAACCTAGATTGCGGATCGCAATTGAATCAAAACTATGGTCCTCTGGAAGCCTGTAAGGCCTCAGAAACAGCTGAACTGACAGCTGCATCGACCGCAGACGCGCACCTACCAGGTTCCGGATTTGATTGTGACAGAGGACCTACAAGCTCCCCTGAAACCTCGGCTTTTGGCGTATATGGCCATACTGAGAACGTATCGGAGTCAGCGGTCAGACAAGAGCGGCTTAAGTCGATCGACGGATCAGATTCACATTCGGAAGCAGCAGACCAGCGTGTTGCTTTCAAGTTGACCGACACAAGAGATGAAGGCGGACGGAGTAACCTTGATCTTAATCAAATCATGAGAGAATTAGGGCATTTAGGTGGAGACGAAAGACATCGATCCCGAGTTGAAATCACGGAACACCAAGAATGGAATGGTGAGAAGCGCTATGGCTTCAAAAAGCAGGGATGTCCTGAAGACGAGACGAGGTGGGATGGTGAGAGCTACTTCGATGAATGTCCAGAAGTCATCGAAGAGTACTGGGATCGCGTGAGGAGCCAACATTCGATCATCAACGCCACTGAAGGAGAAGTCTGCCGGAGCCCATCAAGCAGTCGGATCTCATGCGAGATCAAGCTCGCTAATGATTCCGAGGAAGGGCCAACAGCGCTCAGTGAAGACGAAGAAGACGAATACCAGGTTGAGCGAATCGTGAAACACAGGGAGCGTAACGGGCAACTCCAATTTAGAGTCAAATGGAAAGGATACCTTGAAGAAGACATGACGTGGGAGCCTAAGAAACACTTCCATAAATGTCCAGAAGTCATCGAAGAGTACTGGGATCGTGTGAGGAGCCAACATTCGATCATCAACGCCACTGAAGGAGAAGTCTGCCGGAGCCCATCAAGCAGTCGGATTCCAGATGGCCGGGCTTCTCTATTATATCCTATGATCGAGATGCCGGTTAAGGCTGCGTCCACATGTAAGGTACACAAAAGAAAGCTATCTCGAGATGTTGAGAACTTGTCGTGTGGAGACAGAGAGTATTTGAATGATTCTTCAGATGCTGGGGTACGGACTAAGGTGAGAAGATGTAAGGGAGGGAGGCGAAGAACTACTGGCAAACGGCGGTGCACAAAATGCAGAAAGACAGGACACAACAAGGCCACCTGTCCTGATGGTGCAGTCGATACTAGCCATTGAGTCCGTCGTGTGTACTGGGTCACACTGTCGTACTGCGTCAGCCCTGCACTGCTCGAGCGTTTCTCAAGAATTAGGTTGGGGTTGCAATCGTCATTGGAATTATTTGTGAATATCTAGCCTTCGTGTTATCCTGTTGCAGCTGGAGATGTAGTGTATTGAATAACGAATTGTTTATCCGTCCTGCAGTCGTTACTTCCTTGCAAGTACTATATCGAAGCACATCGGCGACTAATGTTGCACCTTCTTGCACGTACAAGACACTGACATGTCATGTACAAATATGAGATGATAGATGTCAGCATCTGGGCCTGGTCGAGCACATGTACGACCTAGCGGGAGAATTGTTTTAGATGGATGCGCTATGGCTCTCAGTCTCTCACTCTCGAGCTATTTTTGCGGGCGTTACCTCCGCTAGAAGGTCTAGATCTGTGATGATCGCGTCTACAAAGTGGTTCGGATATGTGAGGATTTCTATGTGTGGGTTTTGTGTCGATGTCTTTATGTATCTCCTGGCTGTGAATCCAGACAGTTCTCACAGTGTCCCAGTACTGTTTTGGTTCAGTCTTTGCATGAGACACGTGTTCAGAGTCTTCAAAGATACTCTCCGTCACACATCCATGACGCTTGATTAAATCGCTCCCATGCTCGTATATGTCTTTCCATGCAACTAGGGCATCGCTCTTTGAGTAGAGATAGCATCTCGGAATCGTGACAGCAAATAGGCTTGGGTCGAGAAGCTGTTTCCTTGAACGCGAGACAGGGTTGTTCTCATACCCTATGAAGACGTGATACGCGGCCCATGCTAGTCCCAACACAACGACCGCGATTGCTGTGGCGAATTGCTCCAGGAAGGGTATCGGAGGTAACGATTTTGCCAGGGCAGAGCAAAGCCGAAGGAAACGTGGATGGCCAGGGGTGCTGTCTAGGCACATCACTGAAACAGGAAGTTGCGTGCTGGTGACGGCATGATACGCTATTGCAAGCTCGCAGGCTTTGTTGGCACCTCCTTCTGAGAAGATGTGAAGCAAGGTACCACGTTTTTGTATTTGTGGACATTCATATAGGTGTGTCATGTACTCAATTGCTGGTTGAAGGCGCTTTTGCTTGCAGGTAGAACTTCTCCAGACAATGTCCTTTGCTGACGTGGTGATGATGAGAACGCGGGACGTTGGGAACATGCTTGCATATGCCGAGATATATTTGGAGATATGTTGGCCATAGGCGCCAGTCCACGTCATGAGTATGATGAGGCCTGGAGCTGAGTTCTCTGACGCATCCGAGGAAGAAGGATGAATGCTTTCCCAGATCGTCGGGGCGACGGAACGACAACCTAATATTTGATCGTGTGGCTGTCCTACTGTTGTCCTAGAGGTTTCTGGTGGGACTCTGGAACGCATGTCGTATCGGAATGATGGTAGCATGTTACGGTGTTGCTGAAAAAAACTCTTGAGCAGGTCAGCTTGTGCAATCGGAACGAAAGGTCTTGATTATCTATCTCTATATCCTTGCATAGCCCGGGCTGATATTGAGACCTGAACCACTACAGTACCACATGGTATAACCCAAGTGGTGCATGTAATTACTAGAGCACGCATCCCTGGTAGTAGCGTCACTAGTGCTTACAGCAAAGCAATCTGTGTCGGTAAATTTTGACCAGAAAGTGAAAAGGCTTCAGCATCAAGTTTCACTTATGAACAAGTTGCAGCACGAAAGGAAATATGCACCACATCGGGTGAACCAGTAAGCCTGCTATCGGCGGCTGCAGTTGCAGCACAGTAGCCTAGAGAGCCGCTGCATGAAACCCTCTGTTCCAGGTTTCTGTCCCCATCGTAGTCGGTGAGCTTTCATACTCTGCGACGAATGAGCGTAGTGTTGGGTCTTGTCCAGATCCAGTTGGCTCTGCTGAAACTGAGCCTGGCACGACGCTGTTTGGTCCCGCTCTCTTACGGGTACAAATCGCGTTGTTGTAGGATCTGGAAGTAGATCGAACCGGTGATTCTGCTTGGCAGAAGGATGCACCTGCTCATGAAGACCGACTGCGGTGGGGGTGTCGTGGCGGACGTATGGTAGGTGTGCCTGTGGGAGAGCCATGGACTTGACACTGATCATTTCCTGGCCTCTTCGATCGTTCAAATCCACCCAGTCGTATTCATTGTCTTCAAGTTTGCCAGCGTTTCCCAGTGCTCTGGTAAGTAGTCCGCGCAGGTAGTCGTAGTCAGGTGCATCTTCAAAACCTAGGCTGCGGACGTAGCTGAGGTATTTGGTGAACTCTTCTGTTCTTGTCAGCCATGTTCGGTGGAAACGCAGGTAATGAAACTTACTAGGAAGACCGTCACAAATGTATTCGATGGGCATTGTTTGCTTCATTTCCCCGATCTTCGCGTACTTCTGCTCATTGGTAGTAGCTTTGAGGCCTTGCCATGGAAGACTACCTAGGAGGAAGTATATGAGAACATGACCTAGAGCTTCCAGGTCATCTCTACGAGACTGCTCGCGTCTAAGATGTGCATTCGTACTCATGTAACGAGCTGTACCAGTGTGAGACTTGCGCTCCCTGTACGAAATGTGTTGCTTCGTCATGGGGTCGCGGTAAAGCTTTGCCATGCCGAAGTCAACAACATGGACCGAATTTGCGCTTGCAGTTCCCTGCCGGCCAACGAGAAAGTTCTCCGGCTTAATGTCGCGGTGAATGATGTTGTTTTCGTGAAGTTCCTGTACTCTCGACAACTATCGCTACATTAGACCAGGAATGTAGTGAGACCGATATATACACACCATTTGTTTGCCAACCATGACTACAGTTTTGACTGTGAAGGTCCTTTTGCAGTGGCTGAACAGATCCTCCAAGCTAGGCCCAAGCAAGTCGATAATCAGGATGTTGTGCATGCCTTCTTGGCCGAAGTAATAGACATTGGGAATCCCCGCTACATCATATCAGTCCGATTCCTAGGGTGCTTGAATAGCTACCTGATAGGCAACAACCAGAACATGAGAATACCACCACCGCACGCAGTGCAGAACATTCTCATTGTACGTTATGATTCGCACGTATGGATGTATGCCAATGTAATCTCCCACACAAAGACAGTGCTTCGATTTTCTCGAAAAAGTAATGTGGGAATGATTGATAGCAAAGTCGAAAGAACTTACCACAGCCTATGAGGGCCTTGTACATTCGATACTCGTTGCGCAGCTGGGCAGCTTTACTCTTGTGCGGCTCGAACTTTATAGCAACCTGCTGATGGTTGAGCCGGTTGATCCCTTCGAAAACAATGCCAAAGGAACCCTCGCCAATTTGCTTGCCGATGCCGTAATGTTTGCCGACGATATTAGTGTAGGTACTCTTGTTCACCATCGTGGCTAAGATGGGAGGTTTTCGGTATAATAGCTGAAGGTCAGATGAGAAATGTAGGTAAATTGCGAGGTGCTGATCGATCGAGGTCCAAAGGCGTCTCTGATTGTCACTTGAATTCCATGAGCCAGCTAACACCCTCCAGGATCGGCTTGAGAGGGTCTATGCGATTTAGTATTAGATGAAGGAAAATTCTCATCGAGCGGCGGAGCGAAACATCCAAAGAACGCTGTGTTGCGAATATAAGTAATGACTAGAGCATGACCAACTTGCGTAGGAAAGACCTGGACTTCAGGATGAGAGCAGAACAAACGTGGCTATGCGACCCACAACATGGATCAGAGCATAGGATAAACGGCCCCACCATCTCCAATTTGCGTGGGACACCATTGCTTGGAGATAAATATAGTGTTTTCGATGCACGTGGAATCACCCGTGCTGCTGTACATTACATGAATCAGCACGCTTTCGGGGCTCATGAGCGTGCTAGGAACATTGGTGTAAAGCTGTTCTCTCCATGTTTGATGTGCTATCCTTCCAGGAGTGTAGAAACTGAGTCTAGCATTCTGAGCAAGTCCAAAGAATCTGGAATCGAGTGACTGCTCTAAATATTGGTACTGTGCAGACCAAAAATGTATACCCTGTCAGCTCGCCACACTACAGCTTCGTTGTCAGGGGTGGGGTCGCTGAGCCTGGAGTTTGTAGTGTAGTTATGGGCAATCGTTCCTCGGTAGCGGTTCGTCTAAGTAAGACGACACGGTCACCTCATTTCCATAGCTAAACTACGCACTATTTCCCGTTGTACCTATCAAAACCTAACAGTTTCCAGAACCCATTCGATAGCGGTGCACTTGGGCGAGCTAGAAGAGACTGGAACGACATCGACAGCAAGAGAAGCGCTGATGTGACATCAGCGCGATCCACGGTGACTGTATCTGATCGTCGTCGATGCAATGATGTGAGACACAGATGGACTGGAGGCGCATTTGCAGGTCTGCAGAAAGATCGGGATAAACCCTCGGCGTCGATGCAACTAGTACAGTCTTATCGACAGGGAAGGGACGCCCTCCGTCAAATGCACCTGAAGTCGGAACAGTTTCTCCTGAACGCGCGCCTTAGCGCGCGTGCACCAGTCTGCCTCTATGATGATGGGCCTAGCCATCCGCTATCGACAGCGGACAGTGGCCCCACCTCTTCAGTTTATGCAAAGACCCATTACAATCTGTCGAGACCGTTGAGTCCAGTCGGCGCGCGTTTGCCATGCCATCGCTGAAACTCGCATCCGACGTCATGCACTAAGGATACCACTTGTGGTGCAGGGCGACGAATCTGGTCTTACTTGCGAGCAGACCCAGCATCCCAAGTGGTTTGTGGTTTGGCGCCTGTCCCAGCATCTCGTCGTCTTCGACCAGGACGCATGAGGGTCTGGATGAGATCTGGGTCGGGCAGCGCGGACTCGGTTTGTGCAAGTCGGGCACGCGCGATGGAAATAGCGGCGGCAATGTACTACGGCCGTCTGCACCGAATGCGATGACTATGACGCAGCAACGCGACTTCTTCCTTGACCAGCCAGAAGCACTTTCCCACTCGCAAGATACTATATGCTCACAACTCGCTGTCTATACTACTAACTTGCCCTGTTCCGCGTTGCCGCTAGCACATACCATCCTCATCTCTCAACACGCGCACCAGGAACTGCGTTATATCTGGGCCTGCACATGGTCAGAATGACAGATGCCATAAGTGGAGAACACTGCATGGTGAGCAACCAACAAATCTTTGTATTCTCCAGTCAGAGAAGGACGACGAGAAATGACCAGAAGCAAAACAGATCTCAGAATGGATCCTTCTCGTCGTCGTTTATGCAGCCGTCGCTGTGCGTATCTACAGTCGTCTATCTCGTCTCCGCAAGAGGCTGAACCTAGCCGACTGTTTGTTGATCGTCTCTGCGGCTGATGCCCTGGCTCTGGTCATCTGCGACACACTTACATACCAAACGGGCGCGTTAGATGGACATGTGAGATCCCAGAAACTGTCCAAGGTGAGTTTTCGTCCCAATGCTCCTCGTCCAGAGATTTATATCGCTGTTACGAACCAGACCGAGTCTAAGATCAGGCTGCTTACAAGCACAGATACTGTTTGCTTCAAATTATTTCTACGACTTCGGCATGGGCTTCCCAAAGGCCAGCATGCTCGCCTTTTACTGGAACTTCTTTGCTCGCGAAGATCGCCGAGCCATACGCAATTCGCTATCCGCCATCGGTCTCTTCGTTGCTGCTTGCTACTTAGCCATACTTTTCAGCAACACGTTCTACTGTGGCAAGAATGTGTCGGTACAGTGGTCCCAGTCAGGCGATGCATGCTCTGTGTTTTATGCCCGGACGCCTTTCCTCCTCAATTTTGCACTCAGCCTAGCGTGCTATGTCGTCATCTATGCATGGCCGTTGCTCCCGCTATCGCAGCACGCACTTCGAGAGTCTACTGGACTTCTCGTGATCTTCGTCTTGGGTGCTCTCGCGATAGCCTCTGGTGTCTTTCGCTTCCTATGCCTAACGATAGGCGCTCGCAAAGAAAACCTGATTTGTAAGCCCTCCCTTTGAGGAAGAAGCGGGGTCAAATTAATTGATTGGTCTGCACAGATATCCTCAGCATGCTCGAGATGACTCTGTCCATCGTCGTTGTTTCTGCTTCTGGACTGCAGGCCAACCGGTCGCCGTAGGAAAGCGAGCCCGTACCCTAGCTAGATAGATACGACAGCGAGAAGGTGGTGTACGTAATCAGGATCTGCGTTGTGAAACATACTCGAATCAGTCTGTAGTTTCATACTGTTTTACTTGCTCTTAGCACCAGTGACAGCGATTGTGATGTCAAAGAACATGGCGCAGCCAACAATAGATAGATAGCGTGGCCGTGCCACAAAGGCATGATTAGGATCTTGGTCGATTGTGTGCCAGGGTCGTGTGCAGCTCAATGACCAAAGCCGAGTAGGTAGCTCGTCAGATGACTTTGTGCTGACGAGAGGCTACAGGCGAGAACCGGAACCCGATCCGAGTCGTCGCTGCAAGTGGACGTGCGGTTCTCTTACTCTTGCATGGGTATTGACATGGCCGAACATCTCACGCAGCTGCCCACTGCGGATACTGAAGAAGTGAGGCTTCCGAAGCTGGTCGCGCAGGATGAGTGAGAGATCGTTCTTGGCTGAGCGGGGTCCGCGCAGCGTAGGCAGGATGTATAGAGTCGTGCTCTCGCTAGCAGAGGCTCGCCGTATGTGGGCGACAGTCGCCTGAAAGCCACTAGAGGAGTACAGAACATGATTCAGGTCGAGTGCATGCAAACGCTGTTCGTGTTTTCAAGGACCCTGATCTAAGACAACGTAGTTCGAAAGCAGTTACAGTGGGAGTGAGCTAGCCTCACGCACGAGCAGAAACTATTACAAACTAACAGAGAGTCGTGCAGATGAAGCCCACCCGCAGGCCTCTAGCAGTAAGTCTCTACAATCTCTCAGCAATCCACGGCGAGTTCGCATCGAGTCGCTCGTCCACTTTCTCGACGTACGTGAGCGCGTCATCACACTCCCCTCCTCCTGTAGGCCCGATATGGCTACAGTGAACTTCAGGCCGATACTTGACCATGAGCTCGTGTACACTACGGCACATGAGCGTGTTCGAGCCTAGCTCAAAGCTCTGTCCCACCCGGATTCCTTTCGTTAGAAAACTATAGCAATCCTCCCAGGAGTCGTATTGTGCGTTCTTGCCGCTGCAGTGTCTTGCATGGGAGTTGCATATTGACGTTGCGATCTTGTCTACCGTCTTGCCGCTGGCCTCCTCAAAAGACCCGCCCTAGCTTAGGATGAGAGTCTGGAAGAGGTTGCCGAACCACTTGAACACAACGTCATATTGCGTCATTTCGCGAGCTGAGTTCCAAGTCATCCATGTGTTGATCACCACTGGAAGGGAAATATTGTTGAACGCTGGGAAAGTAAAATTGACGCGCGTAGTTGCCGAAGCAATATTCTGGACCGCCGCAAACTGAATCACTTCGTATTCCATTGGATTGCCGATGATAGACAGGGAATCCGAGGGCATAAAAAGCCCGAAGATGTACTCGGTATTGAGCTCGCGGCCTGCGAAGGTGCGCGTGTCGGAGACGCGCCCTAGAATCTTCAAGTGATCAATACAAGCGTCTCAGTGCGAGAGTGATAGGCTTACGTCTTCAGAGAATATAGTCGAGTTGATCGACTCCGCTTCTTTCACATTGTTGCGTTATCCATCGCTCGTAGAACTCGTGCTGGAGGCGCCAGAGTTCGTCATACCCCAGATCTGGAGTGGGATCTGTTTGCGCACAAGGATCCAGAAGACGTCAGCGCCGGGCGATCTCAGCCGCTGGGGCTCACTTACCAGCGATGACTCCAAGCAGACCCGACAGAATCAGCAAGTACGCAGAGTTCTTCATGTTCTTCATGTTCTGAAATCGTATGGTGTGGACAGTGTCTCGGCTGATTTGTGCCTGAGGTCACGGATCTATACGCGGACCCGGGCTCTTATAGTCTCCCACCAGATGCGCTACAGTCCAGCCCGGAAACCGACAGTGTCTCCTATGGCTGCAACATGCCGGCTGTTTTGCCCGCTATCGTGGATCCGAGCACCATGCAGACGTGAGATTCACCCAAGACGCTGTGGCTTGACCACACGGGGAACCACCCAGGGAACTACGCGGGCAACCACGCCTAGACCTAATGATGCTTGGCCATGACTTCTGAGGTCGCAGATCTTGCAAGATAATATTACAGTATTTTGTTCAAAGACATCGCCAGCAACACGTCGGTCGCAACAGCACTGCTTTCTACAATGGCATTCTTTATTGACGGTAGAGACTGCATGGTAAGTTGCTGGTGCAATCCCGTTGGACATAGCAATGCTGACGGACGAGACTCTCCAGGTCGTAGAATGGACTTTCCTGGTCGTCGCCTGCGCTTTCGTCGCTTTGCGCATCCACGCGCACGTTTATTTCCACCGCAAGAGACTAAACTGGTCCGAGATTTTGCTGGTAGCGTCTGTCCTTGATGCTTTGGGTCTGATCATCTGCGACACCCTCACTTTTCAGATGGGCGTATTAGACGACTATCAGGCTTCCGAAAGACTATACAAGGTACGCGCTGTTTGGAGGACACAGGCTCCCGTCGCCAACCTTCTGTCACGGCGCAAATCGCTACAGATCAGCCGCGTGGTTCTCTGAGAATAGCCGCTGACAGCTCAAAGATCTCCTTCGCCTCGAACTATTTTTATGATTTCGGACTGGGCCTGCCTAAGCTTAGCATGCTGGCTTTCTACTGGTCCTTCTTCGACCTCAACCGTCACCGAACGGTGCAGAAACTCTTGTTGTTCGTGACTGCCTTCGTCGTTGTCTGCTATCTGACGAGTCTCTTCGACGACACCTTCTTCTGCGGCAAAGACATCTCTGTGCAGTGGTCTCAAGAAGAAGGTGCATGTTCTGTGTTCTATGCTCAGGAGCCTTTCATCCTCAACTTCGCGCTCGGCTTGACTTGCTATCTGGCCATCTACGTGCTCCCGACGACCCTCCTCGTCCAAGGAATCCTCGAGACATCCACTGCAGTCGTTCTGACCCTCGCTATGGGAACACTTCCCATAGTCACAGGCATCGTTCGCTTCATCTGCCTCAAAGTTGGGACGGGCCAGGAGAATCTTGTCTGTAGGTTTGACGACCATCACTGTACCACTGAAATTTGTGTGCTGACTCGACGCTACACAGATATCCTGAGCATGGTCGAGCTGACTCTGGCTATCATCGTCGCCTCCTTGCCCGGACTGAAAGCGCCCTGGCTGAAAAATACAAGAGCCATTGAGGGTGATTTGACAGCGACAGTAGAGCTCAGAGAGGATAAGAAGTCACTGGTCACGGCTACCGCTGAGCAGGTTTGAAGGGGCGAAATGTGCTTGGGGGAGTATGCAACCCATTCTACTTGGGTTTGCTCTACAACCAGATCTTTTCATACTATACGGAGGACAGAAGATACGAACGGGAAGCGCTGAGGAGTAGACCCCAGCAGCAGCACCTCAAATCCAACGTACACCAATGAAAACTGTACCGTTTCAAAATCATTGCGGCCACGCAAACTTTTCCATACTGTTTCTACGCCGCTCGTCTAGTGTGACTAAAGGAACCCAGCTGAACGTGGGCGTAGAGTGGCAGTGCTACAGCAGACACATGGGTCGTCCCAACAAGCTGAGGTCGGGCGTTCCGCCTGGGTATCGTTGCCCAGGTAGTTTCTCTCTAGCGCCATCTTGTGGCAGCCTCAGTTCAGCAATGGATGTTTATCACGAGTAGCGTTTGCGAAGGCGCCCCACCCCTAGTAGTCATGTTAGAACGATCCGTGGCTTTCGCACGGACCTACTCTACACGCGCTAGCGCCCGAGCTGGGCAATCATTCGAAGCATGACGTCAGCATCTCCACTCGTTCAGAACCACTCGGGAAGGGCCGCACATCATGTGTATGTACAAATGTATCCATGCAATGCCGAATCGTGCTACATCCTCGTGGCAATGCCACGTAGGCTACTGGCGCTGACTTTGCGGATGTGGAAGGATGGGAAGATAGGGACAGTATTCTGTTTCAGCTCTGGGCCCGGTCGTCGTTCTGTTTGATCAGCAACGCCGCTTACAGGTGACCGTGGAGTTCGGGCTACGATACCTTCAGTGACTGGCTAGGCAGCGCCCGTTATCTGTTGCATCGTTTTGTGAAACGCCCTGGCAGATATTGTGAAGCGTAACGTGCGGATATACGATGCAGCAGAGCGGTTTCGGCTCTCTGTATGGATGTTGGGCTTGCAGATAGTAAATGGATCAAATAGTCGTATGCACATTAAAAAGGTTCACGCTGAACGAATTGAATTATGCGCCTTATGGCCTGAAGAAGTGACCAATTAGCCATGATGTCCTGCTATATTCCTGAGCAAGGGCGTTGGGTGCGCCTTCATGACCATTCTGCGAGGGTGAGCGGTGGGTGAGCGGTGGGTGAGCGAGGGTGAGTGAGAGTGAGCGTGGGTGAGCGGTGGGTGAGCGTGGGTGAGCGGTGGGTGAGCGTGGGTGAGCGTGGGTGAGCCGAGGGTGAGCGTGGGTGAGCCGAGGGTGAGTGAGGGTGAGCGAGGGTGAGTGAGGGTGAGTGAGGGTGAGTGAGGGTGAGCGAGGTAGAGCAGCGTACGGTATGAACAGTCTATCACTATCACAAAAGATAGCCATGAAACTTTGATACAGACATATCTGTTGAATCTACTCAAGCGTCTTCTCCTATCATCTACAAAATCTAGAGCATACAACGACCTGAGCACTCGTGCGGTGCAGCCACTCACTAGAAATTACAAAGCCAACAACACCGAGTCACAGCAAGACGTTTGGAGGCCTACAAAGAGACACCATTTCAGCCTGAGTACTGTATGAAAAGTCATTCTGATTGTTTGCATGCTTTTGGACCCGCATGTAGTCTAGCGTTAACTCCATCAGTGCATATTGCATGATCTGCGTATATTGGGCACCTGATAGCGGCATCACCAAGGCCTGTCAGCATACCTTAAAGGCACCTGGCCGCAACACCTCCAAGCACTGGTCAACCTTCAATTCAGAATCCTCAAGGGTTTTGACTGCTACCTAGTGGTGCTACGAAGTAGACAGATCTTGTTGATCCGGTGATAGAGCTTCGCATTTGTTCTTTACATCCGCCCCGTTTTCTCACGTGACGGCATATCATGGGATGCAGTATTGGAGTCGCAGATCTGGCGAAATAAAAGAGCAAGGTACATTCACCTCATCGCACATAGTGATCAAGCATCTCACCAGCGTCCCAAGTGCTCGCCAGAAACCATACCCTGGACGGTTAGTAGGTAACCAACTTCCAGGAACAATGCACTTACTATATCTGGGATTGACCTAAGTACCCGCGGGGCGGTCATCTGCAGGCCAAAATAGCAGGACTGTGGTGGGTGGCTGCATGCGAAGTGGAACGTGCTGCCTACGACTCTCATAGAGCACGTGATAGTGAGAAAGTTCAGCATCAGCCCAGAGTTTGCTTAGCAAAGGGGACAGGAGACCCACTCTTGACGATGAGATTTGGGAACCTTTTGCGAGACTGAAGGTTGTGCCCGGAACGAGGAGGGTAAGAAGCTCTTGAGTAGCGCATTTGGATGAATGCTGCCAAAGTGCAAGAGTGATGACGTGGAAGATCCGCAGCGTGCGGATATAGCACATCCAGGAAGTAGTACGCGACAAACGTTAATCTCATGTCTGAATGCACACTACTGTCATACTCTTCGAGATTTTCCACTTAACGATCCTGGCCTTCCTTTCCAATCTTTACCTTATTCTGCTCCAACGGCCAATGGACCTGGATCTGTCAATGCAGGCAGATACATTCACCTTGAAGACGGTGCATTCTTCGGCGACGTGTCTGGAGGAGTCAAGTCAAGTCGTCGCGACGTTCCCGATCAATCTAGCCACACGTAATGAACATTCATCGATATTTGAGGCTTTCTACCTCGTTTGTGAGACCCAACCAACTGTTCTCGCTCTTGCGGTTCTTGTTCCCGCAAGTCACTAGACAGAGCCCGTTTGGTAGGCAGAGTTCTGGGACCTAGCCACACCGACTAAGCATTTAGTACACGCCTATTATAAAGAGGCTTGTTCCTTAACACTAGATCGCAGCGTAAACACATCTTTGCAGAATGAAGACCACAGCGCTTTTCTTGATGCTTCCACTCGCCGTAATCGGTCAAGAGGAGTACAACTGCGTGCTTGATGGCATCCCAGCAATCTCCATCACGGCAGCGCAGGGCACTGGGGTCCCATCACGAGAATTCTTCTTGCCTCTGTTCGCTAATTGCTCCGATGCTGAGCTGAGGAGGCCGCTGCAGCACTCGCCAGGGATGTTGGTAGCCTGACTGGCTTGGTCTGATACTGACTGCTAGCAGGAGTGATCTCTACAGAGAACACGCTACCAGAAGTGGCCAGCTCTTTCATAGCCACAGGAGTCACAGACCGGTTTGGTTTCACGGGAAGTAAGCAAGCGTCGCGTGTCGGTAAGTTCTTTCCTTGCGCTGGTCCGCTGTGTTGCTATTACGCAGGACGTGATCAGGATATTCACAGCAGCGGCGCTGCGAACATGAGCGGGAGCGGAGCGGCAGTGCCTATCAGCAGTATACTCTGCGGCCGGTGAGTGCCAATATGGGTGCGCTAGAGACGATACCACACGTAAAGGGACATGGACGAAGTTGTTTAGAGGATTGCATATCACACAACCAGAGAATCTCAAAGACCACGTACATTCCCACGGAATCGTTTCAGTGCTCATACAGCAGCAACTAACCCCCACAGCAAAGTTCTAACGACACCGGCAACGCCTGCAACACCGATGTGGAGGCTCCGACATCTTTAAAGGGCCTGGTGAAACAGGATGCTTGTGCCGCTACATCTAATGAGGCCAGCAGACAACGGCTACGAACGCGTGTCCAGAAGCTCGCAAGCGCTGCCCAAAGATGTCATGCCAAACAACACCCTCTCTAGGTCCACAACCGATCGTTATATAGAAGCAATGTTGAAGCGAACGTGCGACGGTCGGCACTGTCGCTGGGTATTGGGAAAGCGAGAGTATCGGAGTGGGAGCATCTGAGAACGATTCCTACAGAGAAGGCTACCGCGGATGATGGCGAGGGAAGGCCCGATCGCGAACGCAAGCGTGTGGGTAGGAAGCAGGTGGTGCTGTCGAGGACGAAGTCGAGAGGGAGGCCGATGCCTTAGCGGTAGGCTTGTTCGTGCCTAGTTTGAAGACTATAAGACGCCGTGTTCATCGTCGAAGGCTGGAGCCGGAGCCCTGTGGGATGCCAGTGGCACTGATGTGTAAGTGGTCAAAACCATGTTGTATGGTGACAAGCGCAGAACCGGTTTCCCCTGGGGTGCGCGCAGATTAGATTGCGCCATGATGTAAGCGGCTGGCTGAATTTCATCTATCATTTGGGTATAGCGTCAAACATCGGCCTTCGTTTGCCCCATCACCATCCCGCGCATCTGTGTCTGGCCGTTGAACGTGACCTGTAGGAGCACTCTGAACATACTCGCGTCGCAAGGCCATCGCTCCAGTCACAAACCATCTTCCAGAAGTTGCCATGGCTATCGTTGGCTCTCTTTGCTGATGATCGATATAAAGCTAGAGACACCTGCCTGCTCACGTGATGGGTCTTGGCGCTGCTGCCTAGCACATGTATATATGTTGACAAGGGGCAAATCCTTCAGGAACACCACACCCGCGGCGACAACCCCGTCCTCAACAAGATTGAAGACTTGTACAATATTGCAAACGGGTCGCGTAGCCTTTTGCTCACAGGAAAGGAAACTTAAGTGATAACACAGGGAGGAGAGATTATCCAGGCTTTTATCATAGCAAATGTTTGGCACGCAGGCGTTCTCACAGATAGCGATGGCGTCAGCTCCTCTTCGAATGGCCTCACAATTGGGTGTGGGGGCTGGAAGATCCCCAGTTCATTCGTCGACGGCGGTGCCAGGGCTCGGCTCGGGACCGCCCCAGCCTGCAGGGGCAGCGTCGAACTTCAAGGGATGGTTTATGCTTGTCGCGTCGAACTCCTTGCTTCGCCATTGATTAGGCACGCGTCTTTGTCTTTCTTCTGCCCACGCTCTTCCTGTACTGTATTGATTCATCCGCAGCGACTATTTATGGCCTATCAAAGCCGGATCTGACTATCCACTCGTTCTTTTTCTTTCTTCTTGCGAGATGAAGTCGTACCATACCGTAGCGGATGGCTCTAAATGGACGGATGTTCAGCTAGCCACTGTGTTGAATCACGTCGACTGGTGCTTTGACAACAAGAAGAATTTCTGGTCGCCGGAACAACAGAAGAATCTCGAGCGAGGGACGGGGCGGTGTCTGAACCAAAAGAGAGTCGCACATGCTCTCACCAAACTTTGTAGGAAACAAAACCCTCCGATCGACTATCACAATTTGGTCGAAAATGGCACCGCAGTACTCAAACACGACACGTTGTCCGAGGCTCTTATAAAGCAGATGAATCTCAGAAGGGAAGATCTAGGTCTTAGCGCGTTTGGGCCAGGATCAGAACAGACTCCCTACGTCGTGTCTGAGTCGGAGGTAAGGGTGGACAGACAATAATCGCGGACACTTGTTGACGCCAGCCAGGACGACATTGCGAAAGAGGATCTGGCACACACGAACCAGCACATACAATCCCCACGTGAGGTCCACGAAGAGCACCAGGCTCCCTCTGAACCCCCTACATCCCGTCGAAAGCATGGACCTCGAGTCGAACCAGAACGAGAACGAAAACGTAAAGCATACGTCTCCCCAGACAATAAATCCTCGGATGGCGGCGCGGAATCGCTGGATGTCACGAATAAACAGCTGAAAAACTAGAGAAGGCTGTAGAGTTCCAAGGTCAAATCAACGCCTCGATTCTCATGAAGCTATCCCGTTTTCAGGGCAAACCGTGTCCGGAGGAATCCTCGCTCATGCGGTCTATCTATAGGACTATCTGGGAGGAACCGTTAAACGCTTATGACCGCTTTTGCGAAGACCTACGGCAGACAGACAGAATCCTTCAAAAATACCAATGTCTAGTCAGCGATCTGGTTGGGCCCCGCGACTATAGCAGAGAGGTAGAATTTCCTCCGGTGCCAGCCAATGACGATATCGCCAAGAGCTGGCTAAGCTCTCGATCAAAAGTAAAGCAGGCAACGCGTCCCGCGGAGACGCCTCCTTCGCTGGTAGACCTGGCTGCCACGGGCGAGTTCTCTGCAACATATCTAGCTAGTCTTGCTAACGGAAAGGGGAATAGCGTGCCTGCCGATCCACGCTTCTGGATATGCACACGTCGGAAAGAGCTAGACAATCCGGTTACGGCCCGACACTTGATCACAGTAGTACTGATTCAGGAGTTGTTTGGTGGAGGGGAGTTCTACGTCGGCTCTTATGCTTTAGGGATCTACAGGACGATGCAAGGTACGTTGCGATACTCAACGACGTCCTCTATCAGGCGACTGACTGTTTTCCACGAAAAGACAAGGAGCAGATACGACGCCGCGATAGAATGGCCTTCCAACTTTTTTCCCAGAGCCCGCAGTACAAGGAACAGGTCCTGTTACCCCGGGTCAAGGGCATCCTTGAAAGAGTGGAAGCGTGTGCCAAAGAGCTTCCTGATCTTTTCTTCCCCGATTTCATGAGTGATTATTCGGTCGAACAAGCTCTGTCCCTTGAGCGGACACTGCTGATAAGCCGTGACGATTATCGAGTCTATTACCCTAGGCCTGGGGTGGCCTTCGACCCAGCTTGGATGAAGGCGGAAGACCATCGTGGCGAAGTAAAGGACCCGCTATCATGTAGTGAGACGAAGGTTTCTATCTGCATGTATCCTGCACTTGTCCAAACACCATCAAGAGAACTGGCTGCGGATGCGGACATCACTGAAGCGCTTACGCAAACAAAGTCGTTTCTTCCTCCTCCTGGGAAAGCAGCCAGCCCATTACCAGATGATACGGTTATCTCGAAGGCATATGTAATGGTGGACTAGATACGGGGAACTGTTGGGTCGGTGAAAGCACAAAGGATATCTGGTTACTGTTCGTGTATCTGTTGGCTATCCCCACAAATCTGCAATCAGCACCCTCAGGCTTTGAATTCTGGCAACAAAAGGCGCATCCCTCCGACCCCCCATTGCTCCAGATGCCGTTGAACAAACTCAATACAATGCAGGAATGTTTGCCTGCCACCGTGGCATGCCCCACTTTCTAGATGCTGAGTCAAGCCACTCAAACTTGTAAACTGCTTTCGCTTTCCTCGCTTTGCGTCAAAGCTGCTGGAGTGCATTCGGAAGAGGCTACTCGGGCAGTGGTACACCTTATCGCGGTGTGCTGAAGACATCATGTGCTGTCGAAGAGCCTGCGTTGTAGCAAAGACTGTGCGGTTCCTTGTACAAAGCGGGCAACAGAATTCGGGCTCCACTTCGTCGACCGCATCCCTCTTTCCAAGCGAGAAAGAACTATCCTTAAGCGGCGACCAGTCTGCCAAGCTGTCCTCCGCACTGCCTTCAGTGTGCGTGGACGTGACCAAAGACCAGCTATCTAGATGATCGAGGGATGCTGTCGGCGTCTCGGTATCAAGAGAGAGACGATGTGGTGGGGAACAGGGAGAGCTCGAGGATGTGGGTGTGGCGAGGCTGTGAATCGAACAATCCTTGTCGTACAGCTGGACTTTATCGTAGATGACGTCTCGATCCACAGTTGAGCAGCACTTTCCACTTTCCAGATGATGCAGCAGCGCTGACGGCGCACTGAACGTTCGTGTGCATCCTTCTCCTGTAGGGCAGCGTAGAGCACTGAGTGGTTTGTGCTTTACCGACTCACAGTGTTGTTGGAGAGACTGGAAGGATGGGAAAGTTCGTTGACATCTTATGCATGCCTGATCGCCTGCAACCGCAGTCGTGGATTTCCTAGCCTTTTCTGTGTGTCTGTGGGAGCTTTGCTGCAAAGGCTTACAATGCGCACAACTCGCCATGCGAATGCCTGTGAAAGAGATGTCACAGTGTCCTGTAGCAATACGGTGATCTTCGAGGATATCCAAGCGCTCACAGAGCTTGCCGCAACAGCCGCATTTGCGAACGACTAGGTCATACAGAACCGCTGGCGGATGTTTGCAACTACCTCTGCAGACATGTGAGACAAAGTGTCCTCGCGCTCTTCGATGTTCTTCCAAATCTAACGCATTCGTATAGGTGCTGCCACAGAAACACTTAAGAAGATCGGCTATGGGGGACATTTCCACCGTTCGCGCGATGGCGTAAAATGAAGCGGCGAAGGAGGCAATGGATGACGGGGAGAGGAACGGGAGGGACTGAATAAATAGTACGCTTTTCCTGCTCCACAAGCTTACTTGTCGTTGCATCAGCAGAGCGAATACAAACCGCACTCGAGGAACGAAGAAGAGCTTCGTAACACTACTCGGGTTACCAGCGCGAAGGCTGACAAACCAGTAAGACTACCCTAGCCCGAAATTTCTGTGTGCACTTAGCATGCAACACTGCGCGGACCAAAACAGCAGAGATTACGTGAGACGGACGGGATCGCTGAGAACCACTCGTTCAAGTCTCTGTTCAAAACATGCTACCACCCCGAGACCTGAGGCGACTAAGACACGTAGGCTTTGGACAACTAAGTAGAAGCGTGAAGTGTGCGGACTAGCATCATACATGGACATCGAGATCGTTCTAAGCCAGCTACTACTTTCCTGAGTCGCTTACTGCACGTCGCCTACGTTGACTGAGCTGTCTCGACCACATGCAAGTCAACAACCAACTTACCGCGTATTCGCCTGAATTACTTTATCGACACCCAGCTCATTCCTTGCCATGCTGCCTGCATACCTGCAAAGGCAAGGCAGGCAGGCTCTTGTTCAGGTCCACTGGGGAAGCCACCTGCACACAGAGGGTTTTCAGTGGCTCTCTCCTGATCGCGACTCCCCAATCCCCCAGTTCTTCTACAGAAAGAGCGGCATCTGCTCCTCGCCTGCCGCAGGGCGCCTTCTGAATGCCTGCTGGCTGCAGGGTAGGCAAAGCCGTGTTTACTTGCAGGTCTTGCGTAGATCGTCTTCTTCCCGGGTGGCCCCAGACTCTGCACTCTCCTACCGTCCGCTAAACGGGTTTTGGTTGGACTGCGCATAGCCTCTACTATATGTCTTGGCATCGAATCCCGTCTATGCCTACCGGCATTGCGCAGCGAGATCGCTTCAGCTTCGATAGCCAGAGAAGTTCGGCAGGCCCAGTCCGGGCTGTGCTGGTCTTTTGTCTTGCAGATGGATTGGATAGGCTGCTGGAGATCCAAGCGAAGCTTTCGAAAGTTCCGCGAAAAGGGTTGAGACCCGGTCAGAGCTTTGATCGAGACGGTACTTTGGTGCTTCTCAGTGTCCAGCGATTCTCCCTTGGGAACATCAGGAGCAGCTCGTGTTCGCTCGTACCCCGTATCTGCAAGACCCCGTTCCGAGGGACCGTCGAAGAGTGAGGAATAATCAGCGATCAGTTCTTCAATGAAGGCGGACTCGCCCGTAAATGGAGACGGGGCATTGACAGCGTAGTAGCGTTTGGCATTCGCTGCACGACTCGAGAGGGTGCAATTGCTTTTCTTTCCCAAGTCAGCCACATTAGAGAGATTGAGACGACAAGCACTACTAACTAGATGGATCTTGGCACTTACTCTGAAGGCGTCTGCGGTATCCTTGTCTTCATCTGCTCTTGAATCCGAACACAGGCTGGACGATGGAGGGCGTCTCTTGCTTTGTGAGGTTACACCGTCTTGAGCGCTGCCGTCTTCCATCTTGGCGTCGTCTGGATATCGTGCTTCGATGAGTCCTGGGCGATTCTCGGCTCGACTATGTTCTTTGGACGATTCGGATGTGCTCAGGCCGTGCCACTGTTCCTCGTGATCGAGCCGATGCAGCTCGATGGACTCATCGTAGTGCATGCAGAAAGAAGTGCGACGAGCTGTTGGTAGATTCGCTCGGCGGCCGTCGTTCCGCAGACCAATATCCATGGAGGTCGTGTCCGTAAAGTATGTCATGCTATGCTTCCTGTACAATTGTACAGCTCGTGCGAGGTAGCGGCTGCGGATCTGGTGTTATAGTAAGATGCGATCATCGGTCTTCCAGCTACAGTGCCCTGTGTCTGCGGCGGTCGTTAGTGTACTCGCTCTGGCGTTACACACGGAACTCGACATGTCAGAAAGGCAAGATGCCATATCGGTCGATAACTCCAGTGAGAACAGACTACAACGATGACACTTGTCCAGCAAAACTTCTCTACGCTGCGAGACCTTGGTGCACTGGCCGCTACCCACGCCCATCTCCGCCGCCGTGGGCCAGTGCGTCATCCATCTTGCGTCCGCCACTGTAGTCCCGAGTGGTCTGCTGCACATCACCAGTGGCTTACGCGATTTTTCCAGGCCGTCTGTTGCTATCCCAAGTCGCTCACTACACGTCATCCCGAGTGGTTCCCACGCCACGCAGATGCTAAATTCTCCTATCTGCCTAGCTCCAAGTCGAATAGTGTGATATCCACTGTAGCGGTCGTGGATCAGTTTATGCTCACGCCTGGATAACTGTCTTGCAGGATCCCATCTTCCCTACACAGATCAGCGCTGACATCAGGATCGGCGGAAGAGTGGTCGACATGACTGGCCAATCCCAAGTTCTATCATAAACGATTATCAAGCAGTCGCCCTCAGGTAGCGGCGGCACAATCTCTGCGACATGTGTACAAAGATAGCCTCGAGGAATGAATCCCACGTCGTCATCACCACCTCAGTCCACAATGTTACTATCAGAGATCTTCTTGACGCTTTTCTTTCCCTCGGTTCTGAGGGCAAGCCTTGTAGCCACTGCTGTTCGGCCACGCAGTCCACAGATTCCCTCTCATCAGATCTTCCAGTTTGATAACGGCACCTGGATCGAGAATATCGCCGTTCGTTCAAATGGAAATCTGCTCGTCACGCTAGTCGACC
Organism: Alternaria longipes; assembly: GCA_019059555.1. Lineage (NCBI taxonomy): Eukaryota > Fungi > Ascomycota > Dothideomycetes > Pleosporales > Pleosporaceae > Alternaria > Alternaria longipes. The sequence goes on along the minus strand of CM032460.1, from coordinate 1,982,896 downwards.
GACCGGAACTCTATCACGTTGACCCGTTCCACAACACCGCGACACTCCTCGCGAATTTAGAAGACGAGGCCAATGCTATCAGTCTGCTTGGTATCACTGAGATGGCTCCCGACGTCTTCGTCTTCGTCGCTGGCAATTTTTCCGTTGCTCGAAGCGCACCAGATCCGGCAAGCTATTCGGTGTGGCAGATAGACCTCAACCATGACGCGAAGTGCAGAAAGATCTCAGAAATTGCAAGACTACCGGAAGCAAGCTTCTTGAACGGTATGACGGCATTGGATCGTCGAGAAGGCACGGTCTTGATCTCAGACTCGGTTCGAGGCGTCGTCTGGCGTCTGAACATACGGACCGGGAAGTACGAAGTGGTGCTCGAAGACGTGACGATGAAGCCGATCCAAGATGCACCTCTCATCTTGGGTATTAATGGAATCCGAATCTTCCAGGACTACGTGTACTACGTAAACGCGATCAAAGGGCTATTCTGCCGCACGCGCATCGATCTGTCCACAGGGAAGGCGTCCGGACCCTACGAGATTCTCGCAGCCGATGTGTTTGGGGATGACTTCGCAATGTCGAACAACGGCGTTGCGTTTATAACAGAGAACGGCCAAAACTCGTTAGTAAGAGTGGATGCTGACGGAAGTCGAAGCGTGGTCGCGGGAGGACTCCATTCAACACTGATTGCGGGCGCCACCTCAGCTGCTTTTGGAAGAACATGGATGGATCAAAACATACTCTACGTCACGGCAGCGGGAGGTCAAGCCGCCCCCGTCAATGGCACCTATATCGAGGGCGGAAAGATCGTCGCTGTCTACGTCGAGAATGCATGACAGATCAGCATGTTTAGCAAGCGAGTCTGGCACGCCACCATCTTCGTTCACTCTCTCCCCATTTGCAACCTAGAACACTAACATCTCTTAGTGCACGGATTTATGAACGAATGTGATACAATAGCATGGCAAGGCAGCGCGGCGAGCTTGGAAATTTCCTAAATCGATAGAGATAACGTATCCCGAAAAACTAGTAGTAGACTGCAGGAGCTCAACTTAACTTAATAATGAATGTATAGTAGCAGGTGATTTTTCAGACAGCGATACAGACATTCTATTCTGTAATGAGGTAATAGACGTTGATTCAGCAAGAACTTACCACCACTAGCAGGGAGGTGGCCGACCCGCACCAGCCACACCCTTTGCCGATGGGCGCACGATCCTATCTGCGTGGATTAGTGGGCGCCAATATGTTCACCACATGCGATCATGAGCGGATCTGACGAGGTTTCCAGAACAAGACCCAGAGTAACCATGATGGACCCATGTCAGCTATACAAAACCGTTAACAAGTTTACAAGAACCGTTCAAGGTAGAATAGTACTCTTGAGACGGGTGTGAAGCTCCGCTCACCATTGAATGACCTGCACCTGGACTCGTAGAGCCTCTTCCCATTCACACCTCTCCCATCTGCCGCATCCTATTCGTCTCCAGCTGCTAATCTTTCCAACACAGGCTTCAGAAATCCGCCCCAGAAACCGTCCAGACCCTCGTCAAGGCCGTATTCTATGACATTCCGCCACATCTTCAGCTGTTTGAAAACGCCTGATATACTACTAGTTGCGGCATTGCCGAACTCTAGAATACGCACCGCTTCCCCTTGTCCAGAATCCATGTACGCGATATAGAAATACAGCTCGTGTCCCACAACAGTGAAGCCTGGCTCCACAAGGCAGGCCGTGTCGGGTAGGCCCGCACGTCGTCCTAGTTTCGCTTTCTTGCGCAGATTCGCCGCCATCCATATGCTAAGCTGATATTCGGCCTCGAGCTTGTCGCCGTCGGAGGGCTTGACTTCCACGCCGGAGAAGACGGCTGTGGTTTTGGTAAAGGCGTCGGTCGTATGGCTAACGCACTGGTTTCCGTGCTGGAGAAGGCGTGCATACAGAGCTTCGAAAGGTGACGTATCGTGCGAGTAGGAGAGGGTATAATCAGCCTTTCGGTCAAGGATGCGCTGCTTGCTCGATGCATTGGCGGCGCGCGAGAGGAACTCGATATCAATGTTCTGAGACTGCCTACCATATCAAACGCGTTAGCCTGTCAGTATCTTCAAGCGGGTTGGCTAGGGTAGAAATACACGCTCTGCAAAGAGAGTTTGCCCTTTGCATACAACCGGAGCGCCAGCCTCACCATCGGCCTAATCACGTCGTCGCACCATGCGTTTTCGTCTCGGCCTCTTGTTTGGCAATGCAATGCTTTCTTGAATATCTTTTTCACTTTCCTCAAGGTGTATTCCAACTCGGCACGGGCAGCGGAGTCAAGGTCAGGGTCAGAGAGATCGCGGGTGGCAGTGTTGCTGAATGCGACAGGCTTGAATCTTTGGAAACCGATATCTGTGTCGGCTTTGACTGCTTCCTGAGACAGGTTAGCCAGATTTAGTAGTGATATTGGGCGGGTATGCGTTGATACGCACTTCAAGCCACCCCGGTATCCAGCCCTAATCCAGTCCGTTCTCGAGTCGCGCTACTACGGCCATGACCCGCGCAGGAGGTTCCGACTCCACCCCATCTAGCGGTTCCGTCGTTATCGGAGGCGATGCTACTCTCAAAGCAGCGATTGTCTCGCGCGATGGGCTATTGCTGCGTCGTGGCGTCGAGGCGCCTACACGACTGCCGGGCGGGCTAAAAGTGGTTGAACTGCCCAAGATGAGCGGGCGGGCATTTGACCCAACAGTCGATACGCTCTGCTCCGGTCGCAAGTCGTCCGAGTTCCGCCGCTGACGCTTGCTAGGGCTGACACTACGATGTGCGGACATGGCAGTGAACTGGTGTACACTTGTGGGCTCTGAAGTGGCACGCTTGCGCTTCAGCAGCCCAGGTTCTTCGTCTGCCGGCGGCGTCGGGGGTAGTTCGTCGAGCCAGGAGGACATTTGCGTGGTCTTGTCGTTGACAGTAGAGAATGATGTCGGCGGCGACGTGGCCATGATAACGTGTACAGCGGTGGAAGTGGTGGGTTTCGCGAAAACAGTCCTGATTTGTTGTTGCTTGGCAAATCTTGGCAAAGAGGAGATCTCCCGCTGATAGCGTTGCCGAGCCGGACATAGCGTTCCGTCGCTATTGAAACACTAGAGTTGCTAGGGCGCTACGGCAGCGTTTGAACGGCCCCATAGCGGGGTAGCTTAGAGCTTGGTAATAGTTCCGACAGCTCCACAGTGGACACTATAACATGACCCTTAAAAAGACCGGAAATAGCTGAGGTGACGCACGCTAGCGAGATACGTTGAACTTCAAAGCCTACCACACAGTCACGATCGATACAGCTTATTATACCAAGCGGTATTCTTGCTCCGAGCACTTCTTCCTTGCCCAAACAAGGAATCACTGCCCTCTAGCAAGAGTGTGGCCGGAGGTCGGCCGCCCTCCTGCTGGCATGATCAAGATGGTCGTATAATTTATGACAAGACGTACTGTAAGCCTTCCAAATCCTTACAGGTAGTCCTTTTACCCTAGTCTTGCCACCGATCAAGGGATTCTCGATTTTTCCATGTGGCAATATGTCTAGGTACATATTCCCCCTTGTCCCTGCCGCCCTTGACCCATAAACTTATTTGGCGCTACTGGCCCTACTGGTTTAAGGGTACATCCTCCGGGATTCTTAGGGGCTCAGACAAAGGCAATAATCTGTGTTTCCATACTTTTCAACATCTTCGTCATTTGTTCCCTTCAAGGCTTGCGTACATCTTTCCTCCCTGACATGAGGTATTCACAGCATTCGCTAAGGTAGCTAAGAGTAGCGAGATCTATTCTGCAGAGCTTGCCGTCTTCTATTGTCTTGCGGAATAAAAGAGCTGACTAGGGAGTAGAATCTGCGTCGTCGCAGTTTGACAGAAGAAGCGCAAAATCCTTAGCTTTTAGCGGGGGATCGTCCTTATAGGCGTTAAGATCCTAGAAGAAGCTAGAGAACACGAGCCGTCTTTGGGCTTAAGGAGCCTTAAAATTGCTAGGCAGCTAAGCGATTGTGCCTTGTGTTCTAGGCAATAGATAGCCGACACCTAGGTCGTCATGATTTATTGGAAAACCATCTATTCAAATTATGGGTGCTCGGAGATTAATGCTTACCTCTATTATGTCTCCTGTTAAGGTAGTTCCAGTTGTTGTATATCGTGTCCCAAGTACCATGGAGTTTTTCAGCTGGATTCTCCGACTAAAAGGTCGGCAACCAGACTAATCGGCTAGAACATGACGCCCAGTACCAGGTTGGAACGTTGCTTCTAGGTTTGAACTCCTTCCACCAATTACAACGTCTTAAATGCATATAGTGTTCCAATTACTAGTCTTCTTACTAATGTTGATATTCTTTGGGCAATGTCAATTTTTCGATGTTGACCAGCGCATGTGCTAGTGTTTTTCGATATTGTCTTGATATCGTCCAACCAATATACAGTAGCAGGGTTGAGACTTCCCTAACCAAAAAACGTGGCCCACCCTGGTTTCGAGGTTCTATCAGGTTGATAACACTTGAAATACCAAGATAACGAAAGGAAGAATATCCGCCAGAAGAAATCAAATGCAAGGACATTTTTGTAATCCCCCTCGTCAAAGACACAAACAAGCTCTTGGATGAATGGGATGATGAATAACAGCCAAGAAGCAATAGCTGTAACAACAGAGTAAAGAAAGCTGTACAGTGTGTACCTATAATTCAGGCCATGTAAAGTAGTAAGGACACCTAAGATAAGCAAAATCAACACAACGGAGAGTGTCCTCTGTGAGTGGGATGAGAGTCTGGACGCTCGCCAATCTATTGATATAAAAGTTGCGTGGATGGAAAGGGCAATGATATGTCCTCCTAGTCGAAACCCATGAAACTTGTACCGCTTGCTAAGGTCTCGATCGGGCTCTTTCGCAGCAAAATCGACCCAGACCAGGGTTGAAAACTGCAAAAAGACAGCAATGTATCCTAACTCCGAGTCAAGTTTTACTGAAGAGCTATCTCGCCGACTATTTCTGGGTAATATTGGATCTGTTGGAGCATTCCTGGCTAAATGGCCCAGGGCAAACCAAGTAAGGAACGATGCGAAGTAACAACAGGCCCATATCTTTGACCAAAAGATTCCAGAAGATGCCGATAGCTTCACAAAGGAACAGGCGATACCGACTATAAAAATGCCGAAGCAGAAGATCCGGGGGCATTCGGGGATGGTAGCATCTCTGGATGTAGTGCTGAGCAGAGATGTCAACAATCAAGCCAATCAAGCTGAGCTAGCCTTATATAGTAGGTGGTTAGCTCGGATAGGTTAGTAACTTACTATATGAGGCTAGCTCAGCTTGATTGGCTTGATTGTTGACATCTCTGGTGCTGAGGTCGTATTTTCTATCCCTTAGAACAAGTAGAGCCGCGCTAAACGGTGATTGACCTTGGAAGGTGTGTTGAATTTATAGATTAATGATTCTATCCGAGAATATTTGTTCTTCTAACCTGTTGTTGAGTTTGTTGTGTTATGGAGTGTCTGCGGCGTCCCGTCACGCAAGGTGTCCGTTACGCAGGGACGGACGTTACCTCGTTCGAACGTTTGAGAAGAAACACTGTGATTGGAGCCTGAATTACGTCCTCTCAATTTGTATGGACGTGCTACGCTATAATTCTATGAACTTCTCAGCCATCGGTATAAAAGACATCTTTCTAGTAAGATGACGGCTCACTCCACATTGCAGACTTGTCAACACTCAATCAAGCTCGGCTGCTCAAATTATCAAGCCAATTCAAGCCAATCTTGAGCAAGAGTGCTGTCAATCAAGCTCAAAAAGCCTGAGTTAGATTGATTGAGATGGTTGATCAGATTGATAAGACTAAGTAGCCAAAGCGTACCTCTCGGAGAAGAAGATCACATGATGACATGATCACGTGCCTTGTCACCACGTGATTCTGACCCTATCTTATCCACTTTTTGAGCTATCGATCAATCACATCAATCAAGCCAAAGAACGATGGAGGTCACGCCAATGCGACCCAGAGCGCTCAGATTGATTGGCTTGATTGTTGTTTGATTGACTTGATGGTTGGCAAATCCAGCGATGTGGAGCGCGTTGTTCGTGATGGCAGTTTTCGCAGGCAGTGTGTTGTTCAGTGCAAAAGAGGCTGAAGACGCCGCTCCAAACTTGATGGTACCGGTTGCAGTAGAAGCATGTGTCCACGCTGACAGGATAACGTGGAGGCATTGTATCTGTCACGACGAATTTCCGAGGATCAGACCTTGCTCATAGGGATCTTGCCATCTTTCCAACTCGTTGAGCTGCCTATTTTCTTTTTGTCGAGTCCAAGTCTCCACTATTGATAGTCGTCGTCCGTCGGACATGTCTATGAGCGCTCGTATTCTCTCATCGTCAGGCAAACGATCCAACGCTTCCGATACGACCACAGGACTGAGCTCTTCGAAAAGTATACATTGCTGGCGCTCGTCTTCCAGTACTCTCCACAAAAAACTGAGTTCCGAAGGGCGGATATCACTGATAGTGCCGATATGCTGACTGAACACGTCATCGGGCACCTCAGAGATTCGCTCGATTTCTTCCTTGAAGGCGCGGAGAATGGACAAGGTAGTGCTCATGATTGCTGTAGGCTTGTGGCGACAGTGCCCGCCTGCAAACAACGATGGAAGTATTTCTTGGACGATGTGCCACTGCGTCTGAAAGCGGCGGTCCGATCGTATATGACTTGCAGAAACAGGCATGTCGGTTTGGGCTCCTCTCGTTTCCCTTGATTCTGGAGAGGCTCCGAATCGGGCTGTGCGCAGGGATTAGAGTGTAGATAGGGAAACCGAGAATATTCGGTAGCGTTTAGCCGCAAGGGGCCGCGCCAAAGATAGTAGCAGATTGGGGGCGAACCCAAAGAGGAAAGCATAGCTCCATGGATCCGTTTTGAGCATGCAGAGCCCGTCCCAGCCCTACGATAAAGTCTGACACGGACACGATCAGAACCGAACGATACTGGGTCAATTGAGTGACACCATGCAGAAGACTGACGCGCGAGCACACAGTTTGCATCCACACGCACAGTAGCTATGTTGCTCCAGAATTGCCTAATCTACGGACAGAAATAGCAAACGCTACTCCTGCAACGGGTTTATAGCAGTTGGAATGTGTGGCATGCGAGGACTGGATTCACAAACAATAGTCCTTCCCTCATTACCTATGTATGACGTTCGAGATACGATTCTCGAGTCCCCCGTGATGAAAAACTCTAGACCAAGCTGATGAGCGGTCGGTGAGTGCACAGATCCCGAATGTTTCGTTCGCCTTGCGTCCGCCGCGGCGGCCGCGAGTGGTCTGCCGTGCATCGCTAATGGCTTACGTGGTTGTTTCAGTTTCTCTGTTGCCATCCCGAGTTGTTCGCTGCGCGTCATCCCAAGTGATTCTCATGTGACCTGGACCTCCAGGCCTTTCGCTTGTCTACTTCCAAGCCGACGAGTGCAACGCCCTGGCATTGACACAGCCAGTAGCGGCCCAAGGGTGACGTCTGTTCGGTAGTCACAGTCAGCGTGGCGGATACCGAGTGTATGTTTGATAGACTCTCGTAAGCAACACCTGCGAAGGACCAAAAGAAGAGAAGGCTATAAGGGCACCGTTAATGGCCTCTTGTTTTCGTGTCAGCAAGGCCTCAATCGGAAAAATCAGCTCCAGCCAACGCTTGAGATGGTACGGGTACTGCTTTTGACTGCGTGTGCTACGGTTGCTGCAGCGCAATTCAACATCAAGCACACACAGTATGGAACAAGCCCTCCTGTCTATCCCTCACCTCGGACCTGTGGAGCAGGTGGGTGGGATGCAGCTCTGGAAAAGGCCCAGACGTTTGTCGCAGACTTGACGACGGAAGAAAAGGCTCAGATCATCACAGGTAATCACGCACTGTTTGATCGAGGGCGCTCCATGGCTGACAGCCGCTCACAGGCACTTCCGGTCCATGTGTTGGCAACATTGCCCCGATCCCAAGACTCAATTTCAGCGGGCTCTGCCTGCAAGACGGGCCTCTTGCCGTTCGACAGGCAGACTCTGTCTCTGTGTTCTCGGCCGGTATCTCGGCAGCGGCGTCTTGGGATCGGGCGTTGGTTCGTCAACGCGGAGAGTACATGGGCGCAGAGTTCAGAGGCAAAGGTGCCCACGTAGCTCTGGGCCCTGTCGTAGGTGCACTTGGGCGGTCGCCGTTCGGTGGACGCAACTGGGAGGGGTTCAGTCCTGATGCCTACCTCTCCGGCGTTCTCGTCGAGGAGACCATCTATGGGATCCAGAGTGCCGGCGTACAGGCATGCACGAAGCACTTCATCGGTAAGCGCAAGCACGCCAGGCGCTATGTACGTTCTGTCTGACGTCCACAGCAAACGAACAAGAAATCCAGAGAAATCCTTCGGTCGTCAACGGTGTCACGATCGAGGCCGTCAGTTCCAACGTGGACGACAAAACCATGCACGAGACATATCTTTGGCCTTTCGCCAACGCTGTTCGGGCAGGCACATCTGCTGTGATGTGCTCATATCAGCGCATCAACGGCAGCTACGGTACGCAGTTCGAGCATGTGTGCGTGCATTCCTGCTGACAAGCCCTCCAGCATGCCAGAATAGCAAGGCTCTGAATGGGTTGCTGAAAGGAGAACTAGGCTTTCAGGGTTATACAATGAGTGACTGGCTCGCAACGCACTCCGGCGTGGCTCCAGCCAATGCCGGGCTGGATATGAACATGCCTGGCGGCATCATCTTCCCCAATCCGACCCCGTCGTTCTGGGGCGACAATATCACCATCGCCGTGAATAACGGATCGCTCTCGGGAGAACGACTCGATGACATGGTCCGTCGGATCATGACTCCGTATTTCCAGCTAGGCCAAGACGTTGGATTTCCTCCAATCGACGGACACACCCCGGACCTCGGGTTCTTTGGTGCTTCTGGATATGCGCACGACTTCATGCTTGGCCCGAATGTGGACGTCCGCAGTCAGCATCATACAAAGCTAATCCGGGACCTTGGCGCAGCGGGAACGGTCTTGTTGAAAAACATCAACGGAGCTCTACCTCTGAGGGTTCCCAAGACCATTGGTGTTTTCGGCAACGACGCGGCCGATCTTACCAGAGGACAGTACTCGCTAGCTACGACGGGACCCAATCTGATGGACGGCGACTACGACATCGGCACACTAGCAGTCGGAGGGCTCTGGCACGGGCCGCTTTCCATACGTGGTATCCCCTCTAGAGGCTATAAAGACTCGTGGCCAGTCGCAGGGAGCTATCGTGCAGTACGTTACTGATAACGAATACATTGTCGGAGGAGGTCTCGCCAGCCTCGGCTCTTTGCCACCAGAGGTCTGCATTGTTTTTCTGAAGTCCTGGGCTAGCGAGGGCGACGATCGCACCACGTTGACTGCGGAGTGGAACTCCACAGCTGTCGTGGATCGCACAGCCGCCATCTGTAACAACACTGTGGTGGTGCTCCACGGCGCTGCACCAAACACCATGCCGTGGCGTAACAACCCGAACGTAACAGCAATCCTGGTAGCACATATGCCGGGCCAGGAGTCTGGGAATGCTGTGGCGGACGTCCTGTGGGGCGACGTGAATCCGTCCGGCAGGCTGCCCTACACCATTGCCGACAACGAGGCCGACTACGCCAGGAACCTAATCAACAGCACCGAGCTGGCCACCACACTGACCCCGATGCATGGCAAGCAGACTTCATCGAGGGCAACTTGATCGACTACAAAGCGTTTGATGCGCACAATAAGAGCGTAGCATTCGAGTTCGGCTTTGGGCTGAGCTACACCTTCTTCGACATCTCCTGCCTGCAGATCGAGGTCGGCGCAAGTAATGTTTCGAGAATGCCTGATCCGGCCGCCCCGATTCAGCCAGGTGGTAATGCAGAGCTGTGGGACACCCTCGCTACTATTCGCGCGACCGTCACTAACACCGGCTCGGTTGCTGGCGCTACAGTGCCTCAACTGTACCTCTCGTATCCCCCGGAAGCGAATGCGCCTGCACGTAGCCTGCGTGGCTTCGAGAAGATGCGCCTCGATGCTCGTGCATCTGGCACTGTACAGTTCTCCTTGACTCGACGTGACTTGAGCTACTGGGAAACGACTGCGCAAGCATGGACACTGCCGGCTGGCAGAATTGGTGTGCAAGTTGGTTTTAGTTCTAGGAAGTTGCCACTAGAAGGGGGGTTCAACGTGCCCCTCCTCGCGCCTACGGGCTGAAACGACCGACAGAAGGACGATGGCGCGAAGTCTGTTGCGAGGGTCGATAAGAATCAGACAGCGATAAGCCAACACGTTGCACTTTGTTATATCCATACATGTTCACTCGCCGTTGAAAAGCTTTAAGCCAAGTCTCATGAGACTCAAATACCTCCTTACCATGCATTCAGATTTCTTTTCCCTTTTCTATGTGTCTAGTCTTGATATTCTTCATCTTGCTGTCGTCGTGTTGGAGTGGGACTATATAGGCCGTAAAGACCAAAAGGTCCTGGTGAAAACCCCTTCTACCTTTCTTAGTCGTTGGGCGCGAGTCTTGATGATCTCTTCTTCGCCGCCATAGTATTCAAGGTCCTGGTAGGGCTCCTGAGAGATTAACTGTTTGATTGAGTCCTCGGGAAGCTATCACTGAAACGTCCTCCGAAGCTGATCTCTTCCAAAGATATGCGAAAAGGCCCGAACCTGAAATACATATCACGCAGCGAAGTTGATTGCACTAGCGAAGGTACTTGGAGCTTGGGATGTAGGACTGCGAGAATCGTATGGGTGTAGTACAGCGTACTTTCGGCGGCTGTGAGTATGCAGATGCTGGGGTTGAGAGAAAGGAAGACAAGGGTTTGGAGTTCACCCATTTATTGAGCCGAATCATCAGTCATCAAACCGTATTTCTTGGTTCAAATACTCGAACAAACACGAGCACAACCTGCCACGTCACCTTACTGGCCAGTGATGACATGGTCTCTCTTTCTCTGGACCGATCCAGGTGCCGGTTTGCTCGCGATAGACGAACGGGTATCATATTTCTAGATTCCAGATGTTTTCTCACAGACTGAAAACGAAGCCAGAAAGCATGTCAAGAATCTCTTCATGGATCTTCATCAACGCAAGGGCTCCGACCACATCGACAGCCAATTGACAAGCGATACTCTGGATCTGGCCATGCATAGTCTTTCCAAGATTTATCGGATATTCCCAGACTTTGTTGAGGCTATATGGCATATCACTCATTTGTTCAACGTGTATGCTGCCTGCGTTAGGAGAGAGCTAAAAGGGACCAAAGTATGCTTAATCGGGCAGAGATGGCCTTTTGAGTGCAGCTCACTATTTCTGGCTTCTGTGCAGCGCTACAGTAGTCCCACTGTGAGCACGAGCCCAGGCACCAACATATGGAAGCTATAGCAACACCCCACCGTCGCTCTGCGTAAGGTGATCTCATAGGCACGCAACCGTACTGTAGCACATGCAATCTTACTGGCATTTCACTTGCATCCACGCCGCGTGGATCATGCCCAGTGATGACGCGGCCTCAGGGTTCGAACACAAGTGGTGCGCTATCTGACTGTACCTAGCGCAGGGTCATACTTGTCCAAGTTCTTCTCATCAATGTATCTACAGTTTCGGCTCCCTCTGACATACGTATCTGGCTCCCTTGCTCTTTACGTCCCTCGTGTGAGTGGTCTGTAAGATTTAAAGGTCTCTTCTTGCGTCCTATGCCTGTTACATTTCAATCCGCACCCCTCAGAGAAGAGAGCAGCCAGTCTCGAGCAAGCCTTTCTGCGACCTACCATCAAGAAGAAGACGAAGCTTTTTTCTGCTGCTTGCCATGCTGAGAAGGCGGCTGCATGCGGCTATAACTATCTCTGTCTTTGTTGCCCTCGCTGTGATCTCGCTTATAGTCCTCTGCACAGAAGCATACGAAGACTCTGGTATCGTAACTCTAGAGGTGCGTCATGATTTCTTTAGTTTCTCTGCCAGCCTGCCTCGGAAACTGACCCCAACTACTTCCACAGTTCAATTTCACGAATGCGCTTGCCGATGTGCTTCCGTCGTCAGCGCGTGCACTCCGGAACCGCGACCTGCTCGAGGACCTCCAGGATGGAGCCAGGAGCGCCCTGGAAGCGGCTGCAACCAGAGTCGCCGGTGCCGCCACTCAGGCAGAAAGCGCGATAAGCTCTGCGGCTGCTACTGTCCAGAGCATCGAAGATTATGTCCCTCGGAATTGCTCGCTGGGCACGAAGCGCTTCTGCATCGGCTACAAGCAAGACGTGAACTGCTCCGGGCTGCCGCTCAATCTTACCAGCCTCTTGCCTGTGAGTTTACAGGAGCTGCCAGGTCCTGTGGAGAACGCTATACGTGACCGTGTGGAGACTCTGTCGCAGCTGGCGGACAGTTCGACCAGGTTTTCTGCTTTTTCCGTGTCAGCCACTCTGATATCCGGCTTGGTGCTTATGATCATGGTCGTGGTCCTCGCTTTAAGCTTGTCTCTCGGGCGGCCGCAAGTCATCACCGGAGTCTTCGGCAAGCTTAGAGTTGTGTCCAGGGCACTGGCTCTTCTGACTTTGGGTTTGGTGTGCTGCTTTCCATTCGTCTTGCTTGCAGTCATTCTGCACACAGTTCTCAAGGCGGCTCGTGGCCTGCCATCGTGGGTAGAAGTGAAAACAGGCGAAGCTTGTGGTCTTGGCTTCGGCGCTCTCGCTTGCGCCCTGGTCCTGCCGTTCGTCTTGGCTGCAGCACCGAGCGTCACTGTGCGTGTGCAAGACGAGAACGCCAAGGGCAAAGAGTCATTGAGAGCAAGGCTGTAGACGATGGGGGGACACTCTCGCAAACGTGCCCAAGAGCGGTTAGTTCAGTCTCTACATAGTTCGTTACTCAAGCCAGTTACTCTTCACGGATAGCGTGTCGCTGCGTGTTCAGGCTCTCCCGTCGCGACAGTCAGGACAGGTAATCAATTGCAAAGGTTCGGGGTCTAGATCGAATATATACTTGGTTGTCTCGGGTCCAGCAATGTGGCAGAAAACGTCCCAAGTTACACCAAGTTACCTCGAGTTTTCTGACTGTTCCCTAACTCGCTACATGAATGGTTGAACTAGGTTGGCTGTGTCGCAATCCAGCGTTAGGCAAGTGCCTTCGGTTGAGTCAGCCTTATCCGACGTTGGACTATCGCATGGCTTTCCGCCCTTAGCCCACCAGGCCTTCCCGTATGTCTCGCAGATGACTGGAAGTCTGCTCCCAGCAACACGGCACGGGCCGAGCGCAATAGAATTTTAGCGGGTAAGAAGAACTGGAGTAGGTGGCCCATCGTTTCCATTCCCGCTGTGGGCGGCTAGCGGCGCGCAAGGAGTTTTGAAGGCGGACCGTCATGCAGGGGGGTCGTGAAGAACAAGGATCGAGTCACGTTGGAAGAGACGCCCAGCACACTGTGGCTTGAGCGCTGTGCACTACTGTTCTTGTCACACGCCACTGTCGCTACAAGTGATAGCTCGATTGCGATCGTCTCTGTCAACAATCCTAGGATTATGCACGATGCTTAGGCGGTAAGATTGATGAACTGTCAGCTAAGAACACCAATTCTTGATATAGCCGTCGGAAGCCAGCAAAGACGTGGCTTATGTATCCCTGGTGACACTCTTTCCCAGATTTTATGCAACGCACATAACAAATCCGTGAATGCATCGTCTTAGGCTATCTATGACCTGGGCACACAAGTCCTCCGCCACGTCACTTACCGCTCGGTTGACCCCAAACGGTGTCTGAGTCACTCGGATCTACGCTCCGAGTATTAGGGTAGATATTTGTAGAGCTATGCCAGTATCCAATAGATTGATTCGGACTGTATACTACACAGAAGGCCGCAGCTTAGCGGCAACGAATACTGTGTTGTCCTGCAGCGTGATACAAGGCATTGCTAGATCTCAAATTGACCGTCCACAAATCTCAATTTGACGACAATATCACTTCGTCGCTGAGATCCCCACTTCTCGACTCTGAGCTGCGACGAAGTCGCAGCAGGTGGCACTATTATCAATTGTTGAGCAAGTGAATGGCCTACAAGCCATTGATTTGTTTCTCTACTGATGATATTGTCAGCCTCGTGCGCCAAAGGAATCGCAGATCAGTGGATGGGTTGTGTGCTGTCGGTACTACCAACTCCAGCAGTGCTCATGAATTTGGACTGCTTTGCAAGCGAGGCTTGCCCCTGCGACGCCAAAGTGCTGTGCCAATGCTACGCCACATTGACTGTCTATTCTCATTAGTGCGCTGTTCCCATTGGCGAGGATACCGTCTTGCTTTTGTCTTACTGCCTAAAATAGCAAGAACTATGAAATTCGTCGATTTCCGAGGCCGATTCGGGACGCACCCAGGCCAGGCCTCGCACGAATGGAACTCAACTACGACTGGTTCCGCCGACAGTCATCACACTTCCACATCGAGATCGTCGCAAAGAGCTGTCCGTGTGTAGAGCCCTTCCTTCTCTGAAATCACTGCATTTCAACGAAAAGAGTGGCTTAGAACTGCATTGACTATGTAGTGGCTGAGGTATCCATACATCCTGCACCCTTCCTGCAAGGCTAGAAAGTCCGTCAGTGCATTGCTTCACCGCCCTTGCATCCTTCCGCAGATAGCTTCCTGCACAGACAGCCAATCATTGTAAACATGGCTTGAGCCCTTGCAGCTGCTTAATCCTTCCGTGATAGGTGGACGATGGCTTGACAATGCTATAAAGCGCGTTCAATGCTGCTCTTGTTTGAGTTTACCACATCAACGCTGACATCTATCTCATACTGCACGTGTTGATACTCCTCGATTCCTTGGGATCACTCAACTCCTGGGTTTTTGATCGCACGGTTGCTGTTAGAGCGGTAGATATGGAGATCACCCTGAAAAGTAAGCTACCCCGTTTCGTTCAGAGTACTGCTAATGAGCGTCTGTGATAGACCAAGATTTCATCGCCAAGTTACAAAGCCTTGTTTGGTCTTATACAGCCGTCCATCTATTCATAGGGAAATGCGGTTTTGCAGACATTGCTCTTTTCACCGTTAACACATTGCTTTGGATCAATGGGTATCGGTCATACCCCGACGGGTCGTGGGTAATATGGGTTGTTTTGTGTTTATTTTGCGTGAGTCTTGTACATCTTGCGATGGCCTTGTATAAATGTCTGAATCGAAGGAGCGGGAAATAAGTTGCCATGATTTGAATTGACGTGGGCGTAAATCACGAGCAGGATACATTGTTTTGCGGCGCAACTACTATGATGTCCATCAGCTATTCCACGCAGAACAGCCCCGCAGCAGACGGTCGTTCTGAGCCTGCCTAACATACGATCACACTAGCGGGCGGAGCCAGTGGAATTCCGCTCCTGAGCCGGCCCTCCCTTCGCTAGCGCTGCGACGAACTGCTGAGAGTACGCTGAGTCGACAAACTCATCAAACTTGATGACTTGCGTGCCGTCTTCCGTAAAGGTCAGGATCAAAGCGTACTCGTTCGCATACAGTCCGATTTTTGTGTGCGCTGTACTGGACGCGTGTATGATACAGGTGTGCGCCTTCGCGTCATGAATCTCCTCCATCACGACAACCTGCTACCATGTCAGTCATATCACACTATGCTCGGACGGGATGCGCTGACGGTAAAATTCGAATATAGAGGCATGATTGCGTTGAGGTAGGCGCGGTATTCGTCGTTGCTCTTCGCCGCCCGGTTCATAGAGGCGGGCAGGACTCGATGCTTGCAACCAGGAGATCGATAGGCCATGATGGCGTCGACATCCCAGGCGTTGTACGCGTCTATGACCGCCCGAGCTGTGTCCTGCTGAGCTGCCAGACTGCGTGTGTCAGGAGTGAAGTCCAACTATGCCACCATTCTGGCGAGGATGCGGCCGTGGAAAGGACGTACTTTGGCGAGGATATTGCTGGGACCGACAAGACATTGATCCAAGTCCAAGCCGATCCAGACATCGCTCGGCTGTGCATTGGGGCTTGCAAGTGGTTGAGAAACGACAAGGAGGGATAGCGTGGTAGCAACAAGGTGGACGAGCTTCATGGTGGCTGCTGTGTGTGACCGAACGTAGGATACAGAAGTACACCTGAGTTACACAGAAGGTACACTATTATATATAGCGCATAAGCCGCACTAGTGACACAGAAGCATTGCCGTGTTACGGCGCGTCGCCATGCCTTTGAGCGTGCTACGCAAAGAGTTGAGGTTCCGCTTCTGAGCACGAGACGTGACATTCCATCTATGCTCGAAGCAGGTTGTCCTTCCATAGTCAGGACCACTGCCACCAATCGACGGTCCAATGCTTGCATCCTACCAAGAGTTCTTCCAGAGTCTTCCTGTTTGACATACAGTACTGCATGCTCACGCGCGGACTTCACGCGTAGCTTGATGTGGCCAGGCAGTCAAGCCAAGTAGTTCAGACCTGCGAGGGCACTCGGCATCACTAAAAGAGCTGTGCCCGAGTGGTGCGACGGCTCACCACCAGTCGCGCAAGCTGCTCGACCTCGAGCGTACCTCGGTTGGCGCGCTAAAGTTCGCAACGTGCCAAAAGAGGAAATGGCACGGAGTCATACTCGCTACGGCCGTCCAGTATACATTGACAGCTCGGCCAGCAGTCGTGGTCGAGATCGTCCGCACCAACGTCGAAGTCGTCTCCCTCCACAGCACTCTCCCTCGCAAGCGTCTCGCCTCTGTACAGATATGCGCGCAAAAAAAGCAGTGGTGTTCGGTCCGCAGCGCCCATCAAAGCCACCAAAGCAGATGGCACAAACCCGGAGTGCATCCACCCACGCCTTCGAAGACAGCGAACCCCTCATGTTCAGTTTTGACGAGGACCTTCAACGCGAAGAGAAACAGAGACGATACATCGCCCCGATCCACCACCTCTGCACACGTCCTGCTCAGTGCCTAAGGTGACTGGGAAAGCCGAACGCACCCCTGCGCCTCGCCGGGCGGTGGGAGGCCTGGATCCGTCACTGTCTCCCTCTGGAAAGCATGGCTTCATCGCCTGCGGCTCGCTGTGCATGGAAACTGGAAGAACAGCCTTACGCTGGCGGCTGTAGGACGAGGCGAACAGAGGCCCAGGGGCAAGGGCGATGCGGCCGAGAGCACATATCAATTCAGCAGTAATCCAGCACGTCTAGCGCGTACCCATGTTGTGTCTATGTTGTCTCTGTTGTGTCTCTGTTGTCTATGTTGTCTCTGTTGTCTCTGTTGTGTCTATGTTGTCTCTGTTGTGTCTCTGTGGTGTCTATGCCGTGCCTTTCTGGTTGCCGCACGTTTCTTGCTTCTTGAATACGGCAGCTGTAGTTTCGAGCTTCTGCAAACTGTCATGAAACACGGAGTGGTGCATTCGGTGTGAGCGTCGTGCCGCTCGATATCGCACCACGCCTGAACAGCACTGGTCTGCGATTGCTCAGCCGCAAAGATCTGGCTGGGTCGTTCTTGGACAAGCGCGCGCCGAGCTAAACGCGAAAACTACAATCGCAACCGCAAGCCGACCCAGGGTCTTGGCAGAACCTCGACAGTTCCCATCGCATCATCCCGAGTGGTTCGCCCTTCGCCGTGCCGGATGGGTTGCTGCGACCCCGAGTAGTCTGCTGCACGCTCTAGTCAGGACGGCTCCTCGATCTATGATGCAAGTCTGCCGGCTAGTAGCACCCTTCGCTGGTCTCCTTGGGTCGTGAGGAGATATAGCCGTATCCCCTTGGTCGTTGCTCGACGCGGTCTCATGCTGCTCGGTACCGCACGCAGCAGCTCTCAGCATGTCCTGGACTGTTCTCTTCCTTCGCGTTCCTTCCTCCGTACACATCTTCCTGCCATCTTTGATCCTCGCTGGGATCATCGGGTGGGTCGTTTACGCAAGGTGCTTCCACTCGCTGGCGAAGTTCCCTGGGCCTCTTCTGGCATCCGTCACTCGGCTGTGGCTCGTGTGTGATGTCGCAACAGGCGCTGCTGAAAAGACGCAGGCCCGCCTGCATGCGCAATACGGTAAGACCCCGAGAGCGTGAGCGAAGCGAGCGAGAGACGGGAAGAGGCTGACATCCACCTGGCCCTATTGTCCGCATCGCACCCAACGAAGTTGCTATAGCCGACCCCGAAGCCATTCAAACCATCTACAGCGCTCACTCTGGGTTCACCAAGGCCAGCCCCCCAAGCCCGAGACGCTCACGTGACGTGCTGATTGGTGACAGACCGACTTCTACCTCCCCTTCCGGGCGACGTGGGCACGGTACCCGGACGCCTTCACCAACCTGGACGAGCGCCAACACGCTGAGCGTCGGAGGCTCGTAAGCCGTCTCTACTCTCTGTCGAGCGTCCTGCAGCTGGAGGATCGTGTTGGGTCGTGTGTTGAGATGCTCGTGGAAAGGCTGAGGGAGAGAGCGGCGGCGGGAAGAACCATTGACATGGCGGAGTGGATCCAATGGTACAGTCGCAGAGCGCACAGCTCTCGGCCGGAGACTGACTGGCTGACTTGGTGGTGCAGGTACGCCTTCGATGTCATCGGAGAGCTCTTCTTCAGCCGCAAGTTCGGCTTCATGGAGAACGCACACGACCATGAGGGCTACATACACGCTCTGGACCTGCTTGTTCCGTTCATCGCTGTGGCCTGCGCCATGCCAGCGTACATGCGACCGTTGTTCCTCGCCAGCGGAGCCATGCTGCCTCCCGTGTTCAACGCGTTGGGGGCTCTTAGGCACATCGAGACCGCATCGGACGCGTGCGTCGCTCAACGAAGACAGGGCTCCACGCGCGACGAAGATGGGCGCCGCCGCCGGGGTCAGGGCCAGAAAGACATGCTCGACGGCTTCTTCGACATCTTGCGCTCCAAGGGAGAGGCGAAAGACTTTACGCTAACGGAGGTGAAGATGGAGGTCTACGGCGCGTTGTAAGTCTCGCGGACCAGCAAGGCCCTGCGCCAATAACTGACACGCCGAAGCATCGCCGGCTCCGACACCACCGCAGCTGCCATAACAGCCATCCTGTACCACCTCGTGCGCACGCCCTCCGCCTACGAGAAGCTCACCGCCGAGATAGACGAAGCGACGGAGTCGGGCGCCTTGAGTCTCCCTGCCGTCCAGTACCACGAAGCCGTTGGGCTTCCGTACCTTGTCGCCTGCTGTAAAGAGGGCATGCGGCTGCATCCCAGCGTAGGCTAGACGCTGCCACGACACGTGCCTGCCGGCGGCTGCGCCATCTCAGGCGAGTGGTTTCCCGCGGGGACGCGGGTGGGCATCAACGCAGCGGTCGTGCAGCGCGACAAAGCCATCTTTGGCGAGGATGCCCATGAGTTCGTGCCGGAACGATGGTTCCGCAAGGGCGCGGCGAAGATGGACCGCATGATGTTTCAGGTAGGTGCCTGCAGCCATACCACAGGCAGCCTTCGTAGAAGCACGCTGAGATGATGACAGTTTGGCAGCGGCTCAAGGATTTGTATTGGAAAGAACGTGAGTCTCACGCGGCCGGAAGTTACGTGATTGAGCTGACGCCTTAGATCTCGCTGTGTGAGATATACAAGCTGGTGCCTCAGCTCCTCCGCTCCTTTCACATACGGTTGGCGGAGCCCGAGAGGGAATGGGAGACGCGCAACTACTGGTTCAATAAGCCATCCAGAGTGCGCGCATTGCTAGAACTCAGGACCCATGCTTAGGCGCAGTCGGCTCGAAAACGGACAGGTTGCCTGTGAAGGTCGTTGAGTATGCGTCATTGTGAGGTCGTCGTGGGTCGTCGTGGGTCGTCGTGGGTCGTCGTGGGTTGCCGTAGATTGTCGTGGGTTGCTATGAGTTTGTCGTCAGGGTTCTGTGAACAGAGCAGAGGGGATGGGGCTCTTGTAGCGCGTGATTTGTCAGCTGCCCAACACACATCATCACCATCTTAGCTCGCGACACTGTGGTGACTACAAACTATACCTGTAACCGAGCATGCAACGTCGGAAACGAAAGTGCCTGACAACACGACCACCCCACAAACACCTGCCATGCACACGAAAGCATTCTGCCCTCCATAAAACGCCGTTAGCAAGTATCGTTGCTCTGTTCTGCATTCCGCCCTGCTATCTGGTCGCACAGCTCTTGCTCGACGGCGCTGTATAATCAGAGAGACCAGACGTGGCCTCAGTGGCCGGCTGGACGATCGATGCACATTGGACGAAAGGAGGATGTGGAGATGCGGTCTAGGATATCATTACATGCAGATGGTTTGTGATGCTTCTTTCCCTCCGTCGCTACTGTGCCCGACATCCCAACACATAAACAAGCTCGAAGCCTTTCAACGCGCTTCTGCATCTTCGACAATCCGGCTGCGACTGTGATCGCGCGAGATGCCCTCCTGTGCCGCAGACGCAGAGAAAACAGAAGACAAACCAAACAACCATGACACATAGCCGACTGTAGCTGCAGACAGATTCGTGCGTTCGCCGCAGACGCTGGCCTTCACCATCGACCCCCAGGCCTCCGTCGACCCTTCTGCTGCCCACGCTAGCAGGACTTGCGTCTCTCGTCGCTTCTACGTTGTCTGCATGGCCCGGACCTTCTGGACGTCGCTCTCATGGCTTGGAGCTTCGCCTGCAGCCGGAACTCTCGTGACCTCGACTGGCGGAGTAGCTCTATGGCGTCCCACTTGTCCTTCTGGAGCTCTTCGACGTACTCCGTGTAGGAGTTGTTTAGTCGCTCGAGCGCTGCATAGCCGGACCGGAGCACGCTCAAGCGGATGCGCGAGGCCTGGGCGGTAGTAATCAGGTTCAACAGGTGGACATCAAGCAGCCGAAACTGGTCATCGACGTTCTGTTGTTGCGCAGAGCGTTAGTTTGGGTCTTGGCTGTGTCGTCGCTCACGCTCCAGCTGAACTTACCGTGGGCTCATCCCGCTGGGCGAGAGCTCTAGACGCCATGGTCGTTGAAGATTCCGCAAGCAGTCGAGCGACGAAGGGGCTACGGGACAGAGGTCATATCGCAGTCGGCATGGCTGCTTCGCTGCATCACCCAACGAAAGCCGCGCAACAAAGCCAAAGGTCACCTGGGTCGAGTGCGGACCACTCGGGACGATGTGCAGGAACGACTCGGCATCATGCCATGCTGCTTGGGGTGAGTGGCGGACCTTGTGCCTGCACGCAACGAACTACTGGGGATTGTAGAGCTATGACCACCGCACCTCCGAAGCCCAGGGCCCCGCCTCCGCTGAACACTGAACTGGCCTCCGGACATGCCACGAGCCGCTCTCGAGGGCGTGCGAACCATCCGACCAGTCTCCATAACTTTACAGTCCTAGAGCCTGCCTCGACGGATGGACGACTCGAACGAGCTGCCAGTCCGGGTTTGGGGGCCGTCGCCGATGTAGCGCACTTCTAGTGAAAAGATTAGGCGAACATGGGCATAGGGCTGTTCACTTGCATGATCAAGATAGTCGAAGCATCAGCTGCACAGCATCACGTCATTCAGGCGACACATCCCTTGGTAGCTTTGATTTCTACATATATTGATAATGGGACGCCGCCCAATGTCCATTCATCGCTAAATAGCCTTCGTCAAATGGACTGCCACCAACGTTGGCGTAGTATAGGTTCGGTGGAAAACACTCGATGGCGAGCGGTGTGGCCATTCCGACTGCAATGGACGTCGAAGGATGGGAGAGTGGAATAGAGGGATTTGTGTTTTGCGCTGTGTTCCCTGCAATCCGACTGGTTGTCGGAAGCGTCGAGTATACAGCTGGCAACAGAGCATCCGAAGACCCTCCCTTGCACTGCTGCGCTGGCACAACGCTGTCATCTTCCAGTTGGCTGCTTCGGTTGCGATGCAGGTCTGCCGTGCCGGTCTCGATACAGCCTTTGGGCAAGGGCGGAGCAGGTTGGACGTGGGGCCGGAGATCATTGTTGTTCGAGTGTGATCCAGATGCGATGATGCCCTCAGCTTCCTCGAGTCTCTTCTTGAGTTTCTTGCCTGCACGGGTCTCAGCGAAGGAGCGCAGAACGGGGTGCCTCTGACCTACGATAGTTCCGC
This sequence comes from Alternaria longipes, assembly GCA_019059555.1. Lineage (NCBI taxonomy): Eukaryota > Fungi > Ascomycota > Dothideomycetes > Pleosporales > Pleosporaceae > Alternaria > Alternaria longipes. The sequence continues at coordinate 1,960,904 of CM032460.1, read as the reverse complement.
TGAGCAATGCGGTTCTGTGCTCTGCGGCGCTCGGTGGGGTCTGTGATGTTGACCCAGTCGTCCGGCTGGCGAGAAGGACGGCGACACATGATGCATGAACGGCCTGCGGGTTGATGTCCGCAGGAGGCGGTCCATATAACAGTTGGAGACGCCCGAAAGAGATGCCGTTGCACTGCCAGCATGCCGAGGCCAGCGCGTGCTGCCTGTGGCGGTCTGCAGGGGGGTCGTCGAGAGATGGAGGACTATTCTGGCAGGCTCTGCAGCGACAGCGGCCACAGCGACAACAGCCACAGCGACAGTAGGCCTGACCACTGGCTGGAGGCAACGCCTCCGAGCGCAAGAGCCATGGCCCAAGATGGTGCAGGCCGCCCGAGGATGTGCCCGCCTACCAGAATAGCACGTTGTCCAGAGCAATACGCTGTCCAGAGTAGGACGTTGTTCGAAATAGCACCTCGTCCAGAATAGCACACGCCACCCAGGATGCCGTGACACCACTTGGCATCAGGCGCAACCACTCGGGACGGCATGCGGCACTCTTCAGAGACACCTCTGCAGCAGAGGCTGTGCTACCTCTTCATGGCGACAGCAACTGGGCGTGACTCTGCTTAAAGCCTTCGAGGCAAGGGCTGTCGTCTCGACGTGCACGATTCTCTTCTCGCTTTGCCTCCGGTCTGCTGGCTTTCCGCTCCTAGCATCTCCTTTACGATGTCTGACAGACAGACCTCAACCTTCCGCACCCTGGCTTCTCACAACACGACCAAGCAGGCTAGCTGGCCGCCCGGATACTATGTATGGCTATCCTTCGACCTTGTAAAGACTACGCTTACACGCATATGTAGTACGATGACCGCCATTTGCTCGAACAGCTGCAAGCCTGCTCGAGCTTGCTGAGTACCGTTGTACAGCGTATGAGTGAGAAGAACGTGATCATCCACAATCTCCAGGAAAATTTCAACCGAGAGCGCAACGCGATGTTGTACGAGATCTCGACACTGAAATGGCAACTCGTCCGCGAAAAGCAGAATGCGAAGATCGCGATGCAGAAGCGAGAGATTAGTTATGACGAGGAAGGGGAGAAGGTGTGTCGAGATGGTGGAGCTGAGACCACTAAGCCCGAAGTGGAACCTGAGCAGGCTGGGAGTGGAGATTGAAGTCGCTTGAGGCAGAGCACCAGGCCTCGCAGCCGCAGCCGGAGCTGGAGCTGGAGCCGGAGTCGGAGCCTCAGCCGGAGCCTCAGCTTCAGCCTCAGCCTCAGCCTCATCGAAGAGGTCATGTCCAGGTGGTCGTGCAGCGAAGGGCAGAGAGACCTGCCCCTCCGAGCCCGCAGGCAGCGGAGACAGAGTGCTGGCAATCCGCTCGCGAGACCGTTTCTCCAAGCATCGAGCATGCACCTCAGCAGGGACAGGGACAGGCGAGGCGTAAACGCAAACGCGCGCTCCGCGGTGGCGACTGCAGCTAGTTTTGTGTGTTTGTATGCCGTGTCAGTGTGGTATTGTGCACTCCCATGCGCGTGTAGCTTCTGGTTTCTGCAAGCAGCCGGCCTTTGGTCTCAATAGTAGTCCCACCCAGATGGCACTAGTTTCTGACAGTGATGCCATGGGTCAATCTTCTCTTGGACGCTCAGACCAATGAAAGTGTCGTAGTAACAGCCCAAGCTTGATCGGGACAACTGTAGTTGCACCGGCTCGGTCCATGTCTCGCGCGGGATGACAGCTGAGCCGCGTGCGCGCAGAGCAAGCTACGAGAGCACACCCCTAGGGTTCCTTGACGGCTCGGGAACACCCCACCGCAGGAGTAGCAGCCTCTCGAGCACGCACAGTAGTTGTGCGTCGGGGAGTAGCCAGGGCCAAAGCTCCGCGGGTGCTCGCCGGGCCACAGTCGTTGCCGGCCTCTAGGACTGTATGGCCAATTAATTAGTTAACTGACGAATTACTTCGGACCCAGCTGCTGCAAGCGGTGCTTGCGCGCGTATGCTGTGTGGGACTTCCTTCTTGCTCTCCGACGAATCCAGGGCAAGGTGACATGTCTCACGCTTACCGAGTGGATGCCCTTGCCGTGTGGGCTCACAACCCTGCACACGCCCGCATGCATGAACGGTCACGTGAACGAGCTCATCCAGGGCCGTTGCGCCTTCCACAGGCGCGTGGGCGTTTGCCGCGCGCAGAGGCTGGCGATCCGCAGATCCCAGCCGCACGCCCTGCTTACGCTATCTCGACGTCGAGCCATGACGAACAACAGTCCAGAGGTGAGCGCGTCAGCACCGAACGAATAGAGTGCTCCCGATGGCTTCCTTGCCCGCAATCGCAGCGTGTTCTGCCGGTCCTGCTTTCCAGGTCTTCGCTAGAGGCGGACACAAGCTAGGACGGTGGCTCCCTTGTACCACCCGAAGCCGCCGTCGTGTCGTCTCCTGCGTCTTCGCGGCGCAGCAGCCTCGCACCATCGAGTGACGAGCACAAAGAGCCGATCGCAGCGCACGACCATGGCGGCGGCTGGGAGAGGCGAGACATGTATCGGATCCGGATGGACGTTGGTGCAGCGCTCGGGAATAGAGACTGATTGGGCTGGGTTGTGTACTGGACGTGCACGCTACTGTCCACGTCCACTGTGTCGGGACCAAAAACGCTCCGCAATCCTGGAACGAACCTGCAAGGGCGCGGAACAATTGTCTGCACATGTCCTTGGCAGCCTTGCCAACCAGGGACAAGCGCAGCAGCCCGCACCATCGCCTCGAGGTCTGGAGCACATTGCCTCGGCAGTTCCGGGCAACATAACATGTGGCGCACAGTCCACATTTCATCTCTCGCACTCGTCTTTCGTGAATCAAGCGTCACTAGTCGACGGCAGCGCAGACGCGCTAGCTAGCCAAGACAAACCCTGCCACGGCACTACTGACTACCTTCGTGATCCCGAGTGGTGGTAGTACTGTTAGGTCTCGTGTATGAGTGTATCTGTGTGCGTGTAGGTGCAAGTAAGTGGTTCGAGCTCTAAAGCATTCAGACGCACACTGTCAGTGACGCCTGCAGAGCATTCTGTCATGTGATCTCAGATCCTGACCACCATCGATATCGGCATCTTCAGGACGCTGCGCCGTATCGTTGCAGTCGTCTATGCCAGTTTCGGACCCAGGCCAGGCTCTTCCGCGTCCACTACGCTGACGTCTCGCTCGCTTGCACATCAAGATCACAACTAATTCATCACATTGCCGCGGATGCTTGGGTCGCCAGTCTCTGAAGGATGGGCGCGGAGATGGGCACACCGCGGAGGCGGCGCGAGCAATGACTGGCAGATGTCTCGGAGACGTCCGAACAGCGCGCATTGTGTGAGCCTTTGCTGTGTTTGTGTTCGTGCACCTATCCGTCGTGATTGCTAGGAGTTGAGAATTGTGAACGTTGGAACACGACCCCACATGACTGTGCACAAGCCTGCCCACTGCTACAGTAGCATGGATGCAGGTGCTCTTCGCCTTACAGGAACCGAGCCACAGCCAGACTTTTGCCGATTAGCGCAGTGATTGGCGAATATCACTTTCCAAACGAGAAGAAAGCCTGCAACCCGCAGTAGGAATGCTCGTGGCGCAAAGCAGCTGTCGTGCTCATGCGTCACCCGTGGTTCGCAGAGCGGCACAGCAAATCGCCTGAGCACTCGTCCTTGTAGCCCCTCGAAGGGTGGTACGAGCTTGCGCGTGCCATGGTCCGGGCGACTGCCGAGTGGGACGTACAGTATGGGTGTGTCTAGTGAACGACACAACTTGGGTCGACGTGTGCAACACCACTCGCTGTGGTGATATTTTACGCCAAGCGACAAGTTGGTCTGCCCTTAGTTGCAAGCCATGCGGCTACCCCACCCTTGGGTTGGTGATGTAGCGTCCATTACAATACAACGTCTACCTCAGCGTGCCAGCACTTACTTACAGGCCGGGCCTCTTGCTCTACTTCCAGCCGCCTCTCGACGTTGGCTCAGCGCGGACAACAAAAAAACGAAAGGAAGCAACCCGCCGGTCTGCGAGAAATCCCAGCATGGTCACCATCATGGCAGCCACCGACCCGCCGATGGTTCCTGTAAGGCCCCAGCCCTGCAGCAGCACCTGCTCTACTAACCGACTGCAACCTAGCCCGGCGAGCGGCCCTTTCAAGCCGGCGTCCATTGCGGTTGTACGGAACCTGGCTACGGAGAGTTTGGGTGTGGGCAGTGTACAGCGTCGGCATTCGATGAGCTGCCGGAAGCGGCGCAGCCAATGCACGTTGAGACCTTGGCGGGTGCCGGGTTGTGGGCTCTGCTCCCACGTCTGAAGCTGGTGTCGCGCCTGTTGGCGACTATTTTAAGAGGCCTACGACCTAGGCGGGAACATGTCTGGCGCCTGTTGGTCCTGCTTCGTGGAATCCTGAGGTCGATCGCCCTCGCTCTTGTGCTGAGCTGATCGCTCACATAGACATTCGCGCCAGCCCGTCTGGTCAGTCTCTACTCCCGTTAGAGCGAGCGTTCATGCAAAGATGATGCGATTGCAATAGCACTAGTCGTTCGCCCTGATCCAGACGTCTCGCCTTGCCATCTTTGTGTCGTCCAAGGATCGAGCCCCAACAATAGAGTAGGTAGTGAGTCGGGTCAACACCAACGAGGCGTCAGCACACCCGCTGCGCCATCTGGCGTAGGAACCCAGTGAGGGCGTCAGATAGTGTTGCACCGCAGTGTAGATGCGTGGCCAGTGCGTCCGGGCAGATAGCCAGCGTACATGCTGTACAGGGCAAGAGCGTAGCCTGTAGCTTCAACGTGCTGAATACGCGTACTGCTCGATCCAGGTGCAGCCACGGTCGCAGAGCTCGATGGCGTAATCTCCTGCCAGCAGAGCGGCGCAGCGTCTGGCCCGGCAAAGAGGTTCAGCCGCACATCTCTCGCTCGCGGATTGCTGGTGCTGCTGCTGCTGCTACATAGTACACATCCGACGTCTGGAATCTCCTTGTACATACCACTCACCGTTCCCAGTTCACATCATGGCTGGCACTGGATGGACCTTGTTCCAAAAAGCAATCATCATATTCTTCGACTGCCTCCTCTACACTCACGGAAGGACCCGCGCTTTCCTTATCTACATAGCCGGCAACCGCCGGACCCTCACCGCTATCCGAAGCCAGTTCGCAGAGCTGAAAAAGTCGTCGGCCCTCTACGATGCCAGACAGAGAAGGTGGACTGCACAGGCAAGGATACTCGCATACAGTGAGCGCACAGCTTTTGATACTAAACAACAAGGTCCGTCAAACTGACTCGCACAGATACGCTGAAACAAGCTGCCCGCTCGAGACAGGCCCTGGAGGCGGCGAGAGGGCGGGGACACTGCACTAGATAGCAAAAATCTGGGTTTTATGACGCTCCAGTAGCGAATCCAACTCTTCTGGTGACATTAGCTCTCCCGTTTCCTGCCACGTGGACGTGTTTGTGATGCCCATCGACGCTGCGTTGAGGGTTTGGACATGTGCATTGGCAGGCACTGTTTGCTCGAACGACGAAGACTCACTAGGAGACTCAGTCGGGATCGGCTCGTAGTTGGCTGTGCTGCTCGCTGTGTAGCTGGACGTACCCTCGTCGAAGCTGTTGGGGACATGGCAGTTTCGGTCGCCTGGCGTGGCCATGACCATAGGCGTGGTTGTTATTGTTGTCGTCATGGGCGTGGTCGTTGTCGTGCTGTGGCGCTCGACGGTTGTGTTGCGTGACGGGCTTGGCCCGCTTCCGATCGTGGTTCCAGTTGTGCTGTCGATTGCAAACACGCCCATTCCGTACATGCACGCACTGTCTCCATACACGTTCGAGTTGTCTCCGTACGAGTTGTCTCCGTACACGTACGAGTTGTCTCCATACACGTACGAATTGTCTCCATGCACGTACGAATTGTCTCCGTACACATACAAGTTGTCTCCGCACATGCCTGAGCCGTCTGCTCCACATCGGACCCAGTTGCCCGCGTTGTACGTGGCTGAGCTGTCCTCTCGGTATATGGGTTCGATGTCTTTGTTGACAGCTCCGTACATGAATGTAGCGTCAAATCCAGCCGCGGTGCCGTTCGCAAAAGGGTACTCTGCAGCCTGCACAGGCCACTGGGAAACACAACCATCTGCCGCCCAACATTGCTCCTCGGGCAAAGCGCCCTGCTGTGGGAGGAAGGCTGCATGCATACCGAGATCCATTTGTGTGTTCCAGTCCGGCAAGGACAGCGCAAGCGTCCGCTGGGGAGCTGGACACACCACCTCTCTACCGTCTTCGTTATCCAGTCGATCAGAGCGCGGCATCGGGTCGTCCGAGGGACCGTCTTTCTTCTGCGCAGCTTGTTAGCTTCTCTCTTTTGGAAAGCGATGCATCGGACTTGCTTCGCGCAACCACCTCTCCACCTGTTCCTTCACTGCGCTCCATGTAGCTTCACCCGCTCTCATTTCCAGCTTGCTATTATCCTTGAGGCTGCGATACGTAGCAGTCAGCGCGTCCTGCGTCCGAGGCTTTGAAGCTAAGCGGTTGAAGATGGCTGTACAGTCATCCCAGGAACCTGTTTCCAGCTCCTCGGCCTTAGCTCTGGTAATGTAGAGCAGCATCTTGTCTTCCTCGGTGAAGCGGACCATGTTTGCATACCGCAGAGCTACAAGCAGTCAGCTTCGTGTCTCTGGACAAAGATATAGCGCCCTCCATATCCGTGCTGGAGCCGATATCAAGGCCCCGCAGAATCCTCTGCTCCAGATTGAAGACAGGTGAAGTCGAGTTGGTCCGTGCGGATCGCCCGTTTGCTGCCCATGCACTGGGCATGCACAAGCGGAAGGCGCAACGTTGACCTCAGGAATGCGGAAGCGGCTGCTGTAAGGGCCTGCATGGCCAGGCTCGTCGGCCGCTGTTGCGACATACGGTATGCACTTGGTCAGCCGCTTGTTTCAACGAGCAGCTCTTCATCGTATCGGCAGCTCTTCGGCATGGGAGCAGCTGTCTGTTGCTGGGTGCAGTCAGGCACTCCTCTCGCCGAACACGGCCTAAGCAGCACTGCGCCGCATGCTACGACAAACCACTCGGGCTCACTTCCCGAGCAAACAGGAAAGCCACTCCAGCACAACGCTGCGCCGCTCAGCAACACGCGTGGTTCAGCGATCGGCCACCGACAAGCCGTCATATCTCACGTCACCCTGTTCGTGCTGCTCACTTGTCACTGCTCTTGCGGCCGGCAGCTTGCCGCCATGCTGCCCTGCAACGTCCAAACGCGCCTGTATCTGTCGCCTTGCCGGCCCTCCCCAATTTGCGTAGGCGTCTCGACCCATGCCAGCCTTGGCCACTGCCATATACGAAGCAACGGCCGGCAGCGCCGATCGATTGCGATCGAACGTGTCGCTGGCGTGTAACACAAGCTGTGGAGCTGCCGCTGCTACGAGCACAGTACAGCAAGACGGGGTGCAGTCTCCCCAGACGCGGTCGGACGATCTCGATGGCAGCCGCGGTGCTGTTGAGGGGTGATGCTGCAACGCTGTTCGTCGCTATGACGCGCTTGCCCGCGTGGATCGTGCGTGTCGGCTGTCTTCTTAGTCAGAGAATGCGGCACGGAGAGGCATAATACGGTACTACTGTACAGCAACGGGATAGTACAGGCAAGGGCGGTGTTCGTCGCGAGGTTGCGGAACGAAACGACGTCGAGAGTCGCAACTGGGGTTCGCGCGGCGCCACGCTGCCGGCCCTTGGCAACCTCAGGCCCCACAGCAGCAACCCCGGCGCGCGGCGCTACGCAAATGCCTTGTCGGCTTGCTTCTCTGCGTTACTGTAAGGAAATCCTGTAGGATGCGGGAGCAATTATGGCAGCTCAAACAGGGCTGCAGCGCGCATCGCGTTCTCCAGTGACACGCCAGCGCATGTCTCGCAGGCTGGCGGAGGCTGGCCGTCGTCGACTTAGAGTTCTTACTCGGCTTGAAAAGTCCCCGGGTGAGGAAGGATGCTTACTCCAACAATGCTTACTTCAACGCTTGCTCCAACAGTGCTTACTGTTTTTCACGACTAGCGACTGCTTGGGCTCTACCAGCTGCTTGGAAGATAGCACGGATAACGCAGCCAAGCAGGATTGTAGAGAACATGCCGGGAGTATCGGTCATGTCTGTTCGAGGTACAGTAATACAGAAAGATAGGTCTGGAGTGTTGGTTTCTCACCTGGCCGATTGCTATTGGAAAGACACTTTAACTAGTACATGTAAATCCGAACACACGAGGCCCATGCAATGTGGTCGCCTTGGCAGACTTCTCTACTAAGAGTGCACCTGCTGACTCAACCCTGACTACACTGGCACCGCCACACAAACCCAGCGGAGTGTCGCCACACTCTACACGCATCTCTAAGTGTCGGCTTTCGCCTCGACACACGTCACAAAGCCCTGAACCTCTTGCCAGTACAGTGACTAGCGAAATCGGCTTCCGCCTCAACACTGTCCGCAAGTTACTCACACCCTTGTCGCCAAGGTGCTTACCGCGGCCGCTACCACGCACCAAGTTAGACTACCCGAGTCCGCTCGCAGCACAACTAAAGTCGCCTAAACCTGCTTGCTAGACTTGTGTTGCGCTACCCGCTACGATGTATCTTATCGTATAGTAGCATTTACACCTACACTATTGTCAGATAATCCTAGAAAAAAATCGCTCGAAGACTGCCTAGAAGTGTACGCAGACGTGTTACAGCAAAGCTGTTCAAAAAAGTTGGTTGTTGTAAGGGGCTACGCCGTATTAAGCAGACTGCTCTAGTCACATGACGTACGACTTAGCGCTGACTAAAGCAGTAAGGCACAAGGCCTACAAGAGGCGAGTCGTACGCGTAAGAAGAACCTTTCTTCTCTTATCTTTCTTCTTCTGTATATAGGACAAATGCATACTCGTTAGCAGGCCTCTTTCCGCCCATAACAGTTGTATTAGAGTGCCCAAAGGCGTGCTAGATATATTGACGAAGTAGAGAGAAAACTAGGAACTCTACTAACTTACAACTGAAACCGTAACATCGACACTAGTCCAGTTGCGTACCCGAACCCAACAGTGTTGTCGTGAACAGCGACAACGCTAGAGCGATACTCCGAAGGGAGCCAGAGAACTCTTTTGCCGTTCCAGCAAATCCATTCTTCCACACTAAGCGACAATGACATAGATGCTGCACGAGGGACCCCGTTGTCAGGAGGCCCTGTAGTAAGCAGCACACCTTTGTCACTCCAGAGACAATTTCCTGTAACGTTAAACCAGAGCTTTTGTACAGCGGAGTCAGCCTTGAGCGTCTGCAGCGCCTCGCCTGACCCGGCGTCCCACAGCCTGACCGTCTCGTCCCTCGATGCCGACGCCAGCGTCTTGCCGTCTGGCGAGAAGGCTACGGCGTTGACCCAATCTAAATGGCCGTTGAGCGTTCGCAGCGCCTTGCCTGACCCCACGTCCCACAGCTTGACCGTCTTGTCCCTCGATGCTGAGGCCAGCGTCTTGCTGTCTGGCGAGAAGGCTACAGCGTCGATCCAATTAAAATGGCCGATGAGCGTTCGCAGCGCCTTGCCTGACCCGGCGTCCCACAGCCTGACCGTCTCGTCCCTCGATGCTGAGGCCAGCGTCTTGCCGTCTGGCGAGAAGGCCACGGCCTTGACCTCATCAGGATGGCCCTTGAATGTCTGCAGTGCCTTGCCTGACTTCACGTTCCACAGCTTGACTGTCTTGTCATCGGATGCCGACGCCAGAGTCTTGCTGTCTGGCGAGAAGGCCACGGCCTTGACCCCCCGAGAATGGCCGTTGAGCGTCCGCAGGGCCTTGCCTGACCCGGCGTCCCACAGCTTGATCGTCTCGTCCCTCGATGCCGACGCCAGAGTCTTGCCGTCTGGCGAGAAGGCCACGGCCTTGACCCCCCGAGAATGGCCGTTGAGCGTCTGCAGCGCCTTGCCTGACCCGGCGTCCCACAGCTTGGCCGTCTTGTCCGACGATGCCGACGCCAGAGTCTTGCCGTCTGGCGAGAAGGCCACGGCCTTGACCCCCCGAGAATGGCCCTTGAGCGTTCGCAGCGCCTTGCCTGACCCGGCGTCCCACAGCCTGACTGTCTCGTCCCTCGATGCCGACGCCAGCGTCTTGCCGTCCAGCGAGAAGGCTACAGCGTCGATCCAATTAGAATGGCCCTTGAGCGTCTGCAGCGCCTTGCCTGACCCGGCGTCCCACAGCTTGGCCGTCTTGTCCGACGATGCCGACGCCAGAGTCTTGCCGTCTGGCGAGAAGGCCACGGCCTTGACCCCCCGAGAATGGCCCTTGAGCGTCTGCAGCGCCTTGCCTGACCCGGCGTCCCACAGCTTGGCCGTCTTGTCCGACGATGCCGATGCCAGCGTCTTGCCGTCTGGCGAGAAGGCTACAGCGTTGACCCAATCAGAATGGCCCTTGAGCGTCTGCAGCGCCTTGCCTGACCCGGCGTCCCACAGCTTGACCGTCTCGTCCCTCGATGCTGAGGCCAGCGTCTTGCCGTCTGGCGAGAAGACCACGGCCTTGACCTCATCAGAATGGCCGTTGAGCGTCTGCAGCGCCTTGCCTGACCCGGCGTCCCACAGCTTGACCGTCTCGTCCCTCGATGCTGAGGCCAGCGTCTTGCCGTCTGGCGAGAAGACCACGGCCTTGACCTCATCAGAATGGCCGTTGAGCGTCTGCAGCGCCTTGCCTGACCCCACGTCCCACAGCTTGACCGTCTTGTCTCCTGATGCCGACGCCAGCGTCTTGCCGTCTGGTGAGAAGGCCACGACGTTGACCCAACGCGAATGGCCCTTAAGCGTCTGCAAACAAGCGCCCCAGTTTTCTAACACCTCAGGCATGTAAACAAAACAACCTGGCGCTTCTTTAAAGAAGATATTTCTAGTCACGCTCGACTTCGGACTGAACACTACACAAGCGTAGTATACTTGCAGCGGTGCCTCTTCTAGCACAGGCCGGAAAGCGAGCACAAACCGTGTCACGTCGTGAACTACATCTTTCAGACTGTACAGAGCTTCACCTAGAGAGGCGGTTGGAGTGCTGTTAGCCTCGAGGTTCAGCTTCGAGAGCATGTCTACTTTCATCCTTTCCCAAAACGTCGATCGCATTTTGTACTGCCCTTTTTGATTGCTCTAAATTGGTTAGCTGCATTTACCTCTACACAAGATAGACGATCTCTTACTGGAAACATCGACTCTAGTGTATGAACTATGTCAACCGCATCAGCGACACGACTAAGTAGTGCAAGCGACTCAAGCCAGTGCAGAAAGTGCTTACGCAAGAACGCCTCGATATCGCAGCAGCTGCCTGTGTCAACGTCGCTTCTTTGGCAATGGTACACCCAGAACCGGCATGCGTACTGAACATAAGCTGGAATGTGTTTGTCCACTTTAGTCCGGCTCAAGTCGGCCGTTCGAGCCCCTGGGTCCTGGAGGCTGCACATGTCGCGCCGCAAGTGCTTAGACATTACTTCGAGACAGTGCTTGTACATTTCACCATGGACTGTGCGCTTATCAATGCGAAACTGAGGGTTCGAGCATCGGCCCGAATTGAGAAGAAAGTCGCGGAACGACGGGTGAAGCAGCCGGATGGCGCTTGAGTTAGCTACCGGCACATCGAGAACTGAATGCAAGTTGGCTAAGGTCCTTCTAAGCGTCGCAACGTCTTTCCCAAGCAGCTCCGCAAGACTCGCTACAGACAGTGGGTCTTGCATCGTGACAACAGGTCCAATGATCTGACGGAACAGCTCGTGGAGCGTCTGGCTTTCTGCTTCGCTGTAGTCTCCCCGCATCGAGCTGGTCAGAACAGTAGTATAGATCTCGTCAAGCTTGCGCTCTGGCGGAAGCGTACCGCTCCCTCCTTGGTGAAGAAGCGAAGTCAGTCGTGCCTCTGCAAGCTGTCTGTCTTCTGCGATGAAGCGGCAGGCGGTCGCAGCCCAGATGAACAGGCCGCCTGAGTTCTGCACCAGCCGCGCGATCGCGCTATCCTCTGCCCACTCAGCCTTGAGTTGACACCTCTGTCTAACGAGTCCAAGCTGGTGTCTCAGAAACAATGCAATGTCGTGCTCGATCACCGCCGGCTCAATGTCGTGAAGCACAAAGTCGCGGTGCTCCTCTCGCCGCACCTGCGTAAACCCGTACTGGATAGGAACCTCTGGCCGGCTCGTCAAGAGCACGCGCAGCTGAACGCCTTGGAGTGACCGCACCTCCGCGAGACGCTGCAGGATGATCTGGACGTTGTTCTGGTCGTCGCACTCGTCCAGCGCGTCGATAACCAGCACATACTTCGACTGGCCCTCTTTGTTCTCCAGGCGCGACAGAGGACCCAGCACAAGCTCGCGCCACTGCTCGTCGAGAGACTGGCTTGCGATATCGCTGTGCTTCAGTAGAGCGTCGCAGATCTTGCGCTTCAAGGCCGGTATGCTGCTCGCAAGCTGGACCGCGATGCTTGTGATAAACTTGCCCGCGTGGCTGACGTCTCCGCCTGCTCGCGAGAAGAAGAAGCTCGCGGCGAGTCGGCTCTTCGCGTGGTATTGCGCAGCTACCGTTTGCGCTATGGTAGACTTGCCGGTGCCAGCCAGGCCGCTCAGCCAGAAGATGCTGGGCGAGTCGTCGCCATCGGCCCAGTCGTGTATCTCGCGCAGGAGGTCGACGCGGGTGTCGGGCAGGCAGGTCGGGTCGTGCTGTCGCTGGTACGCGTTGAACGGCGCGTCCCTGGCAGTCGGAAGAGCGTGGAGCGCATCTGCCAGAGCTGAGATGCCAGTTATTCCGTGTTAATTTGCCATCCTGAGAATGATGTACTTACATGAAGGGTTGTCGCTGCTGGCGTAGTTTATGGTTCCAAGGTTAAGGCCTGCAAAGCTTTGGCTGCCGTTTGTTGCCGACGTGCCGTTGATGTGAAGAGAGTGGGGTAAAGAGCCGCTTGCCATCGAGAACGTCAACACCACGTTGAGAGAGTGCCAGCGAGCCACTCTTGCGTTGATTTGCGTTGGTGTCAACGTATCGGACTGTACCGTACTGTACCATAGAGTTAATTAGCATTCAGCTCCTCGTCAAGCTCGCTAAAATGTGAACGTCAAGCGTGCGCCATGGTTGGTTACAACCCCTCAACTACGCCTCAGCTGAAGCTGCTACCTCTTGGCCTTTACTGCGTATCTTGTCGTCTCTACCTCCTTGAGAATTATCTTCTCTTTCCTCCCCAACAAGCGCTCTTGCACCTTAGTTGAAGTGTTCTTGTTGTTACGATGGATCCCCTCAGCATCACTGCCTCCGTTGTAGGCATCACCACAGCTGCCCTCCAGAGCGTCCACTTCCTCGTTAAGACCATCGACAACGTCAAAGACGCCCCCGATACTGTGAGAGATGTTAGCACCGATCTTCAGGCAGTTGAACCTGTTCTCCGGAATCTGGACAAAGCATTGCGAGACGGTACCTCGCAGATTGTTCTAAGCAACGAGATTAAGTATGCTGTCGAGAACTGCGATAGAGCATGCAGGGCATTCCAATCGCAGGTGGAGCATTGGACGAAGCATTCCAACGAGGACAAGATGTTCTGGATAGACAGATGGAAGATTGGGCTGTTTGGGCTGGAACGAATTAAGACTTTCAGAGGGCAGCTGAGCGACTGCAAGGGTACCCTTAGCGTGGCGCTCTCCACGGCGACAATGTACCTACCGTCTTCGCTCCTACACACCTACGATGCATATCCCTAACATCTCGCAGTCTTACAACGTCCCGCAACGGGAACCTGATGAAAGAGATAAAGGACATGATGCTTCAACAGAACGAGGCTGTTGTTCAGCAACAAATCATCCGAGCGGACACCGAAACAGCACAGATAGAACGCAGCATGCAGCAGCTTACGGCGAGCAGGGGTGGTGATCTCAGCGCTGTGCCTCAGCAGACCAGTGAATCGGAACAGAGCAGACAGGAGCTTCTCCAAGAGCTTGAGAGACAGCAAGCCGCTAACAACGCCTTCAAGGCGATGTGTGAAGAAGCCCTGTCTAGAACAGTCTATGAACGTACAGGACAGAAGATCAAACGTGTTAAAGCGACAAACAACAGTTCAGCTATCACCGGATTCATCAATACTTCTGGAGAGGAGGAGAGGATTGAACAGGATATTTCCGACATTGGTGCTGAAAACTGGAGCATTGCGGTTGCTGGTGTTATTAAGAATGTGGATTTCAAGGACCTACGCCCTGGTGGGGCAGATGGAGGCGACCGCGACGATGTACGCAGGAAGTTGTAGGAGCACTAGCGTAGAGCAGATAATGCTACTACACAAATTTAACAATCAATGCTATTTGCTCCTCTTATTGGCCAGTATCTAGTCTCACATGTATGTAGTTAGAGGGAATATAGCTTAACGTTCTGTGAGCGACGTTACATGCCAAGTGATTTGGTACAAGCTTATAGCTGTAGACAAGCTCCGTTATGTTGCTGAAGCTGCATTGCAACAGGCGCTTATCGTCGCATCGTTGAAAACATAAAGACCGATACGAGAGCACGTTAGATATCTATGTTTTCAACAGTGACTCCCGCGTGTCGAAAGTGACCTTCAGCACTGGAGATCCTTGCTCCGACCATATCGACACACCATTCTAAGAACGAATCAAACCCTTGCGAAGGGTTTTCTGCGTACTCGTTCCAGTTCCGTTTGATGTATGCCTTGAGCTCAGCAAAGAACTCTTCTATTGGGTTGAGATCTGGGGAGTAGGGCGGCAGGTACAGAAGCTGGACACCTGCATCATGGCAGAGCTGCTCCACCCGCTCGGTATGGTGGAACGACGCATTGTCCATGATTATCACCGATTTCGGTTCTGGATACCTCCCGCAATGGCAGAGCAGCTGCTCGATGAAATCCTCGAACACGGCGGCGTCCGTCGTTCCCTGAAACACCCGCGCAAGCATGACCCCATCTTGCGCGTACGCCGGTAAGATCTGATGTCTCTGCTCACGTTGAAACTGGGCAATCTGCACAGGAGTCACTCCAATAGGCGACCACCCTGTCCGCCTGAATCCAATCCGTTTGTCACATCCGGACTCATCCACATACACCAACTGGTACGATCGGAAAGCCGACAGCTTGTAGAGGTAAAAGTCGCGCAAGTCCGCGTTTCGTTGTCTCGCTACCCGTTGAGCGGCTTTTTTGGACCACCCAGCAGAGGCCAACGCCCGGCTGATGCTGTGCACTGTCACCTGCGCATCAAACTCGTCCCAGAGAAAGACAGCCATCTCCTCCTGGTACAGGTCTGGCTTCTCCAGTAGGTGTTCGCAGAGGGCTTGGAGCATGATCGGGGTTATGCTTCGCGGTCGTCCGACGCCGTTGAAGGGAGCTTTGGTGGTGCCGAAGCAGCGTAGGTTGGAACGGATGTGTCGAATCGAACGCTCGCTGCAGCCTGCAACGTCAGCCATTTGGGGAGTCGTTAGCGAGTTATCAAGGATCATATCACGGATGAGATCATGCTGCGATGCCGCGAGATTCGGTGCCATTGTAGCACCTCCGCGCTCAGGGACGTTGTGGAAGACACGATGGAAATGTCGTCTGGTCGCTTTGGGCACAGTGTCCCATGTTGGTCTTGGCGTTAGCTCGGCCTGCCACTTTTGCGGTCGAGAACGCCAAGGCACGACCATTCATTGGCTTGTTCCCGCGCAATGCGCTCAGCTGAGGATGAGCCTCATTGCATTGCGATATGAGCTCACACCTTAGTGTTTGCATGCACATATATGGCAGCCTGTGCCATGAGAGGGCAACAGCCAGCAAGAAGCGCGATTGATGTTACGATTGCGAGCTCATGTCAGGCAGCACCCAACTTATCAGCGGCGTGTACGCCAACGACCATTCGCAGATCGTAGCTGGTACAGTCCTCGGACCTGTGTATTTTGGAAGGAATGAAGGTGAGCACGCTCAGCAAGTGATGGCGATGGTACCCCAAGAAGCTGATCAGGAGCTAGATCTGAACGACGCGCTCAACACTCTTCCGACTGCCAGGGACGCGCCGTTCAACGCGTACCAGCGACAGCACGACCCGACCTGCCTGCCCGACACCCGCGTCGACCTCCTGCGCGAGATACACGACTGGGCCGATGGCGACGACTCGCCCAGCATCTTCTGGCTGAGCGGCCTGGCTGGCACCGGCAAGTCTACCATAGCGCAAACGGTAGCTGCGCAATACCACGCGAAGAGCCGACTCGCCGCGAGCTTCTTCTTCTCGCGAGCAGGCGGAGACGTCAGCCACGCGGGCAAGTTTATCACAAGCATCGCGGTCCAGCTTGCGAGCAGCATACCGGCCTTGAAGCGCAAGATCTGCGACGCTCTACTGAAGCACAGCGATATCGCAAGCCAGTCTCTCGACGAGCAGTGGCGCGAGCTTGTGCTGGGTCCTCTGTCGCGCCTGGAGAACAAAGAGGGCCAGTCGAAGTATGTGCTGGTTATCGACGCGCTGGACGAGTGCGACGACCAGAACAACGTCCAGATCATCCTGCAGCGTCTCGCGGAGGTGCGGTCACTCCAAGGCGTTCAGCTGCGCGTGCTCTTGACGAGCCGGCCAGAGGTTCCTATCCAGTACGGGTTTACGCAGGTGCGGCGAGAGGAGCACCGCGACTTTGTGCTTCACGACATTGAGCCGGCGGTGATCGAGCACGACATTGCATTGTTTCTGAGACACCAGCTTGGACTCGTTAGACAGAGGTGTCAACTCAAGGCTGAGTGGGCAGAGGATAGCGCGATCGCGCGGCTGGTGCAGAACTCAGGCGGCCTGTTCATCTGGGCTGCGACCGCCTGCCGCTTCATCGCAGAAGACAGACAGCTTGCAGAGGCACGACTGACTTCGCTTCTTCACCAAGGAGGAGCGGTACGCTTCCGCCAGAGCGCAAGCTTGACGAGATCTATACTACTGTTCTGACCAGCTCGATGCGGGAGACTACAGCGAAGCAGAAAGCCAGACGCTCCACGAGCTGTTCCGTCAGATCATTGGACCTGTTGTCACGATGCAAGACCCACTGTCTGTAGCGAGTCTTGCGGAGCTGCTTGGGAAAGACGTTGCGACGCTTAGAAGGACCTTAGCCAACTTGCATTCAGTTCTCGATGTGCCGGTAGCTAACTCAAGCGCCATCCGGCTGCTTCACCCGTCGTTCCGCGACTTTCTTCTCAATTCGGGCCGATGCTCGAACCCTCAGTTTCGCATTGATAAGCGCACAGTCCATGGTGAAATGTACAAGCACTGTCTCGAAGTAATGTCTAAGCACTTGCGGCGCGACATGTGCAGCCTCCAGGACCCAGGGGCTCGAACGGCCGACTTGAGCCGGACTAAAGTGGACAAACACATTCCAGCTTATGTTCAGTACGCATGCCGGTTCTGGGTGTACCATTGCCAAAGAAGCGACGTTGACACAGGCAGCTGCTGCGATATCGAGGCGTTCTTGCGTAAGCACTTTCTGCACTGGCTTGAGTCGCTTGCACTACTTAGTCGTGTCGCTGATGCGGTTGACATAGTTCATACACTAGAGTCGATGTTTCCAGTAAGAGATCGTCTATCTTGTGTAGAGGTAAATGCAGCTAACCAATTTAGAGCAATCAAAAAGGGCAGTACAAAATGCGATCGACGTTTTGGGAAAGGATGAAAGTAGACATGCTCTCGAAGCTGAACCTCGAGGCTAACAGCACTCCAACCGCCTCTCTAGGTGAAGCTCTGTACAGTCTGAAAGATGTAGTTCACGACGTGACACGGTTTGTGCTCGCTTTCCGGCCTGTGCTAGAAGAGGCACCGCTGCAAGTATACTACGCTTGTGTAGTGTTCAGTCCGAAGTCGAGCGTGACTAGAAATATCTTCTTTAAAGAAGCGCCAGGTTGGCTTGTTTACCTGCCTGAGGTGTTGAGAAACTGGGGCACTTGCTTGCAGACGGTCAAGGGCCATTCTTCTTTTGTCAACGCCGTGGCCTTCTCGCCAGATGGGAAGACGCTGGCGTCGGCATCGTTGGACATGACGGTCAAGCTGTGGGACGCGGGATCAGGCAAGGCGCTGCAGACGCTGAAGACCAACTCCGCTGTACAAAAGCTCTGGTTTAACGTTAGAGGAGATTGTCTCTGGAGTGACAAATGGATGCTACTTACTACAGGACTTCCTAATAATGGGGCCTATTGTGCAGCATCTATCTCATTGTCGATTAGCGGGGAAGAATGGGTTTGCTGGAACGGCAAGAGAGTTCTCTGGCTTCCTTCTGAGTATCGCTCTAGCGTTATCGCTGTTCACGAAAACACCGTTGGGCTTGGGTACGCAACTGGGCTCGTTTCAATGCTAAGATTTTAATCCTGATTAGAAGGAATTTTACTACCTCGTTCACTGTACCGAACCACGCCTCTGCGTACTCTAATGCAACTAGCCTTTTTAAAAGCTTTGCTCTAGCACGTTTGCTTACGTTTCTAAGTAGTCGCCTAACAATTTGTTTGTTAAGACTATTTAATGGTGGTGCAGGTGTAGATGCTACAACCTTCGTCTAGCAGGTTTAGGCGACTTTAGTGGTGCTCTAGGCAGGTTCGGGTAGTCTAACTCTGTGCGCGGTAGCGGCCGCGGTAAGCAGCTTGGCGACAAGGGTGTCAGCAACTTGCACACAGTGTTAAGGCGGAAGCCGATTTCGCTAGTCACTGTAATCCAAAACAGCAAATAACCCTGACTCCAGGTACATCCTGAGCAAACCGAGGACTTAAAGTATACACATATCTCTACTTAAGACACCCAAAGTCATCCCAACAAGAACCTACCAATGTTTCCGCCCGATGTTGCAAACCACGCAACCACATCGTTCCTCCAAAGTAATCCCATTAAATCGATCCCTATCAACAGCGCCTACGACGCAACAAACAGTACAGCCGTTCTACACACTACGGCGACACTATGCTTATCTGTCTCTACCAAGATATCTTTCCCTAGCCCCGCATTACTTCGTACAATTGCAACACGACATAATGAACACACTTTGTTCTCCGCATCACGCAGGGATTCACTATCCGCTAAGAAGGGGTGTCGCACGGTTGGGTGCGGGTATTGTAGATAGGGAAACTAGAAGAGAGTGTATGTTTTATTGTTTGTGACCTCCTAGCTAAGCTTATATAAAGGTCATCGCACGGTGTTATTAGTAACAAGGTTTCCAACAGCGCTTGGCCTGCGACAAGGGGTTATATAGCCCCTTTGTCCTTCAGCATAGTTGTCAACAAGCAAATAACTTGCAATTAATTGATTGATTGATTGGTTGAGGCAATCAAATAACAAGTCAAGTAGAGGGTCGCGATAGCTACCAATCAAATCAAGTAACCAGTTGTTGTTTGATTGATTAGTTGGTTATTTGATTTGGTTGTGGTCGCAATTACGGCCGATTTACGCGTGAGGCTATAGTGTTTGGTGAGACAGGGCTGTCGCGTTGTTTTGCTGATGTTGTTGTTAGCTGAGTAAGCTGTATTTCCCGTGTTTTTGGGCAGGATGCCTTCCACGTTGTGTACTTTCGCGTACTTATCAACTACTACGCCTGTTGCTTACCCACATACAGTACTTAGAGACGCGTTTTATGTCGCAATGACCCGCCTACAAGGTTCTAAACGCGCTTTGGCGCGCGGTAACGCCCCCATTAGTATGGGAAAGCGTCGCAAGACTGCTGGCAAAGGCACTGAAAGTCAGCCTGTACTTATTGATAACACCCAACCAACTCAGCCAACGTTACCGCTGTCGTCGCCGCCTTTAGAAGCCCTAGGTTCCGAGAGCCAGGCCGTCGATTTCGAGTCGCAGTTGCGCGAGCGGTTGCCAGAAGACGAGATTGCTGCCCCTGTAGAGGCCTCAGAGGTTGCTACAATCGCGACGACAGAGGCAGCAGAGGAGGACGATAATACTGGGTTTTTCTTGGAGGAGGACGAGCAGGACTTTAGCGGGATAGACTGGCAGAGGATACCACATCTACAGAAGCCGCTGCGTACAGCGAGTCGCAAGTTGAGCTGGGTATATAAACACGGCTGGCGTCTCGTCTCGCGGCTTAATACTAAGCAGTACTGGTGGGTTTGCCACCTCTGCCATACGCGTAGGGGTATTGGTAGACAGACTGGCGTCCTTGACACAAGCCAGGCGACAAGCTCTGTTAGCTATCACCTCAGCAAGACTCATCGAATAGGCAAGAAAGGGCTGTTACGGCCGCCGTTAACTGGTGGCCAGAGGACGATTGAAGTACTTGCTAACGCGGGCGTCAGAGTCAGCCAGCGCGCCGCCAACGAGATGGGCAGTTTCAACATACAGGCCTTTCGAGTAGCAGCTGTAAGCTGGCTAATCGACGACAACGTCGCCCTTCGCCAGTTCATCAGCCCTACGTTTCGAGCGATGCTGCAGTTTGCCAACCCTGAGGCAGAGAGCCCTATGGGCGAGCCATAACAGCGTGTCGCAGTTCGTGATGAGGCTGTACGATTATATGCAACCTCAGGTTGTCGCTGAGCTTCGTAACGCGGCAAGTAAGATCCATATAAGCTTTGACGGGTGGACAACTAAAGGTGGCAAGCGTGGCTTCTTTGGAGTAGTTGCGCACTACGCTGCGGCCGACGGACACGTCAAAGACGTTGCTATCGACCTGCCTTACCTTGCAGGCTCTCATACAGGCGACGCGATTGCTCGTTGCGTTGAGGAGACGCTGGAGAAGTTCGGGATTAACTCGTCAAAGCTGGGTTACTTTGTACTCGACAACGCGTACAATAACGACACCGCGATCGCCGCGCTCGGCAGCAAATACGGGTTTATAGCTAGCCATCGACGCCTACGTTGTAGCGCTCATACAATCAACTTAGTTGGCCAGGCAGTGATGTTTGGGATGGATAAAGACGCTTTTGACAATGACGTCGCTAACTTACCTGTAAGTCTGCTATTACCCAGGTTGAAGATGCAACTCTAACATGTCATACAGGACGAGACCCAGCATCTACAGACATGGCGTAAACAAGGGCCTCTTGGTACGCTTATAGACGTTATAAATCACATTAGGACGCCGCAGCAATATAGCATCTTCTCCAACTTTCAAGATATCGCTAACAAGGACTTGCCTGCCGACAGCAAGGCGCAAATACTCGAGCCCGTCAAGCCAGTCATTACCCGCTGGAACTCCTTTTGCTCTGCCTTTGAGCGCGCTGTACAACTGCAATCGACTTTCAATTACTACATTGGCTATCACATCGACGAGCAGCGTCGCAGGGATGAGCACGCCCGGGCTCACAACAACAAGCTGATCGCCGTGCCGGCGTGGATGAGAACGGATGGGCTTACAGCTGCTGACTGGGCTGTTATAACTGAGTACATCGACGTCCTTAAGCCGCTGAAGATGGCTACAACAAGACTTGAAGGGCGCGGACGTAGCGGGCGCTTCGGAGCTATTTATGAGGTTATACCAGTCTTTGAATACCTCTTAGAGCAGTTCGAAGAGCGAGTAAAGGGCCTTGAGCGCGTTAATTACGCCCCAGGGGACGCGCCAGAAGACCACATCCTTATTAATTCTAGAGCTGCTTGGCTGAAGCTCAAGGAGTATTACAGTAAGCTCGACAACTCGCCGGTGTACTATATGGCTTGTTGCCTCCACCCATACTACAAGCGTTATTGCGACAAGGCCTGGAACAAAGAATCAACTAAACACTGGATTGCTGATAACCAGAAGGCTTTTCAGCAACTCTGGGCAGAGTACAAGACTCCCCGCGCTGCAGTAGCCCGCCGGAGGGAGCCAACGTCCAGCGCAATTGACGACGCTATTACTGCGATCATAGGAGACTCTTCTGACGACGACGACGTTGACGAGTACGAGATGTGGCGCACAACAGAGCTGAAACAACAATTTGAAAGCTCTAACAGCGTCGTCAAATACTGGCAGGACTTGCAACCTAGGTATCCCAACCTATCGCGCCTCGCGATTGATATCTTAACTATACCAGCTAGCAGTTGTGAATGCGAGCGCATGTTCAGCGAGCTTGGAGATCTACTTGCTCCCCGGCGTCGTAAGATCGGGTCGCAATTACTCGCTGCCCTCCAATGTATCCGTACCTGGATGGGCTTCGGTTTTAAGTTACCCAACGAGAGCGCCCGGGAGTTGTTGAGTGACAGTGATCTCAACAGACTCTATAATATCGACAACTGGGACACTCCAACCAACGACGACGACGAGAGTACAGCTCTAGGTAAGTTAACAGCAGCAACTAACCCACATTTCATTCTACACCTCACATGCTAACAACTTCAAGTAGAGGCTCCCTAACGGACCCTTCAGCAGCAACTCCAGCAGCAACTCTAACGTACTATCCTCCACCACGTTAATCGCCCAGCCCACAAGCTCTTTACAATATATACCCTATACTATAACTGCTTGCTGGGTTATAATTGCAAATGATTACGCTGTTAGACGCATCCTCGAACGAGCAAGACGATCTATACAGTCTATTTTAGTTCTTTTTTTTTTGGCCTTAGAGTAGCAATCGCAACCTGCAAGGCCTTCTTTTTGTTTACTACGGCAATCGTGATTACGACTTCCTAATTAGGCAACTAAACAACCAAACAACCAAATGAACACCAAGTAATTACTTGGTTATGCTCCTAATTAAGCAATCAAATCAATCACAACTTTAAAAACGACCTAATCAAAGCAAATAAGGGCCTCACCATTTGATTGATTTGCTTGTTGACAACTCTGTCCTTCAGACATGTTCACAGCAGAGATGTCAACAATCAATCCAGATTGATTGGCTTGATTGATTTGAATCAATCTGCTCATTCAAACAAGCCAACCTCAAGATTGTTTTGCATCAGTCAAGCCAATCTGAATATTTCTGTAGATCTTTTACTTAGTTACTCTAGCTAATTACCTATTTAGGAAGGCAGCTTCTATCAATCCTATCAATTCAATCTACTTATTTTGAAAGAGCTATTAATTCAACTCAATCTGGGGTGCTCAGATTGATTGGCTTGATTGTTGACAAGTCTGGTTCCCAGCACTACCCGCGCCATACACAAAGAAACAGTCCCTGCACACAGTGCCAACAGGATAGCAGTAATCCTGCGCTTCCCTACGCAGCATCGCGTAGCTATATTACTCTGTCAATCCCTCTGTATCAGTCACGCTGGCTTTGAAGGGCCTGTCTCCACTAGACAAATGCCGCCGCAGACCTACTCCGTATCCATCCCTTCGTCTAGTCGCGACAAAGAACACTCATAAAGCGAGCTCGCCCATCCGTTCGCGCTAAGTGGCGCGTGCACAGTAAGACGCAGCCGCTCTGGCACTAGAACTACTCCTTAGTTAGCACCACGCCTCCAGCGACATCCAGAACACGGACTTGACCGGTATCTCTGCTCAAACGCCCCCACCGCAACGAGATCCTCGCACGAGCACACACCTCGGCTAAACTCTGTAACTTTGGCATACTCACGCACCCAATCTTTCAACGCTTCTTTAAAGCTTTCGCTCTCCTGCCGCACCCAGTCCATCAACGTCGCATCCACTCCTGTGTTATTACCCTTCACTGAACGGTTCGACATTCCGTCAAGCACACGTGAAACAATAGTCACAAAAGCCTGCCTGGCTTACTACAGCAATTATCGATTGCAGCATTCCCAAACCGGTATTCATCAGATCGATGATGGACTAATCATCTCGCCTGTCTCGTACCGTAGACACCTAGCGCTAAGTCATGTACGGAAGGTGGGGCTATTCAAAACCGTTGCGCTCCTGCGTGTAGGGGTGGAGCCGCAATGGCTGATAACTGTACCATCCTGTGTTATACGCAGCAATGCTGTTCCGGTGCTACTGCAGAAGGAGTGTTTTCGCGACAAAACGCTTCGTTGAGATACCAAGCCTTTGCAACTAGTTATGACAAGTATGTTCGCACATTAGGTAAAGCCATCGCAATCGTTTGGAAGCATGGAAGCTGACTTATGAACGTGTAATGATGCGGAACTTGAGAAAGCGACCAGGTCGCTTGCAAATCATGCCGCATAAATGTACCCACTGTCTAGACATGAGCCCAGCCATTCTTGATAAGTACCTGCATTTCGTTGATAAGGCAGATCTCTCCAGCTTCCTCGTTTCCTCTGCTCACACTTTTCCACCTTGCAACTCGTCTTGATACCTCCCATTCTTTCAGCCAAGGTGAAGTTGTCCATCGACGGATGCGATTTTCCCACAGGGCCTTGAATACCTGCCAAGAGGAAAGCACCAATCCTTGCGAATGTACAACATCGTATGCCTCTCCATTATACCCTACACGCACCTGCGGATTTAAGTACGCTCGTTTGTCGACACGGAGTGGATTGTCCGTGTGTATTAGGCAACATTCTGACCCTTCAAGATGCGAAGCCGCAAGAGAGTCCGGAATGCCGCGAAACTGCAGTGAGGGACTCGAAACGAAAGGCCCAGCAGGCATTGCAACTGCATTAGAACGCAACGAGTTAGCCACTGACAGGAAAATAGATAAGAGAACGACTCTTTGGATGGTAGAACCCATCAACAAAATCTAGACTCACCTATGCCGTTCCAACAACTAGTCACGGGCACTGGGTGATTTCTCAAAATCGCTTCTCGGGACTCCCTAGCTCGGAAGTACGGCCACGTCTGCATAAGTGGTTCATGACCTTCGGCATCCCGGAGCGCAAATGTATCGTAGAGCTGCGGAGGGCGATTAAAGTCCAGTGAGCAAGCGGCTGCAAAGTCTCCATCGTTTGTGTCGAGTAGTCGGAAGACGTCGTCCGTCTGTGCTATCGTCAGCTACTCCAGGCATTTCCAGTGTGAGCCAGCTTATAATGCATACATTAAACACGACGTCGTTCAAAAAAAGAACTTTATCAAACTGTTCCCCTTGCCGAGCTAGCTCCTGCAAAGGCCGAAGGGCCCAGTTGCGAAGTCTAGAAAGATATGGTATCCGTCTGAGCTCTCTCCTTCCCCTAGGTGTGTCGATCCAGCCGGAGCCCTTTTCCATTACAGAGATCTCATCTAGATGAGTGGTCTCCGAGAGAGTTATGTTTCGCCTGATGTTATGTGCCGCTAGCGCCATGTCAAGCTCCCTGAGGGCGCCTTTGCTATCGTCCCAGCTCCCGCTTTCGTAGATGGTGATGAAGACATTCTCTCGGCCGAGCGCATTTGCCAGAGCGATTACAGCATCGTTCCAATGACTTCGCAGAATCTGCTCGTTGTTCCAATGTATACTGGCGATGTATACTCGTTCCGATCGCTGTGTAACGAACTCGTCCGTGGGGCTCAAATGGCAACACAGGATTTGTGCGACCTCAAAAATATGGAATATAATGGAAACAAGAAGGAGTAATTGCTTGGTTGGACGACGACGTAGCGTTCGTGGGGTGCATATCATTGCTGTCATCGAGGCTTCGTAGATGCGTGCTGCAGGCCGAGGAAAGCAAGTAATCAAGGATGTCTTCGTTTAGCTGCAAGTGAAAAGAAGCCCGCGGCATCTGGGGGCACAGGAAAGTATGCATGTGGCCGTCTCCACATGCTCTTCCGTAGTATACAACGTTTCACGAGTCGCTGTGTGATTCACAGAGCACGGGCGTAGCGCACTTTGATATTGCGAGTCGTAATATGATTCGTCCTGTTTCGGTATGATGCTATGCATTTGTGCCAGTCACACTAAAGCCCGTATTCAGTCATCTCACGTCTTGGAATCATGTCTGAATGAGTACAAATATCTTTCCCCATACTGCATGTGTCGCTTATGTTGCTTATGTTGCCTATGTTGATCGCGACAGACCTTGTATTTCGTCGCAAAGAGGCTTGTGTGTGAACCATGCAGTCAGTCTTCCCTGGACCTGCAGGTTGCGCGGCACAGATGCTTGCAGAGGCTTCACTACGGTGTATGTATACGGAATGTGAGCGAAGCAAGCGCGGTTCGCTTGTTGCAGACGCCGGGAACTCTCCCAGTTCAGAAGCGTAAGCCGCTGACTGCCAAGCAGACACGCCACTGCGGCACGGTTCTAGTTATGACAGCTTTGCACTGAGCCGACGGATCCTGCAAGGTGCTTACGGTCGTCATAGGGTCACGTCGCGATCAGCCTCGCTTGCAAGTGCGGAACGGTCGCAGCAGCTTTGCTACAGTGTTTCCACCAGATGCACGCGGCTGACCGAACCTTTAATAATCCCGCTCGCCAGCCGAGACCATTGCGGAAAATAGTCCATTCTGAGCGGTTACACTAAGTTAATCTATTCACTTACTGTAGCATGATGTTGCCTTGACCATATCTACCTTTGATAGGGAGCTTTCGCCTTTGCGGAATGCTGGAAGTATCCATATCGCAGCTAATCCCAATGAAGGCAAGCTTGCATCGAGCGATGCAGGGGCCTTGCAAACTGATTATTTTGCGAAAGGCTGGCGTGATTTGCTCCCCCGTTTTTGAGATTTGTTCCCCTCCGAAGTACCGAATTGATTGACATTCACACAACTTAACACCAGCAAGATCATAAATGAGTTCTTAAATGTCACAGATTACTCTAGTCTCTCGCAAAGCTTCCCTGAGAATTTGAAGTCAAAGATTAGAGTGTGTTGTGATTCAATTGCATGTTAAAGCTGGTGACATTTTCGATGAAAATGCCACCTTCAACTCCATATAGGTCATTTCCATCGCTGTCGGAACTCACGAAATGTAGGCAAGACCTACTTTAATATATGCTAAACGTATGACGAGCTTCAAAGATAAAAATTACACGTGGTGTTGCGGTGCAATTGCACTGCGCAGCGCAAGAGCTGCTATTTTCGGTACTTCGGAGGGGGACAAATCTCAAAAACGGGGGAGCAAATCACGCCAGCCTTCGCGAAATGCGTGGACCGGAAGCCGATTATGCAAGCGAGTGTATATGTGCTGGAATCGTATTTGCTAAGCACTGTATTGTCGAGCTGAGAACTGTTGTGTGGATGAGTTTGCGATCTGGACACGTGAGATGGCAATCTCGACCCCTGAACGCGACCGCGACCGCGACCGCGAAGCGACATCCTTGCCAACCGAGCTACTGGCACCACTGAAGAGACGCGCAAGAAACACCACCGAGCAAAACGAACACTACCGCAGGCGACCATCACAGCCAGACCTATCAGCCGACGACTCCGACACCATCCAGATCGAAAGCAGCCAACCCATCCGTCAAGCCAGGAAGAGCACCGCCACCAACAAAGATCTACTTACCGCGTTAACCAAGATCATCCAGCAACAGAATGAAACGATCCAGAACCTCGAACGCGAAACAAGAGAGGTTAGAAAGAACCAGCAAGCTATTGTTGAGCACAATGTGAAACTTATTGACAAGATCGCTGAGCTGAAGACACGCGTCGATGACCTTGTGGCAACAGCATCCTCTACAGTGCCCGTGCGTTGGATGATCACCAACGCTGGATGATCACCCCCAGCAACTCAATATCATCGAAAAGATGAGGTTGTACAGCCACAACAAATCGTGAAAAAATTGCGCAAAGCTGGGATTATACTATATATAGGCCTACGAAAGTTCTGGCTTATTCAGATTTTTTTTTGGAGGGCGTTATCACGCGATCACGGCGACTACGCGGTAGAACAGCTGGTGCACCCCTTGCGGCTCCCACCACAGCTGGAGCAACACCACCACGCTTTTGACGCTTTGTAGCTGGCTTATGAGGTTTTGAAGCTTTGCGCTTACCCGATTGGGGCAATTGTATAGCTTTGGCAGCGTCGCGGAGGCTTCTACGATGCTCTCTTTCGGCTTTCTCTTCGGCCTTCCGCTTTCTGGTCTCCTCCCAACCCTTCTCCCGCTCAACACGCCTCGCAGCTTTGAGTTGAAGCTCACAATTACGAGCTGCTTTGCTTGCCTCGGCTTGCTCGGCTTTTTGAAGCTTTTCAAGCTCGGCTTGTTGTTGTTGTTGTATCTTGTTATCACGAACTCGTTTGACGCTTGTTGGTGACCACCAAATAGCTCCCCCATGATACTCAGGATGATCCTCAAGCTGTAGGGTATAGGACTTGGTTTCTCGCCTCTTCTTGATGGCTAGGGATTGCCTGAGGCCTTTGAGTTCGCCGTGGAGGAGTGTATTTTGAGCTGCAAGGTGGTGTAAACTTCGTTGAAGCTTCCTGACCCCTTTACTGCTTTGATCCCTCACCTCCTGACGTACAATTGACTTCAACTTGAGCCAATCCTCCCCGGAGAGTACAGAGGTTGAACTGGCTTCTGAATCTGACCCCTCCTTGGCAAACTTGTCGAGTACAACTGCTGGGTTGGGTGGGTGTATCCCAGTTGCTTCAAACGCTCTCTTGATGAGGGGAGGTTTGAAAACCTTGTTCCAGGACCTCCAAAAGAGCGGGAAGAAGTCTCCTTTAGTTATATTGAGTATCCCTTGGCCGTCTTGAAGGTATTGAGTCAACTCAGCTGAGTAAGCGTTTGCCAGAGGTTTGAACATCACCACATCAAGTGGTTGAAGCGTATGGGTAGCGTGAGGCGGGTATACAGCCAACAGGATCTTGTGATCGTGACAATAATTGATAAAGTCCATTGTAACATGAGATCCATGGCCGTCAAGGAGTAGTAATCGATACCCAGTTGAAGCATGCCGCCTAGTTTGTCTTTCAAACACCTCCTTGAGCCAATGTAACCCAATATCGTTGTTGCTCCAGCCGGAGGGTGATGACGTAGTAAAGACTGAGTGGTTTCCTGCTTGTACAGCATCAACCCAGCTGGTTTGTATAGCTCCGTTGGCTGCCTTGAAGATGAGAGAAGGACTCAAAGCGCTCCCATCCGAACAAATACAAGCCACAACGGTAATCCACTCACTTGAGCCATCCTCAAGCGGTTGGCGTACCCCCTTTTTCACATAACGTGCCTTAGAGAAGATACGCTTTGTTCTACCAATCCTTCCAAGTTGAAACCCCTTTTCGTCCATATTGAATATATGGGATGATTGGACGTTGTACTCCTCCATCTTTTCAACCAAAAGCTTGAAATACAAGCTGTACTTAGCTCCTGAATCGGCGTTGCAACGAAGTTTGTTTAATCCCTTGCTGTACGCGGAGATGAGGGAGTTGGGATGACGGTGGAGAAACCGGGTAACCCAGGTTTCAGAAACCTCTTTTCCAGCCAAACTTGAAGCAAAGCGTTGTATCATCTCCCTTGAAGGTGGCAAACGTCGTTCGGTAAGCGTATCGACGTATTGTACAAGCTCTTTTTCGTGTTGTGGATGAAGGGAGAGCCGGCGTACGCCGTATGCCTCTTGCAGACCCTTGTGCCTTCGGGCGAGCGTACAACGGTTGATGTTGTACTTTTTCGCGATTTGTTGGTACGAGAATTCATCTCCTGGGTCGCGCGATTCGATTTCTTCAATCGCTTCCTGAATCGGATCCATATTGGTTGAGTTATGACGCGTTGAAGTTTTGTTGTTGTGGTGGTGGGGGTGATCATCCAGCGTTGGTGATCATCCAACGCACGGGCACTGTAGTGCGCGTACCTGGGCCTCGGTTGCGTCCGCAAGCGCACCTACGGAACTAAGCGCCACGTCCGGAACGCTAGCAGACCAGCAGCACACGAACAGAACTAACCTCGCCTCGATGGACGTACCCAGCGTTACAGTAGACATTTCCACGGTAGATACCGAAAATGGAAGATTGTCAGCCGGAGCGGTCAGAGCAGCCGTGAAAAAAGAGATGCGCACAATGGAGAACCAAGAAAACTGGCGATGCCGGGCGGTCACCGTCGACCACGCGACGCAGAGCAGGATCAGGATTGCGTGCAGAGACGAAGACGAGCACCAGCAAGTCAAAAGAGCAGCAGAGAAGATTGGCGCAGGCTCGCGCGTGTTGCGCGATGAGCTCTACCCAGTCAAGATAGACAACGTCAAGAGAACAGCAGTGTTGGATGATACCTGAGCCTATCAAGAGCATGCTCACTCAAAGTCTCTCCATCACTTGCACTCTGGAAACTGGTCTCATCTACTGTAAGTCGACTGCTGCATCCCGCACCCTATAGCGCCATGTTTTCTCTATCTATCGATCTTACAACAGCTCGCTAACTATTTCCTTTGTACACTGAAGGTCTGCCTAAACCTCCGTCCTAGATGCACTTTTCCATACATGCCATGCACTCTCGAGCTGAATGTCTGTCGGCTGCATCTCAGTGCTCTCGCACTGTCCCTTCAGCACGGCTCGCTGGGCCCTTACATCTCTTGTCTCCCTCAAGACGTCGATCAGAGTCTCTCTGACTCCTGCAGTAGCGCACTCGGGCACGCACACGGCAATGCGAGCCCCTGTCATGAGCAGCTTTACAACGGCGGTCTTGTCGTGCGATATACGGTCTTGCACGTATCTACATCCTTGTGACTGATCTGGCATGCCTGAATACGCACGGTAGATAGCTACAGCGCCAAGCTGCTGCCAGCGTTGGAAAAGGTCGAAGTAGAGATGGTCTGCACGTGAGCGACATCCGTAGAAGAGCAAGGCAGTTGGAAGGGTGCGGCCGGTGGCCAGTTGTGCTGCTCGTTCTTGTATAAAACTGCGAAAGGGTGCGATGCCTGTCTCTACTGTCAGTGAGGGCACAGCAAGAGTAATGCGAAGTCTCATACCAGTTCCTGCAGCAATCAGAATAAGCGGAACATCGTCGGCGGCTTCGGGCATGCGAAACTTATCAGCACATTCTTTTACGCAAACGGATACCTCGTCACCAGCAACTAGGGAAGACAGGTACGCTGATGCCAGCCCGGAAACCTGCGACTGAGCGTGTGTGGATGTCACTGTAGCACAGGAAGCATTCCATAGGGGGGAAGACGAGATGCAATATTGTCGAACCTCCATCGGCGGCTGCATGGAAAGAAAAACTCCAGGCGAGATGCTGACGGCAGGAAAGCGCTCTAGCAGATCGAGCAACGACAGGCGCTTACCAATAACCTCTTCTTGGTAATGAGCCTCACCCGCAAGGCGGTTTAGCTCAGCGATTGACGTCTCATCGTCTGTCGCTTCCAACATGTCTCGTATGTTCTTCTTACTGGCCGTTTGTTGAAGCTCAACATACGCACGGAGAACCTCCGCTGCCCTCATGGGCGTGCGAAGAGGAAGTGTTGTAGAAGTAGCGCTGGAGATTGTCAGGACGCTATCCCCGGACAGGCCCAACAGATTCAGCGCGCGACGAACAACGTGTCTCGGATTCTGTGGAAGGACAGCTAGACGATCGCCCGTCCGGTATGACACGTTTTGTGGTAGTGCGATTTCTAGGTGCTTCTTGACAGAATCTTCGTTGGAAAACAGCGTCTCGCTCGCGACGATCCGAGCACTGTAAAGATTGCGTCGCAACGCCGTTGCTTCAGGTGCGCAAACCTTGACTTGTACGTCAGGTTCTAAGGGTTGGGCTGTCGATACGTCTGTGTAACAGTATCTCTTTTGCACAGCAGGCCAGAAGATGCCCTTTTCCCAGGCTGCAAAATCGATTGCGGTCTTGTCATAGGCAATGTCCGTCGTGCCCATGGGAGCCAGTCTCATGCCACCGCGTTCTTCCAACACACCGTCTAGATACTTTGGTACTTTCAGAAATGTTTTGACCCAGTCGTGGTGACCGCATCCAAACACAGCGAAAGCGACTCCGGTAAGCTCGCTGCAGCGGAGTGTTTCGACCCAGGCCACGAACTCTGCTGCGTTGCTAGCGGGCTTTCCATTGTACGATGCCGCTATTATCACGACAGGGTTCGTTCGCGATAGGTTCTCTTTAGCAGCATTCAATGTGCCCATCTCCCCAATGGCAAAGCCATGATCTACCGCATGGCTGGCGAGCTGGCTGGCTAGCTGCTCGCACGTGCTGTTGGAACCATAGTACACGTCAACCGCGACAGTTGACGGCTCAACCGCCCGGAGCTCCAAACTGCTTGATGTAGTAGTATCGGCGATAGTTGTTGAGGATAAGGGCCGTTGGAGCGTTGACAGAGCTACATCCGGCCGCAGTCGAGCACGCATGCGGAAGCCCTCAGGTTTCATTGTTATCGTCTGTTTGGTTTTCAGGCGATACCCTGGGTCGCTCATAGACAGATCGAAGCTCTGGAGCAGCATCGCTGTGACAAGAAGCGCTTGCTGCCATGCGAAAAAGCGTCCGATGCAGCCTCGCATGCCATTTCCGAACGGCTTCCAGCAGTTTGGGAACTGTCTGTTGCGTTCTTCGAACTCGCTGTCAAGCATACGGTCCGGCCGGAACTCGTCTGCGTCACTTCCATACACAAGAGGGTCTCTGTGGACCGATGCAATGAGAGCGATGATCGGCGCCTTGGCTTTGACCTGGTACTTTCCACCCAGTATGGTATCCTCTTTGGCAGCGAGCGCAACCGCCGGGACAGTAGGTGAGAGTCGCAACGACTCGCGGAGCACAGCACTGAGATAGGGAAGTCTGGCAAGATGCGAAGACGTGATACTCTCTCTACCAATAGCATTGTCGACCTCTCGCTTTGCCTTTGCATACGTTGCGGGATTGCTGAGAAGATAATAGAACGTGAAGGAGAGCAGACCAGAGGTTGTCTCGTGACCAGCAAACAGAAAGGTGATCATATTGTTGACAATACTATCAGCCTGTCTAAGTCAGCAAACATGCTGGCGATGCCGCTCGTGGCGCGGCCTTACCGTCATTCGCTCGCTCGTGAGAGGATCAACTCCATGCAGCATTGCGTCAAGCAGATCCTTCTTCTGACGTGGGTGCTTCTTCCTTTCTTCAATGACCTCGTGTGCCGTCTCTCGCAGCCGCTCGATGTCACTCCAGTACGTGTGGTTCTCGAAGACACAAAATGGTTGCATTATTGCGCTCCTTTTCGCTCGATCTGCATTTGTTCCAAGGAAACGTTCTAGCACCTCCACAAATGGATGCATGTCTTCTTTGTAGTAAGAGTTAAAGCGATAGTCCATAGTGCACAGCGCGATCACATCCAGTGTTAGTTTTGTGAAGTCGTGTGTCACATGTATGTCGTGATCTGGCCCATGGCGTGCCCATTTCTGGACGAGTTGTGTAGCTATGTCCTGCATTTCGCTGAACATGTTTTGGATCGCCAGCGGACCAAATTGTGGAGCCAATATTCGGTGCGCGATGCCCCAGTTCTTCTCTTCAGGGGCAGATGCGGTGCCCAGGCCGTCTTGCACACAATTGCGGGCTTGCTTGAGGTTGGCAGCAATGACTTTGGTAAAACGTGCCTCATCGCACACCTCATCCAACAAAGCCCGCGACCCAACAACAATCCTTTCCTCGTTGCCCAAGTGGAATTTCCAGATTGGCCCTTCAACAGTCAGCCAATAATCTCTCGTGTCTGTGACATGCCAAGCTCGGCGAAAAACCAAATCACTGACCATGTATATGGGTCTGATTGCGCAACCAGTCGACCGTGTTTTGCGAGTCAATATCCCAGAGGTTGCCAAAGAAAAAATGGCCCAAAGGTCCGGGAATGAGAGAGTTTGGTGTTTCGCTGGCTTTGGTAGACATCATGAATGTGTAAGAGTTTCAAGGTGTGCTGCCGTAGATGTTGCTGGACCTCGCACTAGATGGAAGACATCTCTTATACATTGGTCGTATCTGCCTGCACTCGAGTGATCGACTGGTGGGCGCCGAGTTGATGCACGTCCTATCCACTCCCAGCGCGCGAACGATTACTACTACTTGCTGCTGTAAGCAGCGACAGTACTGTATGCACGCATAGCCGTCGGTGGTCCTCAAACCACTCGTGCAAAACTGACTCGCCGATCAGCAGCTTGTCAGTCCTGTCGAGACAGGCGCGTGGCTGTCCCAAGTGACAGGTTGCTCGCTATCAGCACTGAACCACACGGGTACAGACCATGTGTCGCCACGCCGCGTATAGACTGATCTTCGAAGTACAGTACTGTACTGTACTGCACTGTGCCACTTCTGTACAGTAAGACGTGTTTGCACGTGCACGGCCAGTTGGCCACTCCGGCTGGCGCACAACAGTGAGACCACACGGGGTACCACGTGGGAGACCACGCGGGAGACCACACAGGGTAACACGCAGGCACAACCAACGTCTACTGTGTCGGCCGTGTCGGCGCACAGTCAAGGCCGGCATGAATGTACAGTAATAGGGCAGGGCTCCCGCATTGGCTTTCCAGCACCGCAAACATGTTGTTCCTGCAACTCGCCTGCGCAGTGTCTGCAGCGTCTGCAGCGTCTGCTCCGCCTGCTCTGATGCCGTCGCAGCCCTTTGAGAAGCTGCTGCGCCAGAAGCAGTCCCCTGCTACTGACGCGCTGGACGTCGATCTGGGCTACGCCATCTACCGCGGTTTCGCCAACGCCACGACGGGCATCGACACGTGGAGAGGGTAAGAAGGCGAGCCTGTCCGGTACTGCTGCCTCAACTATAGGTCCTGACGCAGTCTATAGAATCCGGTACGCAGCGGCTCCCACGGATGCGCTTCGCTGGCAGAGCCCGCAGCCGCCTGCCGTCAACCGCAGCGCTGCGATCCACGCGAACGCGTACGGGCCCCAATGCAACCAGGTGAGCTTCAGCGGAATGCCAGGACTAGCGTCGAGGATGGGAGCAGGCGACTTTGAGCAGTCGGAGGATTGCCTGTTTCTTAACGTGCAGAGCCCAGCTGGGGCGGTCCACCTGCCGGTCCTCGTCTGGATACACGGTGGTGGCTATGGCGCGGGCAGTGGCCAGAATGACTTCACCGAGCTCTTGCAGACCAACGGCAACAGCTTCGTCGTGGTTTCAGTGCAGTACCGGCTCGGTCCATTTGGCTTCCTGGCGTCGGAAGAGGTGGCCAGGAGGGGCGTGGCCAACGCAGGACTGCTCGATCAGTTCTTCGCTCTGCAGTGGGTTCAAGCGCACATCCATCGATTTGGCGGCAATGCGTCCATGGTCACCGTCTCCGGGGAGAGCGCGGGAGGGGGCTCGGTCATGCTGCAGGGGATGGCGTACGGCGGCTCCGTGGGAGACGCGCTCTTCCGCAGCGCCATCGCCGCGTCGCCGTACCTCCCTCGGCAGTACGCGTACGACGACCTCCATCCGACCCAGGTCTATCATGCGTTTGCAGATCATGCAGGATGCCGCACCGGCGGCACCTCGCAGCCGTTGTTCGACTGCCTGGTGTCAAGGGACACGGCTACGTTGCAAAAAGCTTCTGCGGCCGTCACGGCGGGCATGCCGTATGGCGCGTGGGCCTTTCTGCCGGTCACAGATCGCGTGTTTATACAAGACAGGCCAAGCCGCCAGCTGCTTCGGGGGAAGCTCAACGGGCGCAGCCTGCTGGTCGGCAACAATGCAAGTACGCAGCTTCCCCGTCTTCCGTGCGAGAGAGCCCAACCCCAATCCACACAGAGTCTGGTGCAGACTAACGAGCCCATTTAGACGAAGGGCCTCTTTTCACTCCACAGAACATCACCACCGAGCCTGCCCTGCGCGCCTGGCTGCGCCTCACCCTGCCCGACTTCGACGAGGAAGACATGGGCAAGGTGCTCCACTACTACCCCTACAGCAACGCCTCTGCCTTCTCGCAGCCCAAGCAGTTCACGACCAACGTGTCGGGCCTGAGCTCGCTGGCCGCCGGGCAGCAGCAACGCGCAAACGTATGCCCGTACCTCCCTGGCCGCACCTCCCTGGCTGCTTCCATGCTTGTCTTCTAACACGAATGCAGAACATCTACGCTGAGCTCACCTTTGTGTGTCCCGCGTACTGGCTAGCGGAAGCATATTCCTCGCAGGGCCGCAGGGCGTACAAGTACGCGTTCAACGTCCAGCCTGGCACCCATGCTTCGGACCTGCATGGCTACTTGGGCCCGCTGGGTGGCGTCCCGTACCTCAGCGCAGACGTGCAGCGCGCGATTATGACGATGTGGGGCCGCTTCGTCACCCAAGAACAACCGTCCATTCCCCACGCCTTCGCAGCCGGCACCGACGCGGCGGCCCGGTGGCCTGCTTTCTCGGCTGCGCAGCCGTACCAGCTCAACATTGATCAGACTGGGGGCAAGCTTGTGACCGGAGGCATGGACGTGTATTCCCCCATCGACACCCTCTACTTTACGGAGCCAGGGCTGGTGCCAGACTTTTCGCTGGTAAATGCAGACATGTGGGAGCAAGGACGCAGTTCCCGTTGCAAATTCTGGAGGGATGAAGCTGCCATCATACCCGCGTGATGAGGGCAGGAGGCTGCAAGAGGTGGCAGGAGGCCATGATGGGGGCCTAAAGCGGTGAGCAAAGAGAAAGGGGCTTGCTGTAAGCTTCACAGCAGTGCACGGTGATGTCAGCAGGCAAGTAGTTTCTGGTATCACGTTCAGGGTCAAGTGTCAAACTGTAGGTGATTAAGGCTGCATCACCAGCTTCATTCGGTATCTAGTGTGTGGACGTCAGGCCCCAGCAATAAATAAACGGCCTCGGCGGCGACTGGATCAGTCCTCCGTGCCAGCCCGAGATCTGTCTGCGAAATTGTTGGCTCCTGGGCATGCCCTCCATCACTCTTTCCCCAGCTCAACATAAGACAGGCTACAGCCCTGCTAGACATCGTCACCCATGCAGCCCATCATCCCGTTCAGTGCATAGTAAACTCCAGTGTCACCCGTGCCACGGACGCGGCTGGAGGGAGTGTCGAGGCTGAGTGACGTCGCTGGCGTGGGCAGGCTGGTGATGGGGCTGTCGCAAACACAGGTGAGGACCAGGTCTTTGGACACGGAACATTGCGAGCAAGTTTGAGATGCGTTACCACTGTGTGCGGTGTTAGCTCGGGGCCATTGAGTGCTGCTCGTGTGCGGTTACTTACGCAGCACTGTACGTCAGGATACCCTTGACGGTGGCAATGCATGTATCGACATCTACTGCGAGCGTCAACACAGTCTGCGTCAACGCTTCCAGGCACGCCGCTGAGAGCGTGCCGCCTTCAAGCTTGACGTCCCTACACTCGCTGATAGACCTGGGCGTGTCGGCGGACGAAGCAGTGTCCGGTGATGGGTCAAAGGGGCCACCAAGCAGCTGGCGATGACAAAGAAGGCGTGGAGCTGCGTCCAGCACGTTTCTGTTGGCAGAGAGAAAGTAGATGACCATCAATAGGCAGTCGAGAGTGCTCATCTTTCGCTTGAGAACAAGGCTCCATGTGTCGAGAAGTGCGACACTGGTAGTCACGTCTGGGCACCGACAGCAGCAACAATTAACCGAACGGACACAGCTTGATTTCCAACGGCTTAGTGTTGCTACTGTATGACCATTGGTGGCGTCGCTTTGTGTGGCCGCTTCGTCGCAGGCGACCAGTGTCAGGCCTGGCTGACAATTTATGCTCTCCACAATCAGTAGTTCACTAATCATACGTACCTTTTTGGTTGCATGGCGTAGTAGTGCAGGGCTGCGTCCTGACAACCAGTTTGTGCCAAGTTGTCATCCTGAGTGGTTTGAGCCTTCACGATCATGCGTTGATCTTACATCGAACACTAACGTACAGTCAATAAGGAACATGAGTTGACATGAGGCCTAGCGCCTCATGTGACCTCCACTAGTGTGAGTATAAGTAGAACTACCGGATCGGATACCAGTAGGTATCGATTCGTCTATCTATATCAGACAATGTACTATTACTCCACCATCTCGTGTACCCCGTACCAGGTAGTGGCATACTGTCTGACAACCATCTTGTCGAGATGGACGCAACGGATGATGTTAAACCATTGAGAAACAGTCGCGAATCTGCCTAGCCAGCTGTCATGCAGACAAAAGAACTTTCAGAAGGTAATGATCACCGCGGGGCTATGATCACGTGACTGGCCTCACGCCAAGAGGAAGCAGACCCACTATTATGTGAGGACAAGGCTGTCACATGACCAGGTGTCCTCAGGTCTTCAAGGAAGACAGGGGTTAGTATGTGAGGACCATGAGGACAAGAACAGATTGCAATGGGTATAAAGGATGGACGGATTTCATTATTACACTCGTTGTGGTCAACTCAAATAGTTCATCTCTCACACAGGTTGTCAACTAGTTATTCTATCGTTTATAGAATTGGTATTGTTTATTGTCGCACAGTTGAGTGCAGTTATCGTTGATAGAAAATTAGGAGAGAGTGTATGTTGTATTGTTTGTGACTCCTAGCTAAGCTTATATGAAGGCCATCGTACGGCGTTATTAGTAACAAGGTTTCCGACAGCGCTTGGCCTGCGACATTTATCCTTCGGTTACAACGATGACTCTTTTCCACCTGATCATTCCATACATTACCTCACGGACTACCGCTTTAGTCTACCTCGCCTTAGCACGGACCGAGCCTAGAGAAGTATAGCCAAACCCCGTGTAACACTTGGTAGCTCTTGAGGACATTGCTTGGCACTGCTCCAGTACACACTCACGTATACGCCTCCTTGTCGCAGATGTCACGCGGCAAGACGTCGAAATGGAGCCCATTCAGGAGGAGCTACTTGCGTCTGCAGTTGACGAAGTTGTCTTCAACGCTTGGAACCCCCATTGGGGCCTGCCGCTACAAAACTTCGAGCCACTACTGAAGGCTTTGGCCAGCACCATCGGCTTCTGCACGTCAAGTCCCAGACAACCTCGCATAACTTCCATCTCGTCCATCTGTGCTGTTGGAGAATGGCCACGCCAGAATCGCCAGCAGCCTCTCATCCCCGAGCGCGTCGTTTGAGACAGTGTCAGCGCCATGCGCCATGGGTATGGTCAGAGCAAGTGCATCGCCGAGCAGCTCCTCGCGCGCCCACGCCGTGTCGGGTCTCAGCGCTGTGATTGTCCCCGCAGGGATAATCGGAGGGCCGGCTCAATCGAGCACAGCGTACGGAAACTGGCCAGCAGAGATGTCAACAATCAATCTGGATTGATTGGCTTGATTGATTCGAATCAATCTGCTCATTCAATCAAGCCAATCTGAAGATTTTTGTAGATCTTTTACTTAGTTACTCTAGCTAATTACCTATTTAGGAAGGCAGCTTCTATCAATCCTATCAATTCAATCTACTTATTTTGAAAGAGCTATCGATTCAATTCAATCTGGGGTGCTCAGATTGATTGGCTTGATTGTTGACAAGTCTGCTGGCCAGTACAAAGTTGGCTGCTCTCGATCATCAAGGCTAGCGCAAAAACTGGATAATAGCCTGCGCATGTCCAGCCTCTGGATTGGATCCCAGTGGACGCGCTTGCTGAGGGGGTCGCCAAAGTCGTATGTGGCAGTGGAGAGTCAAGAGCCAAGAATGCGCAAGTTTTCAACATAATGCACCCACAGCCTGCTCCATGGAGATTTGCT
This sequence comes from Alternaria longipes, assembly GCA_019059555.1. Taxonomy (NCBI): domain Eukaryota; kingdom Fungi; phylum Ascomycota; class Dothideomycetes; order Pleosporales; family Pleosporaceae; genus Alternaria; species Alternaria longipes. The sequence goes on along the minus strand of CM032460.1, from coordinate 1,921,715 downwards.
GTTCGCGACATTGCAGAGCCGATTCGGCTGCAGTTCCTGTGCAAGGTCTATGAGCCTTCCAAACGGCTGTGTGTATCGCTGATTCTATATTCTATCGGGATGCGAGCTGATGTCGGTTCACGACTCTGGCCGTTTCACACATTGGCGCGAAGCCCCTTAGGGCTCAATACGGAAGCTTCTGTCCGGGGTTAGAACGCTAAGCCTAGCATATAGTATAGCCACAGACAACCGTTGCTCGACAGCGATTCGTCCAAGTTACAATACGATGTTACCCGCGTTCTATAGCTAAACTGCACACTATATCTCGTTGTACCTCTGAACTCCTAGCAGCGTTCATCCGCAGACAACGAGCATGGTTCTGTGAGGCTCTAGCGTCCATGACCAATTGCATGTTTTTTGATCTAGATGATCCAAAAATAGCACTTGCGCTACATCGTACCACAAGTTGTGTGTGGCAGTCATTACGTCAGAAAAGTAGATCGAAAGAGAGAGGACTTCTTCAGTAGCTAGCTTCAATCTCCCATTTTGAGCTCTTTGCTTATGGGGTCAGTGGTTATATTTAGCTCCGGTCGGCCTCACCGAAACGAAAGCATGTCTACCAAACCTTATGATATTAAAGTGCTGTCTCTAGCTCTATCGCGTCCGTTTGCGGAAGCAGCGTTACTTATGCTGCGACGCCCATGAGCCAAGAGAAACAGCATTCACGGGACCAAATGGAATCGCAAGTGAAGCAGATACTCGAAAGCGTGGTGGATGAGGTTGGACCTATGAGCCAAGAGGGGCAGCTACTGCTGAAACAAATGAAACCACTGGTAAAACAGATACTCGATCATTCCGGCCAGAACGTGGTCAAGGACCTTAAACTCATGAGCCGAGAGAAAGAGCTGTTACAGGAACAAATGAAACCACTAGTGACACAGATACTCAATCAGTCCGACGAAAGTGCGGTGGACGAGCTTAACAAGCTAAATGGAGAGATGATGGAAATCAACGAAAAGAAGGCTCTATGTTTCTGGAACATTGCGTCCCTGTGAATGATCTAGTCAAGGCAAGCAAAGAACGAGATCGCCTTACGAAGATTGTACAGAACTCTATGTCGGTCGGCGATTCTAAAGAGGCTGAAAAAAACCTGAAAAAGCTTCGAACGCTGCAGTTAGAGGTCCAGAAATACATGACAGAGCTAATGCTTCCTAGCTGGACTTTCGAGATGCCCAAAGTAGACATTCACTCGTCTGGACAACCGAGCAGCGCAAATGGTTGGATACCTGGCCAGACAGAAAAGCGTGAACAGATTCTTGGATATAGAGGAAACACAACGACAGGAATTTCAACAGAAACCGGGGAGCCTGCGGCAATCTTCCAGACTCTACGATTCGTAATTCGAGTGGATAAACCCAATCCGATTGAGCTCGTCAACAGCTCCCGGGTAGGGCGTAAAGCTGCGATAGCATATCTGATGCTTCCTGAAGATCAGCGGTGCGCCATTACTGGTGTCAGTAAAAAGTATGATCCAGATGATGCTGCCAAGCTCCTCGACCTCATAGGGGTCGCATACGATAATGACAAGATCACTTCCAAGAAACGTCAAAGAACAGTAGTATGGGTCAACCACAAAGACGGAAAACCTCGTGTACTATGCCGCACAGCATATGGGAAGGCTTTAGGAAAAAGAACTGCAGATGATAAAATCAAAGCATTTCTCGCCAACGTGTGCGAAGACCCAAACGCTCTTAAGACAGGACTTGTTCGATGAGCAATCGATAGTATGGCCCGAAGGACTATTTCAGGTTGGGCAATATCATGGGATGCACACAATCCTTACCAGACCACACACAGGAGGCTTCTTTGGAGAGTAGTATGAATTAAATGCAACAGATGATTTGATGCGGGGATTCACGAGAATTTGTGGTCGCCATGACGTCTGATACACCAAGTAGCCCATGTAACAGCAACACAGTACGCCCTTGGTAGAGTATTATTCGAAGCTTTCTGTGGCCTACGTTGATGTTCAAGGTCATCTGCAGTATCCAGCGCCAGAAGTCTTCAGTTGATGCGATACAGCCTTACATGCGTTGTAATCTATTTGCTGCGGGGCCTGAGGTTATGCAATATTGCCACCCTGGTCAATGCTTTTGATCGAGGCTAACACCGCTGTTGGACAGCTTGAATCACCTTCACTTGCCTGAAATAGGTTTTTTCTGTGACTAAATTACGTTTGCTATGCAGCAAGCTCCACTTATTTCTGTCAGCCTCGATTACAATGCTCACCACTCTAATTATACAATTATTATCGTAAGCAGCCCCCAGAGCAAGAGGTGGTACAGCGCCAGCGGTATCTCAACGTAGAGCATGGAAATATCTTACACCATGTTATCATTGTGAAGTATGTAGCCATTTTGAGGAAGGTTGTAAGACTCTAGCGCCATGCGATAGAGGATCCGAGAACACATGCACTGTAGACCTTCTCCTGGACGCTACTCATTGATAATGACTCAGAGGATAAGGGGAGGCGGTTAGTGCAGTGAAATGGCATGCAACGACATAGCATTCGTCGGTAAAGATGAGACGGCTATCTAGGCACTAGGGCCGTGTGTTCTTCTCTGTGCTTATTTTCTTTGCTTCGGTCCAGACGAGAAGCTTAGGGCTACGTCGGTATTCGCCATCGTTACTAAGTATAATATAACGCCTTACGTGGAGCGATCCTGCAGCCCAATTGAGGCTCGAGGCTTGACTCATACGATCGGTCGAACGCTGCGACAAAAATAGACTTCGAAAATGTTTCAGATACGGCTTATTGCAAAGACTGATATGGTTGATTTGGGCCATGACTAGCTATGTGTAGCTGCGAGAGTCTGGTGTTGCAGTCTTTCGCCATAAATAAGTAAAAGGCTGGGATTTTATCTACAGCACGCGGTGCACTCGGTACACAGTTGGTCATGAAAGACACGCAGATATGGCCTGAGATGGTTGACAAAGCTACAGCGGGAATTCAGACTGCCACATCCGGAAAGCCAATGGAGAATATCAAGTGTGACGAACTCATAGTTGAATCGTACAACGTTCCAGAGAGGTTCAATTTAATGGCCGCTGCCTCGGTATGGATCTTGCTGGCCGGCTTCGTTGTGCTCCCTGGCACCTTTACCTCTCTCCAGAATACTTCTTCGCTCAGTAGCAGCGTCCCTGGAAAAGTCGTTCAACATACAATGCAGAACGTCCCTTTGCTTGCATTCGCGGTCGTTTTCTTCATCACGGGAATAGCTGGAATCGGCTGGCTTTGGCAGAGGCTTCGGCGACAGCACCTGTGGCTTGCGGATAGATTGTTTCTGTATGTTGTGGTTGCGTCAACCCATATATCTTCTACGATCTAGATGCGCTGACAAAACAAAGCCCCGGATTATTGAATTCCCTTGCTGGAATGACTACGGTCTTGCTCAATGTATACACAGCTCGAGACGGCCACTGGTCGCATCTCGCGATAGGTACATGTTCGGTAACGTGTGTTTGTCTATTGGTGTTCTCAGTGTTGTCTCTGACTTACAAATGCCTTGTGGTTCCACGCGAGATTACAAAAAGGTCGAAAAACAGGATGCAGCGGATTCGTCACTCATGAGCAAGCTGCGTGAAGGTCTCTGCCTGTGAGGAAGCTACATCTCGATCCAGACTCCAGCCAGAAATTACGACGGGGGATGGCACGAGAGCAAAGTGGTCGATGGGACATTGAACTTGAACGCGAGAGACTACGGCCAACTGCTAGATAGTGTGGAGACAGTTCATTAAGCTCTGCAAAGTGAATTGATTCTTTACAGGCTCAATTGAGTAATACGATATCGTGATACTGTGAACGGCTCATTGAGACTCTATCATTTTACTGGGTCAAAGCGCAAAATTGAGCCGTTATATCTAAGTTGCGTCTCTAGGTAAAGAGACACTGTGTTGCGAGACAGGTTCACGGTTCGGGAAATTGGAGATGCTTCTTTGCAGACTTGTTGAGTTATAGTTGACACACACGATAGTTCTTCAGCTAACTTTACTGTTCTTCAGGTCGGCTCACCCACAGCCTGCTCCATGGAGATTTGCTGTTCGCGACATTGCAGAGCTGGTTTGGCTTGAAAGTAGAGGAGGTCAGTCTTCCAGAGTGGCTGGATGCACTGGAGCCAGGGGCGTTCAAGCTAGACGCCTTCTTACGAGCGGCAGGGAGTGGCAGAGAGTACGACATGGTGGTGGAGAAAGGAAGCGCTCCAGCTCTCCTGCGTGGGGTAGCATCCATCACAGAGGATCAATTGGTGGCATGGACGAGGGGATGGGATTTGAAGCTTGGACACAACTGGGCTAAGATACAGTCGTTGCGTGAAGGACGATTGTACTCCGTTTTGAATCTATAATGCCAAGTACGGCTGTCTCCGCATGACGGAATCGAAGTGCTTTCCATCAGTCTGCAAACCTTTCGACTGCCACAATCCGCAGCCGCCAACGCACATCCTCTCGTACACGCCGCATCACCTCGATTGCACCACACTAAACTCGCTGCAGGCAGACCGAAACTATACTTGCTGTTCTCCATCGTCGTCGATTGTGTCATATCGACCCCTCGATTTGACCATAAACACCGAGATGGATCGTCAGCTAGACAAGAAGGTAGCTCGCGAACAAGACCAGGACTTGCTCTGGTAAGTTGGGGGTCGAGTCACAAAGCAATCTCGACGCTTGCTGATACAGTACATCAGGCGGACAGTGCACGCGAAGAACGTCTCCTCCACATGCGGCTGGTGGGTATTGAGTCAACCCTCGTCTTGTCCGCTCCCAGCAGGCGAATAAGTAGCTACGTTAACGCAAGACCAAAGCTTCGATTTCGACACGGTCACAACCGAGCCGAAGCAAGGATGCAAAGCTGGCGACATGCAGCTAGTGAATAAAGCCTTCTTCTCCCTACAAATATTGTCGCCCAAGGATAAGAAGCCAGCAACTGGTGATGGTCTGTGGCTGTCATGCGAAGCCGTTCCAGACATGCCAAGCTGCTTTCGCCGGCCGTCAAAAGCTGGTAGTATATCTGAAGCTGTCGCAGTAGCTCAGAAGCTCTGAAAGCAGAAGATGGCCGCGCCCCTCGAGCTGTGGGACGTTGTTGGAGAAGGACTCGAAGACCCTTAGCAGAGACGGTGTCTCGCATTGCTCATCGCATTCAGAAAGCAGGCGGGTGGAGGTTCGACGAAGCCGTACGGCGATTGAGCGGCTGTTGGTGGGCATCGGTTGTTTGTACGGGTGGTTAGCTGGGTGACGTGGTGTATTCGAGCGCGAAAGTTGGACACCAGTACCCCAAATAGACTAGTTTCGGAGAAAGCTGAAAGGGAATATGTCATCCGTGCCGTGTGGTGGCCTGAAGGATACAGACCAAGATTCAACGCGTGTGTAATCTGCGTATTTCCACAGTCACAATGGCCGTGCCTGCTAGCGCGAGATCCTCTACCCCTGGCACGCTATTCACACTACAGAAGGTGGCTAGTTGCGAAAAACAGCAAACAATCGCTGCTTACGAGGACCAGTAAGCATGGTTGAAGTAAGCACTGTTGGAGCAAGCATCCTTCCTCACCCGGGGACTTTTCAAGCCGAGTAAGAACTCTAAGTCGACGACGGCCAGCCTCCGCCAGCCTGCGAGACATGCGCTGGCGTGTCACTGGAGAACGCGATGCGCGCTGCAGCCCTGTTTGAGCTGCCATAATTGCTCCCGCATCCTACAGGATTTCCTTACAGTAACGCAGAGAAGCAAGCCGACAAGGCATTTGCGTAGCGCCGCGCGCCGGGTTGCTGCTGTGGGGCCTGAGGTTGCCAAGGGCCGGCAGCGTGGCGCCGCGCGAACCCCAGTTGCGACTCTCGACGTCGTTTCGTTCCGCAACCTCGCGACGAACACCGCCCTTGCCTGTACTATCCCGTTGCTGTACAGTAGTACCGTATTATGCCTCTCCGTGCCGCATTCTCTGACTAAGAAGACAGCCGACACGCACGATCCACGCGGGCAAGCGCGTCATAGCGACGAACAGCGTTGCAGCATCACCCCTCAACAGCACCGCGGCTGCCATCGAGATCGTCCGACCGCGTCTGGGGAGACTGCACCCCGTCTTGCTGTACTGTGCTCGTAGCAGCGGCAGCTCCACAGCTTGTGTTACACGCCAGCGACACGTTCGATCGCCATCGATTGCGGCGCTGCCGGCCGTTGCTTCGTATATGGCAGTGGCCAAGGCTGGCATGGGTCGAGACGCCTACGCAAATTGGGGAGGGCCGGCAAGCAAGGACAGATACAGGCGCGTTTGGACGTTGCAGGGCAGCATGGCGGCAAGCTGCCGGCCGCAAGAGCAGTGACAAGTGAGCAGCACGAACAGGGTGACGTGAGATATGACGGCTTGTCGGTGGCCGATCGCTGAACCACGCGTGTTGCTGAGCGGCGCAGCGTTGTGCTGGAGTGGCTTTCCTGTTTGCTCGGGAAGTGAGCCCGAGTGGTTTGTCGTAGCATGCGGCGCAGTGCTGCTTAGGCCGTGTTCGGCGAGAGAGGAGTGCCTGACTGCACCCAGCAACAGACAGCTGCTCCCATGCCGAAGAGCTGCCGATACGATGAAGAGCTGCTCGTTGAAACAAGCGGCTGACCAAGTGCATACCGTATGTCGCAACAGCGGCCGACGAGCCTGGCCATGCAGGCCCTTACAGCAGCCGCTTCCGCATTCCTGAGGTCAACGTTGCGCCTTCCGCTTGTGCATGCCCAGTGCATGGGCAGCAAACGGGCGATCCGCACGGACCAACTCGACTTCACCTGTCTTCAATCTGGAGCAGAGGATTCTGCGGGGCCTTGTTATTGCCCACGTCGACCCAAAGTTGTGTCTTTCACTAGACATACGCGTACTGTACCTCCCCCTCGGCAGTCATCCGCATCATGACACACCGGACTTGGCGTGCTACTCGTATGTGCTTCACGCGAGCTGTGAGTGGTGTGTCGTCGCGAAGCAGATACAGTACAAATTAGGAGTCGTGTGTGGCCTGACGAGACGAACGGGCTCTCGCAGCTGAGAACCTCTGCACGCAAGCTCATACCCCCCTTAGAAAGGCTACAAGGCGACTGTGGTTTGTTTAAGTCCAGCGCCGCTTCCGTGCATGTAGCACTTTGTGTTTGTCCTTTGACACTCTATTGCAGGAACCACGGGTGACGCATGAGCACGACAACTACCTTGTGTCACGAGCATATTCCTACTGTGTGGGTCGCAGGCCTTTCTTCGTTCAGGAAGTAGTACTCGCCACTGACCGCGCTTGTCAGTAAACGTCTGGTAACAACCCGGCTCTTGGAAGCCGAAGAGCACCCGTGTCACGCTAGCAGCGGTGCAGTCTATGTGTGAGTGTAGTGCTAGCAGGAAACGAGCAGGCTTATGCACAATCGTGTGGGGTAGTCTTCTAGCGTTCACAACTCTCAACCATCAGCAATCGCGACGAATGGGTGCACAAAGGCAAACCCAGCAAAGGTTCGCACAATGCGCACTGTCCGCGCATCTCCGGAACATGTGCCGGTCTTTGCTCGTGCCGCCTCTGCGGTATGCCCATCTCCGCTCCCATCCTTCAGAGACTGGCGACCCAAGCATCCGCGGCAATGTGATGAATTAGTTGTGATCTTGATGTGCAAGCGAGCGAGACGTCAGCGTAGTGGACGCGGAAGAGCCTGGCCTGGATCCGAAGTTGGCGCAAATACTGCAACTGCAACGATGCGGCGCAGCATCCTGATGATGCCGATGACGATCAGGATCTGTAAGATTGGGACCACTTCGCATGCCTGCAGAGCAGTCATGGCTAATGCGTTCGGATGCTTCAGAGCTCAGATCACCCACTTCTATCTCTACACACATACACACACAAATACACTCATACATGACACACAATACTATGCTTGCGGGACTGTGAAGGTAAGCATTACGCCGTCCGTCTTGGCTTGCAGGTGCGTTTGTTCTGCTGTTGACCAGCGAGCTGCGCGCTAAGACGGCCACTCACAAGCCGTGCCGGTGAGATGAAATATGGGCCGCGCACCACACATGTTATATTGCCCGGAACTGCCGAGGCGACGTGCCCCAGACCTGGAGGCGATGGTGCGAGCTGTTGCGCTTGTCCTTAACCGGCAGGGCTGCCAAGGATATATACAGACAATTGTTCCGCGCCCTTGCAGATGAATTTGCAGCTCGCAGAGTGTTTTGGGGCCCGACACAGTGGATAGCAGCGTGCACGGCCTGTACACAACCCAGCCTAATCAGTCCCCATTGCCGAGTGCTGCACCAGCCTCTTCCAGATCTGAGTCGCGCGCCGCGATCGGCTCTTCCTACTCGTCACTCGACCGTGCAAGGCTGCTGCGCCGCGAAGACGCAGGAAACGACACTGCGGCGGCCTCGGATGGTGCAAGGAAAGCATCGCCCTGGCTTGTGCCCGCTCTCTAACAAGGACCTGGAAAGCAGGACCGACAGGCCGCCAGCGTTCTCGATCTCTTCAAAGATGGCTGCATAGATCCACTGCGAAGTCTGTGGATTACTAATTGACCTTGACTTTGCAGCCCTCTTGGATTGACAGGACTAATGTTGTCACCTGCTTCTCGACCCCAACTAGCTCCACTGATTCTCCTTCGGGGAGTCTGATGTTGCCAAATTTCTGAATGAGCCGTACAACAACGTAGGCAGCTTCCGTAAGCGCAAAATCCACTAGCAGTGCGAACACCCGATTAGCATCATTGAACCAAGGCAATTACCGTAGGTTCAAACACTCACTCCCAAGGCAAATCCGCGGACCACCATGGAAAGGAAGATAACCCCACTTGGCGGTGGTTGGATCATGTTGCAGTGGCATGTCTTCGTCCCATCTTTCTGGACGGAATAGTTCGGCGTCCATTCCATAAAGGTCAGGCCTCCTGTGCATTGAGTAGACACTAAAGGCTACAGCACTGCCTTCTGGAATAAGAACCGGAGACTTTCGATCTGGACCACCGCCCGTCGGGAGTACCGTTGTTCTGATGCTTGTCCGAGTATTGACGGGAACAGGCGGATAGAGTCGCAAGGCTATGTCGAACCATGAGTACCTGACCCTGTTCAACGGGAGATGTAGACGACATACTTTCTTTGAGTACCTTCTGCAGGTACGGCAATCTCCTCAAATCATCTCGACTAAGGTTCGAGTTCGTGTCGCATTTCGAAGAGACCTCTACGCGCAGCGTTTCCATAGCGCGTGGATGACGAACAAGCAAGAAACTAGCTGAATCAGACATAAGTCAAACACGCAATACACCTAAACTTACAATGTCCAGGAGAGCAGGCACGCTGTAGTATCTCTTCCCGCAGCTAGGAGGTTGATGATTTGGCCTCTCAATGCAGTTCGATCTGATTTGTTCTGCGCAACGGTGTCCAGGAAAACGTATTTTCCTGAGTTTCCGGTATCGCCTCGATCTGAGGAAAGATTGCGGTCAACAATCTGATCGGCAAAGTCGTGTACATCTCGGCAGGCCTGTCGAAATTCGCTACCATTCATCATCCAGTAGAGATCAAGGAGCCGGAATCGCTTAGTGACCCATTGCTGAGCTGTGTCGAAGGCGGTCGCAAAAGTGTGTTCCCCGACAGCCTCTGGGGTGATTAAACTTCGCATCGATTCGCCAAACAGGAACGTCGTGGTGGTATCAAGAGTCAGGCGGAAGAAAAGCGGCTGAAGATCAACGACGCCTTTGCTTTCTTGAATCAGCCCGACCAGGTCGTCGACGGCGACTCGAAAAACCTCCAGATTTTCGTACTGCTTGTGATGCAACTGCGGTCGCAGCATATCCCGAGAATGCTTCCAGTCAGGGCCTTCCTGGGTAAAGATACCGTCACCAAACATCGGAAATGTGATAGCTCGGCGTGGCCCCATACCAAAGTCTAGAAGCAAATCAGCTTGTAAAAAGCCACGAATGTCCGATTGGTAGTAGAGGTTTACCTTTGAAATTGGTGCAGAATATCGCCTCGAGGTTGGCTGGTTCTATTGTGCCGTACGCCTTGGTACCTAGGAACTTTTGCTCCAACGTATTTCCTGTTTGACGGAAATGAAACAAGAAGAGTTCCATCAATCTCGATTCAGAATCTGCCCGAAAAATCTGCTCCAAACGGTCGATACCGAAGGGCCTCCGGTTTTGCAGCCTTGGGGCCGGAAGACATCCATGCTGGTTGCTAATAGCTTGGTCTACCTACGGACCATTAGTCGTCTCCGTGAGATTGTGAATACACCAACCCACAACATGCCCGCAACGGTAAGATTGATAACGGACTGATAGTCGGACTATCAGTGCGGCTGCCACAACAAGGATAACTACTAAAGTCATCTTCGATGTGTTGACTGGGGGAAACGGAAAATAACAACAAAGGTATATTCATCAGAAGGTCACGGGTCGCGACCAGCAGAGCACTGAGAGACGTTTGAAGAAATCAATTGAGTACTTTAACTTGCGCGTGCCGCACTGCTGCAGGCGCGAGACATCTTAGCATGGCGTGTGGCTCTGTAGCATCCCATGTGGTGCTGCAGCCTGGCGTGACACCCGACAAGATATGCCGAGCCCTGCGCATGACTCGCTCGCTGTGAGCAGGGTAAGCAGAGCAGGACACAAGTAGCTTGCTCCGCAGCGACTACACTCGACGCTGCTTACAGCACTAACTAGCACATGCACTAACAACATCATCCAGCACAGAGGCGCACACAACATCTGAGATGCGGGTAATCGCTCAGCACAAAGCACGAATCAGTTCTTTCCGAGGGCTGGATGACATCGCGTACGGCGACTAACAACACTGCCTTCGCCGTCTAAGCTACATGACCCTCGGGCGCCGCCCGGTCGACTTTTCCAGCTGCACCCCTTCTAGCTTCTCCTGCACTGCTTAGATCCTCTGCTCCCAGTCGCACGGCCGGCAGGTATGTCTCTGAAGCGCGGACTGCCTGAGGTGCTCGATTTCGTGCTTCAGCCGCTCGTTCTCGACGATCAGTCGTTTTTGCTCTGCAGTGATCAGCAAGAGCTTGTAATGCTCTGCGTGATATGCTTGCTCATAGCGCAAGCCACGTTCGACCTGTGACATGTCAAAGAGACGCTCGCAAGCTTCAGCGGGCGTGTCGCAATTGTGAGCGTTGCAAAGGCCCGGCGCATCTGGACCGTACTTTGGGGCGTCCATCGAGTGCATACGTGCTACAGTGTCGTCTGTCCCGCAAGGCCCCTTGCGCGGTTGGCTTCCTCTTCTGCTGTGGGCTGTCTGCAGCCCGAGTGAGGTAAAGTAACTCTAAAAAGGACCCTGCATGCACGAGGCTGCGCTTGTTGCTTGCTTGCGTTCGGCTCACGAGCTGGCAGTCATGGAGGCATGGAGGGAGCGGGCTTAATTAAGACTACTGGGAACAGTAACGCTGTCAGTGTTGGGGCTGAGCCTCAATCCCACTCTGGATCAGGCCTGTCTCCGTCTCAAGAAACCACTTGACGTTGACACTCTCTCAGCACCAGAGGAAGAGCTATTTGGGGTATCTGGAGCGCTAAGTATAGAACAGGGTCACAGGTCCGCATACGTGAGCCAGCAACCAGCTGTTCTTGGCCCTCATAAAATCAGGCTCTTCTTCGCTCTTGCACAGCGGACTACACGAAACTGTAGCTACGTGGCCAATACATCCCGGCTGACATCACAAGTGTGGCTGAAGGTACTTATACGTCTGGCAGACTCGCTTCCAATACACCACACTTTCCATACACCCCCTTTTGTTCTTCCAAACCACAAAAACACCCTGATATATCCTCATAGCGTCGCGATATGTTTCCCCTTCGCCGAGTTCTCGTCGCACTTGCAGCGATCGGGGCCGTCGGAGCTCAACCTCACAGTGGTAGCAGCAGCAGCAGCAGCAGCAGCTGTGTCTCAACTACTGCTGGTCAGCCAGTTGCCACCGCGGATTCAGACGCGCAGCTCCCTAGCGATCCCTTCCCCCCCCCCCCGACGGCCATCAAGCGTTTTCAACGACTACTCGTTCAGGGTGGCAGCCTCTTGACGGGCGAAGCTTTGCGCAAGCTGATTGTCTTTGACTTCAACGGCGCCCAGCCCGCCAATGGCGCGCTTGGTGGTGCGACCAAGTCAGCTGTCAGTATCGCTCGAGATCTTGTTTGTCATGCAAGCTAACCGGCCGCCACAAGCAGACCATAGAGACATTTCCTTTCGTCACTGATCTCGATATAAGCATGACACTTACCTTCCTGGAGCCCTGCGGAATCAATACACCGCATGTCCACCCGAGGGCGACTGAGTTTCTGGTTCTGGTCGAGGGATCGGACCTCCAATTTGGAAGCTTTCTCGAGAACGGCTTGGTTGCACCGGGCCAGAACCAGGAAGTTGCCGGCACGCTGGACAAATATCAGGCCACAGCTTTCTCATCGGGCAGCATCCACTACCAGTTCAACAATGGGTGCCAGAAGGCTGTCTTTGTCGCAGCCTTCAACTCAGCCGACCCAGGCACCAGCTCAGTAGCGCAGGGCTTTTTTAGCCTCAACGCAGAGGTGGTCAATGCCACGCTCGGCCCCGCTGTGTCTGTGGCTGGCGGTAGTCTAGAAGAGCTACAAGAGTTGATTCCAGAGAGCCTCGCACAGGACGCACGCAACTGCCTGGCCAGGTGCAACTTGTAGCCTACCATGGCTCACAGCCAGTGACGACGAGCGTTATCGGATCAAAGTGCGTAGCGATGTGTTGCAATATGCAGGTGCTATAGACAAGGAATCTGGGAGTTTGGTGGTTTCTGTCCTGTTTTATAATCTTCAGATCTTAGCACAACTATCTTACACATAGCATACATGGACATTGGACGTGTGTATTGCACATATGTACCTCGACTGGTCGAATGTTACACGCTTGTGAACGCGCCAAACAAGCTTGCGTGCCCTCTCGCAGCCCCTTGATTAGTTATGTAACGTTAGCTTGCTCGTCAGATTAGGTGAGCCATGTGCCTTCCTTGCCGATAGTCGGCAGTCTGCTCCTACAATTTCCTCTGGCTCGCATCCACGTGTGCGTTGATCCTTGGTACTCACCCACTTCATCTGATCAGCATTGACATAACGCAGAACAGCGAGCCACTCGCGGCTTTTGCAACACATCATGCTCATGCTCTCCTTCCGAGCGAGAAGTAACGTTGATTAACTACTGCAAAAACAACTGGACTCCTTGCAGATACTCGTCACACATGGCTAGCATACCTAGCAACGAGTCGTCTAAACTCAGCAGAAAAACGTGAAGTCAGGACTCTGACTGCCAACCAGTCTGCCGTGCTAGAGCCAAGTGAGACTGTGCGGGACTCCTCACGTTCTCTTTGTAGCCTGAAGGAAGCCGAAAGTGCGGGCCGCTATATATAACAAGAGGTCATACTGCACCGAAGTAGTGCTGCCGGAAGCCTCCTGGCTCCAAACGCAACTAGAATCAGGCCAACAGCGCAGCTGACGTAGTGCGTATCTAAGCATAGCTCGCAACTCACGAACGGGCTGTTTTGAGCCTCGATGCGGGCAGCACACCAGCCAGCGTGTCGATGGTGCTGGTTTGATCTTTTGGTGTTTGCCAGATTCGGTTTGGGCATCGCGACGCTTCGCCATCAACATTTTGAACCCGTTCCAGCCATTCTGCTCACGCTGGAGATGCAAGGCACAAAGTACATAAGACAGACCATCTACCATAGACCAGAACGCATCCTCGCAGAACAGTCACAGGCGGGTCTCAAGTAGTTCCAACAACGACTCTTTTCAGCCGTCGCCCATCCACCATCCAAACATGCAGACCGAGTCGTGGCAGCAGCCCACCGAAGGAGCGGTTCCAGATTGCGACATCTCTGATCTCGATTTGGAATATGTAAGTAGCCGCCGTATGCGAGCGAGTCGGTGGCCCCATCAACTTACAGCAACAAGGCACTCGACATATCAGAGACAGAGTCCGAGTCTGGTTTAGAGCATGCGCTTTCCAGATATCTATCGTATCGCAGCAGGCAGAGTAGCAACTCGGACAGCTCTGAGAGCGCTTGGGGCTCTTTTGATTACTCGGACTCGGCGTCTTCTTACAGCGAGGGGTCTGACACTTCTCATGCGTCTGATGAGTCTGACGAATCTAGCTCGTCTAACCTGTCTGGGCACACTGATGAGTCTGACGGCAGCAGTGAAATCAGCGGCACAGAGGAGGCTAGCGATACCTCGGATACCGACGAATATGACGATGGCGTGTTGCTCGATGACTTGCAGCCTCAATGCACGTGCCAGTGTGCTGTACACGCGCCTGGAATGGCGGGATGGTCCAGGTATCGACGATGAGCCAGAGGTGAGATAGTCTGCTGCTGCAGCGCATTGTGAGCGTCGCGCTTGAGCCAAGGCCGCGACGCTTCTAAGGACGGCAGGCAAAGTCTATAGTATACATACCGCAGAATTACCCGGGTTCATAGAAAATACATGTGTTTGCATATTCGGCTTCTGGCTTTGCTTTACGTTACCATATCTTCCTGACAGGGGTCCTTGCCCACTCAGGCCAAGAGCTTGCCGCAAAGAGAACGAACAAGCGAGCAGACCACTTGGGACGCCCAAAGTCAGCATTGTCTTGCCCAATCACACATGCAAGGAGAGTGCTGACTTCTAGCAGGCTTTGCTGGTCTGAGGGACAAGACGACCAACGTGACGCTGACTGCTCTTCTAGGCAGAGTCTTCGTTTACCGTACAGTATGTACCAGGAGCCCCTTGTCGCGTGATTCTTGCATATCGCGGGAGCCGAACATGCAAAGCAGTGTAGATCCACCCATCCTTGCCCACGCTATGACAACAGGCAAATGCCATGGTCTTTGGCTCGACTCTGAATCATTCAAAAGACTTCAGTGGCAAGCAGACTCGAGCGCCGAGTCCCAGGCCGTCCGGCCACCGTCGTCTTGGGGCAAAGAAGATAGAAAGCTTCACTCATGGTCGTGTCTCGTATTGTAGCAAAAAGTAGATTGTGACGAGCGGTTCTAGGTCTACAAAACATCTTTGGAAACGCACATAGTTCGTGGTAACTTATCAGCTGACGACCTTCATCTCTTCCTGTGATGCCTCGGACTTCTTCGCAGCCCAACGCGTTGTTTCTCCGAGCTCCCCTTGGCTTTTTCGACCGGACCCATGAGCACTACAGACTGGAACTGCTGGGTGTGTGCTACGCGGCCGGCTACTCCACACGCTCCGGCGTCTGTAGAAGCATCCGTGTAACTGGCTGTAGAAGGCCGGTCCTCTGTGATGTGTGCCGCGATCTCGTTGACGCTGCTCGTGGAGGCCTCCATCAGCTCGCTGATGAAGCCATTGAACTCCGAGTCTCCGGAAGATTCTAGTTTTCGCGCGCGAGAACAGTCATGGCCCGGCATGTTGTCTGTACGGGCTTGACGGGTCTGAACCGTTGGATTGTCGTCTCCGCGCAAGTGGGCTTCGACGTTAGGAGAAGAACTGTCGCATCTGTTGCACAGCTTCACGTAATGTCGCTAAGTCCTGCTGACGCTTCCACAGATAGTGGTCGATATCGTCAAGAGAGTTAGACAGATAAGTGTTGTTCTCAGCCTCATCCATCTGATTGTGTGAGTCGGCGACACAATGGGCGCAATGACTGTCTCACCTCAATTCGCCCAATCTGCGCCAGCGTTGTTGACTTTCACCGGGTAGCACTCTGCGACTAGCCGTTTGGAAGGCGAAGGGTAGTCGGAAAGGTGAAGAGGCGATTACCTTTCCTCGGAGACTTTCATTTGTACTGCTTGGTGGCGATGGTAGAAGAAGGAAGACGTACTCTTCTCACAAGCCCGTTCCGTCCCTCTCTATCGAGGTTCCTGCCGGATCTAATTTGTACTACTTATAGAACCTAGATAGGCCCAAGGCTATTGATAGCCGACATCAATCAATCGATCCGCTTGAAGTAACGACGCACTATGTCAGCAAGACGAGTGGGGGTCAGCTTGGATGCTCACAACATGCTGAGGTCGTGCTGCGCCGTGACTGGGCCTGTTTAGATGAGCTACTAGTCTGAAACTTGGGGCTCGGTGGCCTCCAAGTCAGACTAAATTTGAACGCTGACACAGTGCTCTCTTTCCGTGTCTGTGGAAGCTGGATGAGTCAGGTAGAACGTGCTGCGGAGTCTTGTATTCCGCATCAATGATATAAGCCTTCGCAGGCGCAGGCAGATCTTTGACCAGCAATATACACCTCCGTCTCACCTCTGGTTTCCTGAGGAACACTGACTATTAGTGGTTGCTCAAACCGTAGCTCGAGCGCTGTTATCGAATCGCGGATTGCGAAGCAAAAAGCTCCAGTGGTTAGCCAGTCGAACGCCTCTGCACCGGGTAGGATATCTAATAGGGCTGTTGGTAGTGAGCTTTCAAGTCTTCCGGGCGTACAGTTGGCTTTAATGCATCCCCGTCTAAAGAGGTTGAAGCACTCTACCCGGTTCTTCGACGACGATGACGACCACGACGACAGAGGCCTTGAATCACGATCTCTGGCCAGCAGCCACGAAAACGATTGGTCTCCGCAATTTGATGACCCCACCGCAGTCACAGGGCTGGTGACAAGCCGAAAGGTGCAGCCAGGCCAAGAGACCATTCGCATCCCTTCGTCTCATGGAAGTTTGATTCTCGAGTCGCGGGCACAGCTCGAAATCCCAGTCACTTTTGGATCGCGGTGGGCCAAGTACAAACGCGTCAACGCTCGCAATCTTGGTGGAATCGTCCACATCGTCGTTAAGCTGCCGGCTGAAGAGCATGCCTACCTGATCAGAGATCTATCAGTGACAAGAGATGAGGTCTCGTTGTTCCGTAAGCGTTGGCTATCGCACCAGAATCTTTGCAGGACGCATGAAATCATCGAAGAAGACAGTGGATCGCTGTACTGTGTGATGGAGCCTGCAGATATTACTCTTCGGCATGTTAGTCGGTGGCCCAGACACAACGAAGAACAGCTGCTTGCCATCACGAAGCAGGTGAGATAGATCCACACGCAGCTCTCGTCATCCACTGATGTGGCCAGATGCTTGATGGAGTCTCTTACTTGACCTCAGAAAATCTTTTCCACAGTGAGTTGAACATGGATAACGTCGTCATCAACTCTGATGGTGTGGTCAAAATCAGTAAGCGAGGCACCAACACAGGGTCGTGGGTGCTGTGCTGACACCAACAGCAAAACTTGAATACTGCAAATTCGACAAAGACTACTCACGAAAGAATGCAGAAGCTTTCAGTCGCATTACCATGATGCTTATGGACAAGTACGCCCGTGAAGAAGAAGAAGAAGAAGAAGAAAAGGAAGAAAAGATCACGGTGAATCCGTCACTCCAAGTGGTCAGAACTAGCAGTGGATTTCCTTTCTTCGACGAGAACGTCGGTACCAGACGACCTTCTCAAGGTAGAGTCTCTGGGGATGTAATACCGATATAGGCTAACATGCTCGTAGCACGGTTTTATGCGGAAGAGGTGGACGTTTTTAGCCCTGAAGCTACATGTGTCGGCCGTTCTGGCAAATGCGAACATGAGTGAATGACAATCGCTAGATGTGTTCGCTGCACAGACAGAGAAGCACGAGCAGGGTGTCTATCTAGCTGCATTGAATCCTAGCCAAGCTTGAGCGCTGAGACTGGGGCACGCTCCCAGCCATCCGTTGCATCGATGTTCCAGCTAGGAACAAGGAACCGTAAGCGCTCTTTGCGCGGAGCACAGCGGAGCAACCAGCGAAATATCATCGGACAAGCGCGCCCCGTCACACCCTTCGGTCGATGCTGAGCATCACGCATGTCCCGCATGCTCGCTTCATGTGGCCTCCCGGATATCACGCAGGATCAGCCTATCGCTATGCTTAGCAAAGCCAGTGGTCATGCAGGAATACCCTTCGCGAAGTAGCTCAATTCAATTTCCGCTTTTGCACCCTGCTCAGTGTTCCGCACAAAGTGTCCCAATGCGAGCTTATTGTAGACGAGCTTCTTGGAAAGTGTGGTCATCCGTAAAGCCGAGAAGCAGAGCCGCACTGTGGGCGAAGTGGAGAGTGCCCCCGTGACTGGTGGTTTGAATGTCGATGGTTGCTTAAGTACGCCCTAGTAAGGGCACCAACGGGTGCACGTGTCCAGTTATTGGAATCGTCGGTCGGTTCGACGTGCGTCCCGTGTGGTAGCAATGTTGAGTGATAGCAACCAAAGACACAAGTATTGAAAAGGTTACCATCCAGCATACAATCGTCAGCCAGTTTCCTTCGCACTCCACCAAGGTACCTAGCTTATTCGTCCCTCAACAACTAGCTCTACTCCATCATCGGCCTTTGGCCCACTACTAAGACGGAACAGCGTACAGATGCGTTGTAGTTCCAACGCCTTCGATGTTCACACGCGATGAGACTCGCGTGTCTGCTAGAGGAAGACTCTCGAGAACGTAGAATGATTGAAAAAGGACAGACTTTAGATGATAAGATCTCACCACACCTGAGAGAACGTGACATACACCCGTCTATCACCCCCCAAACTCGTTGCACGTTTCCAGCACTCTTCAGCCCTCAATCCTCTTCCATCACTGTCCGACGTATCGTACTCGAGCAACTGCTGAAGCTCTGCTTTTAATTGCTGGAAGCTGGTACATCTGATACCCTCCACTTCTTCGTATTTCCCATCGACGCCTTTCCAGATAGCGACTCCTCTTGGGTCTGAGCTATCAGCATGTGCATCTTCCCGAAGGCTCTCGCCAGAGGTAAGCAACATGCTCGGAGATGAAATGACCATCTGATTCTCCCCACCGCTCTCAAGTTCGCTGCCGCCCGTGTGCTCATCGTCACTCTGGCCTCCGACAGTGTTCGAATTATGAGTGGTGCGAGGCCGCTTTCTCGACCAGCCACTCGTCGAAAACGGTGAGCTGCAACGCCGATGAAGGTGCGGGAGGCAATGGCCCTCCAGGAGAGCTGGTCGAAGTAGAGCGCTTTCTCACAAGATCCGTCTTTGCTACAACCATGCTTGCGGTGCTCGGTGTTGAGAGTAGATCGTCTCCCACGCCTCGATTTGATGAAGGACCGCCCTCCTGTAAAGTCTCCGTCAAACCTGCTTCAGGGTCAGGCTCGGCGTCAAGACCATCTCTTCCCGGGCTGCTACGATTTGATGCAGCAGCATCTGGCATATCGATGTCATCGTTCTGCTGCCTAGCGCCGGCATCACCACTGTTTCCGCTGGGTTCAGACACAACAGGTGCTTCACTCTCGATTCTGCAAGGCGGAAAGAAAGCATGGTGGACTGATCTTCGAACGAAGAGTGAAGTCACCGAATCCGCATAGCCGTTGATAGGCTGGGACAGAGTTTTCAGAAACATGTGCTGTTTGTCTCGATCGTACGCATTCTCGTAGCACCGACCTTGGCGTCTGTCGACACGCTCGCCAGGCCCATCTGTGAGCATTCTTGGTTCGTGGCGCGGAACTAGTGGGTGAGGACTCTTTGCTCGATATAGCGTTGCTATATGTGCCAGGAGCTGTTCTCGGGGTACACCCTCACACGGCCATTCCTTACCGTCTGGAAGCAGCTGCCGAGCTTTCTCTTCGAAAGCGTTCGCTTGCCTTAGTCGCTGAATCTCCGGCGACTCGAAGCCCAGCTTGTAGGCAAGATCGGCGAAGCCACGCCAGACGATAGGATCTGGAGACCTCGTCGAAGGCGTTTTTCTTGCCTGCTCCTTGAGTGGACAATCGCCGACCAGGTTCCATGATTCTCTCATGGCAAACAGGTAGAGCTGCTGAAAGCCCATCTCAAATTGGTCGTCCACACTGCCAGCTATTTCTTGTGTCGAGTCGTCTGTGACCTGTATGGTAGCTTTGCCATGGCTTCGCCGCATCAGAAACACCGATTCTGCAAGATTGCGCAACGTTCTTCGGCCTTGTCTTCTACTTTTCTTAGCGTTCAGCAGTCTATAAACCGCCTTGGCAGGGCCCCTTATGTATTTGAAGTCCTGCTGGAGACTGCCCAGAGTAGGTATCAAGTGCTTCACCTCGCGCAGCCTCGTCCAGATCTCTTGCCTGGTGTCATCGTCCACCGCGCGAAAGATTCGTCTTTCGTCGATCAGTCTTTTCAAATATCTCAGGTCGTTGAGCGATGCGCCAGGACATCTGGATTGCACATGTGCCACGGTTTCCCAGTCAAGTGCGATCCGCAAGCGCTTCTGCCGGCCGCAGATGCGATCAAACGTGGTGATTATACGTGTGATATAGTGCAAAAACTCCTATCTCGTGCAATCAGAAGCTTACTCATGGCCGCAGCACACAGGACTCACCTCGTCGCTCCGCGTGGCGATGATCTTATGCCAGACGGCGGTGGTGAGATCTTCCAACAGCGCAGGGATTTGGTCTAACTTCCGGAGCGCAGCGTTGTACTCGGTGTGCGCGAAGATCCTACCAAGAATGTCCTTTTGCAGTCCGTCAGCCACGACCACCAGTGCAGTCTGGAATAGTCGTCTGAAGTCTCATACTCGACTATCTTGCGGAAGATCAATCCATCGGAGAACTGTCGACTGCTCGAGTAGTCTTCGACAAGCGATCTCTTCGCCTGCGTGCTCAGACCTGCGGGTGTTTTGTATCAGGAGATCTGCGTGCTGGAACTTTGGGCAGCGGATGGCGTACCTTCTGAGTATAGGGTAACTGTCCACCACCTGTCCTGGCCCTGAAGACAAGCGGAAAGCTTAGCAGCCTCAATGCGGTGCTTTCCATGGAGGCATTTAAGCTGGAAACCCGGGGGGAACGTCAATAACGGCGGACTGCCCCGCGAATTGTTCAAGAAGCCGGCAAACGACAGGTTGGCAAGGCGGACAGCTTTCAGCAGATCTTCTTGCCCGATAAGCGCAGGTACATGATGCTCATGCTGTAGTCGCCTCACCCCTTCATTGCGGTACACGCCCATCAACCTCTCTACATTACCTCGGTCAAGATCACGGGGACTGTGCTCTGAAAAGTGCAGGAACTCAAGTGGCACCCTTGCTCTCCCACGGAAATGGCTCGATTTCTGTCTCTCGATTTCTTCCTCGGCTTCACTGATCCGTGCTTGCTTCATACTCTGACTGTATGACATTGCGAAGTTGTTCATGCGCAGACCGCGAGACGTGTGTCGCCACGGGATTCGGGGATGTGCAGTCTAGTCCCTATGTACCAGAGTCTCTCGTCTTACGTGTGTGGAGGTGTGGAGAACACACGACCGCCGTTTTCGGTCGCACTCCACGGCTTACACGACACGTACCTTGTGTTCGGGCTATTTGTGGATGAACGAAACAGCCAGAGATTGCTGACTGGCTTTGCGCAAGCTCCATAAATAATCGCGGGGTGGCTATGAGGTTGCCCTCAGTACGTTATGATAGGTGTGAATAGCCAACATCAGTTGATCAGATAACGCGTACGCCGAAGCACTAATCACATCTTGCGACGCTGCAAACGAGGTCTTTTCGCAAAGTAGGTATCAACGGCCACATGGCTCACATGTTTGGAATTTGCACGGCCATGCTTCTCTAATGTCAATCCAAGCGTGCCGGGACGCACGGTGTAACGGGACACTTTTTCTTCCGGACCCTCGGAATGCCCCCAGCGCTCTTGAATACAGACAAGTGCAATGCGCGTCTATTCTGCAGCTCTCGTTCTCTTAGCAAGTCAGTCTCCGACGCTAAAAAATGTGTTGTTAGCTGTGCTGTCGCTCGTTCTATTGACGCAGTCTCCTGACCCTCTTCTAACACTCCCCTGTTTGTTTGTGGCTGCACATATCTAAGGAGAGACCGGTGGGCTGGGAAGCAAGCTAAAATACTAGAGATTAAGACTGCACTCTTGAAAGTTCGATTGAAGCTAACGAGGATACGTCCAGCAGTTTCTCCGCGCGGATGGCAAATTTGGGGGAACGCGTCGAAGAGGCCGTGCGTCTTTAGCGGCTCGTGGCATACAGTAGCCTGTAGTAGCGTGCTGGGATATCTACGTGCTCGTCCCGCGTGCTGTGGCTGAGAAGCTAAGCTCATCGCCTCAAGCAGCTCTTACTTCCGGACAGCGGCTGCAGCACCCAACTTTACGATTCACAGATCACGGCAATATAATAAAGTTGTCTCCTAAGAATTTACTTACACTCTGCTCGCCAGCTACTTAGGATGTCAAGCGACAACCGTGTATCAGGGTGTTGCTTGCCAAGAACCTGCTCACGCAGCTGGAAGCATCTTTCCATCAGTGCAAGAGCTTCTTCGTGACGGGCTTGTGACTGCAACGCGAAGGCGAGATTGTGCATGCTGTTCAGCGTGTCAGGATGCTCGTCGCTAAGCACTCTCTTCCTCGTCTCCATCACTTGCACCTCCAGCTCTTCGGCCTCCTTCCACCGCCCTTGGTTCCAGTACGTCAATGCTAGGTTGGCCATGCTGGTCAGCGTGTCAGGATGCTCGTCGCTAAGCACTCTCTTCCTCGTCTGCATCACTTGCATCTGCAGCTCTTCGGCCTCCTTCCACCGCCCTTGGTTCCAGTACGTCAATGCTAGGTTGGCCATGCTGGTCAGCGTGTCAGGATGCTCGTCGCTAAGCACTCTCTTCCTCGTCTGCATCACTTGCATCTGCAGCTCTTCGGCCTCCTTCCACCGCCCTTGGTTCCAGTACGTCAATGCTAGGTTGGCCATGCTGGTCAGCGTGTCAGGATGCTCGTCGCTAAGCACTCTCTTCCTCGTCTGCATCACTTGCATCTGCAGCTCTTCGGCCTCCTTCCACCGCCCTTGATTCCTGTACGTCGACGCTAGGTTGCCCATGCTGGTCAGCGTGTCAGGATGCTCGTCGCTAAGCACTCTCTTCATTGTCTCCATTACTTGCATCTCTAGCTCTTCGGCCTCCTTCCACCGCCCTTGATTCCTGTACGTCGACGCTAGGTTGCCCATGCTGATCAGCGTGTCAGGATGCTCGTCGCTAAGCACTCTCTTCCTTGTCTCCATTACTTGCATCTCTAGCTCTTCGGCCTTCTTCCACCGCCCTTGGTTCCAGTACGTCGACGCTAGGTTGCCCATGCTGGTCAGCATGTCAGGATGCTCGTCGCTAAGCACTCTCTTCCTCGTCTGCATCACTTGCATCTGCAGCTCTTCGGCCTCCTTCCATCGCCCTTGGTTACAGTACGTCAATGCTAGGTTGGCCATGCTGGTCAGCGTGTCAGGATGCTCGTCGCTAAGCACTCTCTTCCTCGTCTCCATCACTTGCACCTCCAGCTCTTCGGCCTCCTCATATCGACCGTCGCTATACAGAGCTATAGCACACTTCGATGCAAGTTCTAATCTCTCTTCGTCATCATCATCCGTCGGACTATGTGACAGAGCATACTGGGCATGCGGAAGCAGTCGTCTCCACTTGCTTCTGTTACTGTGATCGTCGTCGGGGAACACCCAGAGTAGTCGTGTGATAGCGCGTCGAGTCCACTGTATAAGCCGTCCCTGCAATTGCAGCCGCTTGTGTAGAGCTTGATGAACGAGTCGATGAATATCGAGCGCAGACTCAGCAGGTCGCCTAGTGATGAGCGCATACTTATCAAGTATCCCAATAGCATCTTCTCTTGCTTGCGTTGAGGATGCTTCTACAAGATCAAACAAAATATCTTTCCGATCTACGCATGCAGCAAGAAAAAGACAGTCTGCGGCAAACGCATTGTCACAACTGATCTCATTCATGGAGAGAAACAGTGCAGCATCGACAGGGTCTTGCACACCAGGATCTTGTAGTCTACTCCCAGACGAGTCACCGCTGTGCTCGATAGCTAGTTCTTTATGACCATCTAGTCGTGATCGGTACTCTTGCACCGTTATATCACTAGCCTTTATACAGGCCGCTGCTTGCATGACTGCTAGAGGGAGGTACGATAGCTCTCTCAACATGTGCTCGGCCTCCTGCTGCTCAGCATTTGCGAGTGGCCTCGCCAAGCGGACTTGCAGCATCCTCAGCGCCGTGTCTAGTGTTAACTCTTGTAGCGCTATGATGTTCTGTGGAGCGAGCGCCAGAGCTGTGTTCGTGTTCGTTGTTGTGAAGACAACAGAACATAGCTTAGACTGCGGCAGACAGTCGGCTAAGTCTGCGGCTTCTGTCGTGAACGAGCCGCCAGATCGCAGAGTAGTGTTCTCTGTGTTGTCAAAGATCAGCAAGCATTGTCGCGCACTTATCTCTACTACACAGCGCTTTGCAAGCTGCTTCATGTCAGCCTGGTCGTCGTCCCAGCCTAGAACGCTAAGCTTCTGCGCAACACTTGCATACGACTGGTAGAGACTATCTTTGTCGCTTGCGTCCATCCAAAAGACCGAGCAGTTCTTGTTGTCCTGCCTTGCTCTGTGCGCAACCTCGAGCGCAAGCTGCGACTTGCCTGTTCCGCCGGGTCCAACGATCGCTAGCGTAGTAGTGGTCTGTTCGTTGCTGAAGAGTTTCGCTTCTAGCTCGGCGAGCTGCAACTCTCGGCCTACGAAGCGGGGATTTCGTGAGAAGGGAATAATCGACGGTGCGTCGCTAGCTCCCTCCAGTTCAGCCTGCAGCCTGCTTCGTGCGCTCTCTTCTCCTTCACCATACGCGGTGGGCATAGAGACGCCGAGAATCCCGAGCAGGCAGTATACAATGTCTTCTTCCTCTTTTGTTCTGCGGTTTTCAGCCCATCTCTCTCGCTCAGATGTAGTGAACTCGTCCAAAAGGCAGTTGCGCAATGCTCGGAGCGGGATGCCAGTGGTCTCGTGGACAAGCTGGTCGAGCGATGTTTTGTCGCCTATGCGCTGTCCTTCACACGAGAAAAATTCGACTGACGCTGGTGCAATCAGCTCTTGGAGCGTCCACCCTCGAGTGAACCATGCGCTTGCACGGAATAACGCTTCCCAGTCACTGCGTTGGACCGGCTCTGTCTCAGTCGACACCGAGACGTCTAGCAAGAAAACGTAGCACCGCGCCGCGCTCTTGTACCACTGGAACATCGAGTTGATCGCTTTGGAGCGCTCGTTGTTATTCCACCTGTCGATGCAGCATGTATCGATCCAGAAGTACTGCAGCTCGTCCTGGGCCGCCTGTTCAGCGCAAAACTGGAGCTTTCGATAGCCTTCTTCCTTCTCCTTGTAGGTTTCGTTCGATATGTCTTCGATGAGGATCTCGGAGTCGCTCCATCTGTGCGACAGAATGGCGTAGGGCGGGGTCGATCTGCCGCGGAAGTCTGTTAAGACAAGCCTTCCCAGCGCGTTATAGTGGAGAAGCCGCATGGCGTTTGCACTCTTAGCTTAGTCTAGAGACAGCGAGGCGCGAATGACTTTAGGGATGTCGAGAGTAGAAAGGCATAGTCGCGACAGAGTAAAGCAGGCAAAGGAAGCTTACGCTGGGCTGCTGTAAAGGCTGCCTGTAGAGGCAGTGCATGCGACGAGGCTGAGCGGATGCCGCGCACATCGAGCATACTCAAAGCTGCAGTTCTCAGCCACAGCGCGCGGGGCAAGCACATAAATATTTGAGCACGCTACCACACGCTACTGCATGCCAAGCACCGCCGTTCGCGCACGTCCTGTGCGATGCTTTTTCATGAATTCGCCGTCTGCGCGGAGAAACTGCCGGGATGTATCCACGCTACCCTAAATCGACCTTTTGAGACTGCGATCCTGATCTCTGCTAGCTTGGCTTCCTTCCTAGCCCACCGAGCTTTTTACAGATAAGTGTTGTCTCGAATGAAAAGGGGAGTGTTAGAGGAGGGTTAGGAGACTGCGTCAATAGAACGAGCGACAGCACAGCTAACAACACATTTTTTAGCGTCGGAGACTGACTTGCTAAGAGAACGAGAGCTGCAGAATAGACGCGCATTGCACTTGTCTGTATTCAAGAGCGCTGGGGGCATTCCGAGGGTCCGGAAGAAAAAGTGTCCCGTTACACCGTGCGTCCCGGCACGCTTGGATTGACATTAGAAACGATGCCAGGAGGGGTGCCACAAAGGCCTGACGAACCGCACATGTGCGCATGTAGCTTTTGATTACACTAAAGATGGATCTAACCTCACCGTATCCTCCATATTTTCGCAAGTGCTTCCCCTGTATCTTTCTGGAATCTTTTGAGATTCTGGCCGTCCAAGGGGTGTTGGGTTTTAGAGAACCCTTTCATCTCGTTTTCCCGTCGTGCAAGATCGGACAACAGCATTGCCTGCAGCTCAAACACTCCTCTCATCTCGCTGGCGTCGTTACAAGCCCAGTCGATCGGAGCTGCTGCTCTGCTAGTCTCTAATGAGAGCGCCATGCGGAACGTCTAGGATGCTCCGTCGCCTTCACAGGTGCTGATGGTGGTAGAGTCTGGCACGATCGGCTTCGTAAAGGTGTTGGCGTGGCCTTAGAAACAGTGAAATCATTCGTCTAGCTACACAACCTGCCAGATGGACACGAGAAGGCGCGCAAACAATGGAGGCTTGTCCAGACATCACAAGCCAAATGGTGTCGGGAATCTTATTACTAATGACAGCGTACTATAATTCTGCCAAAAGGTCTCACAGTGCATATTCGGGCCGTGTTGTTGCTATTGTGAGAATCCCAGGTCGTCCTGGCTTAGCAAGCCAGCCACATCAATTTATATCAGGGTCGTCCGACTCCAAATTTATGGCAGATCTGGACGCATCCCGGAACTTAGAGTACACATCCTCTACCGTGCCGTCCACCAGACGCGTTGGATACCGGCACTGCCCTTCTGGCGCCAGAAATGGATCCTGTTGATTTTTGGCCTGCTGACAGTACAATGGCTCGATCGGGCTTCTTGCTGCGCAAACATCAATCACCCAAGTTTTACAGCACCGCTGAGTTCGTAGATCTACTTGAAGGCAGGAGTGGACTACACCTGTTATTTGCCGCCCAGTCAGGCAAGGGAACAGAAACCGACAACCATCCGTGCCTCTCTTCTACATACAGCTATGATATGTACGCCGCCACGATACCCGGTCGGTCATCGAGTCAATATCAACACCTGCGCCCTATGCGGCAGGCGTCGCTCCAGTCGTTACCGCTCGAGTCTTGACCCAGAACCGCTGGTGTGCTCCAGATGCGTCAAAGCAAGTGCGTCACCAAACGTGGTCATCGAGTTTCTGGTTCGCGGATATGGACACTCGCAAGTGAAGCCAGACGCCTCGCAAGTGGTTGACGTATCGCCCATGGGAACACCGCCGAGGCCAGTCGAGCTGCCTGCCGGTGAGCGAAGCTCTCGACATCGTAACCACCGTCGTCTGCCTCCAATAGATGAAGAAGCACCCGCTGTTGATCGCAGCACCAAGCCCAAGTCGTACCAAAGGCCCTAACGCATCCACCGAGGCTATGACTCGCCGGAACCTACGGGCGGTCAAGATAGTCTACATGCTCATGACGTTACACAGGCGGAGCGCAAAGCAGCATGGTATACTAGTGGGTTTTTAGGTGGGGGGTCCAGCTTGAGTAGCATCGAAGAAAAGACCATGTTACAGAGTACAAACAGGGCTTGTTAGAAGAGTCCCCTAATCCAAGCGTGCAACACCTATCTTACATGCACTGAAAGTGCCTCGAAGCAAACAAGCAGTTTCATGTAGGCAAGGTCGACAGCTAGTGAATGTCTATGCCATGGGCACGATTTCTGCAAGCAGAGCTCTTTAGACTCATCGTCAATCTCATTGATGCGTACCTTCGTGTCCGTGTAACGATAGGTCTGTGTTGCGGAAACAATGAGTAGCTCATCACTTCTGCGCGTACATATCACACTAACTTACTGCTGTTGTAAGCAGCGGCAGTATGCACGCACAGCCAGCGCGTCCCACACAGCCATCGATAGCCGTCAAACCACTCGTGGACAACCGGCTCGCCGGTCAGCAGCTTGCCAGCCCTGTCTCACCAGGCGCGTAAGTCAATTAGCTGTCTCGAGTGACTTGGGGCACGACTCGCTGGACCACTCGTCCAGGTGGACCGGCACAAGTGTGTCAGGTCGCTCGTCGGCGCTGGTGTCGCTACCAGCACTGAACCACGCGGGTACAGACCATGTGCCGCTACGCCGCATGCAGACCGATCTTCGAAGTGTGTACTGTACAGTACTGTGCCATTTCTGATGTGAGCCCATCATTGTGGAACCACTCGTGGACGGCAAAGAACGCAGTGCTGCAGCGCGACAGCGCGACAGCGCGCCCCACCTTGCTCTGTGCAGTTGTCTACGGCTTCGACGCAAAGTCTCGTGCACGACTGCAGTGGCGACGGTGGACAGCCGGTGTGTTTGCCTGTCTGACGCGGTTGGCTGACCCGATTGCGCATGCAACTGGCTGATCTCTTGGTCGATGGCCAGCTTGTGTTTGCTGACGCGGGTACGTACTGCACGATCTGCACTAGAGTCATCAGCTATCGCAATCTAACGAGATGATTGACGTCTCCCACCAGGCGGTAGTTACTTCGGAGTGTATAACCAGCCCCTACCCGTGGGCGCAGAACGCGACCGTCACGCGTACGTCCTGCATACACACCTGGAGTTCGAACCAAAATCCTATCTCTTCTCCTGTATCTCGCCTCCTCCGCCTTCTCTGCCTCCACTTCGCCTCAGGTAGACCGCTGTTGGCTCTTCTAATGGAACATAGGGTCCAGTCAAGGCCCGTCCCATCCTTCAAAGTGCAGAGGCATGGGCGTGAGCGCGACCGCCAGCACAACCACAAACATGACTACAAGCATGACTGCTGGCCTGGATGGCCCCTCGATCACCAAGCTGACGATTACGAGCTGCGCCTATTTAAGAAAGAGCTGGAGAACAGCTTCGACCGACGTACGTCCTCGCCTCTGCCGACCTGGTCTCACCTGCTAACGAAGGCGCGCAGCTGCAGGCGACGCGATAAGCACCATGTCTCCCTGCAAGCCCGAGAGAGTCTGCACGAAGAGCTCCGTCTCCACCTCAGGCTCGACGACTCAACTGCTCAAGCTCGACGCAGAGACCGCCGTTGCAGAAGCTATCGAAGACGAGCCAGCCGATCGTATACGCTGTAAGCAGCATCCCCGGGCCATGCCTGCCTGCTTGCCAGAACACTGCTGACGTAGCTTCTGACTATAGGGAAGCCAGGGCGCAAGCAGTGGCTTGCCATGATCAGCCTGAGTCTTGTCTCCTTTGTGGTCTCGCTCGATGCCACCATCCTAGTAACGGCATTACCAGTAAGTGGGCGCGCGGCTTGAGCCCTCCCTACCCGCAGCACAGCGCTGACGCATATCACGCAGGAAATGTCCCGCTCGCTCCGTGGATCAGCCGCTGAGACATTCTGGACGGGCACCGCTTATCTCCTCGTCTCGGCTGTCTTCCAGCCCGTGATTGCAGCAGTCTCCGCTTGCTGCGGGCGCCAGCGGCTGCTCGTCACGTCCATCGTCCTCTTCACCTTCGGCACCGCGTTCTGCGCGGTAGCGCACGACTTTGCCGTCATGCTCATCGGGCGCTGCGTGCAAGGCGTCGGGGGTGGGGGCGTCATCGCCATGACCCAAGTCATCTTCTGCGACATGGTTCCCTTAAGACAGCGGCCCCAGTACTTCTCCATGGTGCTCGCCTCGTGGTCCATTGGTAGCATTGTCGGGCCAGTGGTCGGCGGTGCCTTTGTGGAGAGCGCGTCCTGGCGCTGGTGCTTCTACATCAACTTCCCTTTCTGCTTCCTAGGGTTCTTTGCTGCGCTGTTCTTCGTCGAAGACGTCGATCTGCCGCTCGCTGACGACCCGCGGCGCATGGACTGGCTCGGCGCATTCTTGTTTGTCGGCAGCACCACCAGTCTCCTGCTTGGCATCTCCTGGGGCGGTACGCAGCATCCGTGGGCATCTGCCGCAACTCTCGCGCCTATCCTGACTGGCGTGCTTGGTGTCGTCGGCTTTGTCGCATGGCAGTGGCGTGCACAGCCGCACAGCTTGCTGCCTGTCTCGCTGCTGCAGAGCGCCAGTTCAGCTGCAGCTTTCTTCTGCGCTCTTCTCAACGGCCTCGTCGTGCGTGCTCCCCTCCAGTCTTTGCCGACGCGCTTGTGTGCTGACCAACGTCCAGCTCTTCACAGGCCTCTACTATGTGCCCTTCTACCAGATGTCGGTGCGCGGCTCGTCGCCTGTTCGTGCCGGCATCGATCTCTTCCCCGCCGTCTGTCTCCTTGTCCCCGGCTCGGTCGTGGTAGCCGTCCTCACTTCGCGCCTCGGGCACTTTCGATGGGCCATCTGGCTGGGCTGGAGCGTCACGCTCGTCGCCTGCGGCTTGTTCACCGTCTTCGATGAACGCACTGGGGAGGCAATCTTCGCCCTCGCCCTCGCGGTGTTCGGCGTGGGGAACGGTATGGTACTGACAAGCGTCAACGTTGCAACGCAGGCTATCGCCAACCAGACCGTTGCCAAGAAGGAGGACCGTGCGATGGCTGCCTGCATGTACGGCTTCATGCGCAGCCTGGGCATGCCTGTCGGTGTTGCTGTACGTTACCAGTCTGCCCTCCTCCAGCCGTCGCCCGACACACCCTGCACGCCATGTATCTGCTGTGCTAACCAATCCATCTAGTTGTCGGGGACCGTTTTCCAAAACGCGATGGGCGCTGCGTTGTCTGACGCTGGCCTTCCCACCGACATCGCTCGAGACTCCGAGCGCTACATCTTCGTCCTCCACAGCATGGCCGATGCCGACTCCAGGAAGAGCGCACTGCTAGGCTCGTACTCCGCCGGCTTCCACGCTGTCTTCGTGGCCATGGCAGTCATATCGGCGGTCGCGTTGCTGGTTAGTCTGTTGATCCAGAGATCTAGTATGGACACTATGCGCTTGGCGGTACCGCACGGGAACCGCGTGGACAACGGATGGGTGTGTCGGGGTACCAAATGTAATGTTCCTGCACCTTGTCCGATGGAGGCAAATTAGGACATCGCCAAGTAGATACGGCGCGCTCAGCGCGCCGCTGGCTTGCGATCGGGGCCAAGCACATGCGTCGTTTCGACCAGACAGGCCCGCCTGTGATCTGAGAAACGGAGTAAACCATTTGTTCGCATCTGTAATACCTTGTCTCCTTGCTTTAGAATCGTTAGACTGCATCAAGATGTATGCAAATGCTTCCTGTAGAGGGAGTAATGTAGTCGCTACGACGCGTGTATGCACAAACCTTGTAGACGTTATCGGCAACTCGCTTTGACAAAGTGCTAGGCGCTGAGCAGATGCACGCGGGTTGTTCTTGGAGCTATGCTTGATGTTGGCTTGTTGTCCAACTTCAGAATTAGACCTGATCTTTCCGGGCTGCCGGCAGCGCGAGTTACGAGTGCCGCGAGCAAACCGTCACCACGTGGTCAGGCGTGAGCACATCGAGATGCACAGGGCGGTGTTACTAAGCATACCAATAAACTCTCAAAACACCTGAGCCCGGGGTGAATTCTTATTCAATAATCTGAATCCAGCTTATCTGCAAGATACTGCATGCTACTATACAACCACCTCGCGAAACCTACCGTCGCAGCAGAGCCAGGCCTGCAATGTTCTCCATGCCCGCCGGTATTACAGCTGGTGAGCAGCAAAGCTCATCATGAAGCAACAGATCTATTCGCTGAAGAGGTCAGCCTCAAGAGCGTCGAGGGACCACCACCACTCCTGCTGTCATTCTCTCACACCGGCGACACCACCCCAATTCCCTGCTGATCCTCCTCTTCGTTGTCAGGCACCGTTTCTTCCCCACTCAAAGACATGACCATGGCCTATTGTCAGCTATGCGGGCCTCGTAGACAGCCACGAGTCCTCGCTGGTACGTCCAGGCTCCGGCGATCGCTGCAACGTGCATGACATGATGGCTGATATCGGGCAATCCGAGGTCCATACCGATAGCTTTGTCGAGAAGGCGAGTTGCGTAGATGCTGCCCCCGAAGCTGTTGATAATGACGAGGGTCCAGAACTCTCCTAGCAGCTCGACGCGTCGCCCTTGGGCGTGGAGATACCAACAGTACAGCCCGGGCATGGCTGCAACCACTCCAAGGGTCATGTGCGCTCTGAGACGGTCCTTCCGACATGTTGCGTGGTGCTCTTGGACGCGAGCGAGCCGAGTAAGAGACATCGCAGCAGCGGCAGTGACGAGGGCCGTGTACGCCCATCGCTCGCCCTGTCGGCACTCGAGAGAGGCCAGCGCGAAAGAGACTGAAGTGGCCCAGATCGCGCAGACGATGCCGACGTGGTCGATGCGCAGCCAGAACCAGGCGTGAACATGCTCTGCGAAGACGTGGTAAAGGGTCGAGCTTGCGAAGCAGAAAGCCGCAGCCGCGAGGTACAACGAAACAC
This sequence comes from Alternaria longipes, assembly GCA_019059555.1. Classification (NCBI taxonomy): domain Eukaryota; kingdom Fungi; phylum Ascomycota; class Dothideomycetes; order Pleosporales; family Pleosporaceae; genus Alternaria; species Alternaria longipes. The sequence continues at coordinate 1,889,471 of CM032460.1, read as the reverse complement.
CTACAGCATCGCCAGCAAGCGGACTCTGGCGGATGGTAAAGCACACCAGTGTGGTGCCAAACCAGAGTGCGCCGGGTAGATGCGACCAGATGTTGAGAGTCTCGGTGTGCAGGCTAAAGATGGAGAGTACAAGCGCTCCGTAGGATGATGCGTGCGGCCGCCTTTGACTTAGGCTACAGAGATCTCTTTCCGTACGCATTGCGTACTGGTGGCGGCGTCGAGGCGTCGAGGCGTCTCGAAGCTTGTACCTGGGTGGCGCAGATAATTTCGAACGGGGCGATATACAGCTGGGTCTCTCGCCTTTAAAGGAGACAGGTAAGCGGACAAGCCTCCAGCTGGCTCGTCTTGCGCAGCCCTGGGGCTTCTATCTTGAGCGAGGAACGTTGAAGCGACAGGAGAGATCACACCGCGCGAGAATCTCGGCCTGTACCACTCCTCCATCTGGAACAGAAACCTTGCCTAGACGACAGACATGACTACCGCTGTAGTGCACGCACAGAGTGGTTCCTACCCGAGTGGTTCAATCCAGACGCAGCATAATCCCAAGTGGTACTGTATCAGGAGCACACTGTACTGTGGTGTCCGTACCTGTAAGTCTATCGTCCTCCGCCCTGGCGAGCGCTCGGATCTGTGCTTTCTGGGGTGAGCCGCTGCTGTGCTGACGGCATATTGGTTTGTTGATCTAAATGCCAGTGTGCATCGATACATGGTCTTTGCAGGGTCCAACCTGCCGATTGCATTGTACCTTGCTCTGCTATCCATACTGTAGTATTCTGCTCAGGAGCTGGCCCCTGCTTGCGACTGTGTAATCCTGGATGCTCCCTACAGTCGTCGACGAGCATCGACCGCAATCAGCACGCAGAGCCAATTCGCGCCAAACTGCAACTGACAAATACAACAGATGGTGTGCGAAGAGGCGCTGGAAACGGTCTTTTCGTTCTGGATGTAGCGAGGATATGGTATGCCGTTCAGGAACCGGACCAAAGGAGATCTAGAGGCCTGGAGCGCACTGGTAGTATACAACAAAAGAACGGATCGGTATGTAGACTGTTATAGCATGGACGCGAAGTTGTATCAGGCTTCCAACCCCGTACACTGTCAAGTGCGTGTCACGCCCCTTGCCCTTCATCGTGAGCACGTCACTTGGTCAGCACGACACCGTCCCGCAGCACTTCCAAGGTCAAAGCACGTCTCGCAAGATATAATGATCGCCGTTACGGATTTCATCGAGTAAGCCTAACGACAAAGGACCAACAACGCCACGTGCTTCATGGGTTTTGTATAGGAGCATGTCTGTCCGTCACAGACACTGTCTTCACAACAGAAACTCATGTTGTGCGCCGAGATCGTCACGCGGTGGCAGGTTCGGCAACGGTGCACAACCTGGATCTGAGATTGTCCGCTACTCTAAAAATCTCGTTTACCTCCTGCGTACAACTGGCCCTCTGTCGTTGCAACTCCTCCAACGACGTAGATGCGACTTGCAGCTGCCGGCGCAAGTCTCGGGCGACAGAGTGGGCGGACTCCAACTCAGCCTTCTTGGTCGCAAGCTCGTTCTCTGCGCTCGCTCTGCGCTGCCCGTTCTCGGTCGCCTGTGCTTTGAAGAGTTCGCGCTCCTCGACTGCACGGGTATGGTCTTGCCGTAGCAAGGCAAGATCCTGCTCCAACTGCTCGATCTTGCTTGTGAAGCTGATATCGACCTCTGTCAGGAATCAGGCGCTCCAGGGGCTTTGATTGCCTCAAATGTCTTCCCCACCCCAGCGGAAAGCTCTACGCATGCACGCATCGTGTGCTTGCTGAGTTGTTTCTGGAACAGGTATGCCTTCTCTGGCGGGTACCTCCAGGTATAGAGTTCGTCCGGGCCGGTGATGAGTCTAACTTGCAGAGGATCAATCGGGAAGCCTAGCTGCTGCTCTTGTCCTGCATCAGCAAACGCGCCTGTCTGGGTGCTTCTTCCATACCGATGTGCTGTGCGAGCTGCTCGCGGCAGCGGGTTCTGCTTCTGGCTCGCTCCTCGTTCGACTTTCTGGAGGGGCCGTCCATCGTCATCTTGCAACACGAATCCACTGGAGGTTAGTCAACTCACTAGCGAACAGCTGTCTCGATGTTGCTGCGTTGTCTGACTGCAGCTTTCGCAGTACTATACCGTACTTTCTGACGTCGCGAGAGGAGGGTCGCGACGCAGGCAACGGTCCGTGGCCTCATGTGGGCGATTGTTGCGATGCAAAACCACACGGGATGAGAACCACGCGGGATGCAAAACCACAGGGAGTGAAACTACGCGGGGTGAGCGCCGACGAGGGCAGCGGCTAAGTTCAACGGTCGCGTCACGTCACCGCACTGCAAGCATGGGTACAGCGCTTAGCGAATGCGGCTTCCCCTTGTACGCAGTTGCAACAAAGTTTGCGCCACACCACAGACAGGGATTATGTCGCCCCACCTAACGGATCGAGCCTAGTGTTAGCCCGTCAGCACACGTGCAGTTTACCGCAAATACAGCGCTTTAGCACCTTACTCAGCAGAGCGTAGAGCTTACCCACGAGGTAGCGCAGCCCTTGTACACAAGGACTAATTACCAACATCAAGGGTTAAACGCTTCTCACAATACATCTGATGTTACTGTTTAGCGTAGAGTACAACTGCTTGCATACGTTTAGTACTACATTACCGAAGAGAAAGTTAAGTTCTAGTGCCTAGTGATTAAGTCATTATATGATCTTCAAGCGTAGCAAGAGTGCGACGAAGACTGCGACAAAGCGGATGATTAGACCCAAAGCTGGTCTCGTATCCTTGCAGCGCCCGCTCGTACATCTCTTCCGCCTTGTCTAGCTTGCCCTGATCTTTGTAGAGGTTGCCCAGGTTGTTGACCGTGTCAAGCGTCGACGTGTGATCGCGCCCAAGTGCCTTCTCCTTTCCTTGCAGCGCCCGCTGGTACATCTCTTCCGCCTTGTCTAGCTTGCCCTGATCTCGGTAGAGGTTGCCCAGGTTGCCGACCGTGGCAAGCGTCGACGTGTGATCGCGCCCAAGTGCCTTCTCCTTTCCTTGCAGCGCCCGCTCGTACATCTCTTCCGCCTTGTCTAGCTTGCCCTGATCTTTGTAGAGGAGGCCCAGATTGTTGACCGTCTGAAGCGTCGACGTGTGATCGCGCCCAAGTGCCTTCTCCCTTCCTTGCAGCGCCCGCTCGTACATCTCTTCTGCCTTGTCTAGCTTGCCCTGATTCCAGTAGAGGACGCCCAGGTTGTTGACCGTCTGAAGCGTCGACGTGTGATCGCGCCCAAGTGCCTCCTCGAATCCTTGCAGCGCCCGCTCGTACATCTCTTCCGCCTTGTCTAGCTTGCCCTGATCTTTGTAGAGGTTGCCCAGGTTGTTGACCGTTTCCAGCGTCGACGTGTGATCGCGCCCAAGTGCCTTCTCGTATCCCTGCAGCGCCCGCTCGAACATCTCTTCTGCCTTGTCTAGCTTGCCCTGATCAGCGTAGAGGTTGCCCAGGTTGTTGACTGTCTGAAGCGTCGACGTGTGATCGCGCCCAAGTGCCTTCTCCCATCCTTGCAGCGCCCGCTCGTACATCTCTTCCGCCTTGTCTAGCTTGCCCTGATCAGCGTAGAGGATGCCCAGGTTGTGAATAGCCTCAGTCAAGCTTCCTTCACCGTTACAATCCTCAAACCCCACGCTGATAACCTCTTGGCATCGATTCGCGTGCCCAAGAAGCCGTCGCTGGATCACCCAATACTTAGGACGACTGTTGTCTGGCACATGTAGACCTACACACCGTAGTGCAAGCCCAGCTAGCGCATCGTCCCATCTCTCGTTCACCACATGCTTCGTCCACGCGTGCACGCAGCTGTGCATGCCGTAGCCTCGTGACTCCTTGCCACCTTCTCTAAGCGTCGTATCTGCTTCGACTAGCGCATGATTGCAGAGCACTCTTACGGCCTTGTTGAACACAAGTCGATCTCGCGTCAGTTCGCAGAACCACTCTGGCGCATTGCCTCGGCCTTCTTGCAGAAGCTGCAGCCACACGTCTTGGTTGTCGAAGTATGCCCACAGCTGCAGCAGCTTTGCCGCGAGCGAGCTCTGCTGCTTGACGTGGTTGAGCGAGATGTTCCACGTCGAGTACAGCGCTCCGTCTTCGTACGACAGCAGCTGTGGGGTGTCTTGCTGCAGTTGAGCCCACGACTCTTTGTACGATTGGAGATACTCTGCGAAGCTATCCGGTACCAGGTGGAGGTAGGCGCCGGCCGTAGCAAGAGCCAGCGGCAGCCCATCTAGCTCGTCAGCCAGCTTCCGAGCGTCGGCATCTTGCTACTGTGTCAGCATCGCTCACAGTGAGGTAGGAAGGTGTCACCTACCGAGACTCAGTCCGTCTCGTCTAGACGTCCGCGACAATATCTCCAGACTTTGCTCGATCTCCCGCAGCTTCTTTACCGCGACAGGACGACCCAGCTGCAGCTGAGATGACCGCGTCGTGATCAGTATGGATCCCTGGTCCGCTTCAGGCAGAAACGGCTGGATATCGAACGTGCCTGGCTCGTCATGTCCAGGCAGCTTCGGTGTGTCGTAGTTGTCGAAGATGACCAGCCACCTGTCGTTCCCAGCGCTGCTCAGCCATCGCTTGACCGCCTCTGCCGCTTCATTGAGATCGCTGCCTTCAGCGACAGCCTTCAAATGCACCAGCGACGGGTGCTCGTGGTAGATGCGTCTTGCTGCGGCCGCATACCCCTGCTTCAGCGTGTCGACGTCCTTGCTGTTGACCCAGAACACAGCCGAGTAGTCGTCTTTATGTCGCTGCGCATATGCCAGTGCCAGCTGGGTCTTGCCCATCCCACCCAAGCCGTGTACGACTGCCGTCTTCCGTGAGCCGTCGTACTGGAGCGCTTCGCATATCTCGGTAATGTTCTCCTCCCGGCCAACAAAATGCTCAACACGCGACACCTCCGACACACTAGGCTGGACCGTGAACGAGCGGACAGACTTGGTAGACCGAGCTAGAGATGGCATGTTATTACTATCACTCAGCATTGATAAAATTGAATAGAAGCTACGTACAAAACCGAGCCGCGACCACGCTTGGAGCATCTTGCTCGAACTGCACTAGTCTGTCCCGCGCACTAGTGTACCCTCGACTATCCCGGGTGTCGAATTTGACAATCATGGAGTGGTCGGCGTCTAGAGGAACCTTTTCCTCTATAGAGTCAGGCAGTTGGAGAAGAGCAGAGTCGGTATCCACAGCTGTTATGTAGCCACCTGTCCTCGCCCAGCTTTTGCTTTCGCTATCCTGTTCGATTGGGTTAGCATTCTATTATGACTTCTTGAATTCATGTCATCATACAAATTCAAGCTGTCTGGTTTGGAGTGTCTCGTAAAAACTCACGACCTTTCGGTCTCGGATGAGATTCTTGAAGTCCGCCAGCTGGAACGCCAGCAGGTCGGACTTTGATCTGATTTGCTCGAGTAATGCGCCCCGCGGGTGGTTGTCCTGTCCGGCCACCATTTTCTGGATATCGTCTACCACTAAGCCCGTATGGGGGATCCCAAAAAGAAGCATACCATACGTAGCTCTGTGCAAAGAGGCTATGGTCGGGTGGTCGTCCTCGTCTGTTTGCACGGCCTTGACAAGGCACTGTACCGCTATTTAGTCTCGGGCATGCACACGATCTAGCGTACCTACATGAGCCATTACAATGCCGCCGAAGCTATGCGCGATGAAGAATAGCGGCCGCTTTCTAAGCTAGCAGGGGATAGTCGTTAGCCTTAGACGGCTACTGCCACAACAGCATGTCGTCACGGCACTCACCTCCTCAGTGTTCCTGACTTTCTTGAGCTCCTCCAGCATCGCCCGCCCGTAGTCCATGATCGTGTCGATCCCATGGCTTGAGAGCTTCGAGTTGTAACCGTAGATCATCGTGCGGCAGGATGGTAGGTCTCTGCGCAGGAAGTCGCGCAGCCACATGCGGCCGAGGTTTCCCTTCCCCCTCCAAGAACCGTATGCGTGCCCGTCAAGACCGGTTATGGCAATTACGCTACGCGTGCGTTAGAAACGCCAGACATAGTTCAGAGGCAAGGAAATAGTGCCTACTCCGCGGTCGTCGACGCATCGGCCTTTGGTGTGTACAGCTGCGTGAAGCCAAAGAAGTGTCGATCAAAGCTGATGTCCGTGGTGCCCATCTCGAGCTGGTACTCGTTCAGTGGTTTGTCTGTCAGCTCAGCCAGAAATGCAGGGTCTCCGCCGCGGAACTCGACCAGCGCGACTTTTTTGTCTTTATCGTAGCAAGAGGGCACAATCTCCAGGTGGACAGTAAGCTTTGAGTCTCCATCCTCTGTCAGGACCTCGCCGATGGTAGTTTCCAGCGACGCGGCTAGCTCATCGTCAGGCTGCGAGGCTGAGAGGCCGGTGACGCGGAAGACGGGGCCTTTCTTCCTGGCGGCCATGCTGGGTGAGGGATTATGAAAGTAAGGGTGGTCGAGCGCGGCGATTGTCAGCGGTTCTGAGCGACAGACACAGAGCAGGCGAGCGGAAGGTTAGTTGCATCGTGGAGCTGGAGGAGGGGCAGGCGGCTATACTGGTTTGCAGGCAAGGCTGAGCGCAGGTTCAGCCAACGTGGACGCGCAGACGCTTATCGATACGGCAGTGAGTGCACATGCCACCTCCACCATACGCGAGACCTGGCACGCACCGCAGACATAGCACTCCTATTCCATCTCTCTTGTGCAGTGCATCGCTTTCCGACAAGTTTGGATAGCTTCTGGTAAAACAGTACTACTTCGTGCATACTTCTCAGTCACGGCCGACGGCTCACCAGTCTGCCTGTGCTTTTTCTTCAACATTGACAAAGGTGTGGCCAGAGCTCTTCTTCCAAGATTAAACACGACCGTGTTAAACCTCATCGACCAAGTCCCTATGAACGGGTCAAACACGATGTTAGTAAAGTGAAAGAGGGAGTGCATAGCTTGAATTGACGCTTGCGCTAGTAATTTGGCACCGAAAACACTCACGCCACCGGTATCGAAGAACAAGCCTCTGGACGCTTTCACTTCAACATTGCACGATTCGAGAGCATTACAGCCCGCACTGTTTCTTAGGGGAAATAAAGTCTTGCGCCCCAATACAGAGCCATCAGCCTGTCTAGCACTTGAGTTAAAGACACCAAGGCTCAACGACATCCACCAGCATCTTTGGCTTGCAGGCCTCCCAGCTGCGGCACGGCCTCTACATAGGCAAAGACTGCTAGGACGCACTATCCTTGTCACTGAAGATCCAGATGAGCATCTTGTCTGGTTCGAAACTGACATCTTCATCAAACCCTTGCCTGAATTCCTCTTCGACTGGGATTTCTGGCACGACAGATTATGTCTAGATGAAGAGTTGCACAAGGCCGCATGTGGCTTGTTGTTGTCCTACGCATGGCTTGTGCAACACAAAAGCGACTTGGAAGTTGCAAAAGAATCAGGGCTGCTGTCAAAGAGTATAGAATGGGCCAAGTGGGTCCACTTCATGGATGCTTTTCTCGACAATATCGACTGCGAGACCATGATCAACGTCAACAAACGGTACAGGTATGGAGAACTACGATTGAGTCGACTGAATGCTATCTACAGGTTTGCTCCACCTAGGTATTCAGTTCGCAACCTTGTTCGGGGATATCAGAGCGGATCGAGCTGGTACAAAGCTTTCTTTGAGCGCCATTTCAAGTGGATGTTAGCTGTCTTTGCTGTTCTCTCTGTTGTTTTGTCGGCACTACAGGTAGGTCTTGCGACTGTAATGTTGCAAGGCAACGGGCCGTTCCAAAGTGCCTCGTACGGATTTACCGTATTCTCCTTGGTCGCTATGGTGGCAAGCGTGCTTGTGGTTAGTTCAGTATGGGTAGGCTTATTCTGCTATCACTTGCTCGTCACTTGGCGGAACGACAGAGCGGTGGACCGCAAGAGAGTGGTGAGCGCATCCTCTCTATAGGGAGATCTAGAGGTAGCCAGACTTGTTGACAAGTCTGGAGGTAGCAGGGACAGAAGGAAACAGTTTATGTTAGGCGTCACAGGATGTATTGTCTACCCTGATTCTTATGCGCTCATTTGATTTCTTACTTGGATTAGTCTAGAGCAATGCGGTGTTGAGGCACAGACCTATACCTGACGTGCTTGGCAACGTCTACGTGGTGAGTATGATCCTCGGATAATTGGCCTGTGCCGTTCAGCGGGGTTGGCAGACTGCGTGGGCTGAGCGGGCTGAGCGGGCTGAACAACGAACAGCCAACGACGACAGCAGCCAGGCCCTCCATCGCCTCGACCACCAGCATGCCGCAGCCAGCCTCGCGATAGCCCTCGTACTCGATGTTTCTGCACATCCTCCATCCTACACCATACATCCTCTTTGCTCTGGCTTGAGATAACGCGATGCGACGGCTCCTTGACTGGCGCTCGAAAGAAAGCATCGCGTTATCTCGGGCTAGGCCAGCACGTGCGTGGTGTAGGACGTGGAACATCTAGAAGCATCGCGCACAAAGGCTGTTGCGAAGCTGTCGCGAGGCTGAGCTGCACAGCATCTGCAGCATGCTGGCAGCCGAGGCGATGGAGGGTGCCTGACTGCTGTTGTCGTTGGCTGTCCGTTGCTCAGCCCGCCAACCCCGCTGAACGGCGCTTACCATAGTGAGCGGCTGTCACACGCCGGAACTCGCTTCTGGTGTCAATCACGATCGACGCCCTGATCCTCAGACGGGTCCTGTAGTGCACATCCGCCGCTCGGCCAGAATCCTACTCCAGTTCTACGTAGGCCTTGTCGCTACTGACATGGCCCCGAACCTTGCTGCCTCGCAGCACGACCTGATTCGTGACATGATCTCTGCGAGGACGCTTACTACTGCTCAGATAGCCGTGGTGGCTGGCTGCAGCGAGCGCTCGATCAAGGCAATAAGGTCCAATCTCCGATACTTCAACTCCACCAGAGCTCCAGCGAACGGAGGTGGGAGGCGCCAGTCCATCACACCGCCTATGTTAGGCGCTCCGTGCGACCATCTGCTCGAGAAGCCAGGGCTGTACCAGGAGGAGATGGCCGTCTTCCTGTGGGACGAGTTTGAGGTCCGAGTGTCGACACACAGCATCAGCAGAGCATTAAAGGACATAGGTTGGTCGAAGAAGGCTGCTCGACAGATCGCGAAGGAACAGAACGCAGACCTGCGAGACTTTTACCTCTACAATCTGACACAGTTCCAGTCCTACCACCTGGTCTTCATTGACGAGTCTGGTTGCGATAAGCGCATCGGCTTCAGGCGGACAGGCTGGTCGCCCCACGGCGTAGCACCCGTCCAGGTGGCCAAGTTCCACCGCGACCGGCGATATCAGATCCTGCCGGCGTACACTCAGGACGGGATCTTGCTCTCACGTGTGTATCAGGGCTCGACAGACAGCGCCGTATTCGAGGATTACATAGAGCAACTCCTCCCGCACTGCGGTAGGTGGCCGGAACCAAAGTCTGTGCTCGTGATGGACAATGCCTCGTTCCACCACACGGAGCGACTCGAGCAGATGTGCTGCGACGCTGGCGTCAAGCTGATGTACCTGCCACCTTACTCACCTGATCTGAATCCGATCGAAGAGTTCTTTGCTGAGCTGAAAGCATTTATCAAGAAGAATTGGCGTGCCTTCGAAGACGCACCGGAGCAAGGGTTTGACTCTTTTCTAGAATGGTGCATTGACGCTGTAGGCGGGAGGCAGGACAGCGCTAGAGGCCACTTTAGGCACGCAGGAATTACAGTCGAGGAGTTCTGAGCTTGCACATATGGGTATTCAGTCTAAGTAGAGTAGAAGTCACGCAAAGTTATGGCTCAATCTATAGTGATCTCAGATCACTGATCTGGCCAGTAGCTGCCACCTGCTGCTGGACCCAGTACTCGATGTCCCGTATGAAGCGCCGAGCGACGCCAATCTTTATGCCCCGCGAGATGAAGAAGTCCGGGTCCTGGTCGTCGTGAAGCTGCTGCAGGTCGAGTCCGTGCTCTAGAGCCATGTCACACATGTTCCGAATGTCATCTTTTTGATCTTCTCTCCTAACTCGCGACTGCTGCCAGTCACTATACTCCTCCACAGCAGCATCTAAGAAACCGGACACGTCAAGACGAGGCTTAGCTTGCACTTCCGTTGAACCTGATGCTGGGTGAGACGGCCCGGGAAGCACGTTTGTTATGTGAATTGGGGCGTGACCCGCCGGGGCGCTGTGAGTGGCTCTTTGGTGTCTTTCCAGCTGCTGTTGCTCTTCTGCATAGAGCTGCTGACGGACATCCTCCGGCACGTCGTCATGCGACCGCAACTGGCCCCCCTGCGCCACATGTCTTATCAAAGCCTTCAGCTGATGTGTCCTTAGCTTGTAGTGCTTCTTTCCGTGCGGGTCCCGCCAGCAGTGAGGCCCAAGACTGCAAGGCGGGCCTGGACACCGCATCAGGTTGTATACGTCCTGCCAAACGGACGGTAGACTAGTCGTTCCTTCCTCAGCACCGACCTGCGAGTATCTTTCAGCAAGCATCTGCTGTGTGGCGGAGGGATATCCTCGCTTCCCGCCTCTCGCTAATGTTGTCGGCGCGGGCTGCCCTATCTCTACATAGTTGAACGACACGTCCACTCTTAGCTTCTTACCTGCACGAAACGACTCGCTCCACTGGGAGAGCTGTCTCTCCACCAAGAACCAGTTCACATCTAGTTCATCGAAGCGCTTCGTCAGGTCACGTTTTGAGCGCTCAGTCACTGACACAACAACGTTAGTGTCTTCGCAGGTAACACGCTTACTTGGCGGCAGCTTCTTCTGCAGCAGCCTCTCGAGCTTCTCACGCAGGAACAGCGACCAGTAGAACCTGGGCGCTAGCACGAGGTCTGGCTCTGTGTCTTTGGAGAGGAGCTTGTTGTTCAGCGTGACCTTCCACTCGATCGAGTAGTGGACGCAGGTCGGCGGCTCCTCATCGTATGTCTCGTTCTCGTTCCACTCATCCAGACTTAACAGCTCGAGCTTGCCTGAAAGCGGCCTTACATGTCCCACGCTACAAGTGCCCATGCCTAGATCGCCCGCGATCGCTTGTTGGTACGCTGCAGCCGGGCACGGTGAGTGGAGCACCAACGGCTCGCTCCGAGAGGACGACGGATCTCCCGCCGCTTGGGCATCAGGGATCTGGGACGCCGTAGACGCGCCTAAAAACGGGGATCGGTCGAGCGGGAACGAAACTGGGTCCATGGACGGACGCGGGCTTGCGGTGGCGGCCTGAGTGGGCAGGTCCGGCGATCGGCCGTAGGGCTGCTGCGACCCTGAGGGGGCTACATGAGACCCATGCCTGGATCTGGCTGTGCGTCGAACAGGCATCGTCGGAGGGCTGTCGCGCTGCACGAGGCCGACGGCTGGCATGCACTGTCGTGACGTGGCGGGAGTGCTCTAACAGGAAGGCAGCTGGCCCTTGACAGCTAAGCGCGGTGCAGAAGCGTGCGGGCTGAACGACAAACAGCCAACGACAGCCAGCGACGACAGCCATCAACAGGCCGCCCCCGACGCTGCATACAGTCCCTATCGCTAGCATGCCGCCGCCTGCTTTCTCAGCCTTGCGACAAGCCTGACGGTATGCAACTCGCGCACGATGGTATTTGACGTAGCCTACAGCCCCTCGCGCGATCTAGTCCCTCGTCCAGATAAATACAATGCGACAACTCCTACAGTTCCGGTCGAAGAAAGGCAACGCAAGGGTACCTGCCCTGAGATTGCTCTCTCTTCCGCACGCTGACGCATAATCAGGCTTCTGCGAAACCCTCTACTTCCTCGATAGTAGCAGCGCCTGCGTCTCCGCCATCAGTACAAGCAGCCGGTGCAGTTCTACAGGGCTTGCAAGTAGTGTGCGAAGGCACCAACCCAGTCATCGAGTATGCCTCCTCGTTGCTTGGTTGTGCATTCAGCAGCTAACACGAGTCTAGCATCGTCGCGGTCCACGGCCTCAACGGGCACTGTGAGAAGACGTGGACGGCGGGCAACGGCATCGACAGCGTCAACTGGCTGCGCGACCTCCTCCCGCACGACCTGCCCAACGCGCGCATACTCAGCTGGGGCTACGACGCGAACACGCACAGCGGGTCGCGGGTCAGCTGCCAGTACCTGTTCGACCATGCACGAACGCTGGTGTCGGATCTGTGCCTAGAGAGGCAGATCACGGAGGTGCGCAGTAGATAGACTAGACACCAGACAAGAGCTAAGTCACGGCAGACGAGCAAGCGGCCGATCATCTTCGTGGCGCACAGCCTGGGCGGCATCATTGTTAAAAGTGTGAGTGGGACTGTCAACGGCACATCGACACTCAGCTAACACACACAGGCGCTCATCCACTCGGACGCGGCCCGCCGAGGCGCCCTCGAAGAGCACCGCGCGGTCAAGCTGTCGACGTACGGCATCCTGTTCATGGGCACACCTCACCAGGGCGGCAGCGGCGTCGCGCTGGGCAAGCTCATGGTCAACGTGGCGTCGGTGTTCATGGCGGCGGACGACCGGCTGCTGCAGCACCTGGAGCGGGACTCGGAGTGGCTGCAGCAGCAGCTAGGGCAGTACGGGCCGATCAGCAGCGATTTTGTGACGAAGTTTGCGTTCGAGGAGTACGCGACGCCGACGGTGCTCGGCAAGTCGATCATGGTGAGTTGCTCTAAGATAAATCGTGCGTAGTGGCTGCTTGCTAAGGTCCACCAGGTCGTTCCCCGAGCGTCGGCGGTAGTGCCAGGTGCTGCGGACGGCGAGCCGATCGCGATACACGCTGACCACATCAACATGGTTAAGTTCGAGTCGAAGTCGGACCCTGGGTACAGGACGGTGTCAGGTCACCTGCGGCTGATGGCTGCGCGTGCAGGCGATGCGATCGATCAACGGTGGGACACAGAGGGTAAGCTAGACGCCGGTACGTAGACATGAACTGGCTGGTACATTAGCAAAGCAATAGTAGTAACATCAAATCGTTCTTAGTTCGCTCCAATGAACCCATCGAGTCGTTCACGGTCCAGTCTAGTGTGTTGGAGGTATCGCGTGTTGAATATCTTGTCGGCCGGGAGGAGAACGTTACCGAGATATGCGAAGCGCTCCAGTACGACGGCTCACGGAAGACGGCAGTCGTACACGGCTTGGGTGGGATAGGCAAGACCCAGCTCGCGTTAACCTACGAGAAGCGACACAGAGACGAGTACTCGGCTGTGTTCTGGGTCAACAGCAAGGACGTCGACACGCTGAAGCAAGGCTACGCGGCCGCAGCCAGACGCATCTACCGCGAGCACCCGTCGCTGGTGCATTTGAAGGCTGTCGCTGAAGGCAGCGATCTCAATGAAGTGGCGGAGGCAGTTAAGCGATGGCTGAGCAGCGCTGAGAACGACCGGTGGCTGGTTATCTTCGACAACTACGACACGCCGAAGCTGCCAGGACACAACGAGCCGGGCACGTTCGACATCCGGCCGTTCCTTCCTGAGGCAGACCAGGGAGCTGTGTTGATCACGACGCGGTCGTCTCAGCTGCAGCCGGGTCGTCCTATCGCGGTGAAGAAGCTGCGGGACATCGAGCACAGTCTGGAGATACTATCACAAACGTCCAGACGAGACGGACTGAGGCTCGGTAGGTGACACCTTTCTACCTCACCGTGAGCGGTGCTGACACAGTAGCAAGACGCCGACGCTCGGAAGCTGGCTGAGGAGCTGGATGGGCTGCCGCTGGCTCTTGCTACGGCCGGCGCCTACCTCCACCAAGTGTCGACTAGCTTTGCCGACTATCTAAAGCTATACAAGAAGTCGTGGCTCCGGCTGCAGCAAAGGACGCCAGGGCTGCTGTCATACGAAGACCGGGCGTTGTACTCGACGTGGAACATCTCGCTCGACCACGTCAAGCAGCAGAGCGAGCTGGCGACGAAGCTGCTGCAGCTGTGGGCGTACTTGGACAACCAGGACGTGTGGCTAGAGCTTTTGCAGGCGGGCCGAAAAGGGAGCCCATTGTGGTTCTCGGAGCTGGTAGAGGACCAGCTCAGCTTTGACGCGGCCGTGAGAGTACTCTGCGACCATGCGCTAGTCGAGGCAGATGCTACGTCTAAAGATGACAGTGTAGAGTTGCAAGGATATAGTATGCACAGCTGCGTGCACGCGTGGACGAAGCATGTGGTGAACGAGAGATGTAACAATGCGCTAGCTGGGCTTGCACTACAGTGTGTAGGTCTACATGTGCCAGACAACAGTCGTCCTAAGTATTGGGTGATCCAGCGACGGCTTCTTGGGCACGCGAATCGATGCCAAGAGGTTATCAGCGTGGGGTTTGAGGATTGTAACGGTGAAGGAAGCTTGACTGAGGCTATTCACAACCTGGGCATCCTCTACGCTGATCAGGGCAAGCTAGACAAGGCGGAAGAGATGTACGAGCGGGCGCTGCAAGGATACGAGAAGGCACTTGGGCGCGATCACACGTCGACGCTTCAGACAGTCAACAACCTGGGCAACCTCTACGCTGATCAGGGCAAGCTAGACAAGGCAGAAGAGATGTTCGAGCGGGCGCTGCAGGGATACGAGAAGGCACTTGGGCGCGATCACACGTCGACGCTGGAAACGGTCAACAACCTGGGCAACCTCTACAAAGATCAGGGCAAGCTAAACAAGGCGGAAGAGATGTACGAGCGGGCTCTACAAGGAAGGGAGAAGGCACTTGGGCGCGATCACACGTCGACGCTTGGCACGGTCAACAACCTGGGCCTCCTCTACGCTAATCAGGGCAAGCTAGACAAGGCGGAAGAGATGTACGAGCGGGCGCTGCAGGGATACGAGAAGCGCTTTGGGTTAGATCATCCACGTTGTTGCAGTCTCCGCCGCGATCTTACGGCGCTTCAAGATCGAGTAGCAGCTTAGTTAGTAGTTAGTATATCTTGACTTCCTCTTCTCTACTGCAATATGTCAACTATGCAAGAACTCGTACACTATAGAATACAGTGATAGCATATTAGCTGCGAGAAATGCTCAATGTTCAGTGTGAGCAGTATATTAGTACAAAGGCCGCGCTATCTTGCCGGCAAGCCCTTCGCTCTATAATACAAAGTACCATGCTAAAGCGCTGTATTTGGTGCAAGCTGTACCTGTGCCGACGGGCTCACGCTAGGCTTAATCTGTTAAGTGGGGCGACGTAATCCCTGCTTGCCGTGTGGCGCAAACGTTGTTGCAACAGCGTCCGAGGGGAAGCCGCATTCGCTAAGCACTGTACCCAACGCCCACCGGAGACGACTTGCTTGAGGGAACTGGCAGATTCGCCTACTGGGGGATCTCTCGTGCAGTACTGCATGAGACCTGCTGCAGATTATGGCGTCGTGTCGATCGAAACTGGGGATGCTGTCGCTGAAGCCGTTCTAGGACGGTATGCTGTGTATGCGGATCATGAAGTTGCTCGGTGAAACCGCATTGTAGCATGCCGGCCCGTGTGTGTAGGGACTCGCGTCCGTGGATGCAGCCCTTCATTGCAGAAAGCAGGCTAGTCCGCGAACTTGCACTGAACATCCCCTTCTTTCGCGCTCTCAGGCCAGCACCACCAGCCGCTCTCCGCCCAGAAGAGTGGACCATCTGTTTCCCTGCAGTTGTCGAACACGGCCTGTGCCGACGACCCCAGGCCTAGCACATCTCCAAAAGAACGCCTCGAAAAATCGGGTATGCCAACGTACAGCTCTCCCAGCTCCTCCCCCAGCACGCCGTCTACGTATTTGCGGTGCTCGGCCGAGTTCGCAAAAGTGCGTGTATTGGGTGTTCGTTGGAGGGACGGGGTAGGGCGGGTGGAGACGTCGATTCGGTGACGGCATCGTTGACTGCGTCCCAAGCGAAACCGTCAGACTCGTGTCTGAGGATCGCGTCGAGCAGAGGTCGTACTCGTTCGGCGTGGAAATTGTCAGAACCGAGGCTTTGCTCGCATTCACGGAGTGTAGAAGGCGAGCGGCAGGGAAAGGCTTGCAAGGCAGGTGTAAGAGTAACCAACACGTCTCATGTATCGGAAATGGCGTTCGAGTCGTGCAGTAAAGACGGTCAGCTCGTATTACTTTCATAGCCCACCTGATCAAGCGCTTGCGAAGAGCTAGAGACGTCTATGTCATCGCATGTCGAGCTGGACGCCTCGCGAACGCTACTGTACCCAACTCTTCCGCCCATCAGTTTGGATTGTGTGACTTGCAGCCGCGATTTCGTGGATATCCTCGGAGAGGCATGAGTCGCCAAAAAGTGCCACAGCGCCGTCGCGCACACAGCCGCTCATAAGCCTACGTGATCCAGAAAGGGGGAGAAAAGACCAGGAGTGACGAAAAGAAACATACGATGTAGGATGAGAATGAGATGAGAATGAGATGAGAATGAGATGAGAATGAGATGAGAATGTCAGACTGAATGCGCTTAACAACGACAGTCAAGGGGTTTGTTGATTCCGCGGAGCACGTGAGTCGCTCGGTCCACGTGATGGTGGGGCACCTGAGCAACTCGAATCGTATTGCGACCCGTTGGGCATCATCTTGATTATTGACATGGCAACGTGTCTTCCACCATTGGAACCGTTGAGCGCCCATTAGACCGCCTCCGTCGACCGATCATTTTGGTAAGTATTTTGCGAAGCCAACGCCACCGTCTCTGCTCACATTCTCTTAGGTCTGCGCATACTCAATGCCGACGCGTTTTTCACACAGCCTGCCCTCTGAAATATCGAATTGAAGCCCGCATACATCTATCGCCAGCTTGAACAACCCAAGGAGGTACTCAGACAAACGACTGGACACCACATCAGCATCATACACAATCCTGATACCGTGGTCATTTTCTGTCATCGGGCATGGTTGAAGCGACCAAAGCGGAGCCGGCGGAGGTCGGCAGCGACTGGAGGAGAGGAGATGGACATCTGGACTCGAAGGAATACGCAAGAAAGATAACTTTTAGGACTGGCTTTGTGAGAGTTCGGGGTGATAACAATGAGGAAACAAGTTCGGCGCGTGCCACGATGGAGGAAATGACTTTGGACGTCCCCGCCAACCATACCTGCGAACTTCTGGGTAATGTCACGTACAAGTTCGTCGAATGCGAAAACCCCTTGGGATCAGCGTAATCACTCTGAGGGATCGCACGGCACTGTCAAAGGATTGCAGCATCGTCACCACGCCTTCGTCATGCGACTGCTCATCAACGAGTGACGCTTGCTAGACTACAAGTAGCTGCCCATGAAGAAGCAGTCATCCATAAGCCAAGGACTGGTGAAAGACTATCGCTCTTACACAATCAACAACACACTCGTCCATTGGTACGACGCTTATGAAATATGAAGTCTTAGGCAATAAACTTTTATAGTTCAGTGTGTTCAATTTAGTTTTCATCCTAAGAGATACTCATTGTTTCTTGGCTACACCCAATCAACTCTTCCGTCAAACTCGCTTATGTACCACGAACTTGCCCTCGTTCATCCAAATCCTGTGTCCATGTTACTTTGAGGTCAAGGTATTTCAGTGCTCGTATCATAGTTCCACGATCGACTCGAATAGTAACGGAACAATCTGTGTCGCCTTCCGGTATGAGTACAGTTGCAGCATGTGTCTCCGTATCTCCTCGTTCTATTTCATCTCTGTACAGAGTACTTGTCTGAATCGCTTGTTCCACTGTCGTTAGAAGGTCTTGGATCTTCGTTATCGGCATGTTGGAGTATGCGTATGTGATACCTGTACTCATTGTCAGTACAGCATACAGATGGCAACAGGAGTCACATACGCCTTTCGCCTTTCTTAGTAGACTGATCATTGGGAAATAAAGCGCTCATTAGAGTAAGGAACATGGGATGTGATTTGAAACCCTTTTGTTGCGCAATATTGTCAAGGAAGCGCTTGTCGTCTGAGCCTAGAGAGAATTTGTAGCCATCATGGAGCTCCGGATCCAGAAGGTATTTGAGCTCATTGTTGCTTTTCTTTAACCCAAGATGCGTTGACGATTTGAGTATGACCAGTACAAAGAAGAGATGTGCGCTCACTTCTAATACTGATGACATGAATTCATGAGCAATACGAGTGCGTTCTTGCGTCTGAAATGATGTGCCCCTTGTGTTGCCCTCACTCGCCATGACGAACTTCAGTCGAGCAGGTAAGATCTTTTTCTCGTCCGCCGTTAGGCCTTTACCTAACTTTCTGACCATCTTCGTAACCTCGTTTGATAGATTCATCGAGTTTTCCATGACGTACGAAGTGATCAAGGGCAACCAAAAATATAAGAGATGAGAATGAGATGAGAATGAGATGAGAATGAGATGAGAATGAGATGAGAATGAGATGAGAATGAGATGAGAACTTGCCAACTTTATAAGGAGTTGTATCGTTAGTGTTTCTGGATTACGCTTAGCGCGGCTTAGCAGCCCCTTAACCCTGTTGGCGTGCTGAGTCAGACATGGAGTATTTGCAATGATAGAACCTGGAGTGAGCGAATGAATTTGTCCACCGGGCTTCATTTCCGGTTCAGGGCACTCACGCTGGGCATTTTCCGATCGGTCAAGGTTGGAGTCGAGCGCAGGTGTTCGTCTGTGGGAGCAACCCCGAAGGACTTTTGACGCCGAGGCGCACAGAGCGGTGGCGTCGATGCCGAGCATGTAGCCAATGGTCCCTCGCGTACCGTGCCCGTGCGCGTAGGTGATGCACATACTGCCGTAGCGCGCACCTCGACATGATAACAGTAGAGTGCGACGGCACTGCGACAAGGCTGCGGGAGTTCAGATCCAGACCACTTTGGGAGTCTTCTATCATGCAGGGCCAACTCTAACCGCCACTGCGTAAGCGTGAGCCTATCACCCAGCCGCGATGTCGATGGAGGCTAGCCCTGGCTTCAGCACACCGCGCCCGCGCTTGCCACTCGCTTCACGACGGATCGGCTCTCAGACCCGAACGCCATGCCTCAGCTAGACCTTGCACCTTACCTTGACCTTAACCTTGACCTTGTCCAATGTACAGGATCTCTTCCACTCACGACACTATTATTGGCAACAACTCTTGTGGAGAAGTAGTGTTCACATGAGCACTACCATGCACG
This sequence comes from Alternaria longipes, assembly GCA_019059555.1. NCBI lineage: Eukaryota > Fungi > Ascomycota > Dothideomycetes > Pleosporales > Pleosporaceae > Alternaria > Alternaria longipes. Next base: position 1,870,430 of record CM032460.1, on the reverse strand, counting down.
TGCACCCAACGCCCAAAGTCATCCAACGTCCGGCGCGCAACAATATTACACCGCGTAATAACTCAACAACTATGCTAGGCTTGCAAGATGCGCTTACAGAAATTTGTAATTCGAACCCCGGCGACAAATTTGTCTATCTACATATCGCGCAGAAACACGGCAGTTCACACACAACATTGTCGCGCGCGCACCGCGGTGTGTAGGTCCTTCGACGCATCGCTGACCTACACCAACGAAATCTCACTCCACAACAAGTAGACCTTATGCAGTATATAAAAACACTGTCAGCGCGTAATCTACCATCTACAAGGACCATGGTACAAAATTCCACACCTAAAGTAGGCCAGAATCATTGCTCCGATAGCTGGGTCACACGCTTCCTGTACTCTCACCGGTCAACTCACCTGCCAATGGACGACGGGTATGGACTCTGATCGCCATAACGCTGAGTCTGTGTATAAGCATAAGCTATACTTTGACCTACTGCGGTAAAAGATCACTGCGTATAAAGTCAAACCGGAGAACACGTACAAATATGGATGAGAAAGGCTTTGCGATCGGGGTACTTGCAAGGTCGAACCGCATCTTCAGTAGGCATTAGATCGAGCCTGCCTGACCTCCTTTTTCTCATATCATTACTCTTGTATGTCAAACACGCAATAAGGGTGTGGTCTATATCATCTATCGTGTTCCATAAGCACATAGTTTCCAACAGCCGATCACTTCTGTCCTTCTAGAACGCGTGCCTTCTTTGCATTGAGCTTCGCAATGGCTGCTTTTTGCCGTCAGTTGTTAAGGGCTCAGGCGAGCATGACAATGGCGATTGCTACGACAATCGTGCAGCCCTCAAACCAGTCAATAAGTGTTCAAGAGTCTAAGAAGCGCTCTGCACCGAAAGTCTCGCACAGTTCAAGTGCTAGAAATATCGCCGCTGCAACGATAAATACGACCAGTATCATATCGTTGTAAGCATTCCGGGTGAGTTTTCATAGGGGCGTGACTCTCTTCGGTAATAGCATGTTCTGTTCATACGTGCACATATGACGCCTGATCGGGTTTTTGTAGCTCAGCAGTTAACTTGATTCTTTTTAGTGCGCGTCTGCGGGATGTCTGTCTTGTCGAGAGAGGTCGGCCGCCTGCGAACGACTTTCATAGTTATATTTCTATGACCGTCGCCCTGCAGTCTATCAGCAATTTGTCTAAGAAAGCAGCCCCATGGCTTTGAAGTCCATGCTGCTCGTGTTTGATGATCTCGGTCTGGTGATATCACTTGGAACAATTATCGTCCACGGGACGTTTTACATATATTCATAGGAGGTGAATGCCACTGGCAGTGCCGTATCGGCGCCCACCAGTTGGCTGAGCCAGAGTAAGCGGTGTTGGCTGGTTAACTTAGACAATCATTGGTGGAGGGGGACAAAGTGAGAAGAAAAATGCCTCAATGGCCTTCTTGACGTCTTCACTTCGTCGCTCAAACATCTCTCCTGTACCATTGTTCTCGAGCCCTTCTAGAACTTTGACGCCAGTTCGAAACACATAACCGTGGACAGCCTGAAAAAATCCATCCTGGAGCTTCTTCAGCTGTTGCTCCTTCTCGGCCCACTCCCAGGTGCTGGCAGATACATCAACCGAGTAGATGTCCTTGTGATACTCGATAAGCACCTCTATGGTCTCCGGTGTAAGCTTGAATGCAACCTCATGCCGTGAAACCATGTCGACGTATACGATGTAGGCCTCTATGTAGATCAGCTGGTAGTTGAAAAGGGCTTCGACTAGTGGATTGGAGTCCTTGCACAGTTCCGAATCTGGGGCCTTTGATACCATGATAGAGCACAGCGACCATATAGCGCTAGGCTGCGAAACAACTTCCTTGAGAAACTCCCTGTATTCCTGGACGTTGCTCAACGGACGCATGTCTGGTTTGAATTTGTTGAGAGTTTGCCTCAACCATGGCTCGACCTCGGAGGCTAGTGCGACGATGGCGCTTGATCGTGGCGCAAAGAGCGCAGCCGAAGCAGGTGTTAATACGATCTGCAACGTGTGCGGATTGTGCGCACGAGACGGTGTAGTATAGGATGCGACGTTGAGTAGCGAGTCGGGATTCGCATGTCTTTTCGTGTGGCGAATGTATAGATCTTTTCGAGAAAATTGACGGGTGCAACGAGCATTGTCGCAGCTATAGATTTGCTTAGGGTTATCTAAATAATATCAGCCATGTAATTTCGGCACTAGAATGGCATACTCGAAAGAGTCTACTCACGGCTCAATTCGTGGCGCTTAAGATGCTTCAGCTTGCCGTATTTCTTTTCACAGGGCTTGTATGTGCACACAAACGGCCTGTGTATCTCGTCCCGCTTTCGCTTCAGAGAGGATTCATAGCCATTGCTGCTATCACCATCGGTGTAGTCATCTTCGTCTCGATCACGTTGACTAGCCCGGACCTTGCCGTTGTCGAGCGATGGGGAAGTTGAAGACTCACTCGCAGCACCGACAGTGGAATCTTGACTATCTTGAGCGTTTCTCCAGGGTTTTTCCGGATAGGGGGTGCTTGTGGCAGAGATATGAGCCGTCATCGTCGGCTAGGTCTCAAGTTTGATGTAGTCTGTTGAGAAGTAAAGTTCGTATGTCCTGAAAGCTACAGGATTCTGCGTGGCTATTGAGTGATGTCGCTATGGCTCCGAGAGGTTATTTGCCGTGTTATGAGAAGCTGGCATGGGGCGGCAGGAAAGTGAAGCGTATCGTCCAGCCGTAATGAGTAATGAACAGGCCAACATAGCCAAGAATTTCCTCAGGGGTCAGCGATATCTTTAGTGCCTCCCGTTGAAGCAGTGGTAGACTTGGAGGCCTGTTGCTGTGGCCTACATGTACAGCGGCATAAACTGTTCACACTCCGACATGTCCGTCCGCCGCGTCTCAGCAGGCTTTGGGGCGTACAAGAAGTCCAGGTGTGATATTCGCAAGATACCTACGCAAGTTACTACCATTCGCGTCCGTGCTCGGTCGTTGGAGACACACACCGGAACGGAAATGTACATGTGCCTGTTGCCACTGGAGCGGCCTGTTCTAGAGCTCCCGCAAGCCAGCCAGCCGCATGTGGCATTAGTCGACACTGGGACATGCTATCACTACATAAGCCTCAGCTTGGTTTCCCGGATATGGGGATTGTGGTGGAAACGTGTTAGCGCATGGACGTGATGCAAGCCTCCTATCGCCATGGCCTGTCTATCCTAGCCCGCCCCGCAGATTGTTGCTCTTTCAGGCTGACTGGGCGGCTAGTGTTCAAAAAGCACAATGCATCCTTTCGATACTGCGGAGCACACAATGCCTAACCTGGATGACTGTGTGGATGAGGGTAGGAGCCCCGTTTCTCCAATTATGCCAAGCTGGATCTAGAGCCACTTTCTGGAAGCATCTAGCGATGAGCAGCTGGCCTGCCTGCTAATTCTCGTATGCGTAAATGCGAGCAGAGGCAACTGTTTTGCCCTGATCTGGGTACGGGTTCCTTGCAAGCACCATCATGCTCCATGGGACCCTGATTCAGGTAAGGTTCTTACAGGCATAAAGTGTCTCGGACTGAGGCACAAGGCGCGATAAACCACTGAGTTGCCATGAAAAATGCCATCATCGTCACGGCATGCTTCTAACAGGCTGTTTGACCCATTCACCTCCGAGCATGACCCGAGTAGCTCTCCTGCCAGCGCGGTCCTGACTCTGGATCTGATGGACTGTGTCACAATCAATCTGGCGTACGGCGTTTACTCGTAGCGCTCCTTCCTTGAGAAATTGCCTCGAGCTCCTGCCGTGTCGCTAGCCAACTAAGAACCTAGCCATCAAGCTGCGCCAGGATCCCTCCTGCAACGTTGCTGAAGATCTTTCTGGCGGCATTCTAGACCTGAACAGCGATGGCATGGACCGCGCATGCCACGAGGTCCACAGGCCCTCGTAAGCCAGGCAAAGTGCCTCTCATTTTGCATCAGCAGCTACTTACAATCTAGGGCTTTCAGGATTGTACTCGTGTACCGGGGGACCCCTACTTGTCATTGATCACCGCATTATTCTTGACATAGAATCAGTCCCTGGGCCTTCCCTACTAACTCATTTAGTGCTCTTCAGAAACAGAGCGTCTCGTGGGGACGATTCATTGCTTGGATTCTGTATCAGTGTGGCAATCGCAAAAGACGGACCGGGCTTTTGGAGGGACGTACTGCCCGAAATCTTTAATACCTTATCCCATCAGGCAGGAATCAAGTCTCGACCGATGGCGCGTTCTCCTAAGCTCTTCTTGCTCCAACATTTGTCAATATAACAAAGATTCGAAATACCCAAACACGTGCGATGTAGCCATCGCAACTCCGAACATCAACTCAAACTAAGGCATCCTTTCTCTGGCTCAGGTCTCACTGCGGCGGCCTGCCAGAGCAACTTAGCTCTGGTAGCCTCCATGCGTGATGGCCACACTGGCGAGTCCCTATCAAGGCCCTTTCCTCGGCTACAGCGTACCAAGCGATCCCGGGCAAGAACATCACACACCGACCTCAAACGTCGAACATCAAGATTTCCTCCATTCCTTCACCGGACTGCCTCCGGGTTGCCACCCTCACTCCCTCCTGCAGCCATACCAGTCTCGAACACTCCAACATGCCGGCTCCGGTCACCATCATACCTACACAGACACCGAGACACATTCATTACATCAACCCCATCTGTTACGCCACCACTCCATGTCGCAACACTCTCCATCTTCCTACAACGTGGGCTACCCACCGCTGCCCCAGCAAACCGCCGGACGCAAGCGCAGCCACCAAGATGACTTGCAACACGATCTCCCTCCGAGCTTAGAGCAGCAACTCAATCCTTACGCCCAAGCAACGGGAAGCGTCTCACTTGAACACGTGACACAGGCTTACTCCCTTCAACAATACCAGCCGCCGCCAACCCCACGATCCTCTTTACCTCTCACACATCACCATCACCTACCAAATACGCATCGCAATAAGAGACATCACCCAATAGAGGGTGCACCTCCCTCTCCCGCTCAACATCATGGTCCTCCTAGCGTAGTAGGACAAGAGGGAATGCCTCCACCAGCACAACGACCCCGCGGCCCTAAGCTCAAGTTCACGCCCGAAGACGACCAGTTACTTGTCGATCTCAAAGAGAAGAAAAACCTCACTTGGAAGCAAATCGCCGACTTCTTCCCTGGCCGCAGCTCTGGCACACTCCAAGTTCGGTACTGCACGAAGCTCAAAGCAAAGACTACTGTCTGGACAGATGATATGGTGAGTCCCTACCCTAGTCATGAAACGCACGACGTCGTGTATCGCATCCACAATCTCCGACATGCTAACCATAACCGGTAATACAGGTGGTAAAGCTTCGCAACGCCATGCAGGAGTACGAGAACGACCGTTGGCGCATCATCTCCTCGAAGGTCGGCAGCGGCTTTTCGCCTACCGCGTGCAAAGACAAGGCCGAGCAACTGGAGGCGGTAGAGATGGCTGCGCAAGAAGAAGAAGAAGAAGAAGAAGAAGAAGAAGAAGAAGAAGAAGAAGAAGAAGAAGAAGAGGAGGAGGAGGAGGAGGAGGAGGAAGAATCACATTGACAACATCAACACCAGGGCACCTATCCCTCGTCGCAAATGGCCGCTGGCCCAAGCGTTTCAGGCGCAATTAACCAATGACTGATCGACCTTAATTGCGATGGATCGGCTGGCCAATTCGAGAGTCTACGTGCATGGCGAAGAAAGAAAAAACCAAAACAGATAGCATGAGCGCATGCGTAGACAAGTTGTATTGCGGAGTTCGTGCTGGTCACAAACTTGCCTCCTTGGGGTCGATTTCGGCATTTGCAATACTTCTTTGGGGGTACACACACACAAGCATTCTAATCCCTTTACATATTTCCTTTACGACGTACCCCGATTTTGGCCACGGTATACCCGTGAGAGACGCCTGATTGTTATTGCTGGCCAACGTGTCGTAGCACGAAGAGTATCGAGGGAGAAAATCTTGAGAGCTATTCACAGAACTCTGGAGAAAAATGTAGTTTTCTTGCGCGTATCCAGGTTGAACACCAATGAATAGGGGCTGAGTGCCCAGGACCATGGTGTGCCATCTTGCACTCGGAATATCGCCTAGACGAAGCGCCACATTGCTTCTGCTCCTCGCGAACTGGATAGTTTTAGGTGACAAGGAAGGTGTCATGCGATTTTAAGTGTCCGCTTGCATTTGTCATGCGCCACGTGTCCGTTTCTTGCAGTAGTGCGTGTGAACTCAGCTCCACATCTGGGGCAGGATGTTTTCGACGCCGTTGCTGATTTCTTTCGTTGATGTCGCAGAAAGTTACTGAACGTAGAGAACTGCCGTCCATTGCGCCCGTGCTCCCAACACTGCGGCTTCGGTCGGGAGTTCACAACACGTGGCATTACTGAATTATCTTGCGTGCTCAGTAATGAAGACAGTGCAGGCGCTAATCCATGAGGTGGTGGAGCACTCTGCGAAGAAGGATACACAGCAGGTGTCGTGGTCGTTGGTGGGTACATCGTTGACAGAGGATGGTGCTCGTTGGAACTGTGAGGAATAGTCGCCCACATCTGACCGAACCAACAACGTGTCAGTACATCTCAATCTCGAAATCAGAAAAAACCTAATCGATGCAACAACATCCACCTTATAATGTATCTGCCAAGCGAGTCGAGAATGCCGCGCTCAGCATGAAACCCTTCTTGAGTCCATTGTCCACAATCAACACATCTTTTCCTATGTGATCAGATATGATGGACTAGCTGGGATCATTTTAGATAGCATAAATGGAACTGCACGCCTTGTAGCAAGGCAAGGGCAGGCTGTGACATCAGGTACACGTAGTACACGATGCACTGCCTGCGCATCATCTGGGCTAGGTGCATTGCCTACCTAGCGATACTGTACAACAGAGGCACGCACAACATATCATGGCACAATGGCGTTGTCGTCAACAATGCAGCCACACCTCATTTTTATCTCATCCTCATCTCATGCCCCTGCTTTCAGAAAGGAAGGGCCTGGCACGCGGATGCCGACCCTGCGGCCCAAAACCTGGACGCCTTCGAGAGTCGGCAAATCACTTCGGCTGCCGCACGCCATCAAATAATGCATTATCGAAATACGCTCAGGGTACGCGCATGCTCAAGCCCTGCTCCCACTTTGCTTACCCGTGTTCTATTCCCTGCTCGCTCTCAGTTCGGCAGCACATACGACCTCTTTCCGAAGACTTGCCTTTTAGCCAGATAGCTCATGAAGATTGGGCTCCTTAAGCCATAAGCATGCTCATTGCTTTCTGTGCTTCTCTGCTCCGTGATTTCGATGGAAAATGGTATCACGGAACTACTGCTCTTTGAGATAAAGGCACTGATGCTCACATGTTCATAGGATCTTAGTTGTCGTGGATGGCCCCTGTGGTTTCAGAAATACTGCATATTGATATTATTGGTGGGAAAAGGATGATCTGAATGCTGCAGTAGTGGTAAGGCAGATCGAAATGACAGGAATGGCATCAGGAAGCACCTTGCAAGTGCACAATGAGTTCAGCATATGCACGAAGCAGCATATGCACGAAGCGCTAGAGAGCACTCTCCAAGTGGCCGCTCTTCGCCGTCGTTTAGCCCCAACTCGCCAAGATCATTGAGCATCTCTGTAGTTGAGAGATAGACAAGAAAGGGTTTCTCGTCGTCAACGCGCTGGCTATCCTTCTGTACAGTCTTCTCATAAGTACTGTCCCCGATGACGTGTCTCAACTGTCTCGAAAGGCGCTTCTGCTCAGCAAGTTTGCGAAAGTTTGCTCTCGGCAACACCTTGAGCGTGTCCGACAGGGTGAGAACGAGCACCTTCACAAATACCCCACCAGCTGCATGCAACTTCTCGACATGCAGGATTGCGCGGATATCATCGTATGGTTCTCTATCTGTAACTTCCGATGATGCAGCGTAACGAGGTTCGGGATCATGATCTGTCGGCGCCCAAGATGCGTCATCATGAACAAAAACCTCAGTCGTCGCGATAATGTTCTTCTCTCCATCACAAAGATTACCGGACAACTAGGTCTGTCAGCTTCAGTGTTTTGCACATCATAGGGACGCTACCTCGCTGCACTTCGTCTCGCCCCGTTCACAGATTGTTGTCACTTCGGAAAGCTTAAATTCAGACGCAGGCTCATCTGTGCTGAACGTGTCCTCCTCTTTCTGTTCAACGATCTCCTCAGCTTCATCCCAAAATTCCTTCGTTTTGACTTCTGATGATGATTTCGAGGAGCCATCTTGTGTGTTTGAAGAGCTCGTACGGCGGTCCGTAGTGCCTTGACTGAATGGCGTACTGGATGTTGGAAGTGTTCCAGAGAGACCAACACATCTGAAATCATCGTCGGAGTCTGCTCCGAGTCCCGTGATGCGTTTCAAGAACTGTAAGACCGGTGGCCAACAACCAGGTCGTGGTCTCCGTGACTCTGCAGGCATAGGGGGTGGAGATTGGGCCATCTGTCATCGGGCGTCGTGCAGAAAGGCAACCGGTGAGAATGGAAGAGCGGTGAGGCAACGGATGGAGGACCTCTCAGCCTTGCGGGAAGAGTGCATGATATATGAGGATCCCATCCGTCCAACCGACTCCTGATCAGTTCTTTCACAACGCTTCAGATACTGAACGGTCACTGCTGTCCGAGGTGTGGCTCCAGTCACGGTGTCTGCCGACGAACGGCATGAACGAGACTGTGGGTGCGAGGCACCCCGTGCCGTCTAGCTACTTTAGTCTGGCTGCGCGTTGAACACCATCAGTGTGAGACAGAGAAAGTCGGCCTGTGCACAGGCCGATCACATCTCATTCTCATCTCATTCTCATCTCATTCTCATCTCATTCTCATCTCATTCTCATCTCA